>JAWWNH010000105.1:7160000-8360000 GCA_034641385.1 Darevskia mixta
TGGACTAGATATTACAATAGCAGCCTGCTACATTTCACAACCATTTTCTTTACACTCAAGAAGAAGAATAAATTATAATATAATTTCCTATAAACCAAATTATGGAAAGCAAATGCTAACTAACTCACATCCATAACCAAAGGTATGAGGATTTCTTGGTAAAACCTAATCTATACCTAATGATACTATTACAAATTCATTCATAGAAACTTCTCATTAGTTTTAAGCCATGTAAAAAAAGAAAGACATTAAAATATTATTATTTTTCTTAAATTTCTGGCAAAGTAATGCTAAAATGTTTGAAACAATAACAGTTTAACTTTTGATCAATTTTATTATTTGATTATCTTTTAGCAGTAGTCTGTCTTCATAATTCTTAGTAAATTGTATATATAAACATGATTACTAGATAGCTGATTTATCTAGTAATCTCCACCCCCATCGTTCAGCCCGGACACTGAGGTCCAGCGCCGAGGGCTTTCTGGCGGTTCCCTCACTGCGAGAAGTTAGGTTACAGGGAACCAGGCAGAGGGCCTTCTCGGTAGTGGCGCCCGCGCTGTGGAACACCCTCCCATCAGATGTCAAGGAAATAAACAACTATCTGACTTTTAGAAGATATTTGAAGGCAGCCCTGTTTAAGGGAGTTTTTAATGTTTGAAGTTTTCTTCTGTTTTTAATGTTCTGTTGAAAGCCACCCAGAGTGGCTGGGGAAACCCAGCCAGATGGGCAGGGTAGAAATAATAAATTATTATTATATTATTATTTTCGATACCACATAAAGTTGAGGAGCAAAGAAAAAGGGAGTATAATTTGCACAACCTATAAACCATAGATAATCACTTTTCATTCCTATTTATCAGCCATATGTGCACATCTCTTAAAACTACATATAATGTTTTAATAGGATTGTTTTTGGTGTACTTTAATTATGGGTGTTTACAGTGAGGGGAAAAAAGTATTTGATCCCCTGCTAAATTTGCCCGTTTGCCCTCTGACGAAGAAATGACCAGTCCATAATTTTAATGGTAGGTTTATTGTAGCTGTGAGAGATGGAATAACAACAGGAAAGAAACCCTAGAAACCCAGAAGACAAAAGTCTGACTGGTCATTATTAATTAAGGACTGGTTATTTCTTCGTCAGGGGGCAAACGGGCAAATTTAGCAGGGGATCAAATACTTTCCCCCCTCATTGTATATTTTAATGTTTGTGTAACTGGTTTTTATACTTGAAAACAGCTTAGCATATTTTGGCATCAAATAGTATCTGAACTAAAAATAAATAAATGATGGGGACCATAACCTTTCAGAAGATATTCCATGTGGCTGCAGTTGGACCCACTTCATCAGCACTGAAGAACCAGTTCCATTTGGCTCCTCTCCTCCCTCAACTGTTTTCATTCAAGTTGATCATTATAACTTTGAGATCTGGAACCTAGCTGTGGTTCCTCTTCCTTCCTCATTCATTTTTCCTTTTGTGTTCTATTTTTTAGGTTGCGAGTCTGAGGGCATGGAACATCTTTTTAATTTATGTAAAGCACTTCCTAAAGTTCAGGTGGCTTATTAATGATAAATAATAACAATTAACCTGATGTAAGTATTTCAGTCGAGCCTAACCTCTTGTGGGAAATACAAAATATATAGGCCATAAAAGTGTTACCACTCTTTGCAAACAAGTATAACACAGAATCAAGCCCTACCCAGGATAAAGATAGAGGAATTCTGCTCTGCCAATCTTTTATGACAGAGAATAATATGACATCATAATGGCTATATCAGCTGTAATAAAAAATGTATCCCCCTGACAGATATTACCCGTAAGTGCAGCATGTAAATAAATGATTCATGCAAGTACAATTACAAGGGTATGATGTGTATAAATGTGGGGGGGGGAAATAATCCCATGATATAGAGACGTAAAGGAAATCAAGCCGAAGCAGAATTAAAATGCCTTCTAGCTATATTTCCGACCCATTTTAACTTCTTTTATAATACATAACCCTTAAGCCATGTTAACAAACTGTTAATGGAAATTGACAAAAAAAAATTCCAAGCAGTTCAAAATACCACCCAACAGCTCTTTTCATCAGATTATGGCCCTGATTCAGAGAATTATATTGCACAGCAAAGTGTTGCAGCTGACTAGTGACATGTGAGTAATAAACCTTCAACTTTCAGAGACAGTATGTCTCTCTCAGTACACATTGCTAGCGAATGCTAACAAAAGTGGTCTGTTGTCTGCATGTCCTGCTGGCTAGCTGCCTGCAAGATGCTGGCTGGCTGCTGTGGAAACAGAATGGACTAGGTGGGCCTTTGGTCTGATGTAGCCAGGGTCTTCTTATGTCCTTGTATCTAGACCAGGTATGAGGAATCTTCCGCTCTCTAGATGTTGCTGAACAACTCCCATCAGCCCCAGCCAGCATGGCCAATGCCAGGGGATGATGGGAGCTGTAGTTCAGCAACATCTGGAAGTCCAAAGGTTCCCCACACCTGATCTTGATATAATGCTACCTAGTATAACAGCAGCTGACATTATTCTGTTGTGCTGACCGTTATAGTACAAGCATAAACAGTTGCTTGTGCTAGCCCAGGCATCTCCAAACTGTGGCCCTCCAGATGTTTTGGCCAACAACTCCCATGATCCCTAGCTAACAGGACCAGTGGTCAGGGATGATGGGAATTGTAGTCCAAAACATCTGGAGGGCCGAAGTTTGGGGATGCCTGTGCTAGCCCATATATGACAACGTTCTATCTTTGTCAAGGGAATCAATAGGACATTGCATAAATGCTACTCTAAGGTACAATGTGAATGACCATATGGGGCAAGACAACTGCCTTTACTGATTTGGTCAGAATCAAGTGTTTTTGTACCAACATCCTTTCACTGAGGCTATCTGCTGAAGCCAGAACTCAAGATTGGTCCCAGGGCAACGATATTCAACAACCAATGTGTTATTACTTAATCAGGGCTTTTTATTCAATATACTGTACGGTAACAGCACTCACCAAAATATTCAGATTTAGTTGGTGGCTAATTTTCATTTCCTATAGCAGAGCACATAGGACATTAGAAATCATTTGTTTAGTATTTCAGATAGCAATCCACCATGCATGAAATTTCCACTCCGCCCTCTGTGCACAGAGAGGATGAATCTTAGCCAAACTTTTTAATTTAGAATAATTTGCTCATCTGCAGTAATTTGAACTCTACGGGATGTATCCGTATGCATCTGCGCATAACCCTGCAACCTAACATTTTATCTGCAGTCACAAGTGAATAAAAAAGAAAACTGTACGTTCTGCCAGCATCTCATTTCTAAAGCAAGTTCCTTCACACACTGAAGACCAGAAAGTAGCATGCACTTCTCTGTCCTCTTTTGAAAGACTTTAAGTATATTAGAAAGCTAGAGAGATCATAATTTTGCTTTGTACGTCCCTAAAAAAACAAAAAATAAACAGAGAAACCAAAGACATTTCTAATGTATTTTGCACCTACCAAATTAGGCTAGCTAATGGCTGCAAAAAAACAGACATGTAGGTTGTCATCAAATGCACACCTAGCTAGAAGTAAGTGTGGGTGGGCTGGCCCTGCTTAAGGTCCCACAACATGCACCACTCTGTCTGAAGGATGAGATCGAAAAGTATAGAATCTTAATATCCAAAATAGGCTCCTCGAATCTAGTCCACTATATCTCCTCCTGCCCCATCTAAAATATACTCATTCAACTTCCATTTGAAAGCATCTAGAGCAGGGGTGGTAAACCTTTTTATACCTACCACCCACCAATGCATCTTTCTTGATGGTAAAAATTCCTTACCGCCCACCAGTGCTTGATGAAAGGAGGATTCAGCTTGTGCCATAGAACACCCGACCACCCACCTAGAATCCTGAAACGCCCACTAGTGGGCAGTAGCGTCCAGATTGACAACCCCTGATCTAGAGGAAGGAGAGATTAAACAACTTTACTAGGCACAGGATCCATTCCTCAGCAGCTCTGACCCAGATTCGGGCAGCAAAATGGTGTCCAGACGCGTTGGCTTTTTGCTGAATCAGCAAAATGTTCGGGAAAACCCAGACATATGGCAAGTAGGGCAATGGAAGCCTTCGCAGTAAAAAAATAAAAATATGATAAGTAATTGGGCAACATATAAAGATATACTGGAAGAAGAAAATAATCAATTAAAAATCAAAAGCTTTGAAGAATTGAAAAAATTGGGTCGGGTCTGGTTACAGTTAAGTAAATGAGATCTTTAGATTAGACAAAAAAATGGATTCGAAACACAGATATCAAAATTAGAGAAAGATTTTTTATCAAATAATAGGAAAATATTATTGAGAACATGTAGATTATTATTAGATTGGGAACTTCAGGATGAAGAAGTGAAAGAGGTTATGGTCAAATGGGCACAAGATTTTGGATATCCTATTTTAATGAAAGATTGGGAAAAATTATGGAAAACAGAGTAAAATTCACAGCATGTTAGCTGATAAAGGAAATTTTTTTATGAAAATGATTTACAGGTGGTACCTGACCCCAAATTGGATAAAATATATACAAATAATAAGAATACATGTTGGAGGTGTAATCAGGGGAAAGAAACCCTATTTCACATGTGGTGGACATGTCCCAAAACAAAAAAATTATGGGACATGATCTACAAAGAATTAAAGAAAATGCTCAGAGAAACATTCAATAAAAGACCAGAGGCATTCTTACTGGGCATTTTAACAATAAACATCCCCAGAACAACAACAAAAGAAGTGTGTTTCTTTATGCAACAACTGTGGCTAGATTATTAATTGCCAAGTACTGGAAAGGAGAGCAAATCCCAAATCAAATGGAGTTGCAAAAGAAACTATGTGAATATGCTGAATAATCTAAAATGACTGAAGCAATAAGGAATCACTCAAGTTCAAGAGTGAAAAATGAATGGGATTGTTTTAAAAATTGTATTTTTAAACATAGTTCCCAAATCCAAACTTGGGTGTGCTTAGAGTAAATTTCACAGAATGAAAATTAATTGGAAGAGTTATTCTAGATAAAGAAATGGTTTAATGCATATTGGAACACAGTACAAAGAAAAGGAAATAAAGAGAGAAGAAGTTGTTACGAGGTAGAGGGAAGTTAAGCATTATAGAGAAATAGATGAATATGAATATGTAAGGAAAGAAAAATGGATTACGAATGTAATTGTAAAGAGAAAAGATGTTGTAAGACCTGTAAAGTTTTTAAATTGCAATAAAAAATTGCAATAAAAAAATCCAGAACAAACAAACAAACAAA
This sequence comes from Darevskia mixta, assembly GCA_034641385.1. Lineage (NCBI taxonomy): Eukaryota > Metazoa > Chordata > Lepidosauria > Squamata > Lacertidae > Darevskia > Darevskia mixta. Next base: position 7,165,283 of record JAWWNH010000105.1, read on the forward strand.
AACACCTCAAGAACGTTGTCAAGATTTTCACTTTGGGGAATATGGCAACCCTAAACTTTCTTAAAAGTATGTGGGGGTGGATTGAGGGCAGACTGAGCACAGTGCTGCCGCTCCAAACTGGCTTGTTGGAGCAAGAACCAACAATACACTCCTCTCCTTGCTCTTTATTTCACAAACCTATCTTGAAAGGAGGCTTCCTCAGGAAACAACACAAGGGAGACATATACAGATAGGGGCTGTGTAATTTTCAGTGGCTGTAGTGTAGCCTATGTCATCTGGGACGAAGGCAGCAGAATCTGGTATGCAGTTAAAATGTGCTTAAAGCGTGCTTCTCCTTCCAGTCGCTGGGAGCAGGTTTAGGCACATAAAATATTGCTCCTCAGTGCACATCTATGATTTCTCTTACATAAAACTATACAGCTGAAATGTAGGGTGCTTCCAGCTGGGTGTTTATCATGGGATTAGGGTTCCTCATGCATGAACACTTTTTGCAGCAGTATACAGTGTCATTGACATCAAAAGGCCAGCCCATGCCCCCACCTCCCATTAATCCAGATTTTCTCTTCTTGGTCGAAATCCCATTTAAAAAAACTAACCTGTTGCCAGTTGTCGGGGCCTCCCCCTCATCAGTCGTTCAATAAGGAGGCCAAGTCATTTGCCTTTGTAGCTTTTATCAGTGCTCATTATATTACAGTGCAGAGCTAAATCATAACATGTCTACTCAGTCACTAGCAGAATTCGGAAGTGCCGCCTTACGATTTTGGCGCCAGCAAAGTAACCTAGGGAAACGAAAACGTCTTTTCCTCCTACATAATCTTTGCCCCGGACTTGCTTGCTGGGAGGTGCCAGGTCTCTCACTGCATCTATCGAGCCCTGGCACCCCCTTCCCTTCCGAAGAGCAGGTGCTTCCACTCGACGATGAGTCAGTCATCAGAACAGGTGGCTGCTCCCTATACGCATTCAGTGCTGGACTGGAAGGGGGAGGCAGATCCCTGACACCAGTGACTAATTTGCAATACCATGCCCTCCTCTAGATGTACCCTTACGTTTATGGAAAACTAAAGTGCAGTACTTCTGACAATTTTTGTGTGTGTGGACAAGGCAGGCTTGCCTACCACTTGACACCGAGTGATTTTAAGCAGGCACCCAAGGCTTATCAGAGCAACTATTAATTGGAATTCTATTAAATAATGCTCTAACAGAAGTCTAGAGCAGACTATCATGCACATTTGCATTTTTTGGAAATAATACATAATTTCAAAAATGCAAATGTGCTTGATCTGAGGCTCCCATAACCCCCACCCCAATCTTCAGAAAGAAATGTGGAAATTAGGTCTTAATAACTCAGATGCCGCTAAAGTTCCCAGAATATTGAAGCATTTATCTTTAAGAATTCCAGCAGTGTTTGCTAATTTCTTTCTAAAAGAATGTACATTGTTATAGCACAATACTTAAAAATATATATGCAAGCAGTCAAGCAACTGCATGTGTTAACAAATACAGTTCCATTAAAATTAGACATAGCCTATTAACTTAAAATCATGAAGGAGCATGGATAATACCTTCCCAGCTATTTTTCTTAATTGTTTACTTAAGGAGATGAATCACTGGATCTTGGGCAGTGAATCATTTGCAAACAGAGTTATGTAGGATTGTTCACCCAAATGCCAAAAAGGCACAAACATTCTGGTTGAGTGGGGCTGCTGAATCAATAGGCCCATTCAGTAAAATCATATTGACCAAATGTATCTGATTTGGAATCCTAATTTATGTGCAATGGGTACCAGCACCATGGTAGATAGATAGATAACTTTATTGCAGCTATAAGCTCAAACATATATACATAAATAGGCACACAAATCAAGCCTCTCTTACAATCCGTTAAAAAAAAAAAAAATTAAATAAATTAAAAAAAAATTAAATAAATTACCAGCACCATGGTTTTGGGGGGAAGGTGGGGGGGTCTTTCAGACATGTTGAGCCAAATGGGGGGGAACCTAAGAGATATAAAATAATAAATTATTATTATTATTATTATTATTATTATTATTATTATTTTTATTATTATTATTATTCACCGCCCACTCTGGGCGGCTCCCAACAGAACACTAAAAACAGAATAAAACTTCAAACACTAAAAACTTCCCTAAACAGGGCTGCCTTCAGATGTCTTCTAAAGGTCAGATAGTTGTTTATTTCCTTGACATCTGATGGGAGTGGGTTCCACAGGGCGGGTGGTGTGAAATAAGCTTTGGCACTTTCCCCTTCTTAAACCAATATCTGACATCACTATGCTATACCTCCTAAACCTGGGCACATAGAATCCAGTTCCACTGTATTTACAAATGGAAAAGGATACATACTTTTGCGCAAGCTCTCTTTAATTATCTTTAAAAGCCTGTAGCATGGATGAAGAGGCAATGCAAGTAATTGGGTCCAATATTTTAATTGGTCTTATAAATTGATGATGTTGTGTAATAGTTTATTCTGTTTTATGATATCTGTAACCTGCCCTGGGACTGCTGGTGAAATGCAGGCTTAGAAATGTAATAAATTAAATGATCTTGTGGTTAGACAGAATACTTAATCAATTTCAGGCTTCTGATTTAAAGCATATTTATTAAAGCCTTCAGATAAGAGAATAGAGAAATAGTAGGCTGCAATTGCAAATAAAGTAAACAGTAATTTCTAAGTGATTCTACACTGATATCTATAAGAAGATTCAATAACTTACAAGCAGAATATATTCCACTGACATACAACTATCATGGCACTCATATCATAGGGAAGATTCCCCAAGTGACCCTATTTTCCAGGGACAGTCCTGGATTTACAAAAGCCAGCCTGGTTTCTGTTTTGATCCCAGAATGTCCTGTTTTACCTCAGGATGTCCCTATTTTCATTGGATAAATGTTGGAGGGTATGGAGTTAAGTGACACTTAAGTAACTGTACAACCTTTAAGTAACTGTACAACCTTTAGAAGACAACTGAAAGCAGCCATGTATAGGGAAGTTGTTTAATGAGTTATTATGTTTTAATATATGCTAGAAGCTGCCCAGAGTGGTTTGGGCAACCCAGGGTATAACTAACAGGCAGGGTATAAATAATAAAATTGTTGTTGCTGTTGTTGTGGTGGTGGTGGTGTTGCTGTTGTTGAATAGGGCATCCTTATTTTCATCAGAGAAATGTTGGAGGGTATATACTCAGAACCATCCCATTGTATGTTGTGTGTTGGGAGGAGTGATAACCGAAATGGGGAAAATTCAATCAAAAGACAGAAAGTGTTGGGGGGGGGGGTGTCTGTTGATTCCAGAAGGATGGAAGAAAACATATTCCACATTTGATAGGATGCTTAGGATCTTTCAGAGGGATAAACATGGTGATGTCAAAGGCCTAGACATCTGATCAGAATAATTTGATCCTCAGCTAATTTTTAGTGGACATTGTACCAGTGACTAGAACAGGGTGGTCCACCATATGCAGCTCTCGAGGCCTTTTTTGTCAGCCCTTGGCAACATCTGACACTCCCCTAGCCCTTGCACTGCCTTCCTAAACTTGGGTAAGCCAGACCCTGGGCTTTGTGAAGAAGGCATGAGGGCTCTGAAAGGGTGGCTCATGCTCCAGGCATTTAGACCTGGGCTGTTTCTAAGTCATCCTGTGGAGCTGGTGTGCTAACTTTAAACAGAATCCAGACATAAGGGATATGCTGCTCAGAACATGGCCAAAGCATTTAGTGCAATTTCACCCACTTTTCCAAATTACACCAATAGAAATAAGAAATGAAGACTCAATTTTTTTTATAAACAAGAGTGAAAGGTGATCAGTTAGCACTCAGACCAAATGGCTGCAATGAAGAAGGATGTTCCAAAGTAATTTGCTTAGGATATTAACATATTGAATATAGACCAGTGTTCTCAAGTATCATCGTGATCCACTTGTAGGTCAAGAACAAATACTTAGCTTTCTGACATGCATTGGATTAAATGCATCTGACGAAGTGGCCTGTAGCCCACAAAAGCTTAGCCTTCTGCCATACATTTGGCATGAAAATAGGGACATTATATTGCTTTAGAATAGAAAGTCCCAATTTCCTTGCGGAATGTTGAAGGGTATGTCATAATAAATTATTAGTCTTGAAGGTGGGACTAGACTTAATTGTTTTAGCTTACCAACATATACCAAAGACAGTTTTACTTTCAGCCAGTGTTAGAAACTGAGATATGAAAGCTAGGAGCTAAATGACACCTTAAACCTAGGTTATGGGCACAGCAACAGAATGTCTAGGCAAGCTTTTTTTTATATAACAAGAATACAAAGCTGAAAATGAATGGACTGCAGCTAAAAACTTATGTTCATTTTTCACATGGTCTAGTTCTCATCTCAAGACTGAAAAAAGCAAAGCCATGATTCCCCTGCCCACCCCCCTAATATTCTTAAGAGGGTCTCTTATCCAGTCTTCAGAGAGTGGCTGGAAGTGGGAAGACAGAAAAAGGTCCTCCTTTCCACTGAGCAGTTTTAATCTGAAATCTTAGGCGCACTACGGTGCCCAGAGCTCAGAAACTGCTTGCGCTAATGAAATTCCCTGTTGCAAAACGCACCTAGAACAATGGGAGTTTTGAACGCTGCTTTCAGCCTGAGTCTAAAAGAGTGGACTGAATTTTAAAAGTTAAAGAAAATGAACTTGCAATCTTAAAACATTATTTAAGTTCTTCAGGGAATCACTCCAGCTACTAGCCCACGGTACTGTCAGATCATTGGAGGTACACCACAATGTCATGCAGCTCTGGCTGAGGGCGGGGGAGCACAGAAATAGGGGAGTGGGTAGATATTCTGCCTTATGACATTGCCAGGAGGCCGATTCACCATTAAAAACCGGGATAGTTCAAAAGAAAACATATAACTGGATAGCTCAGTTGGTTATAGCGTGGTGCTGACAAGAGTGTGGTGCTGATAATGCCAAGGTTGCAGGTTCGATCCCTGTATGGGACAGCTTCGAATTCCTGCATTGCAGAGGGTTGATCTACTAGATAATCCTCAGGGTCCCTTTCCAACTCTACATTTCTATGTTTCTATGACTGGAAGTTCCCCAAAACGATTTCTCCACAGGGAAGACCGTCTCAAATGTTGCTAATCTCTGTGCTCAATTATGCATGACATCAGCAGAAGGAAACTCTAAAAGGTTTTTAGAACTGTCTAAATGCCACCTTTCCTCTTATTTACATCAATAGGTGATAAACCAGACACAGCACTCATTAATGGGGGGGTGGGGGAAATGAAGTGATTTGCAAGCATTTTAAGAGATTAAGGAAATGTAGCAATCTTCAGTAACACTGTCTTTTGTTCTTTAATTTCAATAAAGAAGCATGTGAAGATATCTCCGGCACAAAATTTTGGCCCTTTTCTTTAGCCGGTTATTGTGCTACACAACAGCAATTTAATCAGCCAAGTGTGGGTGGGAAATCACTTCCAATCCAGCTGCAGTCTCAAGCACAGTTACTAGGAAGATCACTGTACTCAGAGGAATGTACTTCCAAGTAAACATATATGGTAGTTCACTGCAAGTGCAAGGGTTTTCAATCAGATATGACAATAAGCTCAGACCCTCCAAGTGTCCCTAATTTCCAGGTACAGTCCCAGATTTACAGAAGCCGTCCAGGTATGAATCTGTGTAATGAACAGACATTAAAATATTTGCATGTGGAAAAAGCCCATGCCAAGCAAGAAATTTCAGAAGGCAGGACCTTTACAGAGGCTAATCTTTATTCCCATAAAGATTTCACAGGAAATGTGGCAATCTGTGAAGTATTAAGAACTAAACTCATGCAGAACTTGATGAATTTCATTTAAAAAAATTAACTATCCCAAGCAACAGCCTGCACGCTATGAGGTATACAGAGCAAAGATGTAAGGCAAAGTTCCTCTTAGATTCTTCTCTTTCAAATAGTGAAAGACAAACATATTCCATTAAAAAAAATGAGTGAAATCACCTCTGGATTCTTATTCCGTTCCTAGTCAGAATGATTCCTAACAAGTTCCCTTGATTGGATGCTACACCATACAGAGAAACATTATATATTGTTATATTGTAAACTGCCCTCTGATCTTCAGATTAAGGGAGGTATAGACGCGGGTGGCGCTGTGGGTTAAACCACAGAGCCTAGGGCTTGCTGATCAGAAGGTCGGCAGTTCGAATCCCTGCGACGGGGTGAGCTCCCGTTGCTCGGTCCCTGCTCCTGCCAACCTAGCAGTTTGAAAGCACATCAAAGTGCAAGTAGATAAATAGGTACCGCTCCGGCGGGAAGGTAAATGGCGCTTCCATGCGCTGCTCTGGTTCGCCAGAAGTGGCTTAGTCATGCTGGCCACGCCCACTCCCTTGGCCAATCAAGCGAGATGAGCGCCACAACCCCAGAGTCGTCCGCGACTGGACCTAATGGTCAGGGGTCCCTTTACCTTTACCTTTAGAGATTTAATAAATGATAATAATAAAAAAGAGTCAAGTCAATATGCAAATGAGATAAATACTGATGGTACTGCAGCCAAAAGTGCCTACATGTTTCTCAGTTTAATCTCAATTTCACACTGAATAATACAGAGCCCCAAGAGACTCTCCAACAGAGGGCTTTTTTGAGTGGATGAGCAATTGCTAAAACAAACAAAGCACCTAGGTGTATACACTCCAAAGATTATTTTTTTACCTATTAATATCACCTTATTGTCAATTATATAAAAGACCACTGATACATATAGATATAGGGTCCTCTTTCATAATTCCCCCCTCCAAATTTCATTTATCAACATGACAATATCAGACTATTTTGCATTAATCATAATCACAATTATTTTTTTAAAAAAGATTGCAGACAAAAAGTACCCTAAGTGTCACTTATAAAAGTGGCCTTAGCCTTTTCCTTTGCTAAACAGCCTTTAGTAGCAATATTACACGATTGTTCTGCAGCAACTAAAATGAAGACCATAAGCAAAAACCAAGCAGCTCTGCTCACATGCCTTTAATAAATCCTACAATTTACCTTTGCACATATCTCAAGGAAACTGAGTCGCTCTAGTAGCCCTTCAGAATGTCTGAACATTGGAGAAGCAATTCTACCTGTTGCTCCATCTCTACTGAGTCCTTAAAAGCTTCCTATGAAGCACAGGTAGCCTATGAAGGCAATACTTAGGAGTCAAGCCCAAATTGCAGTGCTAGGACAGATAGTGCCTTTTGATATTTTTTACATTTGTACGCAACAGGATCAACTTGTATGAGCATCAATCTGACTGCTGGATGTCCATCCACCATTTAATTAAGAGAAGACTGTCTATAAACCTAAAACTGCTGCAGTCCCTTTTCCTAAAGTGAGCTTGAACAAAAGCCATTCACACAGATTCCACACATTAAGGTTTCCTGATTCCAAAGAACCAATTAATACACATCATATTGAACACAGATGTAATAGCTCAAGCTACTAGAGTTCTGACTGCTTTTGAATTTTTGTTACTTAATATTTCTTTAAATCATAGTATCCATATTTTATAACCTTCTTGTTGAATCTAGTGAGGTTCTCTGATTCCTACTAAAGTATTCCGGGACCACGAATTTGATCATCCAATATTGGAAGATAAATGGAATGCTATGTGGCTGGGGGTGAAACCCATTCAAGTCCTTTTCAGCTCAAATAAAGCAAAACTCTCTTTAAATTGATTCACAAATGGTATATCACTCTGGAGAAATTGTAAAGAGAAATTGTAATGTTAAGTCCGACTGTTGGAGAAATTGCAGAGGGCTAGGGATATTTATCCATTTATCGTGCTTTTGTCCAATAGTACAAACCTTTGGGTCAGTAGGGTTTTCAGTAATATCCTCAATCATTGTTCAAGTGTTAAATTTGTTGGCTCACATGGGCTGATGGGAGTTGTAGTACAAAACATCAGAGAGGCACCAGGTTGGGCCATTCTTCCAACTAAAGTTTCCCCAAAAGTGCAAATTGAAAATAAAAGTTCCATCATAGCTTGATTACAGATTTTTAGCCCTATTCAACTCAATGCAGTTGGAGGGCCATCTTTGTTCCTTGTCGAGTTCCTTCAAATCAATGAAGGGAAAAGTTTTAGCCAGGGAAAGCAAACCTTTTGTTCTCACTAAAAGGAGGAGAGAATAAAGATTGTAGCCCAGCAGCAGCAGGAAGCTGAACTAGCATCTTTCCTCCGCCCAGAGAGCTTCAGAGCAGCTGAAATTTCAAAGCAATGCTTGAAAACTGTCATTCTTAGTGGTATACCTTCAGCTACATAAAGTGTCTAATGCTGGCCTCTATGGAAGGCAATCAGAGGTTAAGGTACACCAAAGTATGAGATTATGACACAAGTTTATAACAACCTGGCATTGCCAATTTCAACCTGTTTCTGCCTACTCTGCTTTATCACCATCTGGATAACTGGATAACAGTGATTAACTGATATAAATATATATGCACATATTATGTAGTTTAAGGCAATGCAGTTTGGCTAAGGCAGCAGTTTTCAAGCAATTTTTTTTAAAAAAAACCACAAGCAAAATGTAACAGTTTGCCCTGTTTTCCAACTATAACTGCATTCAGGAACTGTGTTCAGGTTGTCACTCAAAAACATTTTCATGGTGCCGCAGTACAACATATTTTCAAAAAGACTGACAGGGAGCCATATTGCAAATAGAGACACAAAACATCACAGAAGAGCTACAGTTCCAATTAGGGCAAAATCAGACACTCTAGGCAATAAAACAACAGGAGGCATCACAACATCAATACCTGAGAAACACTGCCACTTGTTATCTAACCATATCGCTCAGTAAAAACATTACCCAAGAGACCCTGAGCCAGTCTAAACACTTCAGAAACCACCCAGTGCCGTATGGCACGAGATTCTTTCATACCTCAAGAGTAAAAGTTAGCCAGAGCCCCCTGACAAACTAAAATGATTTATTATCACAAGGCAGAACTAATGCATTCTGCTTTACAACTCTCCTGGTAGTCTAGGAGAGACACTGCATTTATTACCTACAGTGCATAATGCCCATTGCAAAGCTCTGTATTATTCATAAGGCTAGCTTTTTTGTGCCATCATAATGCTGATAAATTATGAAAAAAATGCATATTTTATTTCAATTTCTAGAATATTTTGATACACATATCAATACATCATGTTGCTGCAGGAGAAATAAGCATCACTGCTGACTGTTCTTGACATGCTGACCTCAATAAAAACCAAAGGGCTGCTGAGATCATTCTGACTAATTTTAGCATTTCACAGAAAAGCTCAAGTCTTCCTCCTTTAATATTTGGAAAGGCATATGTACAAACGTCAGGATTAAAGCATACAAGGGAAGTGAGGGGTTGGAATGGGGAAAGTCATTTTGATATGCATCAAATTATATTTCCAAGTAATGCGCCTGAAGCCAAAGTTTTGGTTAATGAATTCAAATCAATATGTAAAATTCAGCAGCTCCCTCTCTTTAGGTTTGCTATCTACAATTTTCAAAATTGTATGTGTCCATCCCACTACATTGATGACAACACTTCGGAACTTTTCCTCTTCCTAGGCTGTTTAAGATGTTTTCCTTCTCCTATCTCACTGATTGACTTGTTGATCCCCTTAAGTCACATATAAGGATCTCTAATATACACAAACATTTCTTATATACAAAATAATCCATTCCAAACAGAAGCCTTCCCCAGGGTTTCAAATTTGTGCAAAGGTTTACCCACAGATAAATTATTCCATGTGTTTCCACTACCTAGTGTAAGTAATGGAATATGCAATAAAGAGTACCTTTGTGCATGTAATGAGTACATTTTCCTCAATAATTGCAGTTTATTTCCATTGCCTACCCCCTCCCAATTATACCTCTTAGGCCTATCAATGGCTATTAGCTATTACCAATAAAAGCAAAATGGAATCTCTGTGTCCATAGACAATGACTATAGTCACACATAACACTAAGCTATTGTTTTGTTTTAACCATAGTTCGTTTAAACAAATCACAAGCTGGAATTTTGGGCTTTATGGACTTTGGTCTAATCCCATAAATGCAATGTTTACGTCTTTAAAAGCCAAGAACAGCAACAGTAAAATATCACCTTTGCAGTCCAAGGAGCACATTGTGACTATTCCAGTTTGTCCTCTCAACCACCTTGCAAAGAGAGTTTAGTGTCAAAGTGTGTGTGAATGACCCAAGGTAATACAGTCATGTTTACAGATGAATGTGTATTTTTACCCAGGTGTTCTCATTCTGGCCAACATGCTATGATCTCCACCACATTGAGTCTCCATATTTGCGTAGAGATGCACTAAGAGATAAGGTAGTAGCTATGAGGGTATTGGGGGGGGTTGTGTGAATGTAGAAACCAAGAGTAGCTAGTTATTACAAAATTAATGAAAAGCTGGATGGAGCGGCTGCTTTGAGCATAGCCAATGGAGTCATTGCTCTTTCCACAACAGCCAGAGAAAGAACCATCTTTTATATGGAAGAAAACTCCACTGAATTCAAGTGTGTTGTAGTTTGTATCCTCAGGTTTGAGTCCCAACAGTGGTGGAAGTTGTGGGTCTCAAATTTCAGCAGTGCAAAAATTCAGCATCCCCCATCTTTCGCCTTCCATTCATCATAGTTGCCGCACCCCCAAGGCTCTGTACCCAGTGCGACCAAACCAGTTGCACTCCCCTAAATCCACCTCTTGTGCCAATCACAAATGCAGCCCAATCTTATGCATGCTTACTCCAATGAAAGTCCCGCTTTGTTCAATGGGGCTTACTCTCAAACAAGTGTCTACAGGATTGCATCCTTAACCACAAGTCAGCTCCACTGATTACCGTCATTTATTATGCATTCATTTAATTACAGTACTGTTATGCAGTCCCATTAAAAGTGTTTTCTGAGAAGCTCACAGCAATAAGAGATGGGGGGAGTAATAAACCTCAGCACAAACTGACCCACAGAATTTGGAAGCAGTTTGTGTTTTCCCTGTCACACACAGCCCTGTCAGAGAAGGTCCCATCAGTTCAGCCAGTCAGCTGCTGGGTGACACCCTAGATCACACTGGATGAGACACTGGAGGGTGACCAAGATGATAAAAGGTCTGGAAACCAAGCCTTAAGAGGAATGGTTGGCAGAGTTGGGTATGTTTAGGCTGGAAATAAGATGACTAAGAGGTAACATGATAGCCATCTTCAAATATCTAAAGGGTTGTCTTATGGAAGATGGAGCATATGGAAGATTGAGGGGGTGGGACCCAAACCAATGGATTCAAATGACAAGAAAGGAGATTCCAACTAAGCATTGGGAATAACTTTCTGACATTAAGAGCTGTTCCAGCAGTGGAATGGACTACCTCAGAAAGTGGTAGACTCTCCTTCATTGGAGGTCTTTAAGCAGAGGTTGGATGGCCATCTGTTGTGGATTGTTTAGTGGTGATTCCTGCATTGCACTGGGTTGGACAAGATGACCCTTTGACTCTCTCTACAATTCTATGGGGCGGGGGGGAGAGAATAGGGTATTCTTTTCTATTTGCAATGGTCAGTTGAGCTAAAGGAATTTCTGAAGCGGCAACCGGAACAAGGTACTCAGTGGCAAGTCAGGATCATGACAGCTGGGCAGCATCTCGACTCCTCTCACTGGAAGCCTCAAGCAGCTGAAGTTGGGCTAGCTATGAGGTATGCTATCTATGAGGTCCAGAATTGACTCCTCTTTGTATCCATCACTGCCGCTTTCCTGTTACTTGAGACAAGCTTTTCTCACACACAGTATCAAGCAATTCAGTATTTGAGCCCGAGAGCTGCAATGGGGCAACTACTGAGAGCCAGTGTGGACTCGTAATCTGGTGAACCGGGTTTGCGTCTCCGCTCCTCCACATGCAGCTGCTGGGTGACCTTGGGCTAGTCACACTTCTTTGAAGTCTCTCAGCCCCACTCACCTCACAGAATGTTTGTTGTGGGGGGGGGGAGATTGTTAGCTGCTTTGAGTCTCCTTAGGGTAGTGATAAATCGGAATATCAAATCCAAACTATTCCTCTTCTTCTTCTACAGTAGCAGCTGCCTTGCTTTTACCTTCCTCAAGAGGGCAGAATACCAAAACAGAGATGTCAAGTCAGGGAAGCAGCAGTGGGGTCAGGCAGGAGGAAGGTGAAGAAAAAGAAAGGGGGATTGGGTCTCTTGTTCTGTCTCTCCTCTCCCCCCCCCCCATTAAACTTGCACCAGGCTTCTCATCTACAAGTACAATACAATTTAATATTGTGCCTCCCAGTGCTTTAGGTGCTCTCTTGCTAAAACTGAGACTGTCTGCGATGAATTGCATTCCCTTTGAGCACAGTGCCTCCAGATCTGATCTTTGAAAAAGAACTACAAAACTGCTCTGATATTCCCATTTATATTCTGAATCACAACAGAGGTGCTGTGAAACAAAACCATAAATATGCTGCAGCTGAAGCAGAAAGGAGATGAATTTTTAGTCAAGATTTTATCTCCTCTAGCAAATGCCTTGTCAAAGCCTCCATCAGCTCTTTAATATTAGTGGGGCTTCAGAATCAAGGAAGCCCATTTAGAATTAACACAAACTTACACAGCTGGGGCTTTTTTCCAGGCCTAACTAGTTTCCCGATAACAGTGAAAATAAGACACGTCACAGTCTTAAATATTACTACGGACATTGTTCCTAATACCTTATTTAGCACACAACAACAACAACAACAACAACAACAACAACAACAACAACCCTGGGTGGTTAGTGCCCATGGAAGGTACTCAAGGGAGCAACAAAGATGAAATTTGGACTTTTCAAGTGAGACAGTTGTATTTAAGAAAACATAACAAAACAGAAATTACACTGCTCACTATTACAGGCTGCCCCAGAAATGGACAAGGAGGAATAGGGTGGGAAAAGTTTCCAGGCAACAGGGCATTAAACTCTTCAGCTTCTGGAAAGGGTCTAGAGGAAGAGGGGGGAGTTTCAACAAGAAAGGCGAAGCTATTGGGGAAAAGAGTTAAGGGGAGAAATATGTGATAACTGCCATTTCATGGATGTGTCTGAGACACAAGGAGGGTGATCCAAAGTGCAAAAATGGGCAGAATGGGATCAGAAGAGGGATCCACAAACTTTAGGGATAAGGAAGCATAGGATTAGGAAGGAGGATTTCAAGGTATTCAAACAGAGAATTGTGAAGCTTGTGGAGGAATCTGCTGAAAGTCATATAAAATAACTGGGTGCATAGAATTATTGTTGCTTGCCATAGGCACCAACTCCCCAGGGCCCTGGGTGCCCGAGCACCCACAAAATTCCCTAAGAAGGTGCCGGGCACCCACAAATTTCAATGTCAGGGCCATGCATGCTGCATGGCACCCACGGTCCCAGGCACCCACGGTCACAGGGCCAAGCTGGCACTCCTGTCACTTACAAAGCAATTGCAATTGGTACCTCTGATATAACACAGTGTTCTGTTCAATAAGATGGCACAATGAGATTTTGAGGAAGGTTTCAGGAAATCCCATGGTAGCTGAGTAGGGTGGGGGCATATTCCCTTGCCCATGCCAATAGAGGATTTCATAGGGAAGCTGTCAGGGTTAATTAGCTACGCTTCTGCTATCTCACCCAATTTGGAAATTATTGAGCCAAAGCAGCCCTGAAGGAACACACAAATGGTGACAGAATCCTGCTCTCCTGTAGAAACACAGAGATTACTTTCTTTGTACATCCAGGAAGTGTGCATGCAATCCTTCAACCTTGATACTACAACTAGGGTTGCACTCGTATAACTCAAGTAAACCACGCTGATCCCACAAGAAAGGAAGCGTGCTGGATTCTGTCCCCCACTTCGCCACCAACAGCAGGATTAAAGCTTTTTAATATGCTACAATGCAGACATTCAATAAGATCTGGGCAGTTATTCTTTCCAAAATGTGGGTCCTTACACAAAATAGGGAACTTACCACCAGTATGGTGAGGAATTTCACTATTGAACAGGATAGTCAAGTCACATGATTGTTATTATTTTTCCTCTAACCCTCCCCTGCTATAGGGAAGATCAGATTAAAAACACTTACCAGGCCCAATGTACTAGGACATTTTCCAGGTACACATAATTCAGCCGGGATCACCAGAGAAGAAGAAGAATAGTTTGGATTTGACATCCCACTTTATCACTACCCGAGGGAATCTCAAAGCGGCTAACATTCTCCTTTCCCTTCCTCCGCCACAACAAACACTCTGTGAGGTGAGTGGGGCTGAGAGACTAGCCCAAGGTCACCCAGCAGCTGCATGTGGAGGAGCGGAGACACGAACCCGGTTCTCCAGATTATGAGTCTACTGCTCTTAACCACTACACCACACTGGCTGATTCCTTGCCTGCCCACTCAGTGCCTGCCAAAACATGGGTCCTCCTGGTGGCTATGCTGCTTGGGCCTCCAACCTCTTCCATTATGCTCATTTACAGCTTCCCCCCTTCCCCACTAATGTGGCCACTTGGCTTCCCAACCCATTACAGCACTGCTGCTTTTGGGCAAGCTAAGGCTGGGAGATATGTGTGTTTTTCACCATCGTGATATATCACCAGCTAAACGGCGTGATATACTGATAAATCATAATGCCTGAAATCAGGATGTAACTATGTAAAAGCGAACAGGGTAATATCCTGGCAACTGCTATTACTTAGGGGTCTAAAACTGATACATTCTTTTACTTAGCTTTAACATATTGTTAACAACTGTTATTTTATAGTACAACAGGGGCAGCGGCAGGACTCACGAGAGAAGCGATGACCAGCTTCACAGTTTTCCCCATCCTGTGATTTCCCCCCATAGCACACACACATTGTGATTTGCAATATATCAAGTATTATGAAACTATTATCACAATGTGGACTTCAAACCGATTTTGGATGATGTGTTGACACACTGGCCAGCCCTAACAGCTTCCCCCACCCCCACCCCTTTTCTCCATCCTCTCAAATGCCAGCAAACACCCCTTTTCTCCATCCTCTCAAATGCCAGCAAACACCTATCTAGTGAGCCAAGTAGCTATTCAGCTCCTGGCCCATTATGGCATAGTCACCAGATAAGCATAATAAGAAAATAATAATATGCCTAGTTACTTTTTTAAACACACACACACACACACACACACACACACAATACAATATGCAGTTGCCCATGGTAACAACATATGAGATGTCTGAAGATCGGTCTAAGAACACGACCAGTAGCTTTCTCCCTTTTTAAACTCCCCAAGGCAGATCTTCAATCTACAGCCCCATCTGTGTGGTCAAGATGATGTTAACGGTGACCCAACAGATGGAAGAGAAGTGTGGCCAAAGAGACCCATGGAAGAATAGGGTGAGAAGTGCATTGGCCAGTCGCACACACTGCATTAAAAATGAAGAAAGATAAAATCCATTGTTGGTCCAGGGCTTTTTCTCTGTTCTGAAATCCAAGGTTGAAGAAATGAAAGGCTTATCTAAAAATCAGACTTTCCAAATGCATATGATTTAGCTTTTAAAATTAGTTACACACCCACCTGTGCAATGTAGCTAAACCCAAAGGTCAAGGCAACGGTGGCAATGCAGATATTAACAGAATTTTAACATCCAACACCATGAGAGTTTACTTGAGCACCTGAAATAAAGTTCTATAGACCAACAGGTTATTAAGTACACAATTGTGAGTGCATTCTCAGTGTATATATATGTTCATTGATTTTTGCCTTAGAAAATTACATTTCCAACAACACAGAAAATCCACAAAACAGTCCGAATTGTTGTTTTTTTTTTTAATTTTTTCCACTTAGCCTGGGATATTCTGCCACCTGCTGGTAGAATTCTGAGTTGTAGCAAACATAATTTCCATCCAATCATTGTCATGAATGTTTGGTGTCTACAATGTCCAAAACAAGAGATAAAGAAAAACACTGGAATATATATATATATATACACACACACACACACACACACACACACACACACACACACAGATCAGAGGAAATATGAGAACAATATCAACTTTCTTCCTAAACTGGAACATGTGTGTTTTGCTTAAGACAGATCTAGGAAAGTCAGGCTCTATGTTGCTGGATTTTGTTTTTGTTTTGTTTAGAAAAAGGATGTGAGGAGGGATCAGCCATTACTTCTTCATCTCAGAATCCTAGGTGCACCAGATACCAGTACATAGCTGTAGAGACTAATACTGTATGCAAGTTCCATATTTAAATACACACCTCAAGACTTCAATACCCAGCCCAACTTTTTAAATAGGGGCTTCCCATCCCATCAATTCCTGCTTTGTGCAACATCTCGCCTGATGCAGAATTCTGGTGAACTCAAAAGTTGTGTACCATTTTCCAACACTTTGGTTGATCCTAATAAATAAATTGCCTAAAGTACAGGCACCAATTTTCCATTTTTCCATGTAAAAATATATTATGATGGTTCACTGCAGAGATTGGTATGGAACTAAGTGCCACCAATATCTACCAGTGATGGCTAACCTTGACACTCCAGATGTTTTGGGACTACAACTCCCATCATCCCTGACCACTGATCCTGTTAGCTAGGGATGATGGGAGTTGTAGTTCCAAAACATCTGGAGTGTCAAGGTTAGCCATCACTGATCTAGACCATGGGTCACCAAACTAAGGCCCCGGGGCCGGATCCAGCCCAACTGCCTTCTGGAGCCGGCCTGTAGACGGTCCGGGAATCACTGAGTGGATTGGCGTAGGGATTCTGATTGTTCGGGCTGCGCCATTCCCCCCCCCCTCCACACACACACACACACACACACTGCGGCAGCGCCTCCTCCCTCCCTCCTTCCGGCTTCTCCCCGCCCTTCCTGGAGGAGGAAGGGTGCTGGGCTTTGTGGAGCCATGGTTGGCTGAGCGCCATTTTAAGCAGCCCCTCTCTAGAGCCAGCCCTTTCGTGCAGCTCATCGTCCCTCCGCTGCCACCAGCCCCTGCCGCTCACAAGGCACAGGAGCCGCAGTTGGCTGAGCGCCATTTAAAGCAGAACAGCCCCTCTCCAGAGCCAGCCCTTTTGCATCACTCATCGTCATCATCCCCTGCTGCCGCCAGCCCCTGCCACTCACAAGGCACAGGTAAGCAGCCACCGGGGCTCGTCCAGTGCTGTGGAGAAGGGAGGGGAGAGTCGGTGGGGTTTTTGTCCCCCCCCCAAAAAAATATAGTCCAGTCCCCCACAAGGTCTGAGTGACAGTGGACCGCCCCCCTGCAGAAAGTTTGCTGACCCCTGATCTAGACATCTGATAAGATACTGAGGAATTATATGGATCACATGTGCTGTCTTAAGAATTAACTCTTAAGTATCATTGAAATCTCAATGTACTAGAAAAAATGGGAGATAAAAGGTATTTCACCAAGTATTTCCCCAAAACTGAGCAACAAGCATTACAACTGGTCAAGGAAAACATTATTGTCCATATAGTCAGGTGGCAGAGACATCACCTTGCTGACAAAGGTCCGTATAGTTAAAGCTATGGTTTTCCCAGTAGTAATGTACGGAAGTGAGAGCTGGACCATAAAGAAGGCTGATCGCCGAAGAATTGATGCTTTTGTATTATGGTGCTGGAGGAGACTCTTGAGAGTCCCATGGACTGCAAGAAGATCAAAGCTATCCATTCTTAAGGAAATCAGCCCTGAGTGCTCACTGGAAGGACAGATCCTGAAGCTGAGGCTCCGATACGTTGGCCACCTCATGAGAAGAGAAGACTCCCTGGAAAAGACCCTGATGTTGGGAAAGATTGAGGGCACAAGGAGAAGGGGACGACAGAGGACAAGATGTTTGGACAGTGTTCTCAAAGCTACCAACATGAGCCTGACCAAACTGTGGGAGGCAGTGGAAGACAGGAGTGCCTGGCGTGCCCTGGTCCATGGGGTCACAAAGAGTCGGACACGACTAAACAACTAAACAACAACAAAGCCAGGTAGCATCCAAGAAACAGTTTTACATGTTTCTATTTTTAAAGAACTAAAAACTGAAAAGTGCAGTCAATAACATTAAATGTAAGAATTATGTACAAACTACAGTTTCCCCAAAATATGTCTAAATACAAAAACTGTCAGGCTAAATATCATTTCCAGACAATAGGCATGATGGATCCAATCACTTTATAACATTAGCCTTCCAGCATGATATGCATAGAGTTCATTTCATAACCACCCATCCATTTCCTATTATTCAGACCCTGGAAAGGTAGTCCATTCTCAGTGAAATGTCACAGCTGTTTCACAGCAAATACAGCAGCAGATTAGGTCAAAAAGCAAAGAAAATAGCTTTTAGCACTTGAGGAATGTAACTAGGCAAAGTATAATTACCCACATTGGAATTTGGCCAGGACACTGGGAATGAAACCCTCTCATCCCATGAAAATTGCTATGGGCTTTTAATTAGCACATAGGGTCAGGATCTTCATTTTACATTTAAACTGAAAAAATGACTCCACCAACAATGCAGCACTCTCTACAACTGACTGGTTAAGAATTCCCCTTAGGAGGGGGGAAATGTCATTTTCCACAAACAAACAAAATTTACAGCACAGAACTTAAGTGCACAACATCAAATTAAGTTAATTTTTCTCCGCATAATGACTTGCTAAACAACATCTTTGCATGAATCTTTTATAAATATATTTTCTAAGCCACCATCTCATTTGTATATGCCAGTATTAATTCAAACTCTACTTCAAAGCACTGTCAGCTTAATTAGACAACACACAAGCCTTATTCCTCTTCCAAACACACACACACACACACACACACACCAAATGTTGCGTTAAAAATACTCACTGCATAAAAAACACAGTAATAGTGAAGCATACTGTTGCAGATAACAGCAGTATAGGCATTTATATACACCACCGTTGTTTTCAACTTAAGTTCTGGGAAGAAATTGAGTTTTTCAGAAGCTTAGCAGGACCTCACCAATGAGTTGGTCAGTAACGGCAGACAATCTTTACTGCAGATATTCTTCCATGTAACACACAGCTGCAGGAGTGTGTGGCCTTTTTTTTCTAGAACACAGTTTACACATGAAAAATGAGGAAGCCAACAGACCTAGCCAGCATCACATGTAAACTAGATTTTATCAAGAATACTCTGCATTTTAAGAGCTCCATGACAGATAAATGATTGTGCAAAGTGTCCTTTAAAATATAGAAAGATGAAAAAGTCATTGTTCTCTTGCATTTGTATAGTGCCCTTCCTTCGAAAGAAAGCATGGGGCCCTCATTCTATCCTCACAACACACTGAGATATTAGACTAAAGATGTCAGATAAGACCTTCCTTCTTCTTTTTCACATACATCTAATAGTTATCAAGCATAGGATCACTACCCAGGAAACAATGGGTTATATCCAATGTTAGCTCTGCTGAGTGTTGACCCCTTGAAATTAATGGGCATGGCTAACTTAAGTCCATTGATTTCAATAGGTGTACTTTGAGTAGAACTTAGTTGACAATAGCTCAAAAATTATGCTTTCTGTACAACCAGTTTTCCAAAATATTCAGTGTTTCCTTAGAGAGGGATAATAAACAACCAAAACCACCACACAATGGCTGAAAATGTAATAAAAGATTTACTGGAATACTCTTCTGAAAAAGAGTATTCCAGTAAATCTTTTATTACATTTTCAGCCATTGTGTGGTGGTTTTGGTTGTTTATGGTTCATATTATCACCACAGTGATACTTTATGCTGTTTGTCCTTAGAGAGGGAGTCAGCCTATGGCACTATGGTATATTCACCACTATAGCAAAGCAATTGTAGACCTGGGGAGTGCCTGGATAGAAGACCACTGGGTGTCATGTGTTATGTATTCAGTGGTCCGTGTTTGCCTGAGTTTGAGTCTGGACTAAGGATTCTGAGCCCCTGTGTTCTGATTCGATACATGATATCCAATTACAGAAGATTTCAGGATTTGGGCCTCTGCCATTGGCCCTTAAACTCTGAGTCATGATTCGCAGCTTGGAAGTTTAGACAGCCAATCACGTTGGGAGTGGGAGTGACCCAGGCCTTCAGAAATGTATATAAGCAGTTGATTTGCCCCTGTTATCCAGTTCTGTTAGTTCAATAAAGGTTCTTGCTGTTATCACTGTGTCTTGCCTCGTGGGAACCCACCTACACTCCATCATGTATAAGCGATTCTATGGTTTCTAGAAAAGAAGCCCATTACTGGCAAGAAAGAATACAGACAAAATATACAACAAATGTTCAAAGTGTGTGAGCTCTTCTTTATAATTACATATGAACAGAAAAGCACTCCAGAGCATCACGTGTTGTTGAAGCCCATCTCCTGCCATCTCCCTCTTCCCAACCCTGCTACTTCCTCTTGTTTCTCCTGATCCTTCTCGCAAAGTTAACGAAGTACACAGCTGCAAATTACGTTGGGAACTTCCTGCACCTGGAGCAGGAAATGGCAAAGGAAGTCTAGGTGTCAAGGATGGAATGAAGCAAAATTGACAAGCATTGTGTTTGCTATAATAATTGTACGTCCTTTCAGTGGAGAAGATGGGTTTATTGCATGGCTGAAAAAACCATTCTGACCGCTTTTTATTTCTGCCTTCTCCCTATGCAAACAAATTCATAGCATATCCAAACTGGTCTCAGATAGAAAAAAGAGAGAGGAGAAAAATTCACCAGAACTACAAATGGAAGTTGCAGAAGGGGAGAGAAAAAGAGGACAGAATTTCAATGTATATGAGAGGGGCTAGATATTAGTAATGAAATGGTTGATTTACCAGATTATTAAAGATTCTACACATTTAGTTAACAAGTTGTAGATGAGATAGATTTGCTCAAGAAGCATTGACATTTATCATTTTATTTTTAGCAGGGGAAACTTACTTTGTAAAATTCCATATAGTTCAGACCTCTAGTAGCATATACATTTGCATCCAATAGTAATGCCCTTAAAATTATCTGGGTTCAGTTCCCCGATTTTAATTTTGAAGGACAAATCAATTCAGGCAGGCGACAATTTCTGATGGTATACTCCCATTTTTGTTAACACTTTTGGGTCTATTTGCATGACTAAACATCACAGAGGTTATTAAAAATGTTATGATTATGTTGTAGCTAGGACTAAACCATAGGTGATACAGAAAAGCAAAAAAAAAATTAAGAGCTCAAAACATTATTAATTGCTGGGCTATGTGTAGAAGAGTTTACTACTATGTTTGCATATTATTGTATATATTCAAGTAACACGTCTTAAAAGGTCATTACACTTGCAATCTCTTAAATAGTTTCCAGATTTAATGCTCTTTTTGCCAGATGAATGACCCTTTTTGGCAAGCTTGTTATTGCTCAAGCAGGTTGATTAGATGTGTCCTAAAATCAATCCATACCACTTGTGAAGCACATTTCATGTAATAGGAATATGTTAATTAAGAAAGCACAAGTCTCCTAATAGCACACACTCTGAACTATGCCAAATCTGACTGAAGAGAAATCTTTTCACGGGTTTGTGATTTTTAATTAATAATTTAAACAACTATACAGAAGACCATCAAGAAAGGGGAAAAATCTAATAATTTCCTTCCTGCAAATTTCATTATGTTACAGATAATGATACTGAACATAATCACTTACAAAGGGATAGCTGTGTAAGTCGTATACAAAGAGACTTGTAACAGTTTAATGTCTAAGGGAGGGAGGTGTCTAACTAAACAGTTTTGCTAGCGCAAACCCTTGGGGGCTGCAGAACTTCTCACCCCCTAAATCTATTAGCTTTTATCAGCCCCATCAACCATGGTCAGTGGCAACATCTAAAGGACCAAAGGCTCTAGATAATCTGTATCATCCAAGAATGCCTACATGACCTGCCACAACCCTCTCCACCACTTCTCTAGGTACAGTATTTGCAACTGATAATTAATCCAAGCTAATGGGGCGCGGGTGGCACTGTGGGTTAAACCACAGAGCCTAGGGCTTGCCGATCAGAAGGTCGGCGGTTCGAATCCCCGTGACGGGATAAGCTCCCGTTGTTCGGTCCCTGCTCCTGCCAACCTATTCAAATCTTCAAATCTTCAAATCAGAGCAACTTCATTCTCAAAATGAAGTTAGTCACAATGGGTACTTGATGGCTACAGGGGGTTTTCCCCCACAATGGGAGTCAGCACTGTGGATTATACAAAAGAGGTCCACCGGCCAAGCTACCTGAGCATGGAATGCAAGCTGAAAAATGTGCTTTCTTTGCCTCCTGCACTGCTATGGGGTAGGCACAATTAGGTGCACTAACCAGTGTTTGGTCAGCCTCAAGAGAGCCTTGCACTCTAGTCTCAATGCGAAATTGTATACTGTTGTGTGGTTCCATATGTACATATGCCGGAGGGAGGGGCAGCTATGGAGCTCTTATAGTTGGGAATGAAGGGATCCATGGAGGTTTCAAACCAGCAACATTCTAAGTCCATTGTGGATGCATCACAAGGGTAGAATACAGAGCTGCCTGGGTTGCTGGCTTCACCTCAGGTCATTTAACTGTTCCATGGGTAAGCACCTGTCTATATGTGGTGCCTTCGAAGCAAGACAGCTCATTTTTGGAAAGGGCTCGTTGACTATCTCTGTTTCTGGGCAGTTCTGTGTGGTGGGTGGGTACGCCTGAATTCCATGGGCATGGCTGGTATTTTTTTCCTCCAAATGTTACATTTCTTTCACATGATTTTTCCTGTTCCCTCCAGTGTCAAAAATTGTTTCGATGGGGCCAAGCTTTCTCGTGGTGTAACAGCGGTGCATCGGTAACTGGCTCTGATTGCATTCATGCAACACTTCAATTTACTGTTATCAGTGGCCAGCTGTTTCTTATTTAGCCCTTGCACTGAACTATTCAATCCTACACTTCACAATTACTATAATGTACAAGACATTAACTCGGTTGTTGGCCAATCTTGAATACAAATGGAGAGCAAAACAAAATTGAAAATTGTTAAGAAGTACTTGTCCAAACGCAAGGATTCCTTGGAGAAGATTTGCAGATTAAAAATTGTCAGTGTGCATGTTGGTTCTCTAGCAAAAAATACTCCAAAGCAACAACAGTTGCTTACTAAGGCCAACTGAAAATCACAAAGAACCAGGCAACTTTCAAGAAAATATTTCTCCAGAGATAAATTTCTCATGCATGTGGTGAGTGTGGAAGAAGGAATCATAGAATCATAGAGTTGGAAGAGACCACAAGGGCCATCCAGTCCAACCCCTTGCCAAGCAGGAACACCATCAAAGCATTCTTGACAGATGGCTGTCAAGCCACTGCTTAAAGACCTCCAAAGAAGGAGACTCCACCACACTCCTTGGCAGCAAATTCCACTGTCGAACAGCTCTTACTGTCAGGAAGTTCTTCCTAATGTTTAGGTGGAATCTTCTTTCTTGTAGTTTGAATCCATTGCTCCGTGTCCGCTTCTCTGGAGCAGCAGAAAACAACCTTTCTCCCTCCTCTATATGACATCCTTTTATATATTTGAACATGGCTATCATATCACCCCTTAACTTTCTCTTCTCCAGGCTAAACATACCCAGCTCCCTAAGCCGTTCCTCATAAGGCACCGTTTCCAGGCCTTTGACCATTTTGGTTGCCCTCCTCTGGACACGTTCAGAAGCAGCATTACAAGGCATGATAAGGAAAGCCCAGTCTGTAGTTTGTAATACAGATATGGGGAACCTGTAACCCTCTCATCATTACTGACTGTTGGCCATGTAGGGGCTATTTGGAATTGAATTCCAACAATATCTACAAAGCCACAAGGTGCTCCATCCCTCTTTTAAGAGGTCTTAGGGCTATCACTATCTCTATAGCGCAAACTACTCACAAGCTGGTTAAATGACCACTATCTTTTGAACATGTCTTGCTATTTTGTTATCAAGGTATTAGTTGTATCAAAGATTCAGTTGTAAAAAGACATTCTACTACCAACAGACTCTGAAATTGTTTCAGGGCATACCAATAGAAGTTTTTAATACTCTTGTATCAACTGCATAATCAGGAATAAATGTGGCTAGACTAGACCTATTCTTATTCATTTCATACAATGAGGCACCGTTTTAACTATTTCAAGCTCAAATACCGTATTTTTCCATGCATAAGACTATATTTTTTCCTAAATTTTTGAAGTTTAAAATAAGGGGTCATCTTATAAACGGATAAGTGCATAGTGCATTTTCTTAATTTTGGATTTTAAAAAATAGGGGTCATCTTATACATGGGGGCATCTTATAAACAGAAAAATACAGTAATCTGATGAAGTGTACATGCACACGAAAGCTCATACCAAGAACAAACTTAGTTGGTCTCTAAGGTGCTACTGGAAGGATTTTTTTTAACTTTTATTTTGTTTTGCAATCTTCTTATTACACTATAGCCAGATCCTATTGAAATAAATCCTATTGAACTAAAAGTCTGCTTCCAGCTGCATATATTTCTAAAACTTGAGTGAAGGTTCTGCTGTATTTACATGCAAGTTTAGGATGGTATAATTTCATGGGACAGGTATTGCTGCCTTCCTGAACAAGTCTGAAATTTCTCGCTCCAACAAGCTGTCTTATACTGCCCTCTAATGGATCAATTATATAACTGCAATATGTGCACCTGTATTTGTAGTAAAATCATAGAATTTTAGTTGTAGAGTTGAAAGAGACCACAAGGGTCATCTAGTCCAACCCCCTGCAATGCAGAATTTTTTTGCCCAACCCACGACCCTGAAATTAAGAGTGTCATGCTCTACCACCTGAGCTATGCTCACATGAACTGGTAAAGCAATTTGTACAAATACACTTTAAAAACTGTTCCTTCTAGCTTCTCTTTATATCAGACTAACGGTGCAGTCCTATGCAACATCTACTCTGTGTTCAACAGAGGGCCTAGGGCTTGCCGATCAGAAGGTCGGTGGTTCGAATCCCTGCGACGGGGTGAGCTCCTGTTGCTCGGTCCCTGCTCCTGCCAACCTAGCAGTTCAAAAGCACGTCAAAGTGCAAGTAGATAAATAGGTACCGCTCCGGCGGGAAGGTAAACGGCATTTCCGTGTGCTGCTCTGGTTCGCCAGAAGCGGCTTAGTCCTGCTGGCCACATGACCCGGAAGCTGTGCGCTGGCTCCCTCGGCCAATAAAGCCAGATGAGCGCTGCAACCCCAGAGTCGCAGTCGGCTAGGGAGGACTACAGGCCTGACTACTATGTAACAGAAAATATCCTTAAACTTTTAGAAAGAGAGCAGATTGTCCCTTTGCAGCTGCAATCCTACACCCACTCATCAGGAAGCCAGTCCCACTGAACTCAATTAGACTCGCTTCTGAGTAGGCATGTATAGAATTGTGTTGCTAATTTACATATTGCTGGACAGGTGGAAGAAATCTCTGATCTACTGGTGGCTCCCTGACATACATGCACAGCATACCTCTCTCTTTCCCTTTCTCTCCGCACATGTTATGATTTTAGTGTATGCACTACATATAACTGCATTGCCTAACAAAACAATACCATCTGAAGAACTTTATCTAAGAAGGTTCATGACAACAGGACTGATGAAATGCAGTGAACTAACTTTTTAGACCTCTGTGAAAGTCAAAGTAAAGTTCCGTATACATTGGCAGAAAGCCTACATTCAAAATTGTGTCTTTCTTCACTTAATTCATCACCACCTGAACATTCTTTTGTTTCGGCTTCCCTCATTATTTGAGGCAGCATACCCATCAACTCTTCCCCCTTGTGTGGAACTTCATGCTTGTTTTCATTATTTTAAAGCTACTCTTTCCTTCAATAACCTTGTGACGTCCAACCTTATCTTTTTCAATCTTGCATGTATCCTAACACTAGGAAAGCAAGCGTGTGTGTTTTCCCCCCTGTGCGATATTTGCCATAATGAAAAACAGTTGAGAGGTATGACTGGCAAGACTCCAGATTTATTATAATTGCATCTACAAATTTAAGGATCTACTAAAACGAAGCAGCTAGCTTCATAATAATTGGCATCTCTTCAGCTGTCATAGAAAATAACAACTAACCAGCATCTTTCTTCGTGACAAACCAGTTAATATAGGCCATTTCCCGTTTCACACTTGCTGCTTAAAAACAACAGATCTCTACTGTTCAAATCTGCAAGGTCTTTCAACATATGGACTAGAGCCAAATTCCTGTGCAGTGTAAACTACAGATGACTATATGAATGTCCTGAGATGGTATTTATTTATTTTTTACAGGAATTACTTCCTCCTCTAGCAAACATACACTTTCTCCCTTCAAAATTGCTGTGTTTGGTTCGAATACAAATATATATATATATATATATATAAAACCAGGATAAAGATTAATGTATGCTACAGCTGAACAATAATCTTTATTTAGGAAGGTACCCAATGCTATAACTGTTGCTAAGACAGAATGGGGAAAAGCAAAAATAAAATAGTAAAGCATGGCGCATTTAATTCCAGCACAAATCTGCAATCCAAAAAAACACTTGCACTGAACAAAAAAATGATTTGTACATTCTTTCTATCCAAGACCAAGCCTCAGATATTAAACCCACTCACTGGAGTGTGTGTCCTATCAAGCAGGACACTGCACTATTGAATTGGATCATTCTGGAACTTCTTGCCCCAAATTAGGTCAATATGGAAAGGTTTTATTCAACCTTTTCACATGTTGGACTTTAGAGGTGTGGGACACCCTCGCTCTTAATCCTACTTCCTTATATAATTCTAGGCTCAAGATAAATAAACAATATCTACTATTATTTCTAAAGCAGGACTCCATTGCCTGCATGACTCTTATGAAAGCAACGTGCCACTTACAGAATCATAACTCTTGGAACACTTGAAAGATTCCGGCATAGACTATTACGTAGCCCCCAGATTAGCGTAATCTTGAAAGATCCTGTGGTGCATGGCATAGCGACTAGAGTCCTAAAACCTTATGTATATCTAGTTGTAGCAAGTACCCAGAAAAGCAGGGTCACTGTGATATATTTGCTACTGGGTGGTGCTGATGTCTAAACCATTGAGCCTCTTGGGCTTGCCGATCAGAAGGTCGGCGGTTCGAATCCCCAGCTGTCCCAGCTCCTGCCAAACTAGCAGTTCGAAAGCATGCCAGCGCAAGTAGATAAATAGGTATTGCTACGGCGGGAAGGTAAACAGTGTTTCTGTGCGCTATGGTTTCCGTCACAGTGTTCCATTGCACCAGAAGCAGTTTAGTCATGCTGGCACATGACCTAGAAAGCTGTCTGTGGAAAACACTGGCTCCCTTGGCCTGAAAGTGAGATGAGCGCCACAACCCCATAGTCGCCTTTGACTGGACTTAACCGTCAAAGGGGTCCCTTTACCTTTTTACCTATTTGCTACTGATATAATACTTCTTTCCACTCATGACTTTGAACTGAAATATTCTCAGTGGCTTAACAGCTGATCCACTTGCCCCTTCAAGTCAGTGTCTGCTAGCATTAAGAGAAATTCTTTGAAGGTGGCACACCGCTGGTTTTTAACCATGGTCCAACTAGCTCATACAGTAAGATTTGGCTCTGCCTTATGCTGGCGGGGTTGTAAGGTCCAAGGAACATATTAGTGTTTGTGATCAGGGAGTAACTTATGTACACAAGTTCTCAAAGCGGGTTGTAATGGAGACCGGTATTACTGTTGGCAAACAAGTCACCTAGGATGCTAAGTTATGTCTCTTATCCATCTCAACGGAGGAAATGCTGACCTTATTGTCAGGGCTGGAGTCAGATGCAGGTTGTGGCGGAATGATGCCTGCTGATGGTTCAAGCTCATCCTGGGTTAATTTATCACTCCCCAGTTGGGCAGGTGTGCCCTGGGAGGCGGAGCTTGTGGGCATTCTAAAAGGAGGAAAAGAAGGGTTGAAAGGCAGTTGGGGGGGTTGGCAGTTGGGTTGGAGGATTAGAGAGGGGTTTTGGAGAGGGAGTGTGAGGTGGTTAAAAAAAGAAGGTCTGTGAGAGTAGGTTTAGGTTAAGTAATTGTATTGTTATCTTTTATATGATTAACAAAGATATTAACAATGAAACTAAGTATGTACACAAGAAACCTTAATACAACCGTTAGGATCTTAAGCAAATAAAGCTTCCATATTTAAAGTGCCAATCATAAAGTCGTCTGTATTTTCCAGCAAAGGGACATGAAACCCACAAGAGGGGATACCCATTAAAGATACTATACTTTCCTCCAGAGTGGAAAGGATAGATTGTGGCTGCAGAGTGCGCTGAAAGGGCTTAATAGGGAGACAGACCCAGGTTGTCAAGTTGCCTCAGGGAAGAGGCGAGCTTTTCAGTAAGGGATTTCTAGTTGCTGAACCCCTTATAAGGTAGACACAAAAGGGATAGTCTCATATATAGCCCAGGGTTTAAAAGGGTACCTGGCCACGTTATTTGCTGGAAAGGGACTATCTTTTATTGGGTAAAAATCCTTCAAATGCTAGAGGGTTTACCAGAAAGGCTAACGGAATAAGGGGGAGGTTAGATTTACCTCATCAATCCCTGTTAGTTCTTTTAATAAAAAGAGAGGGTGAAGTGAGAAAACGAAAGCAAGGGGCCCTTTCGTTACACAGGTCAGCAAGAGAGGAAGCAAATCTCTGATGTCAGTGAAGTTAACTCTTTATTCATGGAAACGAAATACAACTCAGCCTAGTGGTCTCAGCAACCCTTCCCAGTATGACTTGCCCCTATGGAGCAGTTTGTCTGCACCAGAACCAAACTCCCATCAGTAGCATGTCTCAGAGCTTGATTAAAATCTGACATCCCCTCTCTGCTGCTGTTTCTCTGGTGCCCATTATATCACCCCAAACTTCCAGTTTTACTCCAGTTAGAAAAATTAGTTTCAACAGGGGGAGGAATGCATTCAAGACAGTTCTGATGCTTTAAACATTGAACCTGGACCCGGGAGCTATGTACAACACTGACACAACAACAAAAAACAAGCAAGCAAACCCAACCAACACCACCTAAAAAAACCTACAAGTATCAGCTCTGTGAGACTCGTGAGATCAAGTGTACATCTTTCTTTTTTTTAAGTATAACTTTACTTTCCTTGTCTAATAAATAAAGCAGTGCCAAGTCCTCTTTGCAAATATATTACAAAGATGTGCATCTTAGCATAAGTTGAAGAGGTCAGGTTTACTGAAGCCTTTTGTTAATATGTTGGCAGCAAACTACTGCACCTGAGACATCTGAATAGAGTTTCAGTCATGTAAAAAAAAAAAGAGAGAGATGTAAATGGTACTGTATTACTACCATTTCTTTTCAGCTACAGCATACTCTTCTTTAAATTATACTTGTTTTAACAGAACTTACTTTAAACAACGTCCTGCATTCCATAATGCGACAACTATGTAGAACCTAATAAAATTACTTCAGGCACCTAATCTTGGTTACTTTTATTTTTGAAACTGGCCTAAAAAGCCCATATCTCAATATGCAGCATCAAAGACCTTCACTAATTTGTAAAAGCAGCCAACTGGTGTGTCCTATGGTCCTCAAGTGACGCAATTTAATATCCCAGACCAGAAGCTACATTAACAAATGGAAATGCCTTCTGCTCTTGCAGCAGGATCTTTGGATTCAAGCCCACATAGCCGTATCAGAATGCATTTCTGGGAAAATAAAATAAAAAAAATTAGAAGGAAATTCATTATGCCCAGCACTGAGAAAGCGGATAAGATGTTTTTATTCCCCTCTACTAAAATTAAAGGTCTTAGATTCAAGTTCCATGCCACAGGACTCCCCTTCATCTCCTGTCCCTACCCACCCCCTCCACCCCAAATCTGTTCGAGGGTCCACTAACCCCTGGAGCAGATTCTGAGGGTGTGTGGAGGGCTGCAGGGGGGAGTTCTCTTGTGCAAGTAAAAAGAAGTCTGGTGAGCAAGCAGAACAGCAGCATTAGATACAACCCTTATTCCTCACTCAGTGAACAAATACATGAAATTCCTTGCTACAGCATGCGGTCATGGCCAGTATCTTAAGCTTTAAAAGAGATTTACACACACACACACACACACACACACACACACACACACACACATATGAAATGTTAGTAAAAGTTATGTTTGTATGCAGTCTGCAACTAAGTAAGCAAAGCAGAAAACAGTGCTGTGTTTATCAGGAAACCACAAAGAACTTCATATTAAAAATAATTATGAGGCTTTTCTTTGCAGAATGGTCAACTTTATCTGTTGTGTATTAACAAGTGTCTACAACCTACAAGAATGTACCATGAAAGAGATACATGCCACGATTATGAATTGTTCGGAGTTCTCTATGTATCTTTAATTGAAGTTTAAATTGTAAACAAGCATCTAACCGCTGGCAAGGTGGAAGAAAATACATTTAAATCGGCAAAGGAATAGTGGGACTATTAGTACTAAGGATGCAAAACAAAGCATACACTGTAATTATTTTCTGAACTGATGCAATCCGTTTTTCCTGCTCTCTAATCCCACTTAATGCAAAAGATTGTTATGAACTTGGAATGCAATTGGTCCTTCAACAAGGTACTAATACAATATGGAAGCTGAAGTAGCAAATTTAGCAGGTCATGTTGAGCTTATTTTTACCTTGAAGATATTCAAAGTCGCAGATACCACCAATCTTGCTATAGCCGATTCTGACATTGCACTGAAGTTGTTGCATATGCTGGAGCTGTGTGTGCATCAACGCAC
Organism: Darevskia mixta; assembly: GCA_034641385.1. NCBI lineage: Eukaryota > Metazoa > Chordata > Lepidosauria > Squamata > Lacertidae > Darevskia > Darevskia mixta. The sequence goes on from JAWWNH010000105.1 coordinate 7,195,935, forward strand.
ACAATTTCCTGCACCGAGTAGACTACATTAACATAATTTACAGCATTTATAAAGATCGCCTGTAACAAAAAGTTCTCAGGGCAGTTCAATGCAGCAACAAGAGGAATGAAAGGAAACAATGCAACATCCTAAGACCCTAAAAACTGATAATAAGCAAATAAAGGTAAAAATAAATGTAAGAGGCCTAGGAAAATAAGGTCTTTTATGCCCTGTGAAAATGTATTTTAAACAGAAGCCACCTGGCACACCTCACCTGATGGGTATACAGACAGCAACTGATTTTCGTGGGAATGACGTTCTGAGGCACCACGTGCTTATGTGAAATTGTGTATAATCGGAACACCCATTGCAAAAGCCTGCAAACACCCCATTCTGCCCCTTTTTGTGATGTCTTTGAGTCACTTCCAGGTTTGGTGTGATGTGCGCATGTGTGGTCACACACATATTGGACGTGCCTAAAATGGTCTCTGCCTGTATCTGAAGATTTCAAGGTCCAGGTAAGTATATGTGGCAGGAGTCAGTTCTTCAGGTACCATCTTAAGCCATGCAAAGGGCATATATAGTTTTCACTTTATTGAACTGCATTTTACAAAAACTTCAGCATTCTTAGGGAAGAACACATTTCCACACATGCTCTCTCAGTAGCCTTTAACAAAAGCCAATCATACTCTATTCATATTCTCACAGCACATATTCAATTATAGTTGTTAATGTACACAAACTCACAATAACATGCACCAGAGTATAGCCTACTGTGTAGAACACATTTTACTAAACACACACACGCACACATCTCTATGAGACAAAAGAGAAAAACAATTTTATGATATCCTATTTTTCTCACCAGTATTTAGTTTTCTATCTACAAGTCATTTTTGGCAGCTACAAATGCCTCGTTTTCTTTTAAAAAAAGCTATGAAATATTTCAGTGAAAACTAAATGTGAAGACATGTTAAGGATAGCGGTGATCATCATCAATAAGCCGTGAAATGAGAAACTTAATGTACATATTGCTTAAGTGGGATGAAGGGACAGGGAGAGAATGAGAAATTAACATTCTAACTCAAAATGCATTCTTATTTTTAAGCCACACGCACACAAAAACCTTTAAAAAATCCTATTTGAGTTCATTGCCTCTCCTTTGCTAACCTTTCAAGAAATTAACTAGAGCATACAGATGATGCCTTTCTGGTCCAAACTGAGTTGTATCAGATATTGAAAATATGAAGGAAGGGAAGGATTTTTAAAAATGTTCTGCAGTCAGTCAGTCTAACTATTGACCCAGAAATCTGGGATAGCTAATTAAAATTAACCTGGAGCATACAGGCACTGAGCTATGACTTTTCCTGCTGCATTGCCAGATCATTACTGTGACATGTGAATCATAAGATGAATGCCTGCCACTGTTCAGCTGATTGAAAGAGGACTCAAAATGCCCTAGCTTTGCTCTCTGTTACAGGCAGATGAAGGGAAAGGATGGTTAATCGCTTTTAATATTGCCCTTAGATGCAGAATTCAGCCTGTCTGGCACCATTCTTTGTAACTGCTGGGTCTATGCTAGTGTCTGAGGTCAGAACTTTCTTTTTTCTTAAGAAAAGTCAGAGCTTGTGCAGTCACTTTGGCAGATGGACGGCATCATTAACTGTGCTCTAATTATTTCATGGTAGAACAAATAATTTAACTAAAAGTAAAAATAAAACAGCACTCATTACATTTTAAGTCTGCTCAGACATTTAACCCTGTGTGTGTGTGTGTGTGTGTGTGTGTGTGTGTGTGTAATAAAATGTAAAACCTACGTTGTTGGCATTATAAACTTCAACTGCAGAACAAAAACAGAAAGCTCCTAAAACAGTATTACATGCTTTTCTTCTGCTTTTACTGCTTGCAGAACTCTGTAGACACCAACAAACCACAATCATTTTTATTTATTTCCTTTTTTGATTAAAAAATTTCAAATACAAATTGCAAAGGTGAATTAATTGGTCTATTATTCAAAACAGAAAAACACGATGCCTGGGGTTGATTGGAATTCTAATCCAAAATACCTGCAGGATACCAGGTTGAAAAGACTGGTCTATCCCTTTAAGCCAACGATGGGGAAACTGAGGCTCTCTGGGTGTGGTTGGACTACAAGCCCCCTCGGCCACAGTTAGCATGGCCAACGATCAGGAATGATAGCAGAGCAGTTCAGAAACATCTTGAGGACCACAAGTTCTCTATCCCTGCCTTAAGCAAACACATACAAAATTACAGGACACTTACGGAACAAAATGGAATAGGATGTGAAAGGCAACAATAACAGAGCTTTTCATAAAATTCATTCATGTTTTGTTTTAAAGTCTGATGACCAACCTACCGACCTGTAGTTCTTGACATGCTATCATCCCTTATCCTTTGGACTGTAAATACAGTAAAGTGTACATATTTAACATCCTTAACTGACTGTCTCACATGACTCTGTTATGACAGTGGTGGGCCTAATTAGTACCGTGAGGCAATTTTTGGAAAGTCTGTGTCTGTTACGCTATAGGATAACCAGTGTAGAATCAAAATAAGCAACATAATAATGAACCATGTTTCACATTATCTCTTACTAGTATTCCTAAAAGCGAACATATATGGGGAGAGAGAACCATAAAAGACAAGAAGAAAACTATTTCTCATTCTCCAGCCTCTTCCAGTATCTCAAAATTATGATGAAGTGTAATTTGCTACGGGGGACGCAGGTGGCACTGTGGTCTAAACCACAGAGCCTAGGGCTTGCTGATCAGAAGGTCGGCGGTTCGAATCCCCGCGACAGGGTGAGCTCCTGTTGTTCGGTCCCAGATCCTGCCAACCTAGCAGTTCGAAAGCACGTCAAAGTGCAAGTAGATAAATAGGAACCGCTGCAGCAGGAAGGTAAACGGCGTTTCCGTGCGCTGCTCTGGTTCGCCAGAAGCGGCTTAGTCATGCTGGCCACATGACCCGGAAGCTGTCTGCGGACAAACGCCAGCTCCCTCGGCCAGTAAAGCGAGATGAGCATGTAACCCCAGAGTCGTCCGCAACTGGACTTAATGGTCAGGGGGTCCCTTTACCTTTACAATTTGCTACAGCAGACTATATTTTCCCAGTTTAAAACTAACAGCATTCATTCATTTAGAAAAGCACAATGTGTGGCTAATTCAGACACACGATGGGCAACAAGCAACTAAAAGAGGAGCACATCATCTTACAACCTAGACTAAGAATACATCATGTCTCCTGAGTAGCATTTGTCTCTTCATATTTGCCATATCAGCTATAGCCTAAACTAAAGCCAAGGGGATTAAGCTACAGACTTTCAGAATGAAGGAATAGCAGTCATTATATACACCTCATAGCTCCTGTACAGCATGGAAAATATTTAAATATTTCGGGGTGGCTTAACCACCAGCCAGGATTTCTTTCTTAGCTTGCATCTAGATAAAAGGCACCCATTTTAACAGCCTTCACTTGCTTTCTTCCTTTTCCCACCATCAGAGCTGCATCCAAGGAAATGCATTATTATGAAAGTCATCATATATATTTTACACTTATGAGAAGTTATGGAAAAACCAGTTGAAAAAAGAAATCTGTAAAAAGACTACGATCAAGTCAACTAACCAGAAGATTTTAGAACTGACATTGTTGTATATATAGTTCTTTCCTTTTCATATTCAGTTTTTGCCACCTAGGGGGCAAATAAATTAACACTGAAATACATCTCCAAACATCACAGTTGTAATACTGTACAGTCTACTGACAGCATCCTATGGGGGGCAAAACCAAGTGCCAGGCAATTAAAAGTACAAAAGACAAGCAGATGACAAGAATTAAACTCATTAATTTCACACATAAAGCTCCAGTGAATGAAGTGTGAAAAAGCTTTTGACTTCTTGCCAATATGAACATCAATTCCTCGTTGCTGTTTTCCTACAGAACTGCAGTTTCCACTCTCAGCAGGACTGGCATGGTATTTATCAGGGTGTATTTTACCAGGGAGAAAAACTTGTACTTCGAAACAAATTATTTCTAGTTCAAGGCACAGTTGTATTTCACAATAATCTACTGTGTGATGAAACAACTGTCTCCTTACAGAGAAAACTGCATCAGATTACAGGCAATTGGACTTTATTTTTCACAATTTAATTATCTATCCAGAAAATTCAAAAATAGTTGCCATTGTCAAACAAGGCACATTCTATGGGTAATATCTGGACATTATTCAGTACTGTATTTAATATTGAACGCCCAGACATATGTTTAGTTTTAAATAAAAAATAAACAGCAAAATGTATTTATTTGCAAGCAGTAAACAAAAAGGAATAAAAAAGATAGCAGAAAACTAAACGCCAAGAGAAATATCAGAAGTCCTGGGGTGAATTAACTGGCAGCAGTGTTCAATAGGGCTTACTCCCATGAATATAGGCTTGATAGGATTAGAGTCAACAAGTCCTGGGAATAATAGTATAAAAAGGAAGACTGCTAAATCTAAACCCAACTGCTATGCAGCAAGTAGGGCTTAAAAAAAGTCAGGGAATTGGTTGGCTGGAGAGGAAGGCTATTCATGGCGAAAACTATCCAAGTTCTTGCTATCACTTCCTCGAGTCTAGAAAGAGTACAGTGAACCAAAGTGATGACAGAGGCCAGCATATCATGAGTTGAAATCACATCATCATCCACCCAAGGACATGCAAAATGGCAAAACAGGGCTGAATAGACAGCGATGCTCTTGCTAGTTTCAGTGTTTCTCTGCTGCATTAAAAATATATGCATTTCATAGTGAAAGAAAAAACAACAAAAAACCCTTTCTTCTTCCAATTTACCTGGCAACCAGCATAATTCATTCAAAAAGTTCTCAGACTTCATATTACTAGCACACATTCAACCATAACATTTTAACATTTGATTTGCTACATTATTTTCACTAGTACTCAAGTAAGCAAAGAAAGCAAATATTCAGTTTTTAGAAGATCACGTTCTCTTGTTAAATGCAACTTATTACTCTTACCTCTAGGATCCTGTCATTCGTTTGCATTGCCTTTCGATATCTCAAGGCAAATCTAAAAAAATGTAGTATAAACACAGACAATTGGGAAACACTGGCCTGCAAGTGCTCCAATTGGAGAACAGCCTTTACCAAAGGTGTCATGGGTTTTGAAGACACTCGAATTCAGGACAAAAGGGAGAAACGCGCTAAGAGGAAGGCACGCTTGGCAAACCCTCACCATGATCAACTCCCACCTGGAAACCTATGCCCGCACTGTGGAAGGACGTGTGGATCCAGAATTGGCTTCCACAGTCACTTACGCACTCACTTTTAAAACCGTGTTTATGGAAGACAATCTTACTTGGCTACGTGTGATCGCCAAAGAAGAAGAAGAAGAATTACTCTTACCTCTAGGATCCTGTCATTCATTTGCATTCCATCTGCTTGGTCAGCAGGCCCATTTTCCACAATTCTGGACACATAAATTCCTTCCTGATTGCCCTGGAGATGAACATACACATTTTTAAAAGGCACATTTTTTATAAAACATTAAAAAAACATAAGGGGACAATTCTATGGCAAGTTCTGACATCTTTGGTTCTCCCGGCATTAAGACCCCAATCCTGGCTCAGCCAGCTCAGCCCCAAAATAGGGTGTTCTGGAGCAAGAGCAGGAAGCAGGGACTTAAGTTGGATCCTAATTCTGTTCAGCTCAGTCATTTGACATGGTAAAAAGGGTAGTGTAAATAAAACTCTTTTTTGTAGGCTTCTTTTCCCTCTGATCTGCTTGGGCCAGCTCAGCTGGCAGCCTCAGGGGCGTAGCAAGGGGGCGCGGGGGGCGGACGGGTGCCACTCAGGGAGGGGTGCCAGTTGGGCTGGCCCCGCCCTGCGCGGGCCCCACCCGCCGGTGCCAGCGCTGCTCCCGTGGCACCCTTGCAAGCCGCCGCGCCAAAAGCAGCAGCGGTGGGGCACCCCCCTAGCCGCCGCACACGATCGGCGGCTGGGGGGGTGCCGCTGCTGCTTTCGGCACGGTGCTTCCCAAGGGCTCCGCAAAAGCAGCAGCGGCGGCACCCCCCCCAGCCGCCGCACACGATCGGCGGCTGGAGGGCGTGCCCCGCCGCTGCTTTGGGCGCAGAAGCAGCAGTGCCGGGTTGGATGGATCCAAACCGGCACTGCTGCTTCTGCGTCGCCCTTGTGTGCCGGGGCGGCGAGCAAGGAGGAGGCGGAGCGGAGGGGTGTCATCCCATCGCTGCCCGCCCCTCCCCTCGCCCCTACAGGCGGCTCCGCCCGGCAGCGGGGGGGGAAAGCGCTTAAAAAAAAGGAAAAGCCAAGGCTTTCCTTTTTTAAAAGCGCTTTTCTCTCCGCTGCCGGGCGGAGCCGCAGGGGCAAGGGGAGGGGCGGGCAGCACAAGGCTGACACCCCTCCGCTCCGCCGCCTCCTCGCTCGCCGCCCCGGCAGCGGGGGGAAAGCACTTAAAAAAACAACAAAAAACTACGTGACGTCACGATGCCCCGCCCCCAGGGGTGCCTCCATTCGCGCCGCTCCGGGTACCGGGGAGGCTTCCTCCGCCCCTGGGCAGCCTAGATACTGAATGGGGGTTGCATCTGGTACAACTCTACACCAATGCTAGATTCTTGACTACAGGATTGCTCCCTAAATTCTGCAAATATCCAGATGAGATATACCAGTTTTTTCAGACATAACCACACAGAAGAGCTGTGAATCAAACTGACAGCCCTTGCCAACTTTTTTACGTGGTTGCGCAAGGGAATCCATTTCAGAGTCAATGTTCAGGTCTCAGGTAAGCTATTTGAAGCAGGCCACACTTTACAGCAGACACTGACCAGCAATATCCTTTAAGAGGAAACATCTTCAAAATAAAAGGCATGGTTTTTCTTGAGGGGTGTCACTTGTCAAAACGTCTCTGCTTGTATTACCCTTGAAAATAAACATTAGTTGAACATTTAGGGGCATACAGTTGTTTTTATTCAAAGGAGACTGGAATCACTAAACCTCTGAGGATGAGGCCAGATACAAATCAATATCCTTATCTGTATACATTTCTGAGTGCCACTTTTGTATTGATTTAATTTGTCACCAGACAGCAGCATGGTCAAATAAATGGTTCACACATAGGCCTGGCCATGCATTATTCTGCAGCCAAGAGAATAATGGCAGAAGGGAACTTGCTTAAGTATATAAGCAATGCTCATGAATGGTTTTGATCATCACTGAGAGATTTAACTCCTAAAGGTAAAGGTAAAGGGACCCCTGACCATTAGGTCCAGTCGTGACTGACTCTGGGGTTGTGGCGCTCATCTTGCTTTATTGGCTGAGGGAGCCGGCGTACAGCTTCTAGGTCATGTGGCCAGCATGACTAAGCTGCTTCTGGCGAACCAGAAATGCCGTTTACCTTCCCGCTGCAGCAGTACCTATTTATCTACTTGCACTTTGACATTCTTTTGAACTGCTAGGTTGGCAGGAGCTGGGACGAGCAACGGGAGCTCACCCCGTCGCGGGGATTCAAAAAGCCGTCCTTCTGATCAGCAAGCCCTAGGCTCAGTGAGAGATTTAACTCCTACACACACCCAAATGGAAAATGCAACAGTAGGATATGGAAGCACAGTGCACTTTGAGAGGGAGGGGAAACAGACAAACCATGGACCTGTGGCTTCCTAATCTCTGGGAGAGTAATAGACTTGTGACAATTATACTTTACAGAGTTGTGCAGAGGTTGCCCCGGGTCGTTCTCCTAAAAAAAGCCACACAATGCTTGCTTTCAAAGTTTAAAAATAACATACGACTTTTACTTACTGTTACTTATTCTTGTCAGATTGAATATACAAGAGAGGCAGGTGATACTTATGTTACTAAAACATATTTCCATGAATTTGTATCTGAGACTGACTGATATTTACAGACTGGCTCTGAGGCAGGTGGCAACATAACACAACACACTTGCTGCTCTCACAGTTAAAACTCGCACACAGTTGATAACTGAACTCACGGGGGGGGGGACTTGCCTCAGTATGCATATGACATCACAAGATTCTATACTACAGCACAATTGAAAATACCTACCTCACTACATAGATGACATCACAAGATTATATGCTACAGCATTAACCCTTTGCACAGTAGTTTGGATGCACCATTCCTACAAGACTCAACATCCAAATATGGGTCCAGCAGTTCGACCTACTGTCATTCTAGTCCATTAGATAAAGGTAAAGGTAAAGGACCCCTGGACGGTTAAGTCCAATCAGGCCTTAACTTTTCACTTTCAGGCCAAGGGAGTAGGCATTTGTCCACAGACAGCTTTCCAGATCATGTGGCCAGCATGACTAAACCACTTCTGGCACAACAGAACATCTTGACGGAAACCAGAGCGCATGGAAACGCCATATACCTTTCCGCCACAGCGGAACCTATTTATCTACTTGCACTGAAGTGCTTTCAAATTGCTAGGTTGGCAGGAGCTGGGACAGAGCAGCGGGAGCTCACCCCGTCACAGGGATTCAAACCACCAACCTTCCGATCGGCAAGCCCAAGAGGCTCTGTGGTTTAGACCACAACACTGCATCAACCTTTCTGGTTACCTGGTTAGCTTGTCCTCCAACAATATTAAATCCCAGGGTATTGTTTTCTCTGTGTAGCATGATGCTTAAGATCTTAGGCTCTCTTTCCTAGAAAGAAAGACAAAAAAGACTACTTATAAAACCAACTTAACAATATCCTACTGCAGCTTTATAAATCAAACCATTTAAAACCTCGCTTGAGATCTCCAGGGTATCCTATTTTGGGAAGTGAGTCTTTCAAATTTATTCCACATGATGGATATTCTGTAGGTCAAACGGTTTATGTGTACCAGCTCAATCTCTCCCGCGTCGTTTTTCTACGTGCTAATATCTGGAACTTTGGCAACAGCCTGGAGACAAAACACCACAGTGTCCAATCTCCATGGTGAAACTACATTTACATTACACAAAACATCTCATTGCAAGGAGCAGTTGAGAAAACAGACCTCATTCAGGACAACATTTTGAAGTCAGTTCTGTTCAGTACTAGGATAGTCAGAGAAAAAGTACTCGTGAACAAAATACAAAATATCACTAATGAGATAAGTGATTAGTAAGTAATTCAGTGCAATTGTTTTGTCATTATCACTTAAGATATCGGCTCCATATTCATTAGCAGTCAAATAAGTATGAATGGTTTTAAGTGCTGAGAACTATTACAATGTTCAGAATTTTTATGGCTATTACATGATGCTATTTTAAACATGGTGAGATATGTGGAAAATCTCTTTTAAATACATGATTCTATATTCAAGTAGGTGTTGGTCTGACGCAGTAGAAATATATATAATTTTTTTTTTTTAAAAAAAATTGTCCAGTAGAACCTTAGAGACCAACTAAGTTTGTTCTTGGTATGAGCTTTCGTGTGCATGCACACTTCTTCAGATACAATTTTTAATTTATATATATATATATTTACTGCGTTAGACCCAGGTGGCACTGTGGGTTAAACCACAGAGCCTAGGGCTTGCTGATCAGAAGGTCGGCAGTTCGAATCCCTGCGAAGGGGGGAGCTCCCGTTGCTCGGTCCCAGCTCCTGCCAACCTAGCAGTTCAAAAGCACATCAAAGTGCAAGTAGATAAATAGGTACCGCTCCGGCGGGAAGGTTAGCGGCGTTTCCATGCACTGCTCTGGTTTGCCAGAAGTGGCTTTGTCATGCTGGCCACATGACCTGGAAGCTGTACGCCGGCTCCCTCGGCCAGTAACGCGAGATGAGCGCCGCAATCCCAGAGTCGGACACGACTGGACCTAATGGTCAGGGGTCCCTTTACCTTTACCTTTACTGCGTCAGACCAACACGGCTACCTACCTGAATATAGAACCATGGAAGGCACCATATTGAGCCGCATGAAATAGAAGTCCATCAACCGTATCTGAAGAAGTGTGCATGCACACGAAACTCATACCAAGAACAAACTTAGTTGGTCTCTAAGGTGCTACCGGACAATTTTTTTATTTTAAACACATGATTATGCCAGTTTAGTAGTTCAGTACCAGCATAACTTCTGTTCACTCAGTTTCAACAATCTTTGGGCTGTTGTATGCCACACAGCACAGTACTATATATATATGTGGGGCACTTATAAACAAATTGTTTAAATTGATGTTCAATACAGATAATAATAATACACATTTGTACAGTGGTGTTTTCATTGCATACTTTCTTTACTTGGTTTATCTGTTTTAATTTATGTTACACTTCAGGAGCCCCTTTATGACAAAGAATGCACATAAGAAGGTGCTAAAATAAAAACAAATTTATTTTAGAAACAACAACACATAGCACTGTGCTATTGATTGAATGAGTAGTTTCTCTGAGGATCATAGTTTCCAGGAGCACAAGAATCGGCCTTTTCTGTGGTGGCTCCTCATTTGTGGAAAGCTCTCTGCATTCCTCTTCTTCTAGGCCTTTGGCTAATTAAATCATCTATGCCTTTTTAAACTTGGGGAATATTGTTTTTTGTTTGTTACTATGGCTATGTGTGCGCGCACACACCCTGTGATCCTCAGATGAAGGGCGGTATAGAAATCTAATAAATAAATACATATTTCAGTAATTATATATTGTAAAGGAGCTGCAGTGATGGTTGTGTTATTAAGTCAAAGAATTACAACATCTAACAACCCTATGGTATCATAAAGGTCAATGAATAATGCTAGTTCTGAAGAGAGCAAAGCAATTAAAATCATTCCTGTTGGTTGTTGCGTCCCAAAAGTAAGCAGCATTGCACAAAACTCTGAGTGGAGCTTAAGTTTCACTAAAATCACCACTCAGCAGCAAATAACATTTTCAAGAGTCCCTAAGGACCTTCCAAACTTGGAGATAAATAAAGAATGAAGACACGAGAAATTAAATCAAGGGCTGTCATGCACAGCAAGCCTGTGTAAAGTCGTCTTAATCCGCTTGTTTATTTAATCAAAAGCAAATTATTCAATGCAGAAATCATGCTCTCAGGCTTAACAAAAAGGGCGATGATATCCAATCTGTGCCTCCGGAGAAGATTTTGAGAGGAGGGGCAGCACGGAGGCCTGTAGAGGCAAAGGAGAATCATTTTTAAATGACATCTTCCTCTTTCCACTGATAGATGCCTTCCATCAGAGGAGGAGATCACCTTTAGATTGTACAACTGAAGTAATAGGGAACCTGGAAGCAAGGCACATTGAACTGTGTAATATGCACAGTATCAAACTATTAGAAGTGGAAAAATAAACTGCTGTTTGTTGAACCAAAAGCCACCTGTCATTCTCCAGCTTTTTACTGGAGAAAACATATTTATATTTGAAATAATGGTCTGCACTCCAGGTAGTAAGGATATATGTCTAAAAATGGTATGCCTTTAAATAACATACACAGCAACAGTTTATCAGAGTGGCTGGGACAACCCAGCCAGATGGGTGGGGTATAAATAAATTATTATTATTATTATTATTATTATTATTATTATTATTATTATTATTATTAGCAACTCTGGGTAGTATTCAATTAAGTTTTACTCAGGGAAGACACACTGAAATTAAGAAATATGACCAAGTTACTAAATAACATCCAAAGAAACCAAACTAATTAGGATACCAATGAAAACAATCTGCTGTCTTGAATGATTTATACACAGATCTACCATCAGCTTTGCCATGTCTTGCTCTCCTACTTTTGCATTTTCTTCAATGGTCTAGACAAAATTCAACACAGTGTTCACTGCAAATGCACTGTTTATTCACCACACACACTAAAGTACTCTTAAATCTGCAGGCTACATAAAGTGATGACACTTGCAATTTCCAACTTTTAAGGGGGGGGGGTGGAAATAAAGATGCAACCCAAGTTTGTGCCTTTTCCCTACATTACTACTTGCATCTTTCTACAAGATTTCTCTCTCCTCCCAAATTTTTTTTTAAAAAAAACTGATGAAGAATTTAGGAGTTGTTTCCATCATTTTAAGTCATTTAAAATTCTAGCTTTTCAATAATACCCAAAGCACGAAAGGGCCACTGATGGTTAAAATTAAAGACTAGCTCTAGTACAAAAACAAAAACTTAAGTGTACAAGTTGCCTTTTGATAAACAGCAAGTGACAGCAGAACTCTATGAATTTGATTCTACTCCCTGTGCCTTTGCTTGTGCAGGAAAATGCTGTTGCATACGGTAGCTGCACAGTTCAGATCTGTCTATTACAGAATCAAGAACGCAGCGGAAATCAAAAAAGAAATGTCCGTCATATCACAAGTCCCAGGACAACAACTCAGCTTAAGAGGTACCACTGCCACTGGTTGTATCTCCTGGAAACAAGGCTCAAGGCATATACAATCAGGCTAAGAATACCCTCTGGGGGGAAATGGGGAGGGCCGGCACAGGCACTGCCTTTTGTTCAGAGTCTCTGATCTGTATATAAGATGTGTTCCAAGCCAGAAGTACTCCTCTTAGCTTTTTCCAAAACACCACCCCTAGTTTCAAGATGCTAGCAGTCTATGCTTTTTGTGATGGTACCGACACCTCTATTTTTGCTGCCCATGCCTATTACAGACTAGCACCCATGTTGCTTTTATCAAGATATGGGATCCAGCATATTATATTATTATTATTATTATTATTATTATTATTATTATTATTATACCAAAAAAGCACTGCTGAGACCCAAACTGAAAACACCAATTTATAGGACAACAAAGATTAGCAATGCTGTGAAAAAGCAACACAAGGAAAGCAACTCACCCAGCAGTGGTTTCAAAGAAAAGTGTTTGATTTAAAAAAAAAAAAAAAAAAAAAAAAACAAGACTACAACACTCAGCATCTGTTTGCAATACCAGCGCCAAACGAATAAGAAAGAGTGGACCTCTGATTATTTCCAGGATGGGTTCCTCTAACACTCAGCAAAGTAACCAAAGTCAATTTCTTCCACAATTCTTATACTGTCCTGAGTTGGGGGCATTTTCAAGTAAACACCCACCTTCCGAAATTATATCAAGACTCCAGCCTTCTTCCAACAAGTGACATGTTATGAACCAGGTACATTCCTGACACTGAGATTAGAGAAAAGACATCATCATGAACTCAGATGTAAACCTCAGGCACTGATAGCAAGTTCTGGAGCTAAATCCTTGCAAGCCCCAGTTCAGGATTAAACCCTACAGCAAGAAGGCTTAGGCCTGTTGGGTTACAAGCTCTCCTTTTTATGAATGCTGCACCTGCTGGACTTCAGGTGACGGGGAGGGGGTAAAAACTCAAACCAGACCCCCCCCTTATATAACAAATTAAGCACCACCAGTTATCAAGGAGCAAGCTGAGAAGGGGCTGACAAGAGTTACTTCACCAAGGTGAGCTGCTGAGGAACAGGGCAGACCTGCAGGTCACCTCATAGAATTGTAGAGTTGGAAGGGACCACAAGGATCATCTAGTGCAACCCCTCTTTGCCCAACATGGGGCTTGAACCCATCACCCTGAGACATAGGAGCCAACTCCAATAAGTTGATGCCCCCCAAGTTGATGGGCACTGACCTTCAAATGGTGCGGGTGCACCCCATCATGTGATCAATAATGCAGGGGGCCCCATATTTTATTCAACTTGGCACCCTTTCCCCAAGATCAGGAGTCAGGCTCTACCAACTGAGCCATCTTCTTCCTCAAAGAGCCTAAGTGGATGAGACAAATATAGCCATCCATCTTCCCAAAGCAGCCACCTTGGCAGCCCAGCCAGCTGTTTCCAAGAAGCCGAAACACAAGCTGAGCAGGAAGGCAACAGTCCTAACCCTGCCATTGCCCCCTATCCTGGTTCCTAGCTTTCAGAGTTATACTGCCTCTGAATACGGAGGCTTCCTTTCGCCACCACAGCCAAGACCAATCCTCCACCGACCCGTCTCACTTCCTTTCGCAGCACCTGCAAACCTTCCCGCGTCAGCAAAACTGATTCAGCCGCTGAGCGTCGATCCCACCTGGCTCTTGGCAGAAGGCACAGCGCCCATGACCGTCCGCTACAGCCTCCCCCAACCTGGCGCCCTCGGGGGGCTGCAACCACCCACATCCCAGCGCGCCATTCATTGTCAGAGATGGTGGGACCTGCCTGAGAGGAAGGAAAGTCTACCCCTAAAGGGCCCTTTGCTCCGCCAGGAGCGCACAGCCTAACCCGCCCCCCTGCTCACCTCGGGGCCGTCGTGGCTGCCTGCGGCGCTGCCGCTGAGGTGACGGACGTACTGGCTGAACTTCTGCCTGTACCGGAGCGCCGCCAGCTGCACGTCGCTCTGCAGCGCCGCCAGCTGGCCGAGCAGCGCCGACTCCGTCTCGCGCCACTGCTGCAGCCCGGCGCCGCCAGCGCTCGCGCGCAAAACGCTGCTGCTGCGGCTTGCGCTGCCGTCGTCGCCGGCGCCAAAACCTGCCTCCTCCTCCTCGTCGTCGTCGTCCTCTTGCTGCTGCTGCTGCTGCTCTTGAGGTCCGCCGCCGCGCATGTGCAGCGCCTCGCGACGGCGGCACCTGCCCGGCGCGTAGGCGCAGCCCTCGACGTGCGCCGCCAGCTGGTGGAGCGGCACGCGCCGTCGGCAGCCGCGCGCCCGGTAGTCGCACTTGGCGGCCAGGCGTAGCACGAGGCTCCTCAGCGGCGCCACCCGGTGCAGCTCCTGGAGGGAGATGATGGGCCGGCAGCGCAAGGGGCACAGCCGGCGCCGCGCCGCCCAGGGCAGCAGGCAGCCGGCGCAGAAGACGTGCCCGCACGGCGTCGACAGGGGCTCCTCCAGCACCAGGCCGCACAGCCGGCACTTCAGCGCCGGGTCCACCGGCTCCGCGAAGCGCGCCGCGTCCAGACCCATGGCGGGAAACGCGGCGGCGGCGGCCTCTTGCTGCAGCTGCAGGCGGCGGCGATTGCGGAGGAGCCGAGCGGAGAGGGGCTGGCGAGCAAAGCAGAGGGAGAGAGGGAGAGAGGTCGCTGGTCGGAGTTTTGGTTTGAAGTTTGCAGCTGCTCGCCAGAGCTTCGGAGGCGGCCGTATTCTGCCGAATAGGCGCTCCCTCCCAATGGCTCTGCTCTTTCTCCCCTGTCATCACCTCCACCCTTCCGTTGCTGCTGCCGCTGGGGAGGAGGAGGAGGAGGAGGAGGAGGCTGGCTCGCCCCGCTTTCGAGAGATGACAGACCAGCCCTCTTGTTTACATCCCACAAGCTCCAGAAAGGAAGGCAGACGCCTCCCTGCCGGCGGAGCATGTCCCAGACATCGCAGGTGGTAAGGATAGAGATGGATGAGGATGCACCTTG
Organism: Darevskia mixta; assembly: GCA_034641385.1. NCBI lineage: Eukaryota > Metazoa > Chordata > Lepidosauria > Squamata > Lacertidae > Darevskia > Darevskia mixta. The sequence continues at coordinate 7,211,229 of JAWWNH010000105.1, forward strand.
AAGAACTGATTCCATCAGGTTCTCCGGCCAGCTGATTTCTATGGCAAGGTTTACTTTGCCATCAGAATCGCCACCTATGCCCTGCCTGGCTCCCAAGAGTTTGCAGGCGCTTCGGAGTGTCTCTTCTCCCCACTTCTAACAGGGGCTCCCTGTGCTGCATTGGCAAAGGCTTTCGAAACTGCTTTGAAGGAAGAGCTTCAGTGTTTACTTTCAGCCAGGCCACTTGTTTCTTATGTATGCTATGCATAGTGAGTGATAAGGGCACACTTAAGCCAGTTCTAAACCCACCCTGCTTGGAGTGGGCTCTGCCCCATCATTAATAAAATCATGTTTTGCTCTGGGCTTCCAGACTGGGGTTGGCCACAGTACCACTGAGCACATGCAGAATGCCTTATCTGCACTGCTACATAAGCACAGGGGATTAACACTAGGCTTCCAGATCAGAAGCCAGATTGAGGCAAAAAAACCAACAACCCATCATTATAATAACAGATGAAGGCTGGTCAGACTACCCCACCTTTTTGTGGTTTTGGTTTGGATGATTTATTTGTTTTTAGCAAGTATTTGTCTCCCCCACTTTGGGATAATCTGGCTGGGCTTTTTTTCCTGCCTGATCTCTTGTTTGTACAGTTTTCCAGCTGCACTTGGGACAGGAAACCAATTTGCTGAAAGGCTGAGGTTGGGAGCTTGTGTAGGCAGCACATCCTGATTGGAAAAGAGAGTGAGAGAGGAAGGGAAGGGCTGGTCTCTCTGCAACAGGAACCTGTGCCGCCTTCCATGCTGCTTTCTTCTGCTGGCCTGCCCCAGCAAAGCACACACCCTTCATTAGCAGGGCAGGACTTCTCTTTAAATCCCACACATGCACACTTATGTAAAGGCAATATAGCCTGAAAACACACTGGGTTATTTAAGGCTGCATTGTGAAACTGGAACTAAAAACACACAACTTCTGCCATCTTGTCCTCTGCCTCTGTGTTTCTCCTTTGGCTTGCCTTTCCCCTTCAGGGTGAATATAATTAGACAAGGTGTGATTTGAGCAAGAACCCGTGGCTCACCAAAGCATCATTCTAGAAGTTTATTGCTAGCATCAGCACTTAGGCTGTATGTTGAGCAATAGAGAATAGCTTGCCTATGATGATGCACAGACCACATTCATCTCTCTCTCTCTCTCTCTCTCTCTCTCACACACACACACACACACACACAACACCAAGAAAAGCTTGCTTGACAGAGGACAGGATGCTCAGACTGGGCTGAGCCTTGGTGCCTCTCCCTTTAGAACATACATTCATTCATTCATTCATTCATTCAATTATTGAATTTATATTCCGCCCTATACCCAGAGGTCTCAGGGCAGCTCACAGAACAAACGGAGAACACAAAACCTCAAAACATATATCAAAACATGGGGTAAAGGTACCCCTGACCATTAGGTCCAGTCGCGGACGACTCTGGGGTTGCGGCGCTCATCTCGCTTTATTGGCCAAGGGAGCCACCGTTTGTCCGCAGACAGCTTCCGGGTCATGTGGCCAGCATGACTAAGCCGCTTCTGGCAAACCAGAGCTGCACACAGAAATGCCGTTTACCTTCCCACCAGAGTGGTACCTATTTATCTACTTGCACTTTGACGTACTTTCGAAACTACTAGGTTGGCAGGAGCAGGGACCGAGCAACAGGAGCTCACCCCATCGCGGGGATTCGAACCGCCGACCTTCTGATCAGCAAGCCCTAGGCTCTGTGGTTTAGACCACAGTGCCACCCGCGTCCCTCTAAAACATGGGGTAGCCACCTTCTAAAGCAGGGGAGTGAGGGTAGTCAATGCTGTGCCCTCCAGATGTTACTGAACTATAATGCCAATGACACTATGTTGGCTATCCCTGCTTCAGAAATTAAGAACAGGGATTACTGATCCTTTTTTTAAAATGACTGTTCCTCAGTCCCAAAGAATTGTATAATGATTTCAGGCACAGGTTTCTCTCTCTGTATTTACACACGTGTTTGTTTTAATTTATGATCTGACAAAACCTAAAGGGTATAGAAAAAATGCAGATACGATGCTAAAACAATGCACTGATTTGCAGCTCTGCATGAAAGGAAGGGGGGGGCAAAAAAGAAAAAAGCAGAACACCAAGTTTCAAAAACGTTATTTCGCAGAATCTAAATCATAACAATTACAAGCATAACAGAAGGAGTCATAAGCAATAAAGACAATGTCAAAATGTACACAAACTGAACAATTTCCACATAAATAATAAAATCTAAAATCAATATACGAAGAATTAATATTGATAATGTCAGCAATCCCCACTACCAACCCACTAAACATTACTCCAGCCCAAGAGTCTGTTTCAGCAGCCTCAGCTTTTGTAGCTGAAGTCAAGTCAGGACACACGAAGGACAACTGCTCCTTGGGAGCAGTTACATGCCAACAACAGCAACATGTTTGCTGCCTACATTCTGTATTACCGGTACATATGCAAATAGTGCCCTTCCTGTTCCCACAGCAAGCATGTCTAGTGAGACGCATCACTTCAGGACTTCAGCTAAGTGTCAACGCTCCCAAGTACCGGTAGTAGCCATTGCAATGATTTTACGTAAGTCACCACCTGATGAATTTTCAAGGCTTAAACAAAAAAAGTTCTATGATGGTTGGAAAATTATTTTAAGTCTTGGTTAATCACAAACTTCAGCTAGTGGGAAGGACAGTGAAACAATTTGTTGCTGTTTGGATGCAAGGGGGAGGATAGAGAGAGAGAGAGAGAGAGAGAGAGAGAGAGAGAGAGAGAGAGAGAGAGAGAGAGTCAGTCAGCCAACGGTTTAGCTAAAATGGGTAACTTCCTTTGTGGGAGAAATCTGACACAGGATTAGTGGTTGTGTTGCTGCTTTAAGCATTTGCTTGCACACTTGTAAATAAGCAAATAATTGCAATTTAGGCACCATGACCAAAATCCAACACAGAGTAAGGCATGCTTAAGCCCATTTTGTTGGATGTTATCCCACAAGTCTCCAGTGTTCTTTCACTGCTAGGAAACAGATTCTGTAAGGACATTCAAGCACTGGATTCAAGCCACACACACTTTTTTGACTATCAAAATGCTTTGTGATGAGATTTGCAAAACCAACTGATACACAGAACCTCTTGCATGCACTGTAAAAATATATTTGCTCACAGTTTCATTCATAAGGAAAAGCAAAAATGCTACACATCTCTCTTTAGATTCTGTACGTCGAGGTAGCCAGTGTGTTGCCTTCTGTTGCTGGACTACAGTTCCTATAACCAGCATGGACAATGGTCAAGGATGATTAGAGTTGCAGTCCAACAACTTGTGGGCACCACGTTGACTGATTCATTGTATGTAAATGGCCTAGATAAGCTCAAGTGCCTGAGTTCCACGATTGTGAAGGTCAGTTCTCTCCCTCACTCCACAACTTAACATCTCTGGAGAGTATGATGCCCCACACAAGAATACAGAAGTTGGGCATCCCTGTCCTAAGTGTGTGGGGGCGGGTAGGAAATATGGTTAATAAATGTCAGTCTACATTGCTTAGCCTCAGCCAAGGTCCTGCCACCCAGTTCCCGGAGCTATGAATCATTCGGTAATTAATGCCCTTCATACTTGGCTTCTTTGTACATCTGCACTTCATATTTCACAGCCTGCACTAGGCTGTCTTCCACACATAATCTGTAGGACAAATTCCCTTTATTTCTCTCACACAGGCCATTTAGAACAGCATTCCTCAACAACTGCAACAGTAACTTTCCTTGATTAAACTCTCCCTGGAGAACTTGAGTGGGTGCTTTTTTGGCCTGGGTGCATATCTTGATGCTTAAAAGAACAGAGGTCAAAAACAGTGGCCAGAATGCTCCCCAGAGAACTGGACTGGGGGGGGGATATAATGTTTCAAGAGAGTGGGAGAGGATATTTTCACCTAAAATACCATTAAATAACCCGGTAGTTTGTTGCTCTTACAGAACCAGACAAGAGGATAAGAAAAGCCACTATATATATATATATATATATATATATATATATATATATATATATCCTGCCTATTAGCACACTGTTCATTTTTCACTCTCTTTCAAGGTCAACAACCTCCAGAAGGTGGTACTGTGGGGTTACTAGTCATCCCTGTGGCACTGGAGCATCACTGCCATCCAGGTGTGTGGGTATGAAAGGTGTGTGTGTGTGCTGGAATTAACAGACTTCTGGAGTGGAGGAAGCAGCTGGTAGCTTACAGAAGGGTAAGGCCCAGCCGCAGGTGGACCATTCACTTCCAATTTTTATAAAACCATAGAATGGAATTTTTGATACATGTCCAGTAGCCATGTAGTCTAGCTTGACATGAAGATCACAATGCCAAACAAATCACATCCTGAAAGTTGTGTCCGGAGCGGGTGCCAGGAGCAGGTCAGCAATAAATCACATGGAGTGAGTTAACTCTTTATTAGGAGAAACAATGTTGGCTCAGGAGTGCTAGGCGAATGTGCACAGCAACTCTTCTCGGTAGATATTGCCCCACGAGGCAGTTGAGACTAAAAGTTCCCACTTACCCACAGCTGCCTAAGTCTCCTCACATACACCCCTCCTTCCCAAGCAATCTGAGACTACGCCGATGTGTCTGTCTTTGCTCCTCCCTCTTCATACCTCTTCTGGTCCTTGGAGACCAGTAGGGATGGAGGTTTGTCTTAGCTTCTGCCTCTGATTCTAATTCTGGAATTCTCTCCGCCACAGACTCTCCCTGCTCACCTCTTCTGACATCTCCTCCCAGGCTTCTCCCTCTAACCCAGGCATCCCCAAACTGCGGCCCTCCAGATGTTTTGGCCTACAACTCACATAATCCCTAGCTAACAGGACCAGTGGTCAGGGATGATGGGAATTGTAGTCCAAAACATCTGGAGGGCCGAAGTTTGGGGATGCCTGCTCTAACCACTCAAGATCGTCCCACCGCCAATCCCCAGGCTCTGAGCCTCTGTCCCCAGCTGGTGCCTCCCACCATTCCTCTGTGTCTAGTCAGTCCATGACAGTTGTGCCTTTACAACAAAGAATGTGTATAGCAAGCTCATTCTTTACAAAGTTAAAATTACTGAAGGAATATCCAGTTGCAGGTTACTGCTGGGATTATTTTTTTTTAACGTGATGCTACTGAGAGTTTAGGAATCGAATGTAACCATTGGCCAATTCTTACACTGCCACTTCCTGATGGCTTTATCATACAACACTCCAGAATAGCAACACAGAAGCCATGAGGAAGGGTGTAGAATCATGTAGGAAGATTATTATTATTATTATTATTATTATTATTATTATTATTGCAACAGGTTGCCTATCTCGATATATTCATTTTTCAGAACTGGACTTTCCACATGCTAAGTAAATTATAACTCAGCTGTCTAGAATAGGAATGCAATTCCACCAGTTTGCCATTAGAGGTTGCTGCCTAATCCGGTTTTAATAACCCAAAGTAGTTTGCATCTTTTGAAGTGCTTTTCCCTGCAACAAAAAAGTTAATAGTTGTAAAAGCATTAACAGGATGTAGACAAGGCAGCTGTATATATTGGAGAGGAGCAATGTGAAGTTCAACAATGCTTGCAGTGAAATGTTGCCTCCTCCTCTCTCACACACAAAGACATATTGCCTCCATTTACCCTAAATTCCTAAAACATACTTGAGTGATTCAGAAAGCATTGTCAATGTGTTATGTAGAGTTTGAACCAACACGAGCCTAATTTTTAGGGATTTGTAGGAAATGAGGTGGCAGAAAGAGAAAGCAAGCAGCCTTTTGGTAGTGCAGGCAATGGAATAAAACTTGTGAAACTGAAATATGTAAGTGGGGCTGCAATAAAATGTTGCAGTGTGGAGTTCACCTGTTCAGGCTTCCAGCTACACTGTCTTCCAATATACTCTCTTCCATCCTACCTCTAAGTTTTATGTCCCACCACCACAAAGGAAATTCAGCATTCCATACCCATTGACCATACATAAATGCTCAGTCACTGAGTTATTTGGGTTTTTGTTCTTCCCTGTGTTGCTATTTCAAAATATTGTTAAATACTTCTGTATACCTTGTGGTTCTTCTGAGCTTAATGATATCTGTTGTGTGTGTGGCTGCTGACATGCTGTCTCCATACGCATAATGTTTTCCCCGAAACATTACTAATAGAGAGAATTATATAAACAGGATAAAGGTTGATAAAATATATGTCTATTGCAACAAAGCACAATATCTGATGTGCTCATAGAGCATCATTTCAAAATGTTATAATGATAAGACTATCTTGGTATAATACATCCTTTCCTGACATGAATATAGTAAATAATATAGTAAATAATTTCTGCCATGATAGAAACATCCCAAATTCTGTAGAACAAGTGCTCTGTAAAAAATAGCCAGCCTCGTGTTCTTTCTAGACACCACTCATGTTTTGCTATATTGTTTTTTCCAACAGTAAATAACAATTTCTTGTTACAGGTATGTAGCCATGTTGGTCTGCCGTAGAAGCTTTCGTGTGCATGGTATCTGAAGAAGTGTGCATGCACACGAAAGCTCATACCAATAGCAAACTTAGTTGGTCTCTAAGGTGCTACTGGAAGGAAAAATTTTTATTTTGTTTTAACAATTTCTTGGGACTAAACAAAACAAGACATTGGAAGGTATTAAACTGGTTCTCATGCATATATTATTTTAAGCAGCCCCCCCCATTGTATTGGAGAAGTGGCATGGGGGGAGGGGATATGTAACACCCCAACACCTCTCTCACCCCAGCTGCTCTTTGTCCCATAGGGAAAGCTGTTTGAGATCAGGACAAAGATGTAAGAAGCAAGGATTAGACATCATGTTTTCATGGCAGGGCTGTCCATCTTGAACCAGTAGTTAGGCCTGAAGAGGTCAAATTATAGGATACAGTAGCGTCAGAGCTCAGAGATACCTTCTTGCCTCCTAGAACAGGAGGCCCTGTCCAAAAGGATTCAATAGTCATTATACAGCCTGAAAGTATTAGACTCCCAAGGCAGGTAGTGCTGTAACATGCAATTGATGGGTCTACATGAAGAGGCAGCCCAACAGTTCCTAGTCTGAGCCAAAGCAGCTCCTTCTATCCAAGTCTTTGGGGCTGGTGCTTTGAAAACACGGCAAAGTTCACATTAAAAATATTGTTCCTATGTTCTCTATTAACAAAATCAAAGGCTGCCCAGAGTCCAGATTGTCACAGGAGGCAGAGAATCCATCTTCTAAATTGGGTAACATTAGGCAAATGTTCAGGTTACCAGGCATTTGCAGGATTAATGCATTTCATTGTGTATGCACAAAGCAGGTGTAAATTGTACCTTTCAAATTATGCAGCCTTAAAATTGTGCAATAGGCTGTTTTATATATGAAGAACATGTCAAAAAGAAAAACATGTCCAACCTTTGGAATGAAATAGGAAAATTACCACTAGTGGGATTGGTTTCCAAATACATGTGATTACAAAGATTATGGTTAGTTCCCCCCCCCCCAAAAAAGACATGGCTATAAGAAGAAAGGGCTTTCCCCCTCCTCAAAAAATATGAAATGAAATAACAAATAGTAGATATGTGCCCCCACCTCCAGTTATTCTCTGTATCAAGTCCTGGTACGATTGCATACACAGAGATTTGTGTGGCAGCCATTAAAACAGTATTCTGTGAATGACAAGTAAGTGACTCTGTATCTCTGCATCTTTTGTGATATTTAGGCTGAAACTTGGGAGTAAGCTTGAATTTAATGGAATTTACTTTACAGTAAGCACACACAGGATCATCTGAAAACATGCTTTACAGATAGAAAACAAACATGGTGGGTGGTAGTAGCAAAATGTTCAGGCTTTTTCATAACAGTCACCATATACAGAAGCAGTCATGTACAGAAGATTCTTGGGACAGACAATGCCAGGGGTGGGGATGAACTGCTGCAGATATACCTGTGTGAGCTTTCCCCCGGCATCTAACTGACCATAATACTCAGCTAGATAGGCCTTAAGCCTAATTCTGCCTTTATGGGTAATGCAGTGATTTTAATGGTTCTCTTAAGTATGAATTAGGGCAGATCCAAACCATACATTTAAAGCATGTGACTTCCTCTAAAGAATCCTGGCAAACATAGTTTGATAAGGGTGCCATGATTTGTAGTTCTGAGACGGGGGAACTGCAGTTCCCATGATTTTTGGGGAGAAGTAATGTGCATCAGACGTGCTTTAAATGTATGGTGTGCATCTGTCCTTGGTCAAATACTACTGTCTCTACTCTTACTCCAGCACTGGAACTAGAAGTGGATTTTAGATCAAGGATTCAAGAAGTATCACTCAACCTGTATCGGGGTTCTGTTTCCCAGTCCTATGAATTGTCATGTTAATATAGTAAAATGCTGTCTAGAACTGGACTAGATTTCAATGTAGTTTTTTTAAAATAAAAAATATAAAAGTTATAATAGCTCTGATAAAACATACTTGCCTCTTTAACTGCTGCAAACACAGATGTTATTCAAAGTGTTAGGCAACAGTGCAACTGACCGTGTAGGGAGAGAAACAATCATTTTGGTGTTTCCTGAAACTCCGGAAAAATAGCTTTGCCAATATTATAGTTTTCCATGTTAAATCTTCACTGACAATATCCTCCCCCAACTTTGTGCTAGGGAAATGTGGGCCTTGGAACTTTTATCTGTTGGAAAGGTTGTAAAAATATTGTTTATTTAGCACCATCAGTGCACATGGCACTTTACAAGCAAGATAAGGAAAAGGCAAGGACGCAGAGAGAAAAAGACAAGCTCTTCCCTTCAGGAGCATCCCCCCCCCCCCATCTCAATTCCAGCAGCAAAGGAAACAACCAAAGGATAGGAGGAAAGTGAGATGCAACTTTGACAAGCAGGAACAAATGCAATTACACTCACCAAGGTTGCAATCGCATAGTCTCATTACGCTTCTAAAAAGTGTAATTGCATAGGATTGCAGTGTCAACAATCCCTTGGTGTGGAGGGGCAAATTCTGTGTCAAAGCTTCCTATGTCTTGCTGGCTCACTGTGGTCTGGGTGAGAGGTGGGGTGCTCCATTTTTATATAACTTTATTTGTTCTTTTCCCCCTTTCCACACCAGTCAATGGGAGGGAAACATGTCACTTCAAGGGTTGGCACAGCTGAAGGTGCCTCTTAGGGGCAGGTCAAGGAACTGAGGATTCTGCTGTGGATCCTCAGCTGCCCCAGTAATGCCCCCCTCCTGCTCCCCAAACAGCAGCAGGACATCTGTGCATGTGGACATTTCCACAACAGGTCGTGAAAGTGATGGACCTGCCTTTGTGCCAGCAGAAGAGGTCGGTTTTCAGCCAGGAGGTCCTGATGTAGATGTTTCTCAGAGCACATCCGACTAGCTGGCACCCACCTAGTTTAGCTAGCTCGCCTTTGTGGAATGCTGGTGGAAGACGGGGATGCTTTGAAGCACATACCTTCATATAGGCCTTTTCCGTTTGAGAAAGTACAGATAGGGAAATTGTTTCGCCATTTCCCTGTCAGCCCATTTCTCCAGCCCTAGGTTCCCTTAGTAAAAGGTTGTCTGGACTTCATAAATGTTGTTCTATCAATAGAGATCATTTGCCTACACAAGCTACCCAAGATAAATATTTTGCAAGGCTTCGGAGCAGAATATGACAGATGGAAGAGATCAGCAGCTGCCTAGAGAGGTAGAAATGGGTAATTGCTTCCTGATAGCAGGAGAGGAGGATTACTAGCTTGCTTTCCTATGGTCGGTGGAAGGTGACTTCTTGAGGCAATGCAGAGTGGAAAGAACAGCTCGCTAAGTGGTTAGAGAAAGGTTGTGTAGAATACCTGGTTGTGTGGTTTACCAAAACTGGATAAATGTGTGGGCTTCCAGAGAGGAGTTCACAGGTGCTTTGCTCCTCCCTGGTCCTTTTTACTGAAACACAGTACTAAGCTAAGTCAAGATTTGGCTTACTGTGTTGTCCAAACCAGGACACTTGATTCAGCTCTCTCCTCACTAATCATGAGCTGTGGCCAGGTTTTAGTCTCAGTTAGCCATGGTTTGGCTTACCATCGCATGAAAAGCAGCTCAGTGCCTGAGGGGTTTTATTTACAGTTTGCTGTTGGAAGGTTTCTCTGTCTTGCTTTTAGGATTTGGTATTCTGGTCACTCCTGGTAGTTAAGACTCTTCCACAGGGGTAGAAAACTGTTCAGAATTTGGAAGGGAGCTTTTGCAACAGCACTAGCATAAGTCTCAGCCCCATGGCTCTGTAGCACTCAAAGACAAGTGTGCCAGCTTCCACACAGACTTCAGGACAATAGATGCTTCCCATGACTTGAGAATGAAGGCCTGTGATAGGTCAAGCTGGTAGAGCATGAAACTCTTAATCTCAGGGTTCGGGCCCCACATTGGACTAGATGACCCTCGTGGTCCCTTCCAACTCTATGATTCTATTAATACTTTCCCATCTGCAATCCACTCTGGATGAACAGAACTGTCAGATGTTGTGAGGCATATGCTGCTGCTTTTGCAGTACTAAGACAGGACCACATTTCAATGCTTTCTAATTAGTATTGTCATATCATGGCAGGCCCAATCTCAGAGAGCCAAAGGTCAGTGGGGTAGGTGTGTGGGAAGCAATGCAACAACATGACAACGTCTTGGGATTGAAATGGCTGCAACATTATTGATTACAGGTGTCAGTAGGCTTTGGCATAGGCACTGGGTATGTATCCTGAATCAACTGCCTGATGACTTAATCAGAGTCAATCCTGGGTTAAGGATCCCCACGTGGTAAATGTCAAATACGAGCAATCCCTCCAGGATGACATTTGAGGAGTTCTATGGGTCATTAGCCCCCGTCTGGGCATTCAGACAGAATCCTTTCCCCTGGGCCCCTTTACCAAGGTACTCTGATACTTTCATCAGGAAGAGGAGGGTAGGGCTTCTTTCCCACCCCTCTGTTTAGACTAATGATTCAACCCAATGCCAGAAAAGTGTGGTAGCTGCTGTGGGGTAGGCCAACCCTCCAAACCAACCCAATTTGTCTGCAGCCAAATTCCTCCCTGGCCCCAGCAACCAAGTAACTCCACAGCAAGGACATGCACAGGTGCTGCCCGTTTACCTTTGAGCAGGGCCAAACATACAGGTTGGGAGGGATACCTGTTGCTGACTGCACAGCTTAAGGCAAGCACAGCTGGTTTAGATCAGCTGAGTGAAGGCAGGCAAGGGTAGACTTCAGCAGGTCTGCCATAAAGGAACTGCCTCCTAAATTGGCCGTGATTGGCCCTCTCAATTTTAACTTGAAGGAAAGTTCCAACACTCCCCATGGCCAGCTGAGGCTGATGACGCACAGGAACCCCCCCCCCCCCCGGCCGTCCACTTGCCCATGGTTGGGCTGGGCTGCAACTTCTGCTGCTGCTGAGATAGTAAGCAGTCTTTATCAACCAACTCTGATTTATTCATCATACGTCATTTTCTAACTGAATCCTGTATATTTTATCTCTGCATGACAGATACTTATCATGGTCTTATCCCCTCCCCGCCCCCACTAACTGACCCTTGTTTTAAAAATTGGGTCACATTTCACAAAGCCACCTGTGCTTTCTACTGATAGGAATCAATTATGTTCTTGGCAAGTTCTGCACAGTGCATGTGTTTCTGATCAAGATTGCATCACTAAGGTGAATGGTTTTGTTTTTGTTTTGTTTTTTGCAAAATCTACGATAATCAGCAACCTAATATCTCACTTATTAAATTCTGCCAGTTCCTTTGCATTGAAACCAGTATATGGCGACTGTTTTAAAATGTTTGTAGCTATGGGTGGCTTCCAATGTTGTTAAATATTGTCAAATCTAATACCGTCCCATGTCAAAAATTCAAACACCCATTGTCAAAAATTAAATCAACTACCAAAGACGCAGAATATAGGCATCTAATATCCAGCACATTTTTGAGCCTGCGGATTATACGCAAAGAACACCTGGTTCCATAGAACATCCCTATTGCCCTACTGATCTTGCATATTTTAACCAGACATTATGGAGGTAGTTTTCAGCCATGTGTGCTTCTCAAACTGCTCTGAAAGGGCAATATATGTATATATATAGTGTGTGTGTGTGTGTGTGTGTGTGTGTGTATTTGTACCCCACCTTTTCCCCTGATGGGACTCAAGGCGGCTTACAGAAAAAAAACAAGAATTATTGGAAACATAGAACGTGAACCAAATTTCTCCTCCATCCTTTGACATAACTATCCACAGTTACAAGTGAGATTTAGAGCCGTGTCTGCCTAATGGTCTTCTTGGAAGTGCATGGAAGTCACAATCCTCCTCTGGCAAAAGACAGGCCCTGCTTCCCTGTTAGCCATTCCTTCCAAACCAATCCTGGATTTAGGCAAGAAAGGGAAGGGCAGGAATGTGGTCTCCAGTTACCAAATAGTAATACTATTTCTGGCTTTGCATGGATAGAGGAAAAAGCTCACACGTTTCCTAGAAACCATCAACATTTCTTTAGAGAAGCTCATTTCACACCCAGAGAACAACAGAAGCAGAAAACCATGAAGCTGAACGAGAGGGCTGCCCAAGGCATAAAGAGTGAAGTTTACTTTTATGTAGACACACACAGGATTGTGCTGCTAGTTAGTAAACTTTATGCAGACTTCCCCTGATTGCGGGTACTTATAATGTGCATTGGCGCTTCAGCTGCATAGATTCTGTCTATTTCAGTGAACAGAGAAATCTGGGCTTGAGGTCCACTGCTCTGCCACTGACAGTCATCCATCTCTAAGGCACTGGTCAATCTGGAACTAACAGCAATGTAAGATACCATATCTGGCATATACATATTGTCTAAATATTCCCTATGAGGCCATTTTTCACTACCACAGACCTGAACATAGAAAGCCCCTTATCACAGCATGTTAAACCAAAAGGTTTTGTTGTTGTCACAGTTTGTTGACCACCTTAGTGTCTTACAGAGGGGCTTCTTACAGCATCTGTTTGATCACTATCGGAAAGAAAATGCTCACTATCGGAAAGAAAATGCTGGATTAGATAGACGTTTGGTCTGATTTAGCAGGACTGTCCTTATGTGGTTAGGTATGAAGCATATTATTTCCAAATGCTAATAAGGCAGAGGTGAAGTGAGAACACATCACTCTCAATGCTATGTGTCATTGCTGATTTCAGGTGTGATATACTCTGTTCACATTCTAAAAATACATTCCACTTTAAAGTCAGTAATGCTGAATGTTGGAAGATCAACCAACCATTCCCATATGTTCATTTGCAACTGCCATGAGTCCAGAAATTCCCACAACATTATGCAAGGGCATAAAGAAGAGGGGGGAAATCTAACACTTCAGAACTGAGTTGCTCATCACTTTAGCAAATCATAGGTGCCTTCAATGTAGCACTTATTGGAGCAAGGAAGCATTAATCATTCACACCACATACACCTCATGTATGCTAGGCTATTCATCACAAAACAAACTGGCTTCACATATTTTGTTGACTAGATGAGAGGTTTTGTTACACACATCAAAATAAGAATTTAAGTAAGGTGCAAAGATACTGAAGACCAAGTAAACTGTTTCTCATAAATGGCTGCATTTTAATCTACTACCACGAACGTTTAACAACAATGACAATAATAGACAACCCATTTTCCTTTATAAAGCAAGCAAGGAATCGATAATGTTACTCTTTCTAGTGCAGGCAAAGGCAAACTCGGCCCTCCAGATGTTTTGGGACTACAACTCCCAACATCCCTAGCTAACAGGACCAGTGGTCAGGGATGATGGGAATTGTAGTCTCAAAACATCTGGAGGGCCGGGTTTGCCTATGCCTGTTCTAGTGATACAACCAACATTCCTCCTTTACTTCCTTGCCCAGTTGTGCACCAAAATATTTTGCATCCTGAAATGGAGCCCAAATGGTTCCCCCCTCCCTCCCAATCAAGGCCAATACTTTAATATGTCTTGCTACACCATTCAGGCACCAATTCTGACTTCTAACTAATCCCCCAACCTTCCTGAGTGGTGCTTCCTGATGCAAGTACCTTCACCCAGTTCTTACCGACATGGAAGTCCAATATAGTCTATCTGTTTGTTTGTTTGTTTGTTTGTTTGCTTGCTTGCTTGCTTGCTTGCTTGCTGTCTATATTTATATCCCATCCATCCTCCAAAAGGAAACCCATAAAATGCCATAATTTATAATTAAAACATCTAAAAACTACAACACTGAAACAAACCACAGAGCACAACAGCCCAATACTAGAGTGACAAGATTCAGCAAAGCTTGTTGCTGGACTACAACCCTATCACTTCTCATACCAGCTTGGCTTTCAGCCAGTGAAATTTGGTAAATTGGGAAGCAACAGAGGCAGAAGGGCGTGTCTATCCAGACTGTTAAGAAATATCAAAGTTTTAACTGAACTGAAAGTTGGAACAATTATAATTAGCAATTGCAATTACATGTCTTTATTGTTGTGCCAGCAAAGATAAATTATGCCTACTGCATGGTAGACTGACATATTAAAGGATGAATCATATAGAGATGTGTGCCACTGAACTGAAGCATGTTTTATAGTTATTTTCAGCAGTTTAAAATTAGGTGTTCTGGACAAATTCATGAGATACCGCTCTGAGGAAAGTTGGCATGGGGATCTAGATGAGAAAGGAGGGAGAAACCTGGTTGCCAGTAGAAAAGATTTTTTTTTTTAATGCAGATTATGTCCTACCTATTTTTTTAAAAAAGCTCCCTGTCATCAAGAAATCCAATTTAAAAGAAATTAAAATATATCACATCCAGTGATATCTCACTGGATTCATCCAGTCCAGCCTTTCGCATGATGAATTCTGCATACAGTATAAGTTAAATAAGCAGGGAGACAATATACAGCCTTGTCGTACTCCTTTCCCAATTTTGAACCAATCAGTTATTCCATATCCAGTTCTAACTGTAGCTTCTTGTCCCACATAGAGATTTCTCAGGAGACAGATGAGGTGATCAGGCACTCCCATTTCTTTAAGAACTTGCCATAGTTTGCTGTGGTTGACACAGTCAAAAGCTTTTGCATAGTCAATGAAGCAGAAGTAAATGTTTTTCTGGAACTCTCTAGCTTTCTCCATAATCCAGAGCATGTTTGCAATTTGGTCTCTGGTTCCTCTGCCCCTTCAAAATCCAGCTTGCACTTCTGGGAGTTCTCGGTCCACATACTGCTTAAGCCTGCCTTGTAGAATTTTTAGCAAAACCTTGCTAGCGTGTGAAATGAGCGCAATTGTGCGGTAGTTGGAACATTCTTTGGCACTGCCCTTCTTTGGGATTGGGATGTAGACTGATCTTCTCCAATCCTCTGGCCACTGCTGAGTTTTCCAAACTTGCTGGCATATTGAGTGTAGCACCTTAACAGCATCATCTTTTAGAACATCCAAAGTATTAAGTAAAAAGACCATCTCCTAAGTTGTTGTTGTTGTTGTTGTTGTTGTTGTTGTTGTTGTTTACAAAACAGCCACCAGAACTAATCTATCAGAAGTCTTAGAACATTCAGTCAAGGGCACTTGTAGGCACCCATGTTTTGGCCAGCCACTTGAATCAATACCCTGATGGGCTGGAGCCTGGTGGACCTCACATGGCATTCCAGAGGGAGGGCCGCTACAGAAAACCTCTAGCTCTGGTTTCACCACCAAGCTGCACTTCATAGGCTTGGGGGGGGGGGGGTAAGACATGTGGTTGCATCTACCACTGTGTGAGTGGAAGTCTGTTGTGCCAGAGGAATGGCAGCACTGAATACCAACGCAAATAAGTTTTGGGGTCCAAAGTTGATAATCATAGGAAGGTGCCATCTTCCATTGGGAGCAGCAGGAGCATTCCCTTCTCCTCAATGCAAGTAACAATTGTAGAGAAATGCTTTTCATCAGGATTACAGGAGGAGCCAAAAGGGTTGTGCTCCTCCTGTTCTCCCATCTTTTGAGATCCCAAATATTATCAGCCCCCTCCCAAATGGTTACACACACACACACACGCACACACACACACAAGTTAAATGCTGATATTCATTTAATAACACATTTAGTTTGACCCATAGACACCACCAGTCACTAGGGTACTGTGGGGAAAGTTCAGTTCGGTTAACTTTATTTCCAAAACCACTAATAGCAACTTCATACAAGAAGGCCTCATTTTGATGAGTCATTCTGACTTTTCAGTTTAGCATATCATGATGGAAAAATACCTCACAATTATGTGGCCAAAGCTAGCATTATTTTTATGGCCACACTAATTTGGGCCATAAAATGGGCTTTGTTAAAACCCACACGACAGAAGGCTGTACTTATCAACAGTAAATATAAAAATATAAACATGGATGGGGTAGGAGAATCCAGGGTACTACACATATGCATTTTTGTTCAAAGAGGAACCCATGAATGCCACCAATATCACCATTATAGTTGCTGTATTTTGTCAAAGTCACAATAATTCTTAAAATAATGCTCCCATGTGTTCAAGTGCTTTGTATACCTTCTTGCTATAACCCTTACAACCTTTAATGCTTGTCCCTACCAATTACATTGAAATGTATTTCATTTCTGTTTGTTATTATTTGTCACCTTTTACATCTGTACATATAAATCAGCATCTACAAATTGTACGCAAATATGCACAATCTCATCTTACCTGGAGGCAGAAACTCTGATCAGCCCCTGGGAGCTCCCATTTTTACTTCCTACAGTGCTCCAGGGCTGCAGGAAATTAAAATGGAGGCTTCCAGCCCTCTCCATTCAGTGCTGATTAAAGACTCACTTCAGCTGCGCTTCTTGTAGGAAGTTCACAGTTCTCGGAGGAACACCTGATTGCTGCACAATCATTTTTATGCAGAGTAGGAAGAATTGGAGGCTATTTTCTGGAAGGAAAAAGAGACCTTTTCACCACTCATTCATCCAAGGGACCATCACATTCCTTAGCTGCTGTGCTTTGGTATTTCTGGATGTCTCCCAGGTCACAGCTGGGATGAACCTGAGATTTGATCCCCTTTCATCCCCAGACCAGCAGGAACCTCCTAGTAAACCACTTAAGCAGGTGGGAAATGATACAAGATTTCTCTCACCTTCCAATATAATCCTACAGCAAAATTATGCTTTCCAGAAAGTATTCCTTGTCTGAGACAGGCATGCTTCCTGAGGCCAAAAGTATGAACAGCTTCTTGCATTTCTCAGATTCCCCAGATTAATTAATAGGTTAATCAAACCTCTTCTTTGCTCTCAAACAGAAGTTCCGACCTTGTAAAAGCATATAAAAACATGCAGAGCTTTATCTTAATATACTGTACTGTACCATACCCACTATCATCGGGGTAAGGAGAGGAAGAAGGTTACTTAAATGCACAGGTGTGTAAAAGATTAGGATCTTTTATGCAGCTAAAGTTATGAGGAAGCTTTACAGGAGAAGTCACCATCTTCTTATAGTTCCTGATTTCTTTAGAACTTTAACCCCAATCATGCAAATTAAAATACTAAAACTATTCAGCCATATATTGCTTGGAGCTAAACTTATTTAGATTATTTTATTCCAGTCTGTAGCCTAAAGCAATGATTAAATGAAACACATAAATGTGTTTTGGATCCTTGATTTCCCAAGATGAGATTTCCATTGCTTTAAATCTGTCAGTGCAAGATTGTTGTAATGCCCCGACATTATGATTCTCTTTCTGGCATGAATTGGGGTTAATTAAGTGAGAATAGAATTGAAGTTTAATATTAATCTGGCAATACTTTTCCATTCTCTTAGGACTTGGCACAAAGAAAAATAAAAAAGGGAATAGACTGAGTGTGAGATGAGGTTAAAGGAATGTTTATTAACTCAAATGGAAAATACTGTGTGCTATAGAGCCTTTTAGGTCACAATCCTATCCTTGAGTTACACTGGCTGATGCGTTATAGCATGTGGTGGAAGCCCTGATATGTGAGCAGCCGTTTCAGGGTTTCATCTTCATGCTAGGTAAAACCAATCACATCTCATATAGCTGCCCAGCATGGAATTTGCAAGGGTGCAGAAGGCAATGGGTTGGAAAACCATAAAATGCTCTGGTCGCTGCTGCCGATCATGTGGTGGGTCTTCCTTGAGGTGTGTTTGACAAATCCTGACCACTGTACCTGTTACATACCTGTCTGTGGATAGCAAAGGGAAACACAATGAGAGTAATAAGCAATGGTCAACAGCTGGAGCAGATCATCCGTGGATCTAGATGCATAAGAGTTGCTTGTGATGAGCTGAGATGGAAGATTGGTCACCACAAGCCATGCCATCAACAACCTCCATGGCAGATAGACATTTTCTATCAAACTTTCACTTGCAACAACCGGATTTATGGAGGTAATTTGCTTGAAGAGGAATAGGGAAGGATGCAAATGTATGGGAACATGTTGCCTTAATTTAATGAAAGACAAGAGTTGCATGGTTGGGCCACCAAAGCGGACTTTTTGGCAAATGGAATGAACTGATGGGGAAAGCATTCATTGATCGTGTGTTAGGCCGTCGATTATTCAGGAAACATTAGCTCATGTTTTCTTTGGCCCAATATGGGGGCTGGTGCATGAAGCTAAACTACATTTTCCCTAGCTGAGAGATGGGGAACCCGTGGCTCTGTTTTACCCCCCACTTGAGTGCTTCTGCCTTGCTAGAATGTGTCCCTGAACCTTGATAATACCTATTGTTTGCCTATGTGGAGGATGGAGATATGCATGTATAGAAACTCCCAATTTTTGCATGGCTGAAAGGTAAGAGTCACATCTATTGTTCCACCTTCATTTGCGTATGACAATGTCTGTCACTGCCATGTGGCCCTCAGAAGGTTCCCCACAATGGAATGGGGCCCTCAGGCTAAATAAGACTCCTTGTCTCAGCTTAAAACACAGGAGCTGTCTCTTGAATGGGACATGGGCAAAGTTAAAACTTCCATTCTCTTGTCTTAAAACAGAATATCACAGGTGTATCACTTTTGCTTCTTCAAACAAGCATATCAGCCACTCCTACATTGCATGCTTCCATGCCAGGTGATGACATTACCCTTTTTTTCTTTATTATGTGCCAAAGTATGTAAGGGAGGAGGCACTGAGGTGTGTCAGCATGCCAACCCCTGAGAGTTTTTTAAGTACTGCAGGAGGTCGCAAACACGAGGCTCTAATAAATAATTCTTTGTTGACAGTTCAGAAATCAAAATGAATGAGCCGAAGCGGGAAGAGTAACCTTTTGATGCATCTGGATTCCATCCAGTGCAATTAACACCACATAGATCATATTATTCACCTCAACTCATAAATCAGTGGAACAAGAATCATATTTTAAATACAGGCTTAAACAGCATAACGACATAGCAGTAAAAATGAAGGATTGTTTAGAAGAGTTATTGCAGCTCCACGGATGAGTTGTTGAAGTTATCCGTCCAGATTCTTACACAATACTGGTACACATTAGAATAAAAGAGTTTAGCTTGCTTGGCACATTAATTACTTGCAGTGTGGAATTGGGATGAATTACCAGGATATTTAGTATGTCTGAAGCAAATCTACCCACCTTATTGCTCAAATTATGGGGGGGAGACAGATGAAATCTGCAAGCAAACATACCAAGAAATTCCTCAGAACTACAGTTATTCAGAGCACAAGTTATCTCAGCAAGGATATGCCACTCAGATTGGTTACTAGGCTACAACCCCCCTGCAGTGTCTGTCTGTAAATAGCATTAACCCATAGGTTGCTAACTGAATGATCCCTGCCTTTGCACTTCCAACAAAGCTTTAGACTGCAATCCTATGCAGTCCTATTGGGTGCAAGTGATAGGCCCTATTGCAGGCTTCCTCAACCTCGGCCCTCCAGATGTTTTTGGCCTACAACTCCCATGATCCCTAGCTAGCAGGACCAGTGGTCAGGGATGATGGGAACTGTAGTCTCAAAACATCTGGAGGGCAGAGGTTGAGGAAGCCTGCCCTATTGGCTCAATGGGACTTACTTTTGAGTAAACATGCAGAGGATTACACTGTTAAAATTTCTGTGGAAGTGGAAGACCAGAGGAGCAGAACCTTGTGTGTTATTATGGACGCAGAAAAGGCGAAAGGAGAGTTGAGAGACCTGTGTTGAAAGATAAGAGTAGGAACCAACAGGAGCACACAGATCGTGACTCACTCTGGAGTGCTCAACAGAAGATTCACATCTGGAGAAATACCTGGCAGCTAGCCCTAGTAAGTCCTGGACCTCAATAGATGATGACTAACCTTTTTATTGAATAAATCAATCGTCTTCTAAAAATAAAAATTTGCTCTCAGAGCCAAAATAGAAATTGAATGCATTACCCAGGTGCAGATAATGCGTACTAGTGTCTGTTGCTGATGCTAATTTTGTTTTCAAGTGAGTCAGGTACCAGAAAGAAAGTTTAGTTGGAATGATCTAAAATGGATGGCACTGTTTAAAAACTGGAGTACCTTATCCTCCTTATTTCTCTTCTATCAATATGATTCATATTGGAAGTCACATTGTTGAAAACTATCCTCTAATGAGTCTTATTTTAACAGAGCTCCTGCCAATGGAGTCTGATCCAGTCTTGGTAGCCACAGGCCAACTGAAGAGTCCCATTTCTTGGTAATGCTAGAATGTGACAAAGAGGTAAGGAGGGCAGAAGGAGGGCATTACCAAGAAGACTTGCTAGGATGGACAGACAGAATCTTGAGAACCCCAAAATACTAATGTACATAACGTTCTTTCATTTCAGAAGATTAGTAGTATGCAATAGCAGTATTAATGAGTCTCAGGTCAGTTCCCCCCCCCCCTTTACTACTAATTGATTCTAATGGTGGGAAAACTGTTGCATTGGCAGATGGAAGTTCCCATCATCATCATCTGAAATATAATTTTGAAGCACTTCCCGCACATTGCAACTCCCATATTACAGCTCTATTTTAAGAAATGGTCACATAAGTGTTCGTTTAGCACAACAAAATTCTTATCATAACTTTCTGCTCAAACATTACACCTTGGTATGCAAACCAACCTCTGGTCTCTCAGAAAATACACACCACTAGCTTTTATTTTTGTGTGTCAATAAATAATGCAAGTATTGAAACTGCTGTTATCTAGTTTTAAAGAAACAGTATTTCTTTAAAAAGAAAGCTACAGAGCTACTTAAATCATTGCAAGGCGGCAAGCTGTCAAATGATACATTTTTTTTCAGCAGGCATAGATATTTAGAGAATGAAAAATGGCAATATGTTACATTTTCAGGCAGTTACTTTGAGGATTCTTCTGCAAGTAAGATTGGAAAAAATAACACAGTTGCAGTATATTTAAATAGAGGTCTTGAAGGGGAACTGAAATTCCCATGAGAAAATAGGGATTTGGATATTCCCACACATATGTGGGCAGTGAAACATACCCAGTCTACACCATGAATGAAGAACGCTACAGACTACACGTTTTTCACTGGAAGTCAATGGCATGAGAGCTACCATTAAACAATCTCCCTAGCCAAGGAAGCATCCTTGCAGTAATAAGGCATAATGGATCATGTGGTATTCCTATAAAAGGAGTCTGTAGACCAGCTTTCACCAGCCTGGTGCTGTCCAGATATTTTGAACTACAACTTCCATCAGCCCTATCCAATGTGCATTCTGTAGTGGGTCACTTTCACTTTCAGGCTAAAGATCATCAGCTTTCCTTCTCCCTTTGCCTCACTGACAGGTAGGGTGCTCATCCCATACTCTCCTTCTGTTCTCGTTACCAAGCCGAGAACATTAGATGTGATGGATTGGGATGATTAAGAGAGGACAATCTAGCATGTGTCTGAAGCTCCCAGCTTAGACTCATCTCCATTCTCCTAAAATAGGGATCCAACCTTGTTCCTGAATATGGTCAAATCCTGAACCAGGATATATCACAATATTCCCAATAGTTTTTTTTCAGTTCCTGGTTGTCAGGAAAGTCCAACTCCAACAAGAGTATCATCAGAGGGAGTGTAGATGTTCCTTTCAGACTGCGGGTCCCAGAAAGAGGGGAAAGAATCTTGACCCATGGGAGTTCTCATAAAACATCCTGAGATCAACTTCTCATTTCAATGTGTTGACTTACAGTTCACACCAAAAGATTCTCAGGTCCATCATCACTCTTGAGTAAACTAAATTACCCTACTTGCAACGGCATTTTTTTCCCTAGTGGTGTAGCTTTTGCCTGTATTTCATCTCTTAATTAGTTTCTGATATTTTAAAAGAAATAAATGTTAATGCATAATGTTCATACAATGCCGAGCAAGTCTGAGAATTATTAAAGCACCACAAGGCCGCATGTTGCATGTAAAAACACATTTTGTAGCAAAGTTGGCATTCGAAAGATCTGGCCATATTCCAGCTGCCACATCCAAATTATATCTTTATCTGGATGGTGACTAAGACAAGACTTGAATGAGACATCTTTTAATTCTTCTTTACAATGCTCCCAAATAGGCTATTTATTTATGCTGTCAAATCTAGGAAGGTGTAGTTCCAATTAACAAGACACCCATCCTGTGCCCCAGGCAGCAACTATTAAAATTAATGAGCCCATAGCAAAAGGACATGATGGTCTTTGTAGCTACCCTTTTCAATGAGGCTAAGAGGGTGTTTTCCGTTT
This sequence comes from Darevskia mixta, assembly GCA_034641385.1. Taxonomy (NCBI): domain Eukaryota; kingdom Metazoa; phylum Chordata; class Lepidosauria; order Squamata; family Lacertidae; genus Darevskia; species Darevskia mixta. Next base: position 7,233,868 of record JAWWNH010000105.1, read on the forward strand.
TTGTTGTACTTGTTTTATATGAGTATGAGCAAATCATTGCATTTTTCTTCTTCTTTAGTATATCATCTGTACAAGCTAGTATCTCCTTATTTGTACCATGCATAATATTTAGGATTCAAGTAAGCATACAGCCTTGGCATAGGCTGTACTTAAGAGATTTGGTCTAGGCATGTTCTTACCAACACCACAAAAATAGCAGTGGTAGCAAATTCCATTGTGATTCATAGCATCAAGTGTGTTACTTCCTTAGCTGAACTGGAAAACAATCAACCATATGAATCATATCTAGGAGCAGCCAAATTGTGGAGCTAGATTGGGGAGTACCTAAGGCATGATCCAGGGACCCAGGTGGCGCTGTGGGTTAAACCACAGGGCCTAGGGCTTGCTGATCACAAGGATGGCGGTTCGAATCCCTGCGACGGGGTGAGCTCCCATTGCTTGGTCCCAGCTCCTGCCAACCTAGCAGTTCGAAAGCACGTCAAAGTGCAAGTAGATAAATAGGTACCGCTCTGGCGGGAAGGTAAACGGTGTTTCCGTGTGCTGCTCTGGTTCGCCAGAAGCGGCTTAGTCATGCTGGCCACATGACCCGGAAGCTGTACTCTGGCTCCCTCGGCCAATAATGCGAGATGAGCGCGCAACCTCAGAGTCGGACACGACTGGACCTAATGGTCAGGGGTCCCTTCACTTTTACCTTTAAGGCATGATCCATATTGTCAAATGTATTTGATGCTATTCAATATTCTGTCACTGCATGCAAATCAGAGTATAATATATGAGTGTTGCTGAGTAGCTTGAGGAACTTAGATGTACAAGCCAAAGACAGAGTCTATCAAGGCTGCAATCTTTGGCATTATGGAATAAACATCTTTGATGTTCAGTGGGGCTTATGAGTCACCTTGTTTAAGACAATGGTGCTACTTTGGCTTAACATATAACACAGAAGTCTAAAGAAATTAAAATGTTTGAGTCATGCTCAAATTGCATAGCTGCTGCAACTTTGATGATAACCCTTCAGAAGAGGTTTCCATTGCTATAATGCAGATAAAGTTGTAAAGCAACCACAAAGGCATTTAAAGAGCTAGCTCCTTGGGCAAAGCTGGCCCAGCCATTGGGCAGAGTGAGACCACTGCCTCAGGCAGCAGATGCACCCCCTCGCCAGTCGCACACCCGTGGGTTCCCCACTGCCTCTGCCCTTGGTGCTGATTTGGAGCAAGATCACATCCATTTTGGGCATGATCTTGCCTGAAATCATGTGAACTCCTGTGGAGAGTGGAAGTTCTCACACAATTGGAGTAATCTTGCCTGAAATTGACACTGATGGTGATGGTTCTTCTCTGCCAGTGGCAGTTGTGGAAGGGTGTGTGACTTACAACTAAAAAGCCTGCAAATGTTGAATTTTCCCCCCTCGTAAATGAGTTGCTCCATTCCTTGATCATTTTGGCTGCTGTTTTCCATCTCAACAATATCCCTTTTGAGGTGAGATGGCCAGAATTGTACACAATATTCCAAGTGTGGTTGCACCATATATTTGGCTACTGGCATTATGATACTGGCTGTTTTATTTTCACTTCCTTTCCTCATGACCCCTAGCATGGAATTTGCCTTTTCCCCAGCTGCTGCACACTAGGCTAAAAACTTTATTGAGCTACGACCCCAGGGTCTCTGTCCTGGTCAGTCACCACCAGTTCAGATCTCATGAGGGTATAAATGTGAAATTATGGTTCATTCAAACCTCCTCTCCAAAGCCCCTTCTATTAGATTACCAAGAATCACAGCACATTTATCATCAGTTTAGAAGCTTAAAGAATGCCATGATATGCTGGAAGAAGGAGACAAAATGAAAAGCACATCCCAGGAACCTCTTAGCTGATGCCAAGACAGCATCTCTCTGCATCTGAAGGAACAGACCAGACCAGTTATAAGGCAACGTTAGCTCTCTCTCTCTTTTTTTTTTAGTTAAAAAATAGAGAAATTCACCAAGAAAGCAATAGCTTCTATGAAAAAACAGAGAAAAGAAACATCCTGGTAGCCTTAAAATGCCAAGTTACAGTTTTTAAGAAGCATTTGCTTATAGTGAAAATAACAGATCATAAACTACTGTTAAGAATGCCTTTGGGTGGGCTCAAATCCAATTTATCCTCCTTGTGATCCTTTGTAAAAAGGAGAGGGAGAGCATAATAATAAAATGATGAAGAAGATAAAAATTGTGGTTCAATCTACTTCCTTCCTCCTCAATAACTACAAAGGTTGATTGTGTGTTAGTTAATCCAATGGCTGGGCAGAGAATTATAAAGACTTGCATACAGATCATCCAAGGAATTAATTTGCCAGGAGGTGTGAAAATGGATTTATCCATTAACGCAGTTCTGCAAGAATATCAAAATACAGTTTTCAAGAGTAAGCAAGTGGAAGGCAGGAAATCTCACAATAGAAGGTATACAGAATAACTTTACATTAATTCTAACTAAGTCCCTGTGCCGAGACTAGATCTTTTTAGGAAGGAAAGATTGCCTGTATCACATTGCAGACACGTTTGCACCAATCCCTATTAATCAATCCATCAATTAATAACATTTATGAATTGCTTCCAGTGAAACATCCCAAAGTGATTTAACTACATTGCAGAAGGATTGTTGGAAATGAGCTAATCAGATATTGGATTTCATGATTATAATGCTACTGATAACCTAGCTTGCTGAGCACATAGAAGAGTCCATTTCAAGTTGCTTCCTCTGCACAACTTGCCCTTGGCAACCTAGCCCTATCATCCAATGGCTGTTTCTTCTTGTCTACTCTGAATAGCTTCAGAGAGTGAAGGGTTAACCCATGTGAATCATTTTTTACAGCTCACAGTTGTAGTGGACTAACAAATAGCACCAGGCAGATTCAGGTTTATTAATTTACGGTAAAATGCAGCTTCTATAAAATATATAGAAAGATTTTGCAAGTGCGCGAAGTCCGGCATGTGGCAACTTTTCTGCAGTGGCTCCCTGTCTGTTGAATTCTGTCCCCAGGGAGGTTCGCCTAGCGCCTTCATTATACATCTTTAGGCACCGGATAAAAACATTCCTCTTTAACCAGGCCTTTGACTGATTCACATCCAATACCCTTTTAATACATGGGGTGTTTTTGGGGATGGGGGGGTTACTGAGTTCTTTTTGGTTTTTTTTTAATTATGTATTTTATGTTTTTATATTGTGATTTTCTCATGTGAACTGCCCTGAAACCTGTGGGTATAATAATGTACTGATTTGCTCTTTTGGAGGATGTGCTAAATGGGCAATAAATCCATGTGAGGGAGGGGCAGCCTGGACCAGGAAACCAATGCAGTACCTTGACAACTTCACAATGCTGGGAAGAGCAGTCAAAGCAAGTGTCTGGCAAGAACTGGGATTCACAGGCTATTCAAAGAGGGGAATTCCCTACTGTTCCCAAACAAACTCATAGTAGCAGTTTCCCCCTTTAAATATGAATCAATTTAGGGAGCAGATAATAAATCAAGTAGGCTACTAATTAATAAAAACACTTAAGAGGGCTCTCACCAAGGAGTCAAAACAAAATAAAAAAAATCCTTCCAAAAAATATGGAACGCTTCACAAATTTTGTTTCGACTACGGCAGACCAACACGGCTACCTACCTGTAACTCACCAAGGAGTATTAGCCTTGATCTAATGATAGCATTAAGGTCTTTATGTCACTGGGTTGTTTTTTGTTTTTTTCTAGGCAGGACTCTTTGAATTCCTCTTTCATTTCACCCAGTGAACATTGCAGGAAGGTCTAGTAATTGCTCACAACAGCATTGGATTCAATAGCTATTAGAAAGCAGAGTTGCCTACCTGTAGCTGTTACTCTCTGTGCAATCAGTCACATGTAGGTGAGGGCAAGCATGCAGACCACAAAGTGGAACCTTCTAGAAGTTTTAGAACTTCGTAAAGTTTAAACAAAACTGTTCATCACTTTATGACAACAGCTTCAAGCAGAGACTTGCAGAAAGGAAGGAATACAGAAAACCGTACTCAGGGGGTAAATACCAGAACCAAACAGAATGGAAATGATTGTGATGAAGACTAGGGTTGTGCCACGTCTCCTTATTTCACACTGAACTGGAAGTAGGGCTGAACTGAAAATTCACTCTGAACTTTGGGGTCCTTGGGTGGTGAACTTTACTCATTCCTGTCACTTTCTGGCTCTTGTTTTGCAATGGCAACAGCAGGGCTGCTCCTGGTACACTGGCCCTTCTTGACAACCACCATTTTGGTTTCTCCATATCCATGACACTATCAGTGATGCTACATCATATTTGAGCACCATTTATGGAGGCAGTTCTGGGGACGGGGTGATGGTGAAAATGGTAACACTTACTAGCAGATACAATTTCCTCCCAAGAATGCCTCTCATGTAGTGCCAATGAGGGTAACATTTCCATCTCCCTCCATAAATGTTCCTTTGAATGATTCTATGTGATAACATAGCATTGCTCACGGGTTTGTTTGTTTTTAATTTCACTCCTTTTTCAATTTCAAATTCACATTTGAGTCATGCTAGTGATCCCACCTTCAGGGAACCATGTCTGGAACAAGACAGCTTGTGCTACATAGTAGATTTGATTTGGCTGTGTAATGACATCATTGAGGACATACAAAGCCAATCAGAAGTGAAGACAACGCTTCTGAAATACGACACACAGATGATACCAGGTTGTGTAGTTAACAGAATGACATTGTGATAATACTTAGCAGATTAAACTTGACTATGCAATTGTTTCATTGAAGACCAGCAAAGTCAATTCAGAGTCAGGATAATACTTTCTAAATAGGAAAACACTTTAGAGCAATCACTGGAAAATGGTGGAAGACCACGGGTCTGAGGATATGAAATATGTTAATGAAAACCAGTGAGTTCTTAGAGCTCAAGCCAAGTTAAAAAGCCATACAAAGGAGACTGACACTATAGTGTGAATATTTTTTTATATATTTGGTCATTGGGCATATCATTGTATGATTTCTCATCACTGTCTTTCTTTTCACTCAGTAATATTGTTGAAGCCATGATGCAACATTTCAATATTTCCACATGGATATTTACTTTGATGGAGCAGTACATTTTTTAAAAATGTCAATAATTTGAAGTGGTGATATTTCTAAGCGTAATCAGTTAGATCTTTAATTAGAATAAAAGGGGTGTCAACTAATCCATAGATCCAATAATGACAAAAAAAAAAAAAACCACTTCTGAAGGACAAAACTTCTTTCTGTGGATCAGGTTCCTCTGATTTTCTTTCATAAACAAATCTATATAACCCTCTGGAAAAGTCAAATGACAATTGTTACATATGGAGTACCATTAATACATTTATTTAATTATAATTTATTTTTCAACCATAAAACGGACAGAGCATGGTCCTGGTCTACTCAATAGGAAAGAAAATGATAAAAAGTAACTTCTAAAAAATCCAAAAATCACCAGTATCAAATAATACTAATATCAATATTGCCTGAAATACAAAGAAACAGCCAATGTGTCTATCTATATAAACTTTAATTAAGAACATTGCATTGAAAAGCAGATGATACAGTATATAGTTAGCTGTGCTGACAACTGCTGGGAACTTAATGTCTGCATTAAATTTGTACAATTGTGTTGAACAATGTAAATCTGAGATTAGCTAATTAACATGAAATGATGAAATTTAGCTCACCTGTGTTCCGGATTAAATTAAGTAAAGTGTGCTTTGATTTTCCAAATTCTCTTCATGCAAAAGTGATCTGGTTTTGTTCCTCATATCACGTTAGAAACGAAAAGGCAATCATGCAGTTTGGCAAAAGGAAAAAAAATAGTTGCGTTTGTAGGTTACAAAAATATGAGTCACACACTGCATAAAAACCGAACCAAATTAAAACACATCACAGAAGGCTTCCAAGGTATTAGTTTGTTATGTATGAAGTCATCTTAGTTTCCTTAAAACAATTACATAATTTATGAAACTCAGCAGTGCTTGTGTAGCTTTTGAAATTCCTCTATAGACAAATTGTCATTTTCACCTGTTTTCTTTTTTAAAAAAAGTTTCAACTTGTAACAAAGAGTCAAAAGTAAACTAAAACGGTATTATTGATATATATATATATATATTCATGAAGGGTCTAGGCTTTTAAAATGTAAATTTACAGTACAAAAATCATACAAATTAAAGTCGGGGGGGGGTGTTATTCTTGCTTCATTTAAATAGTATTAACATGGGCATCTACAGTACCAGTCCTAAAAAGTTAAAGTCTATCTCTAAAGCAGCTAGCAAGGCTGTGCTAATAAAATATGGTCAAAGCTTATAATTCTTGAAGCCTCAGACATTGCACTATTACTTGAGCCAGCTGAATCAGTATGCAGTGGATGGTGTTTGCCCACCCTAGCCCACCCACATTCACACCAAATTCCTAGCACACCATGAATTCTGAAAGAAATAGGCATTTCTTTTTAACAGCTTTAAATACAGCATAGAAACAGTCAGAACAAAGACATTCTATACCTCTTGCGGAAGTCCCGGTTTTGAAAACATAACTAATACTCAAAGCAGACAGAACAGTTGAGAACTATCTGAATTTTAATAACATCTTTCGATCTCCTGGGATCATTTAATAGGGAAAATCATGTTAGACCTTTACAACTCTTATTTACATCTCTAGGAAGTAGAACAATATTAATTTATTGGAAAATGCAAATCATTCTCCTAATGGTTGGCCTTCCCTAAAGTAAGGCAATATGTGTGTCACAAAAAAATAAATACGATAACTTTTGTTATTTGCTACTTTGTCTTTTCACTGCATATCCGATTTGTTATTATTGTAAATGATTTGAGCTTTTAAAGATCATTTTAAATACTTTTAACTATTTTAATATTGGTCCAACTGTGGAATTGCTTTTCAAATTTCCATCATGCCATTATACTGGCTAGTAAAAAATAATTAGACTGTATATAATGTTGGAATTTAAATTCATGACAGAATTGGAATAATTCAAATTGTGACAGTAACATTTGGATACAATGAAATATTAGAAGTTAATTTGCTCATATAACTATTAATATTACTTACAGCAAAATAAACCTCTATAGGACTGCAGAAAATCACACTTGGCTTGACTAGCATTATTTCTAAAAGACCGTGTCGAGTTTAAATATCATTTTAAAATTAAGGTGCGGGAATATCCTTTACTGTTAATACTCGTACGAACTCCAAATCCATATAAAATAAGATTCATTGCTATTGAACTTGGATTTCAGTGTTCTTCACCCACATTCAGTCACTTCAAGAAGAAAAGCGTTTAAAAAATGAGTGCAATGTTTTTGCTTTGACTGTATCTCTAAAAACCTGAAAAGTCATAATTGATAGGGGCCATTCAAAAATATGCAGTACACAAAACAGATAGGATAGTACGGACAGACGTAGTTACTCCTACATATACCACATACAATCAACATTTCAATCTCTATTATGTTTTCACAATTTGTTATTAAAGTTAAAGCACCTATGTGTGGTGATTTTACTTTTACTGTACAGCCTATGTTATTGGATTTTAACACTGTAACTTGCCCCATTGGACCGAATCATGCAAACTGCCGCAGATCAGCACAAGTGTTTTATAAGGCATAACTGGAACAAGTTAAAAATCATTCCTCAAACTTTCAAAAGTTGAGTTGCTTGATGAAGGAGTTCCTGCCTCAGTCTTTTTTTCTGAAATCCATGATTAAGTCAGGAGGATAATTTTCTTGAAAGTGTAATTTATTTGGCTTAGGATAGTGCCACAGGAATAATAATAATAAAAAAGAATTGAAATCCTCTCAGGTTGGAAGGTCCTTTGAACTCAGTTGAGGACATGTTAAATCCAGCTACATTCAGAATTCCAGGTAGGCCAGGATGCCAATAGCAGACAGCAATAAACCAAGACAACTGGGCGATATTCCAGCAGCAATTCCTGTAAATGAAACAGGTTGGGCTTTCGTTAAGGGATAGCCATTATGTTATATGCAAAACAAAAGGTGATGTTCATCAAAATGCTTGACAAATATTTTCTGAACCAATCAAGGTTGTGATCCAAAGTAAGGGTGTGGATTGATTTAATAACAAATGTAAAAATAAAATGAATGGGACCAATTTGTTCATAAATTACTAATGAAGAAATCAATGCCATGTATGAATGCCAGAACTTTCCTATATATATATATTTTGTTCATTCTGAACTAATTCAGAGCCACTTTAGATTACATTGCAATTAGATGACATGTGCATTATTTAGGGGCAATCTGATACACATGGTGGAATTGATGCCTGGGGTAAATTTCCGAAAGGTGGCGCAAGCTCAACAACTTTCGGGGTGTCCTGGTTTTTACTTTGTGAAATATGGCAAACCGGTAGTATAGGATTACACTGTCAATTGCCAATAATATGGAGATACTTTTCTCTCTCTTTCCCTCTGGAGTTTGGCAACTTCAATTCTTTTGAGGAGAAGTTGAATACCTGAAATTTTAAGGGCAATTCGATGGAAAGGAAGTTCTAGGCAGGGGAGTAGTAGCTGGAAGGCAACAGGGGAAAAAATGAGTGGAAGTAATGAAAATGAATTAAATGATAAGGGAAAAAATAGCTATTTTAACCTATGGATAAATATCCAAATGAGTTTTTTAACTGTGGTTGTTGAAAGAAGCAGAGACAGCATTGAGGTGGACCAAAACCACAGCCACACTTCTGATTTCACATGCCATTGTACTACTTGTGAGTAACACATGCATAGGGCTAGACATTGCTTAAATACATAACAGAGCCAATATTGGTGCCAGTAGGAGCTTTCCCTCTAAGGACCCTAGGCAAATGTTGGGTCTATGTCTCCAGTCAAGTCTCAGTGCAGGGAGTGAAGATATAAGCCGCCTCTTCCTGCACATTGCCTTTACAGTGAGAATTGGGGTCCCCCACCACTGTAATTTGTTAAGGGACCCCTGAGTGCATGCAGAACCAACCTGCAAGCAGGAGGTCCTGTGCTGGATTTTCTTTACAGATGCTTTCCATGCGTATTTAGTAGTAGAGTTAGAAAGAACCCCAAACCATAGGATTAAGCGAAAGGGAACCTGACTTGATCACAAGCTCACTGTAAGAGACTGTAGTGATTAAAGAAAACCAAGGGGCATATTCCAACTTACATAGAGAGTACAGCCTGTGCCACAGGACAACTGAGTCAAGAGTAATCTTGTTTAGTTATTTATTTACTGGACATAATCCTTTTTTTAAGTATTAAAGGGACTGAGTAGAGGCTATGCAGTTTCCCAGCCTTGATAATAGTTTAGTTCCATTCCCTTATATGTTATTCTGCTACTTAATGGGGAAAAGGGGTGTGGCGGTTACCTTCACCTGCACAGAACCCCCAGACGTTTCACGGTCCGTTGGTACCTGCACCTACCACGGTTAATTACACGCTGCCACCAACCAGTATGCCTGGTAATTATTTCACTCACTTCAGTCAAGGAGAACGTTAGAACAAAACTGTGTTTATTGAAGTACAACGCTTAAGTATATGGTTTCCAAATGAATAGTTTTTCCTTTGCTTGTTATCTTGTTTATTAACAGTTCCTAACCTCTCCCTAACACTCCCACTCTCTTCACAGCCCCCACTATCTCCTAATTCTCCACCACCCTTTCCAGCCTCTAATGCCCCAGCTCTCAACAACAACAACTCTCTAACTCTAACTCCCCTTTAACACTCCCTGGGGGTGGGTTTATATACTCCTCTTAACTCCGCCCCCTAAGGTTCTAACTGACTAAACCCTTTAACTCTTTCCATCCGGTCCCGCAGTTTGGCTGAACGCCACAAGGGGAAATGTAAAAAATCTGAAAAACAAGATCCGAACTTGATTCCAATACTGTACAACCTATTTCTGTTTTCTGATGAATTGTTGTTAGCATTTGTTCTGGAACAATTGTACTAGAATGGCATACACCCTGCAGAAAAACAATAATTCTGAAATATAATTCAGGTGTATTTTAAAATCGACATACCTGGAATTTTTACTTGAGCTACTTCTCCATCTCCCCCTTCGCTGTGCACCCGAACTTCAACAACATATTGACCTTTAACAGGGGCTGGAACTTCTATATAATGTTTGCCAGTACTAAACAGTGTGCCATTAAACTGGCCATCTGGTCTGTACAGCACCTTTCAGGGACAAAATATGACACGGTACAGGATATAACTCCAGAGAATAAATCAAATGACCAAAAGGTAAGCTGTATCTTATTCTAGAAAAAGCATTAAAGAAATAGCTACAAAATGAACATTTTTTTCCCATTCAACCGTAGAAAAATTAAATGCTGAAACACGTAAAATAATTGACCTGATCCCCAGTTTTAACTATTATAGGCTTTTAGGGCAAACTAGATGTAACGTCAGGAGATCTATGATACGCTTTCTGTGTGGTTTTTAAGAACAGCAGATGCAAGCAGATGTTTGTTTTATGAGTTGGAGAGTTTTGGGTCAGAGCTGCAGTGCAGAATCAGGATCTTCTTAATATTTTCCCCTCTGTGTCGCGGTTTTCAAATCCTGCTCCTGGAGCTGCTATTTGCATCTGATGGGAAAACTTACATGACATAAGGGGAATGGTTTAAAAAGCCTTCTCTGCACAGGTTTAAATAAGAAATTCAGCTTTAGCTAATCCAACCAGTCCAAAATTAATAACATATTATGAAGAAATGTGAGATAATTATGAATGCTTTCATAAACCAGCATGATTTTCAGTCAAGATATATACCTTTAATGTATATTCAAAGCAATATTTTTTTAAAAAATGAACAAAAATGGAGCACATCTTGGGCACCTGGTGAGAGGGTATTGGCAAATTACCCCCACACTACAGGAACGTGTGCTGAAATGTTTTTTGTTGCTTGTATTCTGGAGGTCAATACAGATGGAAATGGGTTGAGATTTATGGGAATCGGAGATGGTTACTAGCTCCACTCAACACAGAATGAAAAAAGATGTTCTAGCAGGACAACCCATCTTTGGCTTCCTTCTTACTGCCTTCATCATGGGTAAGTAAGTACCGGTAGTAAGTAGTAAGCAGTGGTGGTAGTGACACAAGCCAGTTTCCAGAAACTGGAGAGCCACTTCCACACCTGCCTCTTCATCTGAGCAATAACAGTGAGAAGATATCAGGACTGGTTCTCTATGTCCTCCACGGATCACCTCTTTTTCTATGCTTCATGGACTGCGATTCCTGGTTCTTGCTTTTAGCAGGGAAAGCAAGTGTCCTAAGATATCCCAAGTCATCACCACCTACACTGATGTCCAGAAGAGTCTACTCCACCCTTTTTAGTCACTGAAAAAAAGGCAGCACAGTTTCTATGCCTGCCTTGGTAATGAGCGCACAAATCACAATACAGGGTTGTATTTTTTGCCATGGTTGATTTGCACACCTGATTGAATGAGAAGTACTGTGGGGTAGAGAGATATGTACTTCTGAATTATGTAGCTTGTTTTCATATTATGACAAGACTCATGCTCAGATAACAGTTTCTAGGCGTATGTAGACAGCATAACTAGCAAGGTAATATTGAAGTCAGTTTCAGGAGTTTTACTGAAGTATTCATATTAGCCTAACCAAGGTTAGCTGTTTATACATTCTGTTGTTGCTCCTTGAAGGTGTGGAATCTGATTGTAAGTCAAATAATAGATAAGTGAAGTGATGAACCATATTTGCTAAATTACACAATGAGGGCAAAGCATCTCAAGACAGATCTTACTTTATATCCTTTCACAGTAGATTCATTGGACTGTGACTTGACATGGTCCCATGTTATGATGTACTTCGAACCAGACCTTACAGAACTGATAATTCTTGGTCGCTGCCTTGGAGCTGAAAAATATTACATGACCTTTATTTCTGGTGTTTACAGGAAGATATCCCCCACCACCACCCCATCACTCATACAACATGAGAAAGTTACAGAGCAATCCAACTCCCTGATCCCCTGTTCTGGAATGGGTTTGGATGAGATCAAGGTTTGCCTTCACTCAGCCATGCGCAGGTTAGCTCCACTGGAAGTCCTGCTGGTGAAAGTGTTCCAATGTGCCTGGCTGAATGGCTGGCAGAAGCTAATGCTGGGTGTATCACCACTGACAGTAGCCAATGGAAACCCCTGAAGAAAGCACAGAAATCCCTGATATCTTTTGGGGTGGAGCTAGGCTAGCATAGAATCTGCTGGGTTCCAAACCACCTGTGCTTCTGTCATGTTACAGCATTGATCCAGGCCTCTTTGCCTGGATAACAGAAAGTAGGAAATCAGCAAATGAACCACTTTACTTACGTGCTTTCTCTGTAATGAAAGCCAAACGATTACTGGGAGGTCCAACGCCTGCGAAGTTGAAAGCTGCCACATCTGCGTAGTAGTGTGTGTCAGGCTTCAGGTTTTCCAACTTCACTGAAAAATTCTGACTGCTCACTTGTACTTTATTTGCTTCTATTTCTCTCCCACGGCTGGGCCAGTAGCGGATCTGTAAACATGAGACATGTGTTTATCTGAGAACAAGAATGAATTTCAAACAACAGTGCTCGTCGTTTGACTGCCACTTGTTCCTAAAGCAATGATGCATAAGGTATGCAAAGAGAAGAACTCTCCAATTCCAGCTCAAATTTTGCAACAAAAGACACTGGTTCAGTTCTGGCAGTGCTCTCTGCATTTGGAAACATGCACAGTGGCAAACTTTACTTAGCACAAGATTTTCAAACAAGAATTAGAAACTGGATAGCAGAGCAAGATATAGTTAGACCTATACAGGAGATAGGAAATGAAAAGAGCGGAGGGATGAGACAGTAGACTCATTTCAACAATTAAACTTGCTATCTCCTTTTTAAATTCAAAAGCTGATGTGTTGTTGTTGTTGTTGTTGTTGTTGTTGTTGTTGTTAATTACTACTCCCATGCAGAGGAGGAAAGCCCAGCTTGTAAGTTGACTGCATTATGAAGAGTGATTCTAAACTAGTCCTCCTAGTTCAGACTGGAAACAGGAGAAATCTCCGCTTCAAAATGGTAACAGAGAACAGCAACAGGACACCAATAAGCAATCACCCAATGTTTTCAAAGTCCACAATGCATTCAACCAAGGGTTGCCAACCCTTTTTGGACCAGTGAACACATTTTTAATTTTGAGAGAGTGCAGTCACAAAATAGCTGCTATTCTGTGTGTGACATAATACAAAATGGCTTCCATGGGGAGCATGGCAAAACATAGAATTATACAGATGGTTCATTTTATATACTTTAATTAATAATAAATATTTTAGCTCACCTCATACCCTGTAATAGCTGGACTAAGAATATGCTGCCAAGAAACAGAGGCTTCTGTGGATGATATGACTCTTACTTTCACATTTCTAGGTCTTTCAACAGGAGCTAGAAAAATGAGTAATACAATTGACTTCAAATGTTGCAAGTGAGGTATTCTACAAGCAATTCCTTGATTTACAATGAACTTGTAGCTACTTTGGCAGCTTTAAATGCCAACTTATTTAGAAGGTTGTAGATGGAATCTCCATTAATGGACTGTTCTCAAAGGCAGCAGTGTGATAAACCTGGGATTGCCAACTTGTTTGGGACCAGTGGACAAATTTTGAATTTTGATTGAGTGCTGGGTGCATGAATCACAAAGCAGCTGCTATTGGGGGAGGCAATTGTCATAATACGAAGTGGCTGCCATGGCATAGTGCAAAATTAGAAAGATGGTCACCACCAACAACCTCATGATTACCCTTGGAAGTCACCTATGTGCTGCTGATAAAGACTGTGGATTTTACATATTGATTTTACACACACACACACACACACACACACACACACACAAACAAACACACACAAACACTGTGGCCACCTAATACCGGTACCAACAGGGATCAATTCTCACTACCAGGAAAAATATCAGAGGTTAGCCACCCCTAACTTATATTGATGGTGCCTCCCCAATGGAATCAGCACCCTCCAAGCATTACAAAATACAGAAGTATAGAAAATACTGCTGCTGCTACCACCACCACCACCACCACCACCACTACTACTACTACTACTGCCAAGCAGCTCCTGGCATAGTTTTGCATAGGCTTTTGTAATTCTGACAGTGTTTCAGTGTTGTTTTTAATTTGTTTTTACTTAAATTATCTGTCCTGGGGGGGTTCAGAAGGCAGCTAACTAATTTTTGCAAATCACTGAATCGAAAAACAAACACAAACAAATGCACAAACAACATATAAACTTTACAGAAGTTCTTCATTAATGCAGACAAGATTGTAGGATGTCGTGGTACTTTCAGCATATAGCAGCTGAGGCATAGTGCTTAGAACACATCCTTCCTTAGACACAGACGCAAAGGTATACAACTTCCAGGCTGTCTTTCTGGCTGGATATGCCTTGCACACAAACACTGGACATGTCCTCTATCACATTGCTTTGCAGACAGAATAAATACAGACCTATAGTTTTGAAAGTATGATGCTGAATGTTTCAGTAATAAACATTATACTGCATATTTATTTAAGTGTAGGAGAAAATCAAGATTAATTTATATGGTAAGCAGTCAGATTTGTGAAAAGAAGACACGTAGGACAGTCTACTGTCTACGGAAGATTTAATTTTTCAAGCACAGATCACTTCTGTTTTGAGGATTCTTAGCAACAAGTTGCAACAGATAAGGTGCTGCTGCCTAAGCTCAGGAAACCTTTCATATATTTAATCTTCTAACTGGGCACACAGTCAACTATACATCAAAACACTCAGTGTTCAGGGAAAAACAGTTACATATCTGTTGAAGGGTATTGAACAAAACCTAACCATCCTGTACGGAACGTTATTTTTAAAAAATTAGCATTCAGTGAGTGCCAGCTACTAAAGCAAATTCATAATTTTAATGATTGAGGGGGGAAAAATTAAGGCAGTCTGCCAGAAAAATGGTTTTTTTACATGGTGATCACAGTCAACGACTGGTGGCCTGATGGTCTGAAGCTTTTGAAGCATGCTTTCTTTCTTCAGGATCTTCTCTTGAAAACACAGGATTATCAGAAGAACACAACATTTTCTGAGTTCATTTTTTACAAAGAGTTAATGTGAATTCTACAAAGTCATTCTTGGAACTTTCAGAACTTGAGGTACCATTTTCAGATAACTACATGTAGCCTACAATCCTAGGAACCTTCATCTGGTGGGTGGGGGGCAGGGGCGTAGCTTTTAGTTCCCATATTTCCAAAGTATCCTGCAAGTATACATATAAAAGCTTGGACCTTGGTTTATGTGTACAAATCCCCCAATTCCATGTGTCATTTTACGCTTTTATTTTATTGGTTTTTAGGCTTTTTTGTTTGTTTTAATGGATATTGTTTCTATATCGTACATAGTCTATACAGCTTAGAGTTTATAAATTCTTTTAAATAATAAAATAAAATATAAAGTTAAGACCCCCCTCTCTTTGCTGAGGCCTTTGTGGAATTCACATTAACTGTCTGTAAAATTTGTACTGGAAATTGTGCATGGAGAAAAATCCATCAAAATAGGGAACTCACTTATATTTCTAGAGCAGTTGCAGATTCCAAAAGAGCAGCTCTTCAAATATTAATAAAGCAGGATTGTTAATCAACTAAAGCTTTTAATCTTCTATCCTGAAATAGATAAGCCTTTGATCTGATCCAGCAGTGCTATTTTTATGTTTTTATGTTATGTTCTTATAGTTTCTTAGCTTTCCAGGGACAATCATACATGTGGAATTATATACACTTTTGGTTGGATATGCACTTTGTCATAGTTAAAGAAGATGCAATGCAATCAACGGGACTAAACTGAAGTAAACTGAACTCTAAGGATGATGATGTCTGGATCCAACCCTTAAGTTTTCCGAAAGCGGAACAGCAATTGTTCATTATATAAATTAGAATGAGGCTTATTATGGGTTGAAAGGTTAAGAAAATGTGATTTTAAAAGCATTTTGATGTCATAAATTTCAGGTAAGTCATTGTTGTGATAAACTTGCGAAGAAATGTATTAATAGAAATGTTTGAATGAATTTTTACCTAAAACAATGCTTTACTTAGATATATCCAAATTGGCTTAGAGCTAAAACAAACAAACAAACAAATTACATGTTGCCAGTTAATTATCCCAAATGAGTCATCTGCTTGAATTTATGAAGTTTCTTGCATGAAAATGGAACCATGATCTCTTAAGAGATGTCAACGAATGGTCTTGACTGCCAATGTATTGATACCAACTCAGTTCCCTGCTCCCCCTTACCATCATCTGCTGCTTACCACCATTTCTACTTACCATCATCTGCTGAATAAATGATAGCAGTGAGGCTAAATGGTCCTTCTCCTTTGTTATTAAATGCTTTCACTTTCACTTGATATTTTGATGCTGGGATCATTGATTCATCTTTATGGACATACCGACCAGTGTCAGGCTGAGAAACTATAACTTTTTTCCACACAACTTGATCGAAAGGCTTGAAGGCTACTACGTATCCAAAATTATTACCAAAGTGATATTCTCGTGGTAAAGGCTATTTAAAAAAAAAAAGACAAAAGGTTGAGAATTATTTTTTGGACAAAGGAGAACTCATGAGCAAAATGCTGTCATGTATCCCCAGGTCCTAACAGGAGGGTTCCAGTACAAGGTTTCAGCTAGCCTGAAACAGTTCAGAGCATGAGAGAAATCAGATTATTTCAGGAGGAGGAAACCAAAAAGTACTTTCTCCCACTTGTCCATATTGTGCTAAAGAACTCATATTCAGGGCTGATTGCCAGAGCCCTGTGTGCTTTATTTTATGTGTTTTTTTAATTTTAAATTGTTTTTTTACCCACCCTTCATTGCAACAGTACTATCAGAGCATAAAAGTTTAAAACAAAATATATAATACAATTTTACCATAAATATATATTTTTTCCACTCAACCAGGTGCTGAAACATTAGTAACATTGACTAAACACTTGTGGGAAAATATGGTCTTCAGTGGGCCCTTAAAACTAGTAGGAATTGGGGCCAGTGTTAACTCGGAGGTCTTGGGTGCCTCTCAAGATTAGGTCCGGGATTGTTGCCCCTCTGATGGGTTTCAGCGTCAAGAGTTCTGACCTATAACTATTTAGGGTATCAATAAATGCTACCTCTTTGTCATGAGTGGAACGCATATGTAGCCAAGTCTACGTGAGAGTAGTTGAAGTCACCCATTACTACATATCCTCTTTTGGGTGCCGCCTTGATTTCATTCTTCATCTCAAAATCTCCCTACGCTGTTTGATTAGGAAGGTGACAGCACAATGCATCCTCAGTACTAAATTACTCTTGGGGCTTAGGTACCACCCCCCACAGCAATTCAGTGGAGTTTTTCCCCTTTGAGATTTCTAGCTTGCTGGGCTCAATGCTTTCTTTGCCGTACAAAGTGATTCAGCCAGTACATCCTCGTCAGTCTTTTCTATAGAGCAGGGGTGGCCAACTCCCAAGAGACTGCGATCTACTCACAGAGTTAGAAACTGGCAGTGATCGACCCCCTTTTGGGGGGGGTTCAGGTCAAAGTTGATGAGCTTTTCTTAAGAAGGGAAGCCCTGTTTTGGGGGGTTCAGGTCAAAGTTGTTGAGCTTTTTTAGGGAGGAGGAAAGCCCTGTTTTTTTTGGGGGGTGCAGGGCTTTTTTTTAAGGGGAGCCAAAGTTGTTTAGCTTCTTTGAGGGGAACCAGTGATCTACCACAGATATCCAGTGATCTACCGGTAGATTACGATCTACCTGTTGGACGTGCCTGCTATAGAGTTTCTAGCCAGAGATAACCATGTCCCACTGGTTCTCTCTGTTCCACCAGGCTTCAATTGTGCCTACTATAACAAGGCTGTCCAAGTACTCCAGTTCACCTATCTTGGGCTTGGAGGCTTCTAACGTTAGTGTCTGTCTCTTCAAAGTGTCTTTGGCACTTGTATTTCAGCCTCTCTGAAGTGCTAACCTATGCACTGTGCTCACAATGCCTTGTTCTCCACCACCCCTATCTAAATTTTCCTCAATTTCACAATCTTCATCGCAGAGGGGAGATTTTTTTCCTAAACCAGACCCTTCCCAACTCCTGCTGGCTTTCCTTCCTCAATTAATCTGTAAGTTAATATCATTTTTTTTTTTTTACAGAAATCCCTCATTACAGGACAAGGCATCTCTTCAATCCTGCCATGTCTGCAATTCAAAGGGATAAATGGATTTCTGCTGACATGCAAACACAGAGAGAGTCTCCAGAAAGATTCAAGGAGACGTAAAGTCAGTAATAAAAACAAAGTAAGCCAAACATAATCCCTAAAATCCCAGCACACATTAATAAATGTTAGAGAGGAGGAAATCCATCCTTTCTAACCATAGAAGAGGTGGTGGCAAGACTGAAAATGGGTACTAACGTTAAGATCCAGCTTCTTAATCTAGTCCTTGAAAGGAGGAATGAGATAATAACTTTGAATCTGCATTAAGAAGGGGCAGTAGAATGGAAGGAAGTTTATATCCCTACTGCTCTAGCTCCTAAACATCTCGCCTTTTGAGGCTTTATGAATCACAGCAAATTATCTAGGTGTGCCAACCTGCCATACATTTTGTTCGTATGCGGTAACTTATGAAATTATTGGACCGTTAAATGCAAAGTCTGCAAACTTTTAGGGAACCATGCCATGACCTTATACAAACCTATCTATTTGCCCTGAGCCAGGCTGACATTAAAAATAAAATATATTTACTTTTGCATACATGCTAAAGGAATTACTGAGAAGGAAATCCATTTCCCCAGTTTAAATGAGCCTCCCATCCCAGTACAAATGGGAAAAGCCTTCCATTAGCTGAGAGAAGTAATTGGGATATAAATCTATTTGGGCCTATGTGAAAGAACAAAGTGATCTTGTTTTGGTACTCTCTGATCTTGCATTAGTCACAACCCCCCCCCCCGGCTATAATTTTAAAAAAGTTAGTCACAGCTGGAAGTTATCCAAATTTGCAGTGCCAACTTGGCTAGGGATATGGACATTTACATTCAGCACAAGATGTGTCATTCTGTCCTCCCCCACCTCCCAAACGTTTCATGGTCTTAGGAGTGAACATTTGTCAATACTTTTAAGATACTTTAAAGTTTTTTGAACTTTGTTTTCAATAGACAACTTTTTCCCCCAAATGAAAAGCAGACATCCGTAAAAATAATAATTCTGCAATTGTAAAAATTGATGAACAAAGTGAATACAGAATGGTTGTTAAAGATGAACAAGAGTAATATCTCTGCCTTATCTATATTTGCATTGCTGCTGCTAACCAGGACAGAAAGGAGAAGGGGGAGGCAAGCAGTGAGGTCAGTGCGGTGCAAACAAGTGCATGTTCTTGCCAGGGCATGCACCTGCCCTTGCTGATCACCTGGCTTTGATCACCTGGCCTTGCTGAATGTGTATGGGTAGAACCCTCACTGGACATTCTGAGCTGGACAAGAACTCTGGGTAAATTGTGCCTTTATTCAAAATACAGCTGTGCATTAGGAGCTAGATAAATCATACAGGCATGTCCAACTCCCAAGAGACTGCGATCTACTCCAGTATATATATATATAAAAAACTGGCAGTGATCTACCCATTGTCATTGGAGGGAGGAGAAGCGTGCGTGACTGCGTGGGGTGGGTGGATTGCCCAGAGTTTTTAAGCATTTCCCCCCATAACTTTTTGTACATGATAAGGATCCCGTGATCTACCAGGATCAGCTGGGGATCTACCAGTAGATTGCAGTCTACTGGTTGGACATCCCTAATATATGAGTTTCAAATATTGGCACCATTACTAATCTTAATCCATTTTATGCTTTATAACCTTTGAGGTGAGTTCCCAGAAAAGATTAAATGAGTTTAACCCTTTAAAAATGTACACAAAATCACCAAGGCTATAACCAAAATTGATGTGGCATCCACTTGTAATCTTAACACTACCACCCTTGGCTCAACATGAACAGGTCCTTTTATAACAGTGTGAAGATTAAGCATAATTTCATTATTATACCTACCACCCAAGTTATTGTCAGCTCTCGATTGGTGCCACCCCCTCCTCCAACTTCAGAAGGAGCCACGTTTGGAGCTAAATAATAGAAAAAGAGAAATGTTTTCTCTGCTTTCATAAAATAAAATAAACCATCACTTAATTCCCCCTCTCATTAAGAATGCCATTGAGTCCAAAAGGCCCACACAATTATAGTAATGATAGCCTGTAATTGCTGAGAAAGTCTCAGGACTTGCCAAATGAAAAGCAAACTCTGTTTCCAGAAGAAACATGACTGAATCTAGGTTTTGCTATAGTGTACAGTTTTCCTTGAACGTATAATTCAATTTTTGGGTGGAAGGGGGGGGGTGTTAATTAGACATTCAGAAGATTTATTGCTCTCACCTCAAGAGTTTGTACTCATGTACTTTAAACACATACTTAAAATTTACATCCACAAGTAGCTTATGGTAATAAAACTCTGCACAACTCAGAATGTTAAAGAATATTCATAATTGCACTTGTAATACTTAAACTGAAGTGCTAACAAGGACTGGTGCAATTTCTCTATTATTTTACTTAATTCCCTCACTTGTCATATTTCCTCCTTTCTGCCATTCTCCAAACTATCAGAAGTACTTCTTTGGGAATCAATTCATCTTCCAAGTTTATATACTATATTTTAGAGCTAAGCTCTTTTATTAAAACAACCACTGAAAAAGGAAGTGTCAGCTATACTCGTCCTGTTTATTTGTTTAGAATTTGTTTTAGTTGGAAATACTTTTTCATTGAGGTTTACTTTCCTCTTTCAGTTGGCTTTCCTAGCTAATGCTTCCTTCATCCTTAAAACAGTGCCATTTTCAACAGAGTACTGCCAGTTGTGGCTCTTTAGCAGTACAAATGTACATTTATACTCCTGATATGCATTCATTCAAGACAATGGCCCAATATCTGGGCTGAAAGGCCAACACAAAAGGATAATCTACTACTAATTTGCTGAAGAATGACATGCAGGCTTTTCTGTGCATTTCTGCAGTGACATATGACTTCCAGGAGAAATGCTGTTATCTCCTGCATACAGTCAAAGCAGCATGCATTATCTTCAACAATAAGGGCAGAGCTAATTCTTCATGTAGAAGACACAGTTAAATAATATGTGTGTTGAAGGCCAAAGAATATGCACAACTGTGCACTGAGATCTAGCATTAAGCATTTAGACAAAGCAGAACGTGTGCTATGGAGGATAAGGTCATGCCTTTGATACTGTTTTGAGAGATTTCACTCATTTGTAAACCAGCATTATCTAGTTGTTGTTGTTGTTGTTCACAACATGCAAAAACACTTTGGCATGTTTTATTATGATCATAATGCAGAATTTGGTTAGTCCCCCCCCCATATTATTACACTGCCAAGCCAAGGCATATGCACCAACACACAAGAACAGCTGCATTATGTTGCATTATGAATATAAAAAGGGGAGATTAAAAACCATCTGAAGAGCTGTTTAGAATAATGCACCTCGTCTATGACATCCGTTTGCCAAAACCGAGACATCTGCATCTGCAAAGCTAAGATGTTCAGGGTATTAGTACTCTGTGCAGATTAGAGTACAAATGTCTAGCTGTTCAGCATATTACAACTCTAGGAGCTGGTTCAGCCATGCTTGCATATGATGGCTTGCATATGTAAATGATCATTACGAATAATGGATAAGAACATAAGAAGACTGCTGGATCAGGCCAAAAATCCATCCAGTCCAGCATCCCATTCTCATAGTGGCTAACCAGATGAGCACGGGCAAGTCTGCAAGCAGGACCAAGCACAAAACCACTCTCCTCGTTTGTCTTTCCCGGCAGCTGGCATTCAAAAACATAGTGCTTCCAAAACTGGAGGTAGTAGTACAGGGAACAGTCATTCTGCGTGCGACCAAGGCACACACACACTGTTTTCAGTCCCTGAAGGGGGCGTAACGGGGACGTAACGGAGCAGGCACATAATGGGGTGGGGCAGGCTCTTACGCATCACTGATGTGTGCAATGACCTGGAACGCAACCCCTGTGCAAATGGGTGGCCATGGATAGCTTTATTCTCCATAACTTCGCATAACTCTCTTTTAAAGAAATCCAACTTGGTGGCCATCACCACATTGTGTGGTAGTGAATTATGTGCTTATATGCATATCATACCTTACAGCACATTACACTGCCAGCCATCAAATGTGGAAAAACCAAGTGATGTTCAGGCAGGTGCTAACAGCAGTTTAATTTTTTTTCCTTTTCAATAGGTACTCCTCACTGCTACTTAGTGGGAGGGATAAGGCGGTGGCAAGGTCAGGGCTGGGCAGGGGCATTGCTAGTAACACTTACTGACTCTGCCAGTGTATGCACACAGCAATCCCTATTGCTATATGATATGATAGCCCCCAAAATTGTTCCAGAAAAGGTAAGCATTGAGTGCCTCTTGAAAACTTAAGGGGAGTGAATGGAAAATTGCAGCGCTAAAGGAAAACTTAGAAAATTTCCACCTAGAAACAGTAGCTTGGTGTTCATATGGAAATTTTGAGGATGTGGTCTGCTGGGGCTACTATTAGAACAGCTTCTTCTCCACTTTCAAAAACTTCATGATTATGTGAACATTCACCGAATATAAGCACAAATATTTCCCTTCTTCTAAAATATCCTGTGTTTTTAAATTAAGCATAATCTACATAAAATTAAGTGCTGTAAAAAAAGAAAAGAAAGAAATATACTGTTTTGGTATGAGTAAGTGGTGATTTTGACAACCATTTTTTCCCTAACATGCACTGAGTTCTGCAGTCACCATATGGTGGAATTCAAGTGGGCCTAGTCTGGAAATGTATGTGACTGCAATGGTCTTTATACATTGGGCTCTTTTGGGTAACCTCATTCAAAGTGAGTGCTTATTCCACACCACACAGAAACTGCAAAACATGATGCAGAATGCGAAAAAAAGAGTAGTTTACCTGAATCCGAAGAAAACTTGCTCATTTTTGTAGCAAATGTGATAGTTACCTATTAAGTATTTTATACTACCATACTATTCTGGATTTCAAAATGGTAATTGAATCAGAGATGGCATTAGTGTGTACGTACAAGATCCCTCTGTTCGGATTTTCTGTGATGGCATACTAGGGTCTCCTTTCCCTAAAATATTAGTGGCCATTATCCGAAATTCATATTCCATCCATGGGATTAAATCAATCACCTTGGCTGACTCCACATTTCCATCAACAACTGGAGGGTCTAAATGAAAACAGAAAGATCATTTAATACACAGAAAAAGCAAACAATAGAATAGAATAAAATAGCAGCCAAGGTTGTGGTGTTCACATTTCAGTTGCCACATGGACAGCCTCTCTTGTCAGTCCAATTATTTATGAAGAGCCACCAGCCTAGAAAACAAATGCAGTTGGGCAAGAGCCCTGAAATGATATCATTCCAATGGTATAGCCTGTCATATTTTAGACACCACTGAGACATTTTTATGCAAACATCATTTCTATTCTACTTTCCAAAACACGCACAAGAAAAATAGAAAAGGGTCCACTTGAATCATTCAGCTACAGCTCTGTTTTTCCAATTAACATGGACACTAAAATTATTTCAATAACATCAAGTGCATCAACATGATAAAAATGAACATCAAATCAAATGAAATCAGGGGCCTCTTGACATATTCCATTGAGATATGTTGGAACTTGTTACATTTTCCATACATTAAGTTGGGGTCAGTGTGTGCAAATGTGGCTGCCCTATCAATACAAAACACTACAATTACCATTGTGTGAACATGGTTTCTAACGTATGTTGTTGCCATTGTGTCTGCAGAGGTATTCACTAGTGCCCACAGGATTCCCTTCCCTCCTTCTGCTGAAATTAGGCTTGTAAGTAGCATTATATTGTAGCTAAAAGACCAGGTTGTAGCCATAGCATGTCCTTGGCTACAGTGGGTGTGGTGTACCCACAACACTCTCACTGGTTTGCAAATATGCCCATGGACACCAAAATGTTTCTGATCCCACCCTAATATCACATTGACAGGAGTCCATGACAATGAGGCATTCTACCCTAAAACACACTATATCATTTTTATAACAATACCTTTAGTACAGAAGAGCAAGAGACATAGAGACACAGACAGACAGAACATTTTAAATATTGCCCCCACTTTTTGTTCCTGAATTAGATATAGTATCAAAAGATACTATGACTGCCTGGCAAGATGCAGAACAACATTGGCTTGATGGTCGAGACGTGACTAGTTAAAGGTTCCTCTAATTTTGCAGTATCGGGTCAGAACTGATTTCTGAGAGGAAATAGGGAGATTGTATTCTGCGCAGAAGGTAAAATTCCACATCATTCTGTTTCTGAACTCCCTGCCTTTGCTAAACACCAGGATGCATTGTATATATATATATATATATATATATATTAATGTACAAAATGGAGCACAATTTAAAACCTGGAGACCAAGACTGTGAAAGTGATGCAGGCAAGTGTGTTGTGCTGTGGTCTAAACCACAGAGCCTAGGGCTTGCTGATCAGAAGGTTGGCGGTTCGAATCCCTGCGACGGGGTGAGCTTCCGTTGCTCGGTCCCTGCTCCTGCCAACCTAGCAGTTCGAAAGCACGTCAAAGTGCAAGTAGGTACCGCTCCAGCGGGAAGGTAAACGGCGTTTCTGTGTGCTGCTCTGGTTCGCCAGAAGCGGCTTAGTCATGCTGGCCACATGACCCGGAAGCTGTACGCCGGCTCCCTTGGCCAGTAATGCGAGATAAGCGCCACAACCCCAGAGTCATCCACGACTGGACCTAATGGTCAGGGGTCCCTTTACCCTTTACCATTATGCTTTCCTCTCTTTCACACCAACCAGTAACAGCTTCTGTATTTTTTTTAGCAATGTGTACCTACATTCAGCCTGGTAGGTATAGGTTAATCTTCCTAATATTACTCTTACCTGTTTTGGCATCCTTCCAGTACTCAGAAAGAAAATTCCTTGACTGGATAGTGTAATTTGAAATAGGACTATGATTGTCTGTCCCACGGCTCCAAGTAAGAACTGCAGATGTGTTTCTAATATCTTCTACTTTGAGTCCTCCTGGGGGGCCTGGAGGTCCTGAAAAACATTTCCATGAAAGATAATGACATGACCTAATCGAATATTGAATAGATAGGTATATATAAAAAAAGTTTTTAAAGAAATGAATTGCATCCTCTTCAAGCTTTGCAATAAATGTTCCACTGAGAGTTTTGTACAGAAATCCAGGGGTTGTTGCACATCTAAGGACCCTGAACTAATACAATAAGCCTAATTAATAAAATTAGGGATGTTGTGGGGCTTGATCTGAGACTGGTCTAATTATGAACTCCCAGAGCTCTTAAATAGGTGAGCAGCACAACTCTGGGACCCCTGATGGACTCTGCAGTACATCAGACTTACGGAAAGGGAAGAGGAAGGACACAGAAAAATGTTCTTCCTCCCTGATGCCTTCTTGGCTGGAACCACTGCACAATTTGAATCTGGATAACTAAAGAGGGAGAAGGCCCTTTCATTTGCATGGACAGGTGGAGACCCCCAAACCCTATGCAATTCCTGAGCAGAATAATGACACAAGACAACGTGCTATGGGATTAAAATTGGCCACAGCTTTATTAAGAGTCCGAACTACCAGGCGTTGCAATGGGATCCAGGGGGCTGCGCGCGACCACACAAAAGTCACCCCCCATTTGATGTGGGGAGCGGTCATTCCTAACCCCCTTGATGGGCTCAAGAAAGAAAACTACCTGATTTTTTCCAGAAAGAAATTTGCTCATTTCCTTATGAATCCAGGGGGAAATTGGATTCTCAAGGGGCTGGAGCAGCTCCCCTATGAAGAAAGTCCATTTGGGCTCTTCGTTTTAGAAAAAGAGCAAGTGACAGAGATATATATTAGTGTATAAGATGGTGGATTAAGTGGAGAAAGAACATTGTTTTCCTCCCTATCTCATAACACTAGACTTGGGGCCAGCCAATGCAGCTGGAAGCTGAAAGATTTAAGACAGACAAAAGAATGTACCAGTTCTTTATACAGTGCACAACTTAACTATGTAATGTGCTCCCACAAAATGGAGTGAAGGCCACCAACCTGGATAGCTTAGGCAAATTCACGAAGGCTAAAGCTTTCAATGGCTACTAGCCAGGATGGCACCCTCCACACTCTGAGGCAGTTTGAACACCAAATTTTTGGTATCACTACTGGGGAGAGTGCTGTTGTACTCAGGTCCTGCTTTCAGGTTTCCCATGAGGTTGACCTGCTGTGAGATCCAAACAGGATGCTTGACTAGACTGACCTGATCCAACAGTTCTTTTCTTATGCTTTTAGGAGATCTCACTCATTCCCAAATAAAGCCGTAGGGCTCAAGTTAAACGAAGATTGCCAAGGTGAAACAGGGGTGTAAATCCTTTATTCGCTCTTGTATGTTTTGAAAGAGGCTTGAATTTCAAGAATGGGGTTCTCACCAGTGCTCCTCTGGTTCCTCTATGTTGTCAGAACACATTTAAGTCCCTGTAATGCCCCAAATAAAGTTGTGGATTTGCTCTAGAGGCCATTCTGAGGGAGAAGACAGCTTTCCCCTTTTGGCAGCCACCATTTTAATAATAATTCTTTCTGAAATAGGGTGGAAATCCATGTCACACTATGATGATAGTTTCATCAGTGCAAGTAGCTGACTCTGGCTCATAAATTTTATATTTAAACAGAAAATTACCTCTCACAACAAGATCAGCTGAAGCTGTAGCATTATCAACAATTGACTGAGCAACGCATGTGTATCTTCCAGCATGCCGTAGTTGGGCATTTTTTACTATAAGTTCACCGTTGTTTTTTATCTATGGAAGAGAGGAACAACAGAAGTCAGTAATCCTCCACTGAAGTCATATTTTATGTTTACAGTTTACTGACCTAAAATTATGTGCAATCAGTGCCCACATACTGAAAAGAAATACAAAACATGATCACATTACCTGCCACAGACTTGTCTGCAGCACTGGGGAAAAAAACCATATATATATATATATATATATATATATATATATATATATATATATATATGCATAAATATATATGCATCATAGAATCATAGAATTGTAGAGTTGGTCATACAGACCAACGCTCTGCAATGCAGGAATCTTCTGTCCAACAAGGGTCTCAAACCCACAACCCTGAGATTAAGAGCCTCATGCTCTGCTGACCGAGCTATATTTTAAAACATGCATGACAGATTCTGAAAACAGATTTTTACTGTCTAATGTAGGTGTTGACTGATGTTCAGAACATAATTCCATTTCATGTTTTTTTAAAAAAAAAACTTCTGAAATGATTTGCTTATAATCCCCCTTCTTTATAGGTTTCCTATTTTTCAGAATTCAATGTTCGAATATTTGTCGTACCGTGGAAGGGAAGGGGGTGCCAGTTTCGGTTCTCTCAGTTTCTTGTTTACCCAGTCTTAAATTTAGTTCTCCCCACATTTTGCAGCAATTCTTTTTGAAAAAAATCCTTCAAAACCCCAATCAAACTGTGCTTGCTGAGGTCATAACTTGTATGTTTGACACAAGCACTCCTACGTGTCCTTTCTACTGATTGCAGTCAAGACAGATCTCTGGGACTGAGGCTGCAAGAACAGCCTCTAGAACATAAGTGATGTGCCACTTGGGCAGAGACTGAGCAACCACCTTTTACAGCCTACAGTATGGTTGTGATGCTGGAAAAGTAATACTTTTTTACTACCAGTACATCCATGTAGCATAGATCAATAGAAGTGTTCCGATTTGATGAAGGCCTGT
The DNA here is from genome assembly GCA_034641385.1 of Darevskia mixta. NCBI lineage: Eukaryota > Metazoa > Chordata > Lepidosauria > Squamata > Lacertidae > Darevskia > Darevskia mixta. The sequence goes on from JAWWNH010000105.1 coordinate 7,261,734, forward strand.
ATGTAGAAACCCCAAAGGTGATGATAATAAACTCTCATTAAAGGTAAAGGTAAAGGGACCCCTGACCATTAGGTCCAGTCGTGTCCGCCTCTGGGGTTGCGGCGCTCATCTCGCTTTATTGGCCGAGGGAGCCGGCGTACAGCTTCCGGGTCATGTGGCCAGCATGACTAAGCCGCTTCTGGCGAACCAGAGCAGCGCACGGAAACGCCGTTTACCTTCCCGCCGGAGCGGTACCTATTTATCTACTTGCACTTTGATGTGCTTTCAAACTGCTAGGTGGGCAGGAGCTGGGACCGAGCAACGGGAGTTCACCCCGTCGCAGGGATTCAAACCGCCGACCTTCTGATCAGCAAGCCCTAGGCTCTGTGGTTTAACCCACAGCGCCACCTGGGTCCCCTCAAAACTCTCAGTAAACCAGTGCAATTTATTTGCTAAGCATTTTATGGTCATATTTTGTTCACTTATTTCTATTTGAAGTTCAAAGTGCTGCCTTTACTTATAAACATCTAAATAACCTGGTCAGAGGCATCCGAACAAACACCCTGCCTATTCTCTAAGGCAGAGGTCACAAACATGGTGCCCTCTGGGTATTTTGGACTACAACTTCTGTTAGTTCCAGCCAGCATGGCCAAGCATTTTACCAAGCATTTCAGGGAGGCTTGCTTGTTGCTCTTTATTGTTTATTTTTGTTCTTTATATATATATGAATTTTATAGGGCCTTTAAAAAACTACATTTGATTCTTCTTGTTAATGGATTTTATACATCATATGGCACCTATAGCTTGATAATTAAAAATATAATGATTGATAATTGAACATACAGCAGAATATAAATGTTTTAAATAAATACTACAATCTGCAATCTTGGCCTGCAATGGAGGGAATTCAAGAACATGACTTACTTCAATTTAGACTGATTTTAAAGCTCTGTTTTATGCAGAGCTGTGTTTTTCTATGTAATGTGTTTGTAGTTGTATTTTTAAAAAAATCAATCATTACATTTAGTATCATATTCTATTTAAGTAGTTCACTGTCTAAAATAAAAAGTTATATCCTCAGGCCTAATTGAGTCCAATGACAAGCAATTAAAATCTAAGCCCAATTTCATCATTGTAAGCTGAAGGCAAGTTTCTTTATAAATCTACTTTGCAGTTTATTAAGAAAATGTACTGAGATCAATTAACTGAGTTAAACATGTGTTCCTCTTTTAAAGTATTTCCATAAACTCCTCAATCACCCTCTTGAAATATACCGTATCTAGAGCACTTTCATATGTGGTAAAATGTTACAAGAGAGTAACAGCTGGATTCATATCATACCACCTTGAAATGGTTAACATTTTACTGTCTTAATTTCCTTAATTCAATCCAGATTGCTCATTCACTTCATTCAATCCAGTATTGATTGGGGAGTCAGGAAGATAAGAACTCTTGAGAGGTGACTAAGAAATGTTCACTGATGCTTGATCACTGAGCCATTAGAAAATAATATAAAGGAGTTGTCTTCCAGGGTAAGTTGTCTTCCAAAAGTTGTCTTTTGAGGGTTTTGGTTAATTAGTCTTGAAGGAAGCCAAGCAATTTGCAAATACTGTAAAAATATTTTCCCGTACTGAAAACTGTATTTTACAGCATGTTTTTGAGGGAAGGGGGTGGGTGGGTCATTGCAGACATGGTGTGTTTTATTTATTTAGTGAAATATTTAATGCCAGCTTCTCAGCAATAAAGATTTGTTAATGCATGCTGGAAAGAATTATACAAGGCACAATTATATGAATGTTGCCTTCAGTTGGATGCACCAATAAAGCACAGGGAAGACCCAATGTATCCCATATGGATATTGTTCATCTCTGTTTCACACATTGAGATTCTATTAATTATTAGGAAAATGGGACTCATCTTATCATGTTGCCAGTTTGAACCAATATAACTAAAAATTCATTGGGTTGTACGTTGTTCAATATTTGCTTTACACTAATACTGAATTGACCGATGGAAATAGTATGCGGTGGATGCATTTTGTTTTGAAGCTCTCCAGCAGCACATTTGAGGGAAGAAAACATGCAATAATCTTCATATCTAGATGGCGCCAGTTTGCATATGAAATCCCTATGGAATCAAACATTTAGCGGTTTGTAATCAAGCTTTCCAGTGCTCCATAGGAACGTTGGTTCTCTAGAATAAAGCTTACAAAGCAAATAATGAGCATGGTCAGCAGCAAGTTTAAGCCTCAGCATAGAAAAGCATGCCCAGCTATGTTTTTACTGAAAACCTCAGCTTGGCTGGGTTACAAACTACAGGAAGAACTGAATCATGAAATGGAAATTTTGATGGCAGCTTTCAGATATGATCCAAGTATACAAGCAATTTAGCACTCAGAACGCTCGTCAAAGTTTTAAAGACCTACATTTAAAAAACAAACTACAAAAGCTGCTACTTTAAAATTTTGCAACTTTCACACAAGAAGCTAATGTTTTTCTTTCTTATCTCTGACAATACATGTTTTAGGCATGTATTGCAGATTTGCAGGGAGTCTAGCAGCTGAGTCACTACTGTTTCTTGACAACTGAAAGTATGCCACTTAGCAGCAATTGCTTTTTCAAAACAATAAAGACTAAATAACGCAAACAACCTGCATTTCTAATGGATGCTAATTTCATTGTTGACTTTATGAAGTGAATACATAGATCAGTGCAACTATCTTAAACCCTCCCCCCATTAATTCCCCATATTTCTTACGTGAATATTAATATTATTGCAGCTACCAGAATATAGGGATCATTGTGAACCGCAACAAAGTCTGCCAAATATCTGGTATGCGTCATAAAGTTATGACACAAAATAGCCAACAGATATTTAATGTTATGATACTTAGTTGCTTAATCTTTTTGTCTCTATGGTAATCTCCAGTCTGATACTTTGATGCAACAGATTAATCTGCCCATGATTTCTGTTCCCATCCCTAACTGGGAACAGTAAACCTTATGCAAAGCTGCCATCTGGTGACTAGAGCCTGTAACTCCAAGCTAGGGGGAAAGGGTTGTTGAAAAGAGAGAATTGTTATGGGTGGGAACTACAAATTGGCAGCTGATGAAAACCGCTTTAAAACTACCAAGAGTGTTTGTCCAGAACTAAATATGGACTGTAGGGATGCTGTTGTTTTTACAGGAACTTGCAGGTGGTACGCTCGGATGATACACACATCCCACTATTGCCACTATTCACAGGATTTGGAACGGGATACAAGAAACTGTGTCTTTATCGTACCACCTTCAACTCTGTCAGGACAGAACTGTACATCATGAGGCAACACATTGTAATGCTAATGGAAAGTAGAACCATTTGCAAGGAAGAATCATAGACAGGGAGTGCTTCAGCCTTCAAACATGCACTAGTTCTCCCTTGAAAATGACGGTACCTATTTAATCTAGCTACACCCTCCAAGTTGGGCTCCAAGGTGGCCTGTGTAGCAAATGGGGGCCTTGTATCACATATATTAAACCAGAAAGTATTGGACAAAATGAGTCTTAAGGTGTTGTGAATTTACTCATGCAACATTAGTATTTTAATGAATAAATGGAAACAAATGGAATGGGTGTAAGCTCTATGCAATATTACCAAAGAGGGGAAAGTTACTGATGGATATCTAAAATAAGCAAGATTTAAAATACTGGAGTATGAGATGGCAAAACAACATTTCTAGGAAGAAGAATGTCACATCTCAGGATAGTTGTGCCCATTTTTCGTACAGGAGAAATCAGTACGACTTATTTTTGAGTATACTACATGGTTAGGGTTGTGTTATAGATTATATCATTTACAACTTTCTTCTTTCTTAATTTATATTTTGTTGCTTTTCATAAAAACACAAAATTATAGTTAACTCCCAACAATGAAGGTAAGTGCCAGAGGCAATCATACTTGCAGATACCAGGAGTTAAAACTTTTTCATAGCAGGAGCAATGAAAAGTAGAAATGTCTTGGAATAGCTAATTCTGAAGCCTGATAGTTCTGCTATCTTGTCTATAAACAATGCAGTTTCTACAAGATGCAACAATGTCATATCCCCCTTTAATAGTAAACTCTTAGCATGAAAAGGTTTACTAGTCCATGGAGGTGGCTTTTCCACACCTCTTCTAAAATTAGTTCTCTTCCCTGCCCCACCCCCACAAAAATGGGGAAAAGAAGTATATCAAAAAATTATCACACAAACCGTGCCTAATTCTATTGTGATAAAAATGTGCCGTATCTTACCATGATGGCCCTTTCATAATGTTCATTGTCTTTATCAATATCTATTGGATATCCGTTGAGAAGCCAAATAAAAGTAAGGTCTAAAGATCGATCATGCTCAGCGAGACACTGCATGGTAGCATTCCATCCAACTGTGACATCAACATTGGTTGGTGCTAAAACAATCTTTGTAGCCGCTGTGCAGTTTAGGAGGGAAAGTAGAACATTTGCACGTCAACAAAACAGTAGAAGTGCAACTAAACTTCTGTATCTGAAGACTTCACTATGGATTATTCTCACCATGACAACTGTAGTCCATTTCCAGACCTGTTACATCCTGTTTCTGCTGAGGCCTCTCAATTGTAATGAAAAAACATACGTACAGTGTTTTAGTAATGTTTGGGCCTTGTTTAATTGGAAGTAAGACACACAGTTTTGTAAAACTTACTCCTGTGCAAATGTGCACAGGACTGCAGTCTTAAGATATAGATATAGATAGATAGATGATAGATAGATAGATAGATAGATAGATGATGATAGATAGATAGATAGATAGATAGATAGATAGATAGATAGAGATATATAGATATATACTACTATGATGACATGTATACAACCCTGCATACAATAGACAAATATTATTATAGGAATAGCAGTAGAACAAAGAGGGATCTGAAACAGAGAGATGGTCTTTTGCCTATGACTTCAACAGAATTCAGAGCAAGTGTGGTGTAATCATAAACGTTTTAGTCTAGGATCTGCAAGACTAGGGCTCAAATCTCCATTCAGCCATGAAGCTCACTAGGTGACCATGGTCCAGTCACTAGCCTAACCTACCTCATAGGGCTGTTGCGGGGATAAAATAAGGGCTATGTATGCCACCTGGGAAAAAGTTGGAATAAAAATATAATAAAAAGATGTAATCCATGTCAAATCCAGTATGTGCACCAGAGAGCTTACTTTACAGTCCATGCGGTAAATTATGCCAATGCCGCCATGACCCACAACTTAAGGACCTTGCAGTGCATGGCAAAGGTCTCTGATGAGGTTCAGGCTGCTTTCTTGTGGAGAGAACCTCTCAGTGCCTTATTTGGGGACCTCTTGGCCAAAGGACACAACCCTGCCAGTTCTGACTCAGAACATAAATCTTTATCTCCCCAACCTCACAGACTTCAAAGACTGCAAATTAAGGCAGATGCTCCAGTGAACCTACATGTCTTGTGAACCAACATGAAGTCTGAGTTTGCTCTAGCTCCCTGCAGAGACAAGAGCTTCTTCTAGCTACCTTAGGAGGAGAATCTTTCAGGCAACAGGACCCCCATGGAGCTATCCAAGGTCCTGTTCTTATCTGCCTTTTGCACTGACCTGACTTGCCTTCACTAGACATTGCCTGCTTTCCCTGTGAGCCTCAAGCTCACAAATGTTGCTTTGTTGTGGGTGGAGGAAGGGTAGAGAGAGAGAGCATGTCTGCCACTCAATCTGCAACAAAAGTATCAGCTCAATTGCAATTTGTGTGAATTGTGTCACTTTTAATTGTGGCACCAATACTGTACAAATCACCTTTTAGAGAAGTTTGATTGCTATCTTGCTCAATACATTATAAATTATACTAAAGAAATGTATTCTAAATTATTCTAATTTGACTTAGAAGTATTTATGTTGAACTGAGTTGAATAAGACTCAAGGGTATGCAGTAGTACACTAGTATTATAAAGTTCTTTGCTCTGCTTCCATTGTGTCTTGTGATTTTAGCTGATGGACAATAAACAACAGTTACCTGTGGTCAAAAGCGTAGTAGTACTATTAGCTTTTCCTTTGTTATTTTCTACAAAACAGGTATAGTTGCCTGCATCAGCTGCTGTGACATTAATAATTTCCAGACTTCCATCATACCAAATCCGTATCCTATTGAAAGGGAAATTGTTAGGAAACATATAAGAAGAAACAATGGCTTTGTTTAATTGATCACATATTGGATTTCTTCTTTTAACTAGACCTAAATTAGATTCTTACAATATATAACAACATCACATATAAAGTAAAATGGCCTGCCCTAACCCAGACGTTGGAGTTTAGGCAATACATTCAAAATAACATCCAAATAATGCAATAAGTTCCTATCCCAGGCAACCATTTGTATGGAAATTGATACATAGCTTGTGTTAACCAATAAGTTTCCATAATGTGAGACTTGACTTAATATGAATGAATCTTGTACCAGTGAGCAGCTACTTTGCTCTTCCTTTTGCATGAGCCAATGAACAAGCCAGGAAATCTTCCACTAACTAATGTTTCCCATTTTGTATGAATCAGAAGCTATGGTTTGAAGTTGACTTAATATTCTGGCTCGTTCCAAAGCTGTGTGGATGTTTCCTGGTTTGGATGAAACAGAAAGCTACACTCAGTGGGAAAATTTCTGACTTGTTGATTGGTTAAAGTGAAGGGAGGAGTTAACCAGTTTGCCATGGTGAACATTAATCCACATAACATATCTGGTCAACATTAACTATGGCCAGTTTAAACTTCAACTTTAGAAATCACAGTTTTAAGCTAAACATAGTTAATAATAGTAGGTCAGTTCAGACAATATGACAAGCTTCAGCTAACCAATATGACAAGCTTCAGCTAACCAAAAGATGAAGCAAATGATTCTGTGCAGAAGGACAGGAGTCCTCCTGGCTCCACCCCTGACCACCGCACATTGAGTATCTGGGGAGCTGTCTGTATCTATGGACCTCAAGACCTTTGTTTATTGTGCAAAGGTCATGGGGTGTGGAGGAAGGAGGATGGGTACAGCTGTACTTCCCTTTAATTGCATGGAGTACCTTCATATGACGGGGGGGGGGGTAATGTGACTCACCAGGTTAAACAGTCTTTCATTCTATCCTGCTGGTGCTTCATCCCACCCCCTTTTTAGCTGCAGACAAGCAGCAATGCAGCTTGTCAAATTCCTGGTTGGTTTTTGTAACTGGCTGCATTTAAAATAGTGGATTCATGAGTTGTGCTGGCTGTGCTAACCAAATAATACTGACCGGGTTGAATTTCTAATAATTTCTGTTCCTCTACTCCATATGAGTTTTGGCCTGGGAGCTGCTCTAGGCTTACATTCAATTATAGCTTGACCTCCTTTAGCAGCCAAGACCTCTCTCTTCATGGGGCTGAATTCAAAGGTTGGGGCTAAAACTGCAGAAAAAACACACAAATATAAATACTTTTAGAAATTATGCTCTCATTTCAGATACTACCAGTGCAATACTACAATGTCTGCTCAGAAGATAGTCCCAATAAGATCAATGTGACTTAATCCCAGATGTATGATTGCTGTCTAAATATGATGTTTTGCAGAATTAAGAAGATCTCATCTACCAAGTCTGCCAGCTGATTAAAGATGAGTTCAGTCATCTGCCTTTTTACCAGATAATCAATTCATGAATCAATTAAATGTAAACGTATTGCATATGAGCAAATCCTCAGTATAGGTCTCTTTTTCTTTTCCAGATATCAAAGGCAATATGAATTCAATAAACCAAAACTAGTATTCAGTGGTGGATAGCAATGTAGTCTATTATTTTTTTTTTTACTTTTCCATCCTTATTATAGTAACACACCAGAACTAAGATATACTTATTTTAACTCACAGCTGTGCAGACTCAGTGATTAATCAACTAGAGCTTTGGTTGGCTACTCTAACCAATGAAGCAGAAGAAAGCTTCACACCTGCATTTACTGCTTTTTAAATTTTATTTCATTCCTTGACAAAATTACCAGGATTGCCTACATAATAACAACACAAATACTTAAAATATAAATAAATTCAAACATGTAACAACAATAAAAGGTAAACTCACACATTATCTGTTTTATTTACTAGAAATGGTTTCAAAGGACACATAACATGATGTTTTCACTAACCGAGAACTTTCAGCTCAGCATTTGAATAAATCATTCCATGTATATTTTCTGCTACACATTGATACATGCCCTCATCTTCTTTCTTCAGGCTAGAAAATCTCAAGTCTCCTTTCCAATACTAAAAATGAAAGACACAATAAAGATATAATAGGCACAAGGCAGCAGTGATGATTAAAAACTGCCTAAATTCCTTTCTGTTCAAAATAGGGACTGAAAATAAAACTGCCTATATAAAATGCTACTATACAAAACTATGGTGCTACTGCACTCGGAATGCCATCTACAGTTCTTGTCAACACATAAAAAAAAGAAGAAAAAGATATTGTAGAGCTGCAAAAGGTTGAGAAAGAGGGAGTGGTTAGCCCATAAGGAAAAGTTACAATATTTGGAGGATACTGTGTTGTATAAAATGATGCATGGTGTAAAGAAAGTGGAGAAAGAGAAGTTCTTCTCCTTCAGCCATAATACTAGAACTAGGTACCATCCAATGAACTTGAATGTTGAACTATGGAGTTTGCTCCCAAAAGGTGTAGTCCACCAACTTGGAGGCTCTAAAAGAGGCGTTAGGCAAAGATAATACTATTGGTGGCTATTAGCCATGATGGTTATGTGATTCTATGATTGAAAGCAGTACGCCTCTGAATACTAGTTGGTGGGGATCACATGGGAAGAGTTTCATTGCGCTCAGGTACCGCTTCTGGGCTTCCCTATGGCATCTGACTGGCCAATGTGAGAACAGAATGCAGGACTACATGGACCTTTGGCCTGACCCAGCAACACTCTTCTTATGTTCTTAGTTTATGATGGTATTACTAACCAATGCAGCAACAGTCACTAGATAAACAAAGAATACTCTAATTTATATGCAAAGAAGAAGAAGAAGAAGAGTTTGGATTTGATATCCCGCTTTATCACTACCCTAAAGAGTCTCAAAGCGGCTAACAATCTCCTTTCTCTTCCTCCCCCACAACAAACACTCTGTGAGGTGAGTGGGGCTGAGAGACTTCAGAGAAGTGTGACTAGCCCAAGGTCACCCAGCAGCTGCATGTGGAAGAGTGGGGAATCGAACCCAGTTCACCAGATTACGAGTACACTGCTCTTAACCACTACACCACACTGGCTCATTGTGAGTCATTGTGAGCAGTTTGCTGCATGCAAAAGTCCCAATCAATTTGCGCACATATTAAACTTAGGGCGGATATAATGAACTTTTTCTCCCACTGCGGATATAACTATTTCGGACAATAGAGCTTTCATGAATTCTGTGTTGGACACACACTGGTAAAAGGTAAAAGTAAAGGACCCCTGGATGGTTAAGTCCAGTCAAAGGCGACTATGGGGTTGTGGCGCTCATCTCGCTTTCAGGCCGAGGGAGCCGGCGTTTGTCCACAGACAGCTTTCCAGTTCATGTGGCCAGCATGACTAAACCACTTCTGGCGCAACGGAACACCATGAACGAAGTAGGTGTGTGGTCACCATGGCTTAAATACTTGCAGTCCAAGTGACTGATATCTATTGGTTAATTATACAATAAACTTTGTTACTAAAAGAAATATTATTTGAACATTCCTTTTCCTTTGTAAATTTTGCAGTCCACTTTTTCTGTTGGAAATAATGCCCCAAAGGAAATGAAAACAAAGAGAAATTTCTAAATTTTAAAGAACACTCTAGTAGAATTAAATTTCTATACTGCCCTTCATCCAAAGAAACACAAAAATACATACCATAGTAACAAACAAACAAAAATTTCCCCAGTTTAAAATATTGTTTACTTAGCCAAAGGCCTGGGGAAAGAGAAATGTTTTTGCCTGACACCTAAAGATATGTAATGAAGGCACCAAGCGAGCCTCTCTGGGGAGAGCATTCCACAAGTGGGGAGCCACCGCAGAAAAGGCCCGTTCTCATGTTGCCACCCTCCGGAACCCTCAATGAGAAGGCACACAAAGAAGGACCTCAAATGATGATTGCTGGGTCTAGGTCATATGGGGAGAGTTGATCTTTGAGCATTCAACAAAACATTCTCACAGCAATCAGGATATTTTTATTTCTACTGCTCAAAATCAAGAATTGCATGAAAATGATGTGTAATATATCATTCCAGTATGTAGACTTTTGTTTTAAAAAAGTTTTACAAATGTATTAGACACTTGGTAGCATTATTTATCAAAGATCATTCTTGGCTTATTTATGTGCTTTCTACTACCTTGGGAAAAAAAAGGCAACATGACTGTGGGCATAACCTAAGCCTACCGGTATTCCATTTTTCAGCCATCGCAATGTTGGAAGAGGCTTCCCTGCAGCTACACATGGCCAGTGGAATTCACTGCCTATATCTCTCTCTGTATCATTGATGTGCTCCACCCATTCTGGATACGCTGAAAGACAAAGAAAACACAACTTTTGCATTTCATGCATGTTCGAAACCAGTTGGTGGTGGTTGGGGGGAGTAGCCAGAATCAAGCTAATTGCAATTCAAACAAACCACAACCCCCCTCCCCAAGTTTGGAGGCAACTATGAATTGTAGTTTGTTTAAAAGTGCATGATTACTGTCTTCTCCTGTGACATGGGGGAGGGGAGCATGCAAACCCAGGGCTTAAAAAGGTAAAGGGACCCCTGACCATTAGGTCCAGTCGTGTCCGACTCTGGGGTTGCGGCGCTCATCTTGCTTTATTGGCCGAGAGCCAGCGTACAGCTTCCAGGTCATGTGGCCAGCATGACAAAGCCGCTTCTGGCGAACCAGAGCAGCGCACGGAAACGGCGTTTACCTTCCCTCCAGAGCGGTTCCTATTTATCTACTTGCACTTTGACGTGCTTTCGAACTGCTAGGTGGGCAGGAGCTGGGACCGAGCAACGGGAGCTCACCCCGTCACAGGGATTCGAACTGCCAACCTTCTGATCAGCAAGCCCTAGGCTCTGTGGTTTTAACCCACAGCGCCACCTGGGTCAACCCAGGGCTTACTATGGCTCATTTGCGTAGCAGGAACCAATATACCGTCTTTCCCCCTTTTTAAGACACCGTCTTATAATTTTTTTTCCTCAAAAAAACACAGGGTGGCTTATTTTCAGGGGGATATCTTATTTTTATTATGTCAGTATGGTACAGTACAGCCTCCCCCTGCGCGCTGAGCAGGCCTCTGCAAGAGGCGCGCCCCCCCCGGTGCCTCTCACTGGTTCACTGGCTCCCTGCGCACGCAGGAGAGGCTGAGGAGGCAACGGGAACAATGGCGGCACCACGGCTTACTTTTGGGGTACGTCTTACTTCTCACAAAGGTAAAAAACCCCTGCCATGGCTTACTTTATGACTACGTATTAAAAAAGGGGAAACAGGGTATATATATGAACCAACTCTACAGCACACATTCTGGAAACAGTTGCATGTTTCTGTACAGGTAAAAAGACCATGCAACCTAAACTAAGTCTAAAAAACCCATGTGACCCATGCAATGCTATTTATGAAGAAGTGTCCCACCTACCTTGAACATAAACTTTTGCTGAATGCTTATCTTTTCCTCTATGATTTTCAGCTTCACATTCATAGGTTCCTTCATCTTCAAACTGAATGTTGTAGATCTTGAGGACTGCACCAGACATGCTTACATCTGCACTGCTTGGCATGGGTTCAAGATACTTATTCCATCTTATCTCTGGAACAGGGCTTGGAGGAGAAGAAAAATGAGCCTATGTGAATACAGTTTGGGTGCCCTTTGGTGGTCTTTTGTCATTCCCTCCCAAGCCTTCTGCCTCTGCTCTCCCCTTCTACTTACAGAACTACTTCTAGTTCTAAGTTCACTTTCTCACACACCCACACCCAGTTGTTGTTTTTGTAAATTTATAGCCCATCTTTCTTCCACCATGGATTTTAAAGTACATGAGGCTCCTATCCAGGCACAGACCAGTCCAAGACCTGCTTAGCTCCAGCAAGCTGGCTGCATCATCTGCCTTCAGACCATACACCATGAACCAGAAATGGAGAACCTTTGGTTTGGGGGATCAAACACAGTTCTTCAGGCCTCTTTGCCTGGCCCATGGAACTCTATCTATCTGTCACCCTCCTGAACAACACCCCTCAACAGCAACACCCTCCTTGAGTGTTTTTGTCCGGCTGGAACATGCCCTTGATAACTTTTTTTGGATGGATGGAGCATAGAGATGCATGTGTGAGTTTGAAGTAATTCACCTACTGTACAAAGACAACATTCACATAGTTGATCTGCCCAGTTTTGCCTCTGATGCCACATAAAAGTGGCACCTGGCTCACAGAATATTGCTCAAAAGGGAACATGGACCTTAGGCTGATAAAGCTTCCCCATCCCTGCTGTGAACCAACTGAGCCCTTACTTAGCTGTTAATTGACCCTTAACTTAGCTATTCCTCATATCTTCCTCACTCTCTTCACAGTCAATTCCTAATCACTTCCCCAGTCCCACCACATGGATGGTGAAAAGCAGTCTATACACTTTATTAATTAAAACAACAACAACACCTTGCTTTGTCTGTGAAATGAAGATTGGGCAGACACTTGTGACCTTGGCATTCTGCACAATGCTTAGATCATTGTTAAGGTTTGTCAAGCAGAAATGAGTTGCGTGTCAAGGCCCTGAACCCCCTCCCTTGATGAATAAAAACACGTGGACACATGTATTTTACTGTACGAGAGCACAGGAATTAAAGTGTGTGTGAGAGGGGGAGGGGGGAGGGAGATAGACAGAGGAAGAAAGGTAATGGTGGCATTGTGGAGTCCAAATCCAAGTGTGGAATTTCAAATCCAAACAGAGGGGTCATTTTTTATTATATATATTGCCATTTTCTCCAAGCGTAGTTTTCACCCATGGTTTTCAGTGAAGTAGGATCTTTGGCCCATATCACACTGAATATCATATAGATAAGCATGGCTGCCCACCTGAATCTATGTACAAAGTCACCTTGAGTGTGGCAGGGGAAGGGGGAAGTGTCTGAGAATGGAGCACTTTGGCCCCTCAACTGTCAGGTGGAGACACGAGGATTACATCTGACAGCAGAGTAGGGCTGATATAACCCAGGCCCAGTTTGGTCTACAAAAACTGTGCCCATGCATGGAACCAACTTCAAGCATACTTACTTTCCGAGTGCAAAACACTCCAGTGTTACATTCTGTCCTAAAAGTGCGTATGTCTCTTTGAAGCTCACTCTGATATCTGGAAGATAGCCTTTTGAACCTAACATGAGGAGAAATGCAAAACTAAAAACCAGTCTGCTGTAATCACAGGCAACCATTTAAAAACATGTTCTACTACATATTTACACCCAAAGTACCAGGATGGTATGAACAGCTAAACTCACTCTGTGTGAGTTTGACCATCTGCATGGGATTGATGGTTCCAATGTGTGTGTTTTTTTAAAAAAAAGTACAGACATAATTTTTCAACAGAATATGCAATATTTGGTTTACGTAAAAGAAGCATGAAGGAGTGTTGTGTAATCTCTCTGATCAATCCCTTCATTGTGCAAAGCCTTGCCTTGTGGGGTGAAGTTTTTTAGCAAACTCCATACAGTCCCAGTTGTAATGTGATGCTTAAGAAAACACTAGTTGTATCTAACAGTGTAATCCACGTGAACAGCGAAGCCAGCCACAAATGGCAATGCCTTGGAAGGAACTATACCAAATACATCTGTTTGTGTATTAGTTTCAATTGCACATAGCCAAAAAAATTACTGCACTAAGAATGTAATTGAAAAATAAACAACAGACAAACTGATGTACCTAATATTCTGGATAAATACTTACGATCTGCTTGAGGAATGAGTGGAATAAAACTGCTGAATACACTCTTAGTTATTGAGTTGCTTGTCACAAAGCAAGAGTAGTTGCCTTTATCTGATGCTTCAACTTTAGCAATGTAGAGATTGCCATTTGTCTGTGAGACATACCGCCGTTTATCCAAAGTAATGAATTCTGGGAAATCATTCAGAACCCAGCGGTAACTCAGATCATCTGGATAGGAAGGGAAAGTTTTTGTTGACATTTATAAAAGGATCAGGTGTGTGCTAATTCTAGAAAGAATTTGTGCAAATACATGAATATAATGAGTTGCCTGACATGAGGTTAAATCAGGGGTGAGCAACCTTTTTCAGCTGTGAGCTGGTCCACCGTCCCTCAGACCATGTGGTCGGTCGGACTATATTTTGAAAAAAATATATGAACAAATTCCTATGCCCCACAAATAACCCAGAGATGCATTTTAAATAAAAGCATACATTCTACTCATGTAAAAACACCAGCCAGGTCCCACAAATAACCCAGAGATGCATTTTAAATAAAAGCACACATTCTACTCATGTAAAAACAGGTCCCACAAAAGGCAGGTCCCACAAAAAAACCCAGAAATGCATTTTAAATAAAAGGACACATTCTACTCATGTAAAAACATGCTGATTCCCAGACCATCCACGGGCTGGATTTAGAAGGTGATGTGGCCGCATCCGGCCCACAGGCCCTAGGTTGCCTACCCCTGGGTTAAATGGTTCTTATAGTCATTACTATTGAATTTAACTGACCAAAATTCTCCAGCGTATCCATTAGAGGTCTTGCCCTGATTTCCTAATATACTTTTAACCAGAGATGCTAGTGAATTGCACCTAGAACCTTAAAAGTGCACTGCCACTGAGCTATGATTCTGCTGTATCTTTCAACATAGGAAGATGCCTTATATATTGAATCAGAAGACTGGCCTGTTTAGCTCAGTATTGGAAGTTGCTTTCTATAGTTACAGAGAATGGGGTTTTCCAGCCTTAGTTTGGAAAAGCCAGGGATTGAATAAGGTGCCTTCTGAAAGTAAAGCATGCGTTCTGTCACTGAACCTTTTGGTCAAAGTTGTAGAGCTTTCTTTGGCAAAATTGAAAAAAGGAAGACTTTTTTGAGCTATCGGCAAAAACGACATAGGTCGCCATACATTTTCCCAGACATTTTGCCGATTTCCACAGCTTCTGACTGCAGTATTCCAGGTCTGTCCAAGAAGTTTTGGACGTAAGGTTTTCAGGGATTTGTTAAAGGATTTAAAAGACATTAAGAAGCAGTGAGTGTAGAAAAAAAAACCCAATGAGGGCTTCTCAGAACTTGAAAGATGTGTTCGAAGCACTTCATTTTACACCAAAATCTTCTGGGTGGAAAAGTCGTTCTAGCTTAAAAGGGGAAGGAGAAAGTCCTAATGAGCTAGTGAGCTGGCCTCTAGCTATCTGGTAGCTGGATTCTGCAATTTACAACCAATTTTATCTGTTATATTATTTAGCTAATACATTGGCATCCTGCCTTCAATGCCATTCACCTTGGTAGAGTTCTGAATACACCCTTGCTTATTTCCCTAAATCAGGAGGGGGGATCCTGTGATCCTTGAGATGTTAGGGGTCATTAGGAAAGGGTTTGGGAAACTAAACTGCCACTGTACATATCTCTGGCTAGAGCGCACTTACTGTCCTGGTCATATCACAAGCTGCTTATACTTGACAGAGCATCTCATCCATTCTACTGGCCTGACTCTTTGCTGAAAGAAGGACCTGAGCACAACAGCACTCTCCCCACTTGTGATGCCCAACAACTGTCACTCGGAGGCATACACTGCACCCAACAGTGGAAATGGGCAGGATCTTGTTTCCTGGCAGATGGTGCCTGTAGCTGCTGGAAATAGTTATTGCAGGTTCCCCTTCTGGTTGCTTAGAGAACATTAACCCAGTTGGAAGCTGTAACGCAATATGACAATCCTGCAGTCCATGTGGCCAAAGCTTTCGTTGGGTGCACAGGGAATAGTGGTAATAGCTTGCCTCTACTCTCCGCCAAATGGCAAGATTGCTGGCTGTCACACCAGGGCCACCCGCTCCACACTTCAACTGCCTACCACTCCTCCCATCCTATTAGTTCAAATATACTTCCACCCAGGCTCTGTGCTAGCTTTATGCTAGGAGATGGCACAGTAAGCGCTCCAATTATGCCTGAAGCATGCTTGCCATTTGTGGGAATGTAAGCACAAAGGTTCACCCAGCTTTATCAGCGAAAGCTTTTTAACAGCAACCAGATGCAGCCGCTCTTTAATCTGAAGAGAACCAACCCTTCTCTAAGGAACTAAAAAAAAAAAGTCAAGCAGCGAGGTTGATCTGTGCTTCTCTTATTACAGGCTTTAAGCAGCTTATGTAGCTTATACTGTCATATTCAAAGTTAGGAATTTTGTAATCATATTAGTTTCTATCCTGTTCTTCCAATGAAAGCTGAAAAAATGTGGATTTAATTACCTGGATAATGAGGTGGAGGGTCACAGAGAAGGACAGCCCCAACGCCTTCCCGCACTTTTACTGCATGCCTTTCTTCAGGTGTAAAGGGATATAAATCTACGCAAGACAATATTCATGTATTATATGTATTCATGCAGCTAAAACTACAGGTATAAACTCACCAAAGATGTGAAGTAGACATTTACAAAATAAGCATATACCCATTGCTAATTTTCCACAATTTTTTCCATCGTGATTATACAAGCCTTTATTCTATCATTCCATTGTGTAACAAAAAAGGGTAGGCATCAATTGTTAAAGGATTATTATTTTTATCTGTGTTCTATCATAGACAATGGAGACTGAATACAGGTGCAAGGCAATAATAAATAATAATAATAATAATAATAATAATAATAATAATAATAATAATAATAATAATAATAATAATTATTTGTACCCCGCCCATCTGGCTGGGTCTCCCCAGCCACTCTGGGCGGCTTCCAGCAAACATTAAAATACATTAACACATCACAGATTAAAAACTTCCCTAAACAAGTAGGCTACCTACTTGGAATCAGTATTTTCAAATAAGGAGTTTTCCTTTAGAACTGTTGGGGCCAAGATACACACATAAACATGAGACAGCTTAGGAAAGAACAGTGAAAGCTCGCATAAAGCTATCTGTCTCAGAAAACTGAAAGTTGTTTGCAAAATGCCAACAACATAGATTATTCGCATGGCCAGTTGTATGAATAGCATATAAGGCTCCTGGAACTATTAAGATACCCTAGGTATCTGCCTAGGGAAGTTCTTATAGAAGTATTGGGACTGTATTGGGACACTCATGCATAGTCATAGAACCAGTAATGACGAGGGGGAAAGTAGGCAAGCAAAATGTAGCTGAAGAATTCATTGGGTCTAGTGTTGGTCTGAGGTGCAAGTAGAAAAACAAAGAAGAAGAAGCCCATCAGAACCTGATTCTCAGAATTCACCGAAAGTTCACCTTGAAAACGGCAAGGTGAATTTGAGATCCCAGGCAGAGACTTACAGGTTGACATGGGAATGTATAGTTGGGCTGATTCCCTAGGCTAAGTTAGTCATAGATTCAGGCACAGTACGTGAACAGGAGCTGTAAGGCTCAGGTGTGGGACAGACACCATGTTACCCTATACAGCAACTTTACCTTGGTCCAATGGATTTTTCTACAATATATGATGCTACGAATAACACTTAACAACAACCCTGTATTTAAGAAATTCTCCGAACATTATTCCAACATTTCATTCATATTAAACTTTGGGAGTGCGAGTGGGGTGACTTATCATCATTGGAAGGTGAGCTTGCAAAAATCTGCACGGTACATGTGACAGACAAATCTTCGAGCTACAATATTTTTTTGCAAATGTTACAGACCTATTTGAAAGCAGTACTACCCCCAGCCTGATTTTATTTTAGGAATAATAAATGCCAAAGGGCATGTGTGCCTGCTTTAACAGCAGCAGCGGGGATTACACTCATCGTTGGATTCTGATGAGCAAAAAACTGCTTTCATTCAAAAGTGGAGATGATAAACCTCTCAATACAAAAACATATTTTGAAACATTGTTTAATGCTATCCTCTCTTGAAGAGGATAAGCTTATGTTCTCATCTTTAAAGTGAATAATAAATAGACCATGATCCCGTTTTTAGAAGTTATTAAATTATGCATCTATTTTATGTACTTGATCAACACAATTCCAAAATTTGCTGAGACAACATATCAGCACTTTTCATGGAGTATACCAGCGTAATGCTTCAAGTTATGATAGGGGAGGCAATGGACTCTCATATTACATGCAGATGTGCTGGCATAGATGTGTCAATGGAACGAAAGAGGGTATGGATTTCAACTACTTCTTTCCTTCACATAACAGATAATTCATGTAATAAAATTATTCAGGAAGAATAATTTCCTTTTTGGGGTGGGTGGGGGAAGGCTTAAGTACCGGTATATACATATAATAAATACTAAACTCACAGTCTGTACTGAAGAGAAGACCAAAGCATAATATGGGAATTATGGATTTTGCCCTAAAGGCCTAAAAGGCAGCATATTTCACACTAAGTTAATGTGTAATGAAAAAATGGGTATTATTTCTGTTCGGGAATCAAGTACTGCTATTAGCCCCATATAGTTTCATCCTTTCTCCAAAGCTGAACAACACCGAATGTGCAGAAAATAAAAAAATTCCTTCCACTAGCACCTTAGAGACCAACTAAGTTTGTTCTTGGTATGAGCTTTCGTGTGCATGCACACTTCTTCAGATACCATCTGAAGAAGTGTGCATGCACACGAAAGCTCATACCAAGAACAAACTTAGTTGGTCTCTAAGGTGCTACTGGAAGGAATTTTTTTATTTTATTTTGTTTTGACTATGACAGACCAACACGGCTATCTACCTTTGTGCAGAAAATGTTTGCATAAGGTTCTCTTATAATGACAGAAGTGTCCT
This sequence comes from Darevskia mixta, assembly GCA_034641385.1. Taxonomy (NCBI): domain Eukaryota; kingdom Metazoa; phylum Chordata; class Lepidosauria; order Squamata; family Lacertidae; genus Darevskia; species Darevskia mixta. The sequence goes on from JAWWNH010000105.1 coordinate 7,280,611, forward strand.
CAGCAGGATTTCCTATCCAGGGTCAAGGATTAGAGAGCTATCTTTAGCGTACAGTGATGTGAACATTTTGACCTTCATTTAAACCTCTTGGCATCTCTGATTCAGCCACTTGCCCCTGAGTTCTCTGTCCTGTCCAATAACATTTCACATATCTAGGTGGCGATCCTAATCACATTTACCTGAAAGTAAACTCAGTTCAATTCAATAGGACTTGCTTCTGAGCATACAGGGTTAGGAATGTAGCCTAAATACCCAAACTAGTTTTATCCTCTATAAGGTATGTGGGGTGTGTGTTTGTTATGTTAATATGTCTGTACTTCAGGCTGTTGCATTGTTGTTAGAATGTCAGGTATGCCACATTAGGGAACAACACAAGGCAAACCAAAATAGAGAATTTCCTGCCCCCAAAGTGCTTACAGTAATCACAATACAACTATTTTATTGTAAACTACTCTGCTGCATTTTTATTGGTGTTGTATTTCTGTTTTGATTCATTTTATTGGGAATTGCCTTCAGCAGCATAAGGCACAGCTCATTTGCTTGTGCCATCTTGTTAACTAAGTAGATTTGTGTCTTGTTTTCTTGCTGTGATGGCGGAGAACAATCTCTTAGATCGGAGTTTCTCAAACAGTGTCAGAACAGCACTCCATAAGATATATTCTCTCTCGTTCTCTGTATTGGTTGGTAACTAAAATCATGTGAGTTTGACAAGTACCTCAAGTTTTAACAACACTGAAAAAGATGGTTGTCTCGTTGGTTCTCATTACTATCAGCCAATATTTTGTAAAAAAACAAACCCCCCCCCGAAAAAAGTGACTTCTCTTTGTTCAGTTCAGGGCTTGACAATGTGGCAGCCACAGTGTACATGTACCTGCAGAGGACTTCCCTTGGACCTAAATGGTTCCCTGCCCCAACCCCTCCTCTGCTGAAGTTTAGGCTTGAAAGAAGCATTCTATTGTAGCCAACAGGGTTGTGGCTCCAGTGTATGTGTTGCCTATGAACAGCCTCCCCAAGCTAGAAGTTTAAAGGGACCTACACTACTTGCACTCAGGGGCTAAAAACACAAACAATGAGAAATACTAAGGAACCTAACCACCACCAGAAGAATTACAGGTAACCTCACTACTGCCCCATTCTAACTGCTCAGGGTTCAGAGTGAACAAGTCATCTATGTAATCCATGTTGAGAAGGTAAACATTTCTTACATCCAAAGTTTAGAGATGCTTCCCGGCTCCGTATAGTTCCATGTACATTGTATGCTAGGCAAACGTACTTTCCTTCATCCCTTGATTTCTCGGGATTGTTGATTTCCAGGTTACCTCCCACCATACTGTGGTGCTCTTTTGCTGTTTTAATATCAATATCCCAGTTGTTACGTTGCCACCTATGGAGGGAGAAGGTATTTTATCACACACTAAAAGTAACAAAATAATAACCTGCGCTTTTCTATCAGCACACAAAAAGTCCTGCCAGATGGACAAATGTATTCCTTCCTTCTCAGAACTTGTGTCAGTAGTGATTATGGAACCCTTTCAGCCTGTAGCAGCCCCAGTTTTCAGTTAGCCCATGATAACTTCCAGCAGCTGTAACAACGGGTGGCTGTGTAGGTTTCTGCCAGCATGGTGAATATAAGATGCTGAATTTAGTATGGTTAGGGTCTTGATGCTATTGAAACTATATTAAAACCAATATTCTTTGTAATTGGCATGTGCACAACCAGCTTCCTCTGTGGCTCAAAGGCAGCAAAAGGCTAAATGAAAATTGTGTCTCTCAGATGCTTAAACACTCATGCTTGACCTAGTATTTTGTAGTGCCTTGTATGCTCTCTCTTATACAGCTGTGTGTGAGAAATATATGTAAATAGTTCACTTTGACCACCAGAGGGAGTGCCCACTCTTTTTCATATCCTATATCTCTAGCACAGCAAGCAAGGAACTGGTGGTGGATTACGGGGGGGGGGGGGGGAAAGGCGGATGTTCAGCCCCTGTATATCGGCGGGGACCGGGTGGAGAGGGTGGCTGTATTCAAGTTTTTGGGAGTGATTATCAAGCAGGGCATGACTTGGAGCACAAATACTACTGCTCTGGTAAAGAAGACCAAGCAGAGAATTTATTTCCTCAGACTTTTAAAGAAGAACAATCTGAGTGAGAGACTGCTAGTGTCCTTCTACCGAGGCTCCATAGAGAGCATTCTTACATATTGTATCTGTGCTTGGTTTTCCAGTTGCACAGCCATGGAGAGGAAGGTACTCCAGAAGGTCATAACCACAGCCCGAAAGATTATTGGTCATCCTCTCCCATCTTTGGAAGAACTATACAGTACCGTTGCCTTAAAAAACAACAATATTTTACAGGATCCATCTCATCTGGGATATAGTCTTTTTGCACCACTGCCTTTGGGTAAGAGATATAGAACAATTAGATCAAGTACAAATAGAGCTGGAGAGTTGTGATGGGTGTGTACGTATGTGTATGTGTGGCTGAAAATGTTTTTTTGTGTGCTGTTTTTTGTTTTGTTTTTATGGGATGGCATTCAATTTCATTGTACTTGTACTTGTACAATGACAATAAAGAATTCTTATCTTATCTAAATTAGGGGCGAAGAATCTGCAGCCCTCCATCAGGCCAAGATGAGACTTGTAGTGTCTCTCAGGGAAGGCTCTGAATGAATGTTAAGTTTTCTCTCTCACACACGATGCAGAGGAAGAAAGTTTTGAAAAATAAATAAAATGCACACAACAGCTGCATTTGTACTGAACAAGCTGGAACAAGCCCCAGCAAGGTACCATGCTCAAGCAATCCCCTCTCCTTCCAGATAGTTGAGAAGAGGACTTTGCCAGAGTTAAGCTTCACATTAATAGAATCCCAGCCTGTTGTTATGCTTGAACCAGAGACCCTGGTTTAAAACAAAACTCTGGTAAGTTTCATAACAAACCAACTTTAAACCATGGGCTGTGCGAATCTGCCCTGTTCAATTAACCAAAGCCTGTTTGAATCCAGGATCCCAGGTCCAAATGTAACAACAACACAGTGATCTTCAAAAGTGAAACTAAATGCTGCTAAAGTCCTCCTCCTGGGTGTTCAGAAGGAGAGGAAAGTGTGTGAGACGGGTGCTTTGTTTGAACTTATTCCAGCTCACCCAGATAGAGCTAAATAGTGGTTTAGCACTGTGTGTGAATATAGCTATTGACTTGTACAGAAAATTAGAAATGGGGAAGGCGAACTCTTACAATCTTACCTTTCTAAGGAATCCTGGTGGAAGAAACTTCTGAGTTTACTAAATTGCTCTATGAACATATGACTGTAATACTCTCTCATGCTTTTTTTATTTCATTATTGTAGTTATTATGCAACAGAATGTTAAAATATCACTTAATATCCCTTTCTATCCCTCACAGTCTAGCCCGTAGGGGGCTATGCCTGATGGGACTTGTAGTCCAAAATATCTGTAGGGAACCAGCCTGGTGAAGACTGATCCGGCCACTGAAATCAGGCCAAATACAAATACCTTACAGCACTTGCGGCATCACTCAAGATTTTGATACATCTCCTGGAACTAACATAAGCCGATTCTGATCAAACTGACATTCAGTTGTGAGGTAGGGCTAAATTGGAGGGCTTCCGGTCGGCGCGCCGGAGGGGAAGGTCGGGGGACATGCCGCTGCTGGCATTCCCCGACCCGGCTGGCTTAAAGGGGTGCTTGCGACAGCAACGCAGCCCCCAAAACTCCCGGGAGTTGGTTCCCGGGACCTAAGGATCCGGCAGTGGCTCTTACCGTCGCCCCAACTCCCGCGGCGGCCACAGTAGAGGCTGCCGTGTGAGACGCGGGGCGACGGAGCCCCTCGGATCGCCATTGCCCGCCGGGTTGAAGCTGCGAGCCCTTCCCATCTGAGCGCGCTGATTCTTCCGTAAAAGGACAAGATTGGACACTTTAAACGTGAGTACTAGGAAAGTACCGAAGAATTTGGCTTAATTTGGCGAAGTACAGGGATGCAATTTACGGAGGTCCGTCCCTTGCTACTGTGGCACTAAATCAGGAACTTTATTACCGACGCGGTTGAAACTGTAACGGAATTTGGCTTGGCAATAGAGATTCGATCCTTTTGACACCCCTGATCGGGGGGGCAACTAACTATCAAGTTTGACATGTGGAGGATTTGAATCGGACCTGTTGGATTTTATTGTGGAAATTTGGATTTTGATCTTGGATTTGGTTCGGTGTGGAATTTTATACAGCTATGTCTTTGAAAATGGAGGATGATTTGGACAAAGGAGGCTGGAAGAAGGTCCTTGAAAAAATCTGGGAACTGAGAAAGGAGTTCCAAGCGGAAACTGCAAGAATGAGAGGAGTCGTAAACAACAGTGATGTCAGCCCAGCTGCACAAAGGATGGAAGGGGGAGAAATCCCCTCCAAGGTTAAAGACAAGCCTCGCTACAGGAAAATTTCTTCTCGGCACAAGATATCTGGACCCAAGAAAAGAATTAAGAAAACAACATCTGTGAAAGTTAACTTTTCTCGGCGCAAGAGGACACCAATGAAGGAGAAGAAGAATTTCTTTAAAAACTGGGAGCAGGAACAGCGGAGAAGACACAGAGATGATGGAGCCCAACTGCAAGCAAGCACTTGGGCTTGGACTGGGGAACGGCGAGGGGAGGGCTGAGCAGGGTAGGTGGGCAACCAGGGATTGATTATATATGTGGATTTTGAGAATTTATGCTGGACATGGTTTTGAGCTAGGATTAGGTTAGGATCTTTCGAAGTTGGGAGCCTGAAGATTAAGGGGAGTCAGAAGGAAATTTATAGAAGATTTGGGAGGAGGACGCGGAGGTTGGAATTAGAAGATGAGGTGAAATAAGAATTAAAGATATTGTATTTGAGTTAGAACTATGTTCTGAAATAATGTTAAAGAAATGTTTAGTATACCTATGTACCTGAACCAGAAGTATGTTTTGTTTAATGCAGCCACTGGGGAGGTGCGGAGGAAGTCACTATGATCATGTTTTGTAACCAAGAATGGTCTACCCGAGAAAAGGGTTAGGCCGAAGCCAGATAATGATTTGTTTAAGGTCAGGGAAATTATTAAATGGGTTTACCTCTGTGAGAGGGAGGGTAAGATTAAATAACTCCCCAAGGTGAGAGATGGGGAGTAATGAATCCTGACCGTTATGTAATGTTCTATGTTTATAAAATTTTAAAATTAATAAAAATTATTAAAAAAAAAAAAAAGAGGTAGGGCTAAATTGAGTAGTACATTTTAATTATGAATAAGTTTTACACCTGTGGATGATGATGAACTAATCAGAGAGCAATGAGATAAACAGGCTGTGGATTTTAAAACTGCTCTTCACATATAGATTCATGCACACGAACAGCATTTCTCATAGGCAAAGTACTTTATCGACTTCTTCTCATTCATCTCCACACTTACTCTGTGGTTGCTATTACTCCTGTAAGGAACTGAATGATTCTGAATTGTCCAAAGCTACCAAGGTCACCCACTGCAGTTGCATTTTCCAGACCAAAATTTCCAAGATGGAAGTGATTAGCAACTCCTATACATTAGTACAAGTTAAGACTTCAACATATGTTACTTGTAAGTGGGAGCGGGGACTCCTCTGGCTCTGCAGTTCATTGAAACTCTTCCTTCTGGAGATTCTTCTGGGTAGACTGTATCAATGGGCTGTTCTTCAAAAATTGGCCCATACCCCTTTTGCTCATCTGAAAACATATGACAAGTCAATTATAACCACCCCTTGAAAATATTTATTTACTGCATATTGAGAATGCAGAGTTAAAATGACTACAAACCATTATAGTAAGTCTGCATAGTAAGCACAACATCAACAGTTTAAATGCTACAGCTTCCTTTTTCACTACTATAGTATGTCTGGTCCATATACCTGCCATCAGGGGGAAAAACCCTGTGAACTAGTTGCAATTCCCCTTAAGGCCACTGGCTCTCTGTTGACACTGTCAACAATCCTGCCAACTGGTGCCAAAGCTAGTGGAAGCGTTTGTGACTTGTGCATCTGTCTGTTTGGAAGATACAGACAGATGAAATCTCCTCTGCAGTCCAGCAAATAGCCACCAGATGGTGATGACATCTGATGTCCTCTGGCTTGGGCCATTACGGTATATTCAGCAAAGCTCAAGTTGAAAGGTTAGCTTCACTAGCCGTCTGCTTAGTCACCCGCCACATGTTGCAACTAAACTGTCATTTGGTTTTTCTGCCACTCTGCTTTTCAGGATAGTGGGGGTCTACTCAGAACTCAATCCTGAAACCCATGTTTAAAATTAGAGCACAGTGAATGAATGAGTAAAAACACAACAAAAGAACATGTGCAAACGGCCTTGCTTCACTTTCAGATAACCTCACCTTCACATAATGAAGGTTCCACCCATTTGAAGGTCCAAAACAGATTCTTAAATGGATTGCATTCTACTTATGCATTTAGGAAATTTGTCAGCAGCATATAAGAGAGAGGCGGGGAACTTCTTTGGGCATTCTAAAATGGCAGGTGTACCGTATTTTTCTGTGTATAAGACTAGTTTTTCCCCTCAAAAATAATGTCAAAAATTAGGGGGCATCTTATACACGGACACATCTCCCCCCATTTTCTTACATCTGAGTCCCCCGAAATAGGGGGCGTCTTATACATGGGGGCATCTTATTGATGGAAAAATACGGTACTATTTCAAGCAAATGGTGGGAGCACCACATTTTGTGTATGGATTTGTTTTAGTACTAACAAGGCTTCACACCAGATCTTTGTACTGAGAAGCTTCTAAGCCTTTATAAAAGCTGGAGTAGCATTATATAAAAGACTGAAATAGATATATATTTTGTTACAAATAATTCCCATAGCCTGTGGCACCCTTCCCAAGCTGTGATCACAGTATAGCATTTAAATCATTCGGTTACTCACTTCTCCTTATTTTTCCTACTCCTTTCCTTCACAATAATATATCTATCAGAGAATGTGGAGCTGGTTGGTAACTAATAGCTTTGTACCCCAGACAGCACTTCCTGGGCTGCATAAAGAGGATCTTTCAACTGAATCTTGCCTCCCTTTGGACACTACATGCCAGTGATTAAGAAGATGTTTTCACTAGAAATGAGGCAGCACTTAAATTAGGTCACCTTAATTGAATGAATACAAATGATGTTCTGAGAAACCATTTCCATTTAAAAAAAATAAAAAATTATTTTCATCCGCTCTTTATTTATATTAGCCACTGCACTGAAATCAATTTGTTTCAGTAATTTTATGTTATGAGACCAATTATATCCAACATTAAATGCACCACTCAGGAAGCTTACAACAGATACACATCTTATTTTCATAAAGACAGTACCCAACAATTAAGGGGGGGAGAGAGAGAGAGAGAGAGAGACATAGTCACTGGTTTTAAAAAACATCATTGTGGGCTTCATAAAATAAAAAAGCAGCCAGGTCTCTAATAACAGTGAAAAGCAGTGAAATAAGAGGTTGCTTGCACTTTACAGGACAAAGCATTCCACAATTTGAGTGCAGCCACTGAGATGGCCCTCCACCTCTCCATCTCACTAAAACTTATTTTTCATTATTTAGAAATCTATTTAGAAACTTCTCTGAGGAGTGTGCATAATGAAATCAGTAAGATGACACGTGCTTCAACCAACACAGAGGAGGACCTCACATGCTGATCTGATGGTTATGGGAGGATGTAATCCCTAGGATATCTTTGCCCTAAGCTGTCTGGGGCTTTGAAGCAACCAGTGCAGCTGTCACAGCCAAAAACAAAATGGAAAATTAACAGATTTTAAGGTTTCAAAAAGGTCAGCAGGAGAGGCCCTGTTGGTGGTGCTGCCACTGGCAGTGGTGGAGGAAGGCTCTCAGGCACCTGGGGCAGCGTGCCCAGGGGCAGGGCAAACCGGCCATAGGGGCGGGGCAGGGGGCGGTATCCACAGGGGCGGGACGCATGACGTCCATAGGGATGGAACAGAGCGTGCAGTGTCCTGTGTCGTCCCTATGTGCACTGCGGTGCGCCCCATCCCTATGGGTGCCATGCGCCCCATGCCATGCTGTCCCTTGCCATCCCTAGGGATGAGATGGGGCATGCAGCAGGGCCTCAGTCACCATACAGCTGGGGGGGGGAGACAGCGGGCAGATAGCGTAGAGCCTGCGGGCGCCGAGACGCGTGGCTCATGCGCATTGCAGGACCTGTGGTGACTAGTAGTGGAATTTGCTGCCAAGGAGTGTGGTGGAGTCTCCTTCTTTGGAGGTCTTTAAGCAGAGGCTTGACAGCCACCTGTCAGGAATGCTTTGATGGTGTTTCCTGCTTGGCAGGGGGTTGGACTGGATGGCCCTTGTGGTCTCTTCCAACTCTATGATTCTATGATTCTAGTACCGCCCACCATTTTGTCACCTCCCTCTCAGGGTGACACCCGGGGTGAACAGCACCCCACACAACCCCCTTCGTATGCCCCTGGCCACTGGTGTAGGCTCTTCTCAGCGATGGGTCCCCATTTGTGAAATGCTCTTCCTGGTGTAGTGTCTCTGGAATAACTTTAAAACATTTCTGTTTACCAGGGCATTTGATGGCTAAAACATACTGTCCCTTGCAACCTTGAACTACTTAGAAGTAAGGGTAGGGAACCAGGATGTCCACCTCCAAACTCTCAATGGTTGCTCAGTTTTTGCAAAAACTGGTGTCAATTATAATTTAAGCATATCCTCGGTGTTGTTTCTAAAAGAACCAAACACCTGCCTTTGGCAGACTTACAGGAATGAAAGAGAATATTCCAGTGTTTGGGAATATGTTTACAATTTAACAGACAGCATTATTTGTTAACCTTTAACTTTGGCAAGCACCATATTTGCTTCCAGGGGGTATTCTTGCAAAACACAGCAGCATTGGTAGGATACAATGGACATATACTGTATAACCACATAGTCTTTGCATTTAGAGGCAATAATGTTTCATTCTTGCAAGCTGTGAATGTCGCCACATGTTATGTGCTTTGTGACAAAAATAGATAAAAATTCCAGCCTCCATTTTACAATATCTATTTCCAAAGCAGTTGCCTTAGAAAAACTCCATACATAATATATATTTGAAATATCAGTTCATGTTCTTTTCATAAAGCAGATATTGCTCTATTCCAGGGGAGGGCAAAAGATAGATTTGGATCTATTAGTAAGAGCTCTAAGAGATTTGAAGTATATCAACAGGATTTCTGACTCTCAGTTGTTTAATAATAGCAGGAACAAAATGACTCCAATCATTCTCTAATCATACTGCATACCTGTCAATTGACCCGTTTTAAGCAGGGCATACTGGAATCACAGAAGCCAATCCTGGTTTCTGTTTGAATTTGAGAGCATGAGGGTTCTGGTTGAAGCTGCTCCTCCTCCCTGATCCTTAGTCCTTCTGTGCTGGACTAAGCTAACCCATGGCTTGCCTTAATACAGGTATAAAGAACTGGATCTAGCCATAAGTGACAGATTGTTATCTTCCCATACCCCTTATGGACCATATTTGACATGCGGGCAGAGCCACGCACCTGCCAATCACCTGACATCACATGTGGCCTTTTTTTTTTTTTGGCTGCAGGGGTCTTCAGAAGCCCCTTTCAAATCACTGGACAAGATGGAACTTTGGCAACTGTCAATCTCCAGAAGCATCTTTCAAAGCACTATCTTACCCAGTGCTTTTCTTAAGGCTTTGCAGCTATCCCCAATTGGCAGTGTGGTGGCATATGCAAAACACCTTTTGCCTGTGCCTTATATTTATACCTGCTCCACATATTGCATGATATATGACATCAGGTAGCATGTAAGCTGCAGAATTCTGTCTTCTTGAGTCAGGTTGACACACATGTTACTTCTTTCAGAGGACAGTAAATACTCAGGGCAGAATTCAACTAAGTTGTGTTCATTGAATGAGATTCTGTTTAATGCTCCCTGGCAATTTTGGAACATAGACTGTATCACTATTGTACCTATTTTTCTTGTTTCTGTAATTTTTGTTTTTAGTTTCATTGGCTATCTCTTAATTTCTGTTCTATTATTATTGCAAGCCACTTTGAGAACCATTATAGCTGAAGAGCAGCATACAAATATTTTAAATAAATCAACTATGTACACCAATTTATGTGGATCGTCTGTACTTTGGTGGTGCATAAGCCGGTTATTTATTCAAGAATATACTTTCATACTCTTTTTACTCCTTAGTCTTGTTTTCAACTTAAGCAGAACATTTGAAGAGTAGCAACTTACCTCTTACAAAGACTTTACTTCCGTGGATGTCGCGTACTGCAAGCAAAGTTGAAAGAGACAATTATTTCCCCAAAGGGTTTATGAAGCTTTCTTCGTGAGAACTATTATTACATTAAAAATGCCAAGAATGGTCTGCAGGAATGCAATGATTACTGTGTGATTTGGCACTCAGTTCTATACTGACTATTACTCAAATGCTAGAACCTTCCAAGGTACTACCTGTGCATTTTAAGACATTTCTAGAGCTAGGCAATTATTGTTTTTAAATTTAGAAAGGGATTCCATGGGTGCAGATCAGGGCCAGCCCAAGACATTTTGGCACCTGAGGTGAACCACAAAATGGTGCCCCCTCCCTGCCAGGGAAGAAGGAGTGAGTGAAGATGTACATCAGGAACAAGAGGGGAATAAAGATCTACATCGGGATCTGCTGCCCCTGTGGATCTCACCTGCCTCACCTTGCCTCATGGGTGGGCCAGGTGCAGATATAAAAGGTGATCAGCTCTGTTACTGAGATATTGACCACCAGCACATAATTTTTGTCTCTCTCACGTCCCTCTGGTGGCCCAGGGGCATGCGCATGCATCAATCTCTGCAGAAGCAAACCAAGAAATTCCTGCTTGTAATGTCACTCACCGGGAGTTCCTGCAGCACTCGAGCACCTCAGGCCTATTTTCAATGAAAGAAGAGTCAGTGCTGAGTAACTTAAAATCAAATGCTGTCTTTATTTTTTAAAAAGGGGGAGGGATAAAGTTATCTGACTGCTTTAATTTTCTCTTGCAATGGGGCAAGAGGGAGAAGGGATGGGAAGCATGAAAAAGAGACATGATTTCTCCATGGCCTGCAAAAAAAACAGTCCCACTGTGTTCAATAGCGCTAACTCCCAGGGTTGACTGTGCATAGGATTGCAGCCTAAATTCTAAGCCAGGCATAGGCAAACTCGGCCCTCCAGATGTTTTGGGATGACAATTCCCATCATCCCAGTGGTCAGGGATGATGGGAATTGTAGTCCCAAAACATCTGGAGGGCCTAGCTTGCCTATGCCTGTTCTAAGCACAGGTATGGTTGTCAAATCCAAATATTGATTCATTCAGCCACAATTTTTGGCTGAGATTCAAAGCTCTGTGCATGCATAGAGGTTTCTTAGATTCTTCCTGTTGGGGACAGCAGTTCGCTGCTTCTCTGAAAAGATCCTTTAAAGAGCAGCAGCCAAAAGGCACAAACTATTATGGCTGGGATGACAAATTGGTGTGTCACTATTTCTCTGCCGCTAAGTGCGTTAATTTTGGGTCCCAGGCTGAACAATACAAAAGATAAATATCTACAGTACTTGCAAATGTTTATATTCAATTAGAAATATTAACCGATGGAGAGAAAATTAGAGCTAAGTCTCCAAATCCATATTTCCAGATTGATCTTGAAGTTCACATTTTCAGAATACTTCCTTTCAGACACTACTCTGCTAGTACTATGAAGACTATCCTCCTTCTGCATCATTGCCACATACTGTGCTGTTTCAAAGGGCACGTATTTCAATCAAAGCAGTTATAAGAAATTACCAGAAGTGGTGACACTGGCTCTATAACTTCACTGGGAACAATAACAGATCCTATAATAATAATAATCTGCTTCTGCTTTTAAATATTTAAATGTTTAATTTTATTATCTGCTACAAGTAATTCACGAGCATTTAAGACTTAAAACATTAGTCAATAAAGACAGCTCACTAATTTTCAAGGTCAAGTTTATCTTTGTTTCCTTCCCAGTTATAACAAAAGGCATTGTAGCATTTTAATAATGAATGCCTCTGCTACAATATGTGCTTCTTTTTAGAGTACATTTCAGATACAGGTAGTGGGCTCAAGTGCATGAAAACATAATGCCATAATAAATTTGTTAGTCTTTGAGGAGCTACATATCTTTTCAATGTTTTTGCTGCAGAAGACCAACACAGCTACTCCTCTAGAAGTTGCTTTTGCCTTTGTGTATCTTGCAGAATTTGTTTATTCATTAGGGTGGTTGTACTCAACAAAGCTTTACTCAGAATAAACCCATTGAGGTAAATGAAGATGGCTAAGTTAGGACCATTAAAACATAGTTGAATACTACCCATAATAAATAAGCATTATTGAACAGGCATTATTGCCTAATCAAAACAAAAATCACTATGAACTCCTCATTTTATTACAGCCATATACTATCCCCCCCCCTTCCTGGTTTGGCTTCCAATCCAAATAAAATCAGGGATGAAATAGGAAAAAGCTGGGTCCTAATTAAGGCCACTTGGATTTTAGTACTTAATAGAAACAGAAAGACAAATGACACAAATTACAAAAGCAAAATGAAAATTAAATAACTTGCCAAGTGATAATAATTAAAGTTGTGTTTTGCTCTGGCTTCGTAGCTCAGATTCTAATGGCATTACATTTACTGGTTAACTGATTAAATGCAGGGGTCCTCTTACCTGCCAGGCAGAAAATGGAACAGATTGCAGCAAAATGACTGGTCAAGGGCTGCAGCTTCATCTTCACAAGTATGTTTATTCTCAAGGACGCTGACCTTCAAATCATGGGAAATAGCTGATCATAAAAAAGAATAGAGAAGAATAAATTCTAATGCAGTAAAGACTTCTAAGATATGCTTATCTGGCCATAACCATAACCATAACCATAAACATTTGGGGGCGACTTTGGAGCCAATGGATAAAAATGTTGTTAAATCTTGGAAATGGATAATTCTGGCATCAAATCTGAAATCACATTACCATGATATAAACAGAATTTTCTTAAAAAACCCAGAATAGTACGGTATGATGCTGGTCAGTTGTTGATCTTTCAGAGAGGGCATGTGAGATGGCAGCTTTCTTTTTCCTCTTGTGCTTCACAGAACAATAAGCTGCTATTAAAGTTGTTTGAACTGGCCAAAAAATTATTCCCTGTGATTATGTTAGCCTAGTATGTGGCTATGAATTCTACAACTGCTTAAAAACATTTGCACAATGGTAACTTGAATATAAATTGTTACAAAAGAAACCACCTGATATAGTTGAGGTAATAGAGTAACTCCATGGCAGGAACAAATTTTAATTAACTTGTGAACACAAATTAGATGCTACAACCTACTCACCTCACTGTAACTTACGAAGGAGGCGGGCTAATGACATTAGCATGACACTGTAACTTTGGAACACAGTCCTGAATTTTTGCTTTTATCTAATCAGGTTGCACTCTGAAAGTCTGCCCCAATGTCTATCACAGAGATTCTTAACCAGAAGCAAAATATTGCCAAAAAACTCATTAGGGAGCTAAGGCAGTTAATGTGTAGAGGTAAATACATGGATGTGTTCACACTCTTAGTAAGGGAGTCAGAGAAGAAGGATACAGACAAGGAAGAGGATAAACAACAAGGAAAGATTAGATGGGAGTGACAGAACTTTGGCTAATTGGCTTCTTAGTTTCTTCACTTACATGGCTATAGAAATGCAGAAGCAATTGGAGAGGTATAGGGTGCTCCTGAAATATTGGGTAGGTCTGCACACAGCACCCTTTGATCCGACCCATAGCTCCAATCCAAGGGCCCCAAATCAGGGTGACCCGACCCTGGGCCAACCTGGGGATCTCCCATCCAGATCTGGTCCCAAATTAGTTCAGGGTGGCGCTAGTGTTTAATAAAGATTTTTGTTTTAATGTTAGAAAAGGGACAAGTGGGAAGAAACCAGAGGAATCAGGTCAAGGTATGAGAAAAGAGTCCCAGTCAAGTTAAAAGAGAAGTACTTTTAAGTGCTGGCATCCCACTTGAGCAAGAGAATGCGGTTCATTTCACTGATAGGTTTAAGTTTGGGTTCTGGATCACTTATCAGGGTCCTCACCACCTACTTATTTCAAGCAGTCTTAAGTTAATTTGGGGGCATGGAATGGCTAGTGAGGGAAAACTAGAAAGGAAGTGGTTGAAGGCTGGCTGGGTGACAGGACCTTTTGATGATCCTCCAATGACATCAAAGGCGGTGATGGAGTTTAGATTTATTCATCACCTTTCATACCTACAGATGATTTGGTAAGTATTGCTATCCAATGTGAAAGTGAGCTTTGCTCTGTTTCATATACTTCCCCTGACAGCACCATATGCGCAGTGTGGTGGAAGATGGTATTTCATGAGTAAATGTCATGTAAAATTTGCTTTTTTCAAGTGAGCCTTTGAACTTTCACCTCCTGTTCTATCAAAGGTAAGTTCTATATTGACAGAGAACTGTCCTGTTTGATTTCTTGTGCTGCCTTCCTGGAGTAGGTTGTCAAGCAGTGGACTAGGCTGGCTAATGTCATTCATTATTTGGACACTTTTTGCATCCCAGGGTTACAGGTTTTGAGCATTGAGACCTGCTCAGGAACAAATCTGCAGTACTGGCTGATAATTTGGGGTTTCCTTTGGCAGAGTGTGAAACAAATGAAAATCCACCCAGGCCAATGAAAGCCAAGTGGTTGACCAATGACCCAATCATGATGCATCTCACAGGAGAAGGATAATGTGAAATAAATCCATGTATGGTGTTCTGAGTTTCTTAGGAACAATGACATAATTTCAAATATCCACTATTACAAAGTACTTTTTATGAAAATTGCTTTCACAAACTCTTGCAAATAAGATTCTGAAATCCTACATCTACAGATTATTCTAAGGGTCTCTAAAGCATAACACTTTACACACACAAAAACCCAACACAACTTTTCCCCACGAGGACAAACTCAGTAGGAGATTCTTTTTTCTAGATGGCATGTTTCCTAGCAACTCTTGAACAGGGTGCCTTTTAAAAACCCGGCACTTGCTTCTGTTGGGAATGCTTTAAAAAATCTCTTTCATCCAATGAATAAACAATACGAATTAGACCAGAAGGCAGCTGCAAGCTAGAAGGGAAGAACAATCCAGGTCTCTAGTTGATTTGCAGTACTAGTATTTGTGACTTGGTTTTAAACCTTAATGCATTTGTATTTCCCAGACTTCTTAGTTAATTAATAGTATGACCTCTTTCTCACTTCCTTATCGTTCTCTAGCCATTCTTTTCCTGAGCTACAAGTCCTACGAAGAAAGGGGTCAATAGGTATGGAAGGACTTATTAGCTTCTACAATGCCTACACAAAACCATGAATCTTGAGCAACATTTCTTTTTGGAATATTTTAAAACTGCATTTTGTTTGTTTGTTTTGATGCTGCTTTGACAGAAAATAACAAAAATGTGGATTCTGCAAGTCAGATGCAAATATACTATACTCTCCTTTTAATTGTCAAGCAGAATCAATTTAAAATTCCTTACCAACACTTTATGCTCAAGTTATTCAAGTGATTATCTAAAAAGATGTCAATCTACAGAAAACTGCAAAGGTATCACTAAACAATTAGAAAAGAGTGCTGTGTATTGCATCAAGAAGACTTGTGTAGCTCACCTCAGTTACCGTTTAAAGTTTAAGCAAAATTCATAAGGATACAATCCACTATTAAATATCTACATCAAGAATATTGCACACAGCAACTCCAGGGGTTCATGAAAATATAGGATCACTTTAAGGATCGTTTTTAGGGTATGTAGTACATATAATAATAATAATAATAATAATAATTTATTATTTATACCCCGCCCATCTGGCTGGGTTTCCCCAGCCACTCTGGGCGGCTTTCAACAGGGCATTAAAATACAGTAATCTATAAAACATTAAAAGCCTCCCTAAACAGGGCTGCCTTCAGATGTCTTCTAAATGTCTGGTAGTTGTTGTTTTCTTTGACATCTGAAGGGAGGGCGTTCCACAGGGCGGGCGCCACTACCGAGAAGGCCCTCTGCCTGGTTCCCTGTAGCTTGGCTTCACGCAGCGAGGGAACCGCCAGAAGGCCCTCGGCACTGGACCTCAGTGTCCGGGCTGACCGATGGGGGTGGAGACGCTCCTTCAGGTATACAGGACCGAAGCCATTTAGGGCTTTAAAGGTCAGCACCAACACTTTGAATTGTGCTCGGAAACGTACTGGGAGCCAGTGTAGGTCTTTCAAGACCGGTGTTATGTGGTCTCGGCGGCTGCTCCCAGTCACCAGTCTAGCTGCCGCATTCTGGATTAGTTGTAGTTTCCGGGTCACCTTCAAAGGTAGCCCCACGTAGAGCGCATTGCAGTAGTCCAAGCGAGAGATAACTAGAGCATGTACCACTCTGGCGAGACAGTCCGCGGGCAGGTAGGGTCTCAGCCTGCGTACCAGATGGAGCTGGTAGGCAGCTGCCCTGGATACAGAATTAATCTGTGCCTCCATGGACAGCTGTGAGTCCAAAATGACTCCCAGGCTGCGCACCTGGTCCTTCAGGGGCACAGTTACCCCATTCAGGACCAGGGAGTCCTCCACACCTGCCCGCCTCCTGTCCCCCAAAAACAGCACTTCTGTCTTGTCAGGATTCAACCTCAATCTGTTAGCCGCCATCCATCCTCCAACCGCCTCCAAACACTCACACAGGACCTTCACCGCCTTCACTGGTTCTGATTTGAAAGAGAGGTAGAGCTGGGTATCATCCGCATACTGATGAACACCCAGTCCAAACCCCCTGATGATCTCTCCCAGCGGCTGCATATAGATGTTAAAAAGCATGGAGGAGAGGACAGAACCCTGAGGTACCCCACAAGTGAGAGCCCAGGGGTCTGAACACTCATCCCCCACCACCACTTTCTGAACACGGCCCAGGAGGAAGGAGCGGAACCACTGTATAACAGTGCCCCCAGCTCCCAAACCCTCTAGACGGTCCAGAAGGATGTTATGGTCGATGGTGTCAAAGGCCGCTGAGAGATCCAGCAGAACCAGGAAACAGCTCTCACCTTTGTCCCTAGCCCGCCGGAGATCATCGACCAGTGACAACAATACACTTATAGATGCAATAGTTGCTCCAGTTTTCCTTAATTTTACTTTTTATAAGACCTTATCATCTATAATCAATGGGTTTACATGTGTCTGAAAGAATTAGAGACACACTAAATAGCTTCTACAGTCATGAGAGATTCGTTTATGACATCTATCAGTAATAAAAATGGGATCAGCGTCCATGTTTTTATCTTGCCTTATAGTAGACTATAGGAAGAATGGATCGATTGTACAGATCTATACAATCACCATGTGAATGCCACCCCGTCACACAGAGCAGTTTGTTGTCACCTGGAGATGTGCTATTAATTTCAACTATGTAGTCGTTTATCTACAAAAGCTCATAGATGTGGAGCATATTACATATGGCAATTTAATTTATTATAATAGTTTGTATTGAATAGTACACCAGCTCTATGGACAAAGTTAAGATGCACCAGCGTGCACAGATTTTTGTGCAAGTTGAAGAATACATCTGAGAAGTGAGGCAGTAGATGCCTTATGATACCAAGCATAGATAATACCTCCTTCCTCTTTCCATTTTTAGTATTCTACACATGTCTGCAGTGTGATCACATTAGGTGGTTTGTTTTTTGCAAATCACTGAAGCTAGAAGATCTGAATCCTAATTCATTATTAGATATTTCTTGATTAAGAGGTTTATTTAGTTTTTTTTTTAAATAAATAAATAAATACAGATCACTGTATCATAAAAAATATGTATTGCAGTGGCTTACAGCAATATAAAAACGTAAACCCAAACAATAACACCATAAAATGTTAAAAACTGATTAAAAGGGGGAAAAAGAAATTAAAAACAAACATCAACAGAGCATTGTGGAGAAGGTACTTTTAATTGCCTGCATAGGTCTGGTGGAATAGAAAAGTTTTCAGCAGGCATTTAAAAATTGGCACAGAAGGTGCCCACTGAATCTCTATTGGCAGAGTGTTTCACAGGACTGGGCAAATGACACTAAAAGCTTGGTCTCATGTTGTTGTCAAACGAGCCTCACCAACTTGGGTAATGACCAAAGATGCTCCTGCAAATGATCTTCATTGATCGAGCTGGAATATAAGGCTTCAGGCAATCCTTGAGATTTCCTGGGCCCAAATTGTTCAAGGCTTTGCAAATCAATCCAAGGACCCTGTACCTGGCTTTGGTAGCAGATGGGTAATGCAGCTGTTTTAACAATGGTGTCATATGTTCTTGACCAGAAGCTGCCATCAGCAATCTAGCCATCAGCTGGAACTTCTGAACCAGACGCAAGGGCAGCCCTACATAAAGCACATAGCAGTAGCGTAGCCAAGAGGTTACCAGTGCATGGACTGCAGTGCTCAGGCAATCCCTGTACAGGGACGACCATAGTTGGCAAGCCAGATGAAACTGGTAAAAGGCACTCCTAGCCACAGAGGACACTTGAGCCTCTAGGAACAAACATGCACATCTGAGTCCCCCCCCCCCCCACAAAACTATGCACTTGGTCCTTCAGAGGGACTGCAACCCCATCCAAAACAGGTAACTTGCCAATTTCCTGAACACAGGAATCACTGACTCAAAGAATTCAAACACAGTTTATTGGCGTTCCTCCAGTCCACTGCTGCATCCAGACATTAGTACAAAGCTTTCACAGTCTCTCCTGATTCAGATGTTATGGAGAAGTAGAGCCAAGTGTCATCAGCATACTGGTGTCCCCTTGCTCCAAAATGCACCCAACAGTTTTGTTTAGATATAAAACTGTATAATAAAATATATAAATAAACCCAACCTTGAAACAAATATGGTATATCTGAGAGTCAGAATTCAAGCTGTGATTTGCCACCCATATAAATTGGGCTGCATATCTATCATATATCTTGAAGTCCAGTCATTTAAATATTTGCCACACATAGCTTCACAACAAGTTTTATGACCTGGATGTGTCAGTTGTCATTACCAAAAGAAAAATCCATGTAGGGCAGATATTAGTGTTTTGAAAGAGTGATCTCATTCTATCAAACTTGTGTTAGTTCCATTATGATTATTTATATAATTAACACTACAATTGCAAAATAATGTAGCTCATCTTCTTGGTCTACCACTGTCTTCAAGATTTCTCACTTATATAGTTTCATTGTCATAATTGGTTGCTTCAGTTCAAAGATAAAAGTAAAACTGCTTATGTAAGTATATGGCCTTCCAAGTTGGTGACAATCACTATTTTTGTCAGAATGAATTCCATCGTTTAGCTAGTTTAACTAACTTCGGAACATTTCAGTGGAATGTCTGCAAGTAGAACTTAAACTGCACTGTGATTTCCACAGCCATCCAATTATGAGAATAAGAAGCACACTGTGAATCACATGTTAAATTTACTTGACAATTCTTGAGATTTTGGGTGAATTTCAAATATTGCTGTAATCAGAGTGGCTTTGAAGGTCGACACTGGTGAAAGAACCATGAATATGAGGATGAAATTTGGTACTTCTTTATGAACTGTGAATTCTGACCTCTGAAAACATTAAGAATTGGCAATAAATGCTATCCACTGAATTTCTGACATATTTCATAACATTTAGCACAGTCTAACATGATTTTTTTTTTTAAAAAAGCATAGTTTATTTATTCCACAAGCCCTACATTTTAAACTAGAGTTTAAATGTCATTCCTAAATATGTTAACTCGAATATGCAGTAGAAAACCCTGACTCTATGAAAAGACTTACACATACTGGTATATGATGAAATAGCCGTAAAGCAAAAGAAACCACAGATAGCATGCCACCTTTTCTGGGTAGTTCTCATGTTAAGTGATAATAAATGACTGAATAATATATGATCCAAAATGTGCTGGCTTGTGGAAAAACAGTTTAATATTAGAAGATGCATACTATGCTGTGTTCTGGATGGTGGAAAAGTCCAGCACAGGGGTAGGTATTGTTCGCTTCCAAGCAAATGTCAAGTTCTGCTTGCCAAGCCAATTTCAGAACACCAGGACAGTTATCCAAACATTGTTGTTCCTTTTATGCTGGTGGCAAACTTCCTGTGTCATGAAAGCATCCAGGGGCAGCTCAGTTCCAAAACATCACTGTGCCAAAACAGTTTGTCCCACTTACAGTAAGCAGTAGCAAACCAAGGCACACACGTCAGCTTCCTTTTCTGCTACCACACTTCTAAAAGATAAAGAAGCCATTGCACTGCGCTGGAAAGAACATTACCAGCATCTCCTGAACCGAAACTTCCCTGTAGCTGCTGAGGTCCTCTTACAAGTTCCGCAAAAATAAATTAGAAATGAACTTGCACTATCTCCAAATCTGGGTGAGTTGTGTACAGCTATTAACCAAATGAAAAACAACAAAGCCAGCAGACCTGATGGGACACCTGCCTAAGTCTTCGAAGTGAGTAGTATTGAATTTATACAACAACTTCACAAGCTCATCAAAAAAATCTGGGAGAGAGAGGAGATCCCAGCAGACTTTAAGGATGCCAAAATTATCAATCTTTTTTGAAAAGGTGATAGAACAGATTGTGGAAACTATTGAAGCATCTCTTTATTAGCTACGGCTGGCAACATTCTTGCAAGGATCTTAGCCAGGCTTCCTCAACCTCGGCCCTCCAGATGTTTTGAGACTACAATTCCCATCATCCCTGACCACTGGTCCTGCTAGCTAGGGATCATGGGAGCTGAAGGCCAAAAACATCTGGAGGCATGAGGTTGAGGAAGCCTGATCTTAGTAAACCATCTCCTAAGAATGTCTAGGGGGACAGTGGACATGATTTTCACAACTCGACACTTTCAAGAAAAATGCAGAGAGCAAAACATAGTCATTGACCTGACTATGGCCTTTGACACTGTAAATTGTAATGCCCTGTGGACTGTCCTTCTGAAAATTGGCTGCCCAGATAAATTTGTGAACATCCTTTGGCTCCTCCATGATAATATGACAGCAACAATCACAGATAACAATGGCTCTCAAAGTGAACCATTCACAGTGGGATCAGGTGTTAAACAGGGTTGCGTTATTGCCCCAACTCTATTCATTATTTTCATTGCCATGATCCTACACTTTGTCAAAGGGAAACTCCCCACAGGAGTAGAAATCATATATGGAAAGCTCTTTAATCTGAGTAGGCTGAAAGCAAAGAGTAAGGTTACCATAACTTCTGTCATAGAGCTTCAGTATGCTGATGACAATGTAGTGTGTGCACACTCAGAGGATGTCCTCCTAACTACCCTACATATCTTCGCAGAAGCTTACGAAAAGCTTGGCCTATTGCTCAACATCCAAAAAACCAAAGTGCTGCACCAACAAGCACAAAACAACCCCTCTGCAGTGCCACAAATTCAACTCAGTGTTATAACACTGGAAATTGTCAATCACTTCTCATACCTGGCCTACCATAATGGGCCAACATTGATGCCAAAATCCAGCATCGCCTGAGCTCTGTGAGTGCAGCTTTCTCATGATTGAAGTGCAGAGTATTTGAGGACCGGGACATTCACAGGGAAACCAAAACGGTGTCTCCAAAAATTTTTACACATCCCTTGGGAATACAGGCAAACTAATGCCAGTGTACTCGAAAAAGCAAAGATCACCAGTGTCAAAGCAATGGTTCTTCAACATCAACTTCGATGGACTGGCCATGTTGTTCGGGTGCCTGATTATCGTCTTCCAAAGCAACTACTCTATTCTGAAGTTAAAAATGGAAAGCATAATGCTGGTGGTCAACAAAAGAGGTTTAAAGACTCTCTCAAGGCAAATCTTTAAAAATGTTGTATAAACACCGACAATTGGGAAACACTAGCCTGCAGTTGGAGAAGAACCTTTACCAAAGGTGTCATGGGTTTTGAAGACGCTCGAACTCAGGATGAAAGGGAGAAATGTGCTAAGAGGAAGGCACATTTGGCAAACCCTCACCATGATCAACTCCCAGCTGGAAACCTATGTCCCCACTGTGGAAGAACGTGTGGATCCAGAATTGGCCTCCAAAGTCACTTACAGACTCACTGTTAAGACTACGTTCATAGAAGACAATCTTACTCGGCTATGAGTGATCATAGAAGAAGAACAAGCAGCAGCTTGGAATTGCTTCAAGAGTGCTTGGAGCTTACAGATGAGGATTTGAATAAGATGACGTCAATGGCCTGGCAGATATTGCTCACAGTGAGAAATGTTTGCCTTTTGGAGATTAGGAGACAGTTGCTCCATCTGTTATTTTTCTTCTGCACATCTAAACAAAGTACAGTCCATTTACCAAACCTCCATTAACACTACATTCACACAGAAATGCCAGTTTGGTATTGGTGTGTGTATTGCCCCCAAATCCATTTATAGTCCTTTGAATAATCTAGTCCCTTTTGGACCTGCCTTCTTGCACAGGGTAATAAAAGATCCCAAACTCAATTTTGGTGGAGTTATTTTGGACTAAGGAAGTGAAAGCAGGTATTTTATGTGATTTTGGGAAAGCATAACAAATGGGGTGTTAGGGGAGGGGTAGTACCACTGGTTGGGGACACGTCATGCTCCTTCTGGGGTAGTTTGTCCAACTTTGGTCCCCACTCTGCATTCAGCTTTCACCTGTGGCTCCTAGAAGCTGTCAGCAAGTGACCACACCAGTTTCTACTGGTTGGCTAAACCAGGTGAAGGTAGCTAATGAGTCTCAAACCCTTGCTGGGTTAGGGACTTCCCTGCATACAAAGACAGGTTCTGGTGGGTTGAGTGGATGAGACCAATACTGGGCCCAACAGTCAAGCAGATGGTTTCTGCATGTACTGTAGAGGGAAATGAGGGGCTAATGGGGTTTGTCAACCTGGGAAGGTAGCCCATCTAGGAGAAGGAAAATGCTGATACTAAATCTCCACTGCCTTGTGGGATATGTTTAGAAAAGAAGGCTAAGGAGTAAACTCTACACAAAACCAAAGTGGAGTCCTTAACATGGTTTGATGGCACTTTGTATGACTTCTGGCAACTCCTGCAGCCCAACTGGTGCCAAATGTATTGCTCTGTTTTCCTTTTGACCACATCAGTGAGGCCAGAAGGGGAGTCTTGTTTGTCTGGGCAGCCCAGGACCTCCATACACACTGCCCAAGCTTGCACCCCAGGGAGGTGACTTAGGTGCTGCTAACACAGCAGTTTGACTTCACCCCTGGAGGCACACTCCATTGTCTCTTAAGACAGATGGATGCCAACAACAAAAGTTAACAAAGCCAAAAAGAGAAAGCATTGCAACTACATCAAACTTCATGTAACCATTTAGAAAGGACACAAGCCCTATTCATGCAATCACATGAGAGACAAAGCAAGTACCCACTCATTGGCCTGCTCCTACCTGCTCTTCATGCATTTTAAGTGGATGAGCCAAGAGGAAGCCATTGAGCAGGACCTCATTCTCCCATTAAGTGATTGTAATCACATGAGAGGCTAACACCTGAATAGGAGTACACTGCCTGTGTCACCCATAATTTTACTGAATGAAAGAACAACTGTACTATATTCTGTACAGTATAGTACAGAATCTAACTCTAATAAGATTAAAACTAGCTTAAAGTTTGAATATGACAGAAAATCAGTCTGGAGATTAACCCTGAGTACTTTAATATCACAGCAGTATAAAATGGATGTGTTTTTTTTAAAAGAAGACATTATAAAATGGCACTGATCTGTAACACTTCAAGACCATGATTTGAGAATGCATGCATTAAAAGATGGAAAGAGATTCAATATACATTTCTCAAGCTTAAGATTTTTTAAGCTGCATTTCCCTGCCATGATTTAATTTGAAATATATATATATATATATTGCCACTATTCAGAAAGCTGCTGGTAACACTATTCCCACTGATGCTATTATCTGCAGGTTGGTTGTGATCTGCAACATTTATAAAGGCAGAGCTTTGAAGTCTGAACACTGGCAGCTCCTAGTTCTACCTCCTGAGATATGTCTAGAAATATGTCTTCCAGCAAGTTAACTATGAACATTTATTTCTTTTATACTGGGAGTAGTTCTTGATATCACTGGCTACCATATAGACCTAGAGAGGGGAGCTGGAAAAGTGCCCACTTCAACATTACTTGATTTGGTGTACATGCTCCCTCTCAGTTGTTAGAACACCAGTGCCGTCACTGGGAGAAGCAGCAACAGAAAATTCACCTGCTAAGCAAGAGCATGCAATATATAAATAACTCTTTCAGAATGCACTGTTCCCCTTTAATTTAGTTTTAATTTTTTAAAAATAAAACCACCAGGCAACTGTGCATTACTAAAACTGTTTGGTTGGCACAGCGTACCATGTTGAGGAAAATCCCTGTCAAATCAAAACTTGTAGGTGAATCATGTGGCAAATATGAACGCATGAACCTGTCTTATATGCAGACAAAGTATATCTAGGCCAGTACTGTCAACTCTGGTTGGCAGTGGCAGAAACTTACCAACGACTCCAGATATTTTTCCTAGTCATAAATCCTAGGGGTAGTTCCAGGTTTAAAGCAGCCCTATGCCCTCCACAGGCCCCCCCACCTCCAGCACTGTTGTCCCTCCCCAGCTATAAGCAAGCAGCTCCAAGTCCCCATTTAAAATTTCCTGTCCAAAATAGTGGTGCCATTTTAGTGTCTCACAATGCCTCAGCATGGGCTGTTTAAGGCATGGGGGGGGTGGGATTACAATGGCTTCTTACAATGAACCTAGAATATGTATCAGCAAGGGTAAGCCCTGTTGGGGTTCTACCGGTAGCAGCTGCCCAAGGGTGGCAAGTCAAGTGCAAGGTTTACACATTAAGCTAGAAGAATTAAAATATACTAAATAAGTAAAGATACTAATGCAGTTGATGTTGCTAGATGCATTCCTCTTGCTTACCTGGAACAGTTATGCCAGAGATTGGACCAGGAACCTTCTCCATGCAGAGCCTATATCCTACTTGCCAGCTGTAGCTTTGCATGCATGTTTTGTGACAAATGGAATGTCTCCAATTTTTCATGTATCTCAGTAATACTTGGGTGAAGGTAGGTGGAAAATGTAATTTTTCCATCCAGGGCTCCAGATATTAACCTAATGATAAATATACCACTTCAGATATATATTCGCCCTAGCAATGTTTCAGGGATTTTGGAAACATGCTGTTTTCTGAAACCAATGCTGTTGATCAACTGATAGGTAAATCATATTAATCTTACCACTCATCAGCTGCATCAAGAAGTCCTTGATCTCTTAAAAGTCTTGTTTACTTTAGTAGAAACAACTGGTGTTTCTGAAATACTATCAGGATTCTGTTTATCATAACAATGCAGAGCACTCTGAGTGAGAAGATTAGCTCCTTAATAATATCTCCAGAATTATAGCATCTACTTTAAGAAACTAAACGGTAGAAAAAAATAGGCTGATATAGAAAGAAAGTTATCAGATATTATTTATGCTTTTATACTTCATTTAAATAAAATATAAATGAACTATAGCAGTGTTATCCTACTACAAAATTATTTGTGATGCATAGAATCCACTTTTAAATTATGAAAGATGCATGAAAACTGATATCATCTCAGCTTCCTTTTTATTATATTGTGTAGTCATAATTGAAAGCATAATGATTATTTGCTCTGCACTTGTTTATGAACTACTGCTACTGAAATATACTCGAAGTCGAGTGTGGATTTCATGCTCTTTATTCAGCTCATAGTAGCGAGGAATGAAAGGTTCCCCAGAACGTCTGCTTTATATACATTATTTACACAATGGGCCCCATGTGATTGGCTAATTCCGGGATACTCCTGTAGGCCAATCAGGTTGCGGATTCACTTCCACCTGGAGCTGGATTGGGTGGCTTCTGCGGACCAATCAGACTGCTGCATTCTGGATCCTATTGTTCTAGGGCCAATCAGACTGCTGCATTCTGAATCCTATTGTTCTAGGACCAATAAGACTGCTGCATTTTGGATCCTATTCAACTCAGTACATAACAGCTACTCAAATTACATTCTCAAAAAATAAATAAATCAACAAATATGCTCCTCAAAAATAGAAAGCATTGTGGAAGAAAACAATGTTTTCTGTTTCACTTAGATATTCCTTTAGCCTTTAATTATGCAAAGCAAAGCAATGGAATGTCAGGATCCTTTCCAGTTCTTTTCGTTATAAAAGGGCTCAGCTTATCTGTTAGCGGACTCTTCTACTCTGGTCTGTGCTTTTGCAACACTTTAGGATTACATTTGTTAAACTATGGAGAGTTTTGTAGGGGATCCTGCCTAGGGCAGAGGACTGGACTTAATGGCTTTCTGGACCGGAGTGTGCTGTTTGCTTAGTCCATTTGACTTCCAGAATACAAAGACAACTACATGCTTTAAGCATGTTTTGAATCCAGTCAGTGGAGTGTGCAAATTATCCTTGCAAGTCTGAAAAGCAAAGATGCAACAAAAAGAGCAATGACGGCATAGCATTATTCCAGGATAGTCCTTATGTAAACTTAGTGGCCACTGGATGTCACTGTAGCAAAGAAAGTATGCTTCAACAAACACACTAACTAGGCTGAAAAGATTTAAATAGCCAAGTTCTTGCTTTACTGTATTTCTTAAAAGTGGGGGGGGGGGATGTCCTAAGTCTCACCTTTGGAGGCAAAAAAGAAGAAGAAGCATTTTCAGTTCATATTTCCCATTTCCTCTCCCTTTGGGCACTGGAGGCAGGGGAAATTGGTTTCATAGGAGAAAATTGGTGGGTTTTCAGTATGGTTAATGTTGCCATCTCAAATTGGCTGTAAATTATTTATTACCTTCCACACATATGTCTCAAGGGGTGTATAATATACAACACTTTAAAGTAGCACAGAAAACAACAACAAACTGAAATCTAAGTGCTGTAAGATTAAGAACAGTGCCAATATATTCGGTCTAAAATACAAATAAGAAGCTATATTACCATTGCAACTGTAGATTTAATATTGTTTTCTGAATTCTCTTTGCCCAGTAAGTAATCCTAATCTAAAGCATTCAAAGTACTGAGATGAGTTCTAGTTCACAACAAGTTGGAAAATAGGGGTGTTGGGTTCCTATTGAGGATATTCGGCGAGCTAACATGACATTGATGTGGGATTGAGGATTGGAATGATCATTTTGTGATATTATGGCAGTGGACGAAGCTGTATTGTAACTTTTGAATAAATGTTTTTTTAAAGAAAGAAAGAAAGAAAGAAAGAAAGAAAGAAAGAAAGAAAGAAAGAAAGAAAGAAAGAAAAGAAATTAGGGGTGTCAGAAGTACTTAAATACCACCAACAGCTATTTTGTAGTTATAGATAATTCAGGACTTTGTGATGACAAGGCAGTCCATAAACAGCAAAGAGCTCTCTCTAAGGTAGGGAAACAGATGCTTCTCCCAACTGATAGTACTTTTTCATTTTTGTGTGTGTGATGTGGGAAAAAAATATTTTCTTTCTTTGTTAAGCACAATATCATGTCCAGTCACTTCACGTTGTACAGCATGTGCGAGACAGAGCGGTAGAGAAGTACAATGCAAGGGCAAAACGTTAATATTTATCCGTAAGGCTATAATGCTATTTTGTAATCATACTTGCAAGCGGATAAGCTATTCGTCATCTTTGTGACATAATGTATGTTAAATAACCAGAGATTAAAATCCAGGATATTTTGGTAAATATGTTCCTTGACTCTTATAATGCATTTAGTAACAGTAAACACTATATCAAAAGACAACTACATTTCACTGTCTTTAAACTTCACAATTTAAAGATGAGGCCACAAGCTTCGCTTTACATTAACCTGTGAATAACACTATTCTCATTTGTATTGATGGACTTTTGTTGTTTAGTCGATTAGTCGTGTCCGACTCTTCGTGACCCCATGGACCAGAGCACGCCATGGACTAAGTGGATGGACTAAGTGGTCATAAAAGGCGGTAGAAACTGAGAATTTGAGCTACAGTTCTGTGCACTATAACTGGAAATTGAATCTTGGTGCAATCAGTGTGATGTAAAGCAAGTGTGTTCATAGCCAGTGTGCTACCGGTACTTACAGGGATGGGGAACTCCAGTGTGCTACTTACAGCAGGGATAGGGAACTCCTGGAAGTTGTGATTTTAACTCCCATCAGCCCCAGCTACCATGACCAATGGTTACGTATGATGGGCACTATAGTCCAGCAATACCTGGGGGAAGTGTTATTTTTCTAGAAAAAGAGGTGCAGGGACTCACCATGAATCCCTCTCTTGTTCTCTTATAATGGCAATGGCACCCACCTGAGAGGTGCCGGAACTGAGTTCCGGCTGAAAAATGGTCTGTCATAATTCCCCCATCCCTAATGTACAGACAGGCAGTTCTATGTGTGGTTCAGTATTTCATGTTGCATATTCAGTCAATAGTTTTATATCCCTCCCATCCTTGAATAAGGGCTTGCAACAATAGTATGCAAAAAAACCCCTATCACTACAATAAATTGGTAGTAGTAGTAGTAGTAGTAGTAGTAGTAATAGACAACCGATGAGAGTTAGAAAATCATTGTAATAATGTGGCAAATAATAATCATGTATCATTTCCTTGAGGGTTCTGGAGAAATTATTTCTGTCTCCTATGTTGCATTTTCCTGTTTGGAATGATCCTGCTGCCTGGTAGAGGGATTCAAGCACTCAAACCTCTGGCCAGTAGTAAGTAACCTAGTAAGGAAGTCTCTTGCATATGGTTAGGCCATATCAAGTCATGTGACAAAGCTTGAGTCCCTTGGAAAAGCTTCTGTGCTAGGCTTGCTTTGTAGCTCTGGGTGACAAAACAGAGTAAGCTTACTGCCATACGCTGACAAATCTGTCAGCTTCACTTTGTGTTCCAGTTTCGTTTTACCTTCCTGACACCTTACCAACTTGGTAGATTTTCTTACCCATAGCTGAAATTTTAAAATGCAGTGCATGTCAATTGTCTGCTCTCCAGTTGCTAATGCAGCAAATCACAAGAGACACTACCTGAGCAATTAGCAATTAAAGGTAAAAGTAAAGGGACCCCTGACCATTAGGTCCAGTCGCGGATGACTCTGGGGTTGCGGCACTCATCTCGCTTTATTGGCCGAGAGCCGGCGTACAGCTTCCGGGTCATGTGGCCAGCATGACTAAGCCGCTTCTGGCGAACCAGAGCAGCGCACGGAAATGCCGTTTACCTTCCAGCCGGAGCGGTACCTATTTATCTACTTGCGCTTTGACGTGCTTTCGAACTCCAGCACCTATATTATAGTCAAATGAAATTGTAAAAAAAGGAATGCAGAAATGGTGGTGCTTCAACCACCACAAGTATATATGGAAATCCCCACTTCGTTCACAATGGGACCTTCTGCAGACATGACATCTTGAAACCATCTCTACAACAGTGAACTCGAGTCAGATTTACGAAACAGAAAAACACTATCCAAAATATTATCCTTCAGATTGCACTTCTGCATTAGCTACCAGGCTGCATGCAAAAACTCCATTAAGTACAAAGTTGCAAGATAAAAGTTTCTTCACAATGAATACACATGAAGTGACTACATCAACTGATGAAACTAAGATTTGGTCCTGTCAGGATAAGAGACCACCAGCAAAAGATATGCAAGTTGTTCTGTACCTCCTAGAGGAGAGTATGGTATACTTAGACAGTGATGGCTAACCTTGACACTCCAGATGTTTTGGGACTACAACTCCCATCATCCCTGACCACTGATCCTGTTAGCTAGGGATGATGGGAGTTGTAGTTCCAAAACATCTGGGGTGTCAATGTTAGCCATCACTGGTATACTATAACAAATTGTTGGTTTTTGTTTTTAAAAAGATCCCAGTCATGCAGAGTTTAGCTTGAGGCTTTAACAGTACTTCACCACACTGAATTTTTGGTCTGACTCAGCTATGCATGCCTTTAGTCTATGCAGTATTCCTGTTAGTAAGCTTTTGTACTCCAGAGGGCTGCTGATAGAGGGGCAATGCCCACAAAAAAGGAGAAAAGGATGTGTTGTGAATAAATTAAATGAAAAACATAAAAAATATTATTTGAGTTGATGATCTTGAATGCAATTCAACTGTAAGAGGTAAGCAATCACATATTGCCCTGCTTATTACTGTTTATTTTCTACTAGCTATTCATTGTCCTATTATCGTAATCTAAATGTGTTTCTCTGCCATAAAGTAATGCTGTTATTGATGCTTAATAAAGTTTAAATGCCATGTAAATTTGTTTTCCAGTGGCAACATAGATGGATTATACAACCTTTCATTCACATGACCTTTCATTCAGAAGACCTGGTGACAACCTGAAATTGTTGTCTGCATTGGCTCCCTATCTTTGCCATGCACAGGATCCAGCTACAGTGGAACCTTGGTTCTTGAACACCTTGGTAATCGAGCATTTCAGCTCCCGAACGACAAAAACCCGGAAGTAAGTGTTTTCATATGTTTTTAGGAAGCCGAACGTCCAATGCAGTTCTCGGCTATTGTTTCCAGGGCACCTGCACCAGTCAGAAGCTGTGCCTTGGTTTTCGAATGTTTCGGAAGTCGAACGGACTTCTGGAACAGATTACGTTCAAGAACCAAGGTACCACTGTATTATTGTTTTGAATAGCATTACATTGTCTCACATAATTTCAGAGGGATCCAGAAGAAACTCTTTCTCATTTACATCCTTTTATGACCTGGATTAGTTGGAAAGGTCCACAGTATGGGCCAGACTACTACTGGGAGAAAGAAAAACATTCTTTGACAGAACCATTATTTTATATAGCAGAAACTACCAAAGTCACATGGGGCCCCAAACACATGAAAGGTGTTCCCATGCCACTTTAGTTTACAAGTGAACTGGTTTGTCATTTGCCATATTTTTTAGTAAAACATGACTCCTATTAATATGCTGCTGCTACCTCATCAACAACAGAATTCTAGTTTTAGATATAAAGTACATACATTTATCTCCCTGCCTACTCATGAGGCTTTTCCACCTTTATTTTTTAAAGAACAAAACTAAAACATGCCAGCAATGTTTAGGTTTGCTTCACATTATGAAGAGAATTTCTGTGTGAGGTAAGCCTCAGGGGACTACTGACTTCAGTCTCAGTGATAGGTGCAGCCAAATGTGTAATGTACCACAAAGCAGCTTATGTGCTGTATTTTCACAAAAGACAGAAGCTGGTATGTAAAGTCAGTTTTGATAGGCGATTTCTTAGAAAGAATGACTCTGTCCAAGCAGAAAACATAAACAGAATATTCTAGCCAGAGCCTGTCTACAGACGAGGTGGGTTGGAGCAGCCACCTCAGGTGGCAGAAATGCAAGAGTTGGCTCCCCGCTCCCATCCCATTGCTTCTGCCACCACCAAAGAAGCTCTACTTTGCCACTGGTCTCTCCCCACCCCTAGGGGCCGAGGGAAACCAGGACCAAAGTTCTTTGAAATGCCCCCTTCTCACTGAGTTTTGAATTCCCTTGAAGGAAAGCCATTGCAGAGCCTTACATGCCCCCCATTGCAGGAGCGGCAGCAGGACGTTTTGCCTCAGGTGCAAAAATGTCTTGAACCACCCCAGATCCTAGCCTCACCTTATATTATCTATTTCCTTAACACATCCTCTTAAAACAGGGCATACTATTGGTTCCCTAAGACATAAAAACCAAGTACAGTGGACCCGCAAAACCACAATGGTAACTTTACAAAAGCAAATAATAATAATAATAATTAATTTTTTTACAAAAAAAGTTAATAAAGTGTCAATATTGGAGATCTAAAATGCAAAGGCAGTGGCATTTTTAATTATGAGTACAATCTTCAATCTGTTTAAATTGATAGGCTAATGAACTAAAGCCTTGGTTGATTAAAACTGGTGGTAGCCATTTTTAACTGGTAAAAGGGAAAGTGGCAAGACTGCTTGATAAGGGCATATGCTTTATTATTCTGTGCAGTTTATCAGAAAATGAGAAAAGATTGCTCTCTCATCTAACAATGAACAGTAACAAATCTGACATTTCACACTTCTTGAAATATTCTCAGAAAAGCACCTCTACTGAGGTTTTGATAATATGCAAACTCATTTAAATTAGTTAAAGCAACTGATTAAGTCTGTCATCAAATCAGTCAGGAATCTTATTATCAATGTGTGTTTTTTCCTGTCTTGAAATAATTTCTACTGTTTTTTTCTTGGGGTATTATTATTTCAACAGATTTACATGCTATTTTTTTAAAATCAAACTCCATTCTTAGCATCACAATAATTACACTAAATTCCAATAGCTTCTGATTAAAATCAGATTTCCATGCAGTAGAGTTTTTTGAGGTACAGATAACTATTTATGCCATCATGACAATTTAATGCTACATTTCCTCTTTGGAGAAAAATGAGGTGTTAGTAGATCAAACCACATTATTATCTGCTCTAGTAAAGCCTGTAGAATGGAAACAAAAATGAGACATGGATTCCTGTAAAGCATCTGAGTTGTGCTGAGACTTACAGGAAGAGAAGGCCATCAGGATTGTAATTAAATTAGGCTCTGATTTTAATAGCTGAACATACGTGGAGTTGTTATACAAGCACAGCCTAAACATATAACTTCCCTTTTTCTGACTGCCTTCCATTTTTAGCCACATTCACACCTAATGCTAAATCATCATTTAACACTCTATGCACAACTTGGGAAGATCCCGAGCAAAGTCTCAGGGTCTTGTGGTCTATGCTCTCGCATGGCCAGACTCTACTAGTGCTTAGTTAACTTCTTCTTGCTTGAAGAGAAGGTACAACTACTTGAGGCCTGCTTATTCACACTTAAGTTGAAGTTAAGGATAAATGCCACTGGGTGACAGAGAAAAGGAGCGAATACCTCTGTCTTCACCCAGAAGGAAAGCTGTGCCTAACTTGGTCATAATAGAAGAAATGACGTAAGAAGGGAGCTGCAGCCCAAGACAGGAAAAGAGCTGGTAAGGGAACACCTAGCTACTTTAAATGAATTCAGATATTCAGGGCCTGATGATCTGCACCAAGGATACTAAAGGAGCTTGCAGATGTAATCTCAAAGCCTCTGTCTATAATCTTTGATAATTCTTGGAAAACAGGTGAGGTCCCTGTGAACTGGAGACAGGCAAATGTTTTCCCCATCTTCAAAAGGGAGGGAGAAGACCCAGGTAACTCCCAACTGGTCAGTTTGATGTCAATACCAGGAAAGGTCTTAGGACAGATAATTAAATAGTTGGTCTGTGACCACTTAGAAAAGGATGCTGTGATTATTATGACCCAGCATGGGAAACAAGGAGTGAGGTATCCCCTGGGTCTGTTACACTATTTTAGGAGTGGGATGGTTAAGAGAGTGGGTAACTGAGGAAAAGTGCCCCTCACTCATGAACCAGGGTATAAATCTGTGAAGGAAGCTGTGTTGTGTTAAAAGTATTTAACTGTCATAACTAAGTAACAGAAGCTGAAGCATAACAACTAATTCTGAGTAAAGAGAGGTTAAGAGAAGCCGTGACTATAACACTGTGCCCAAGCCTGAGACATCTTACAGTGAGTTAAAGCAAGTAAGTTAACTTCTACCCGAAAGAACACATTTCCTGACACACTTCGTTTCACAAACTTCTTTTTGTTTAATAAAACTTTTCTTGTTTTTTGATCATTTTCTGCCTGAGACTCTAATCACTAAGTTTTTGCTCACACAAGTCCCCCACATGATAGCCCACGGTAAATTGTGATACTTGGTGTATTCGGCACTATAATTAATTGGGGCCAGATAGCGGGGTGAGTCCACCACACTATTAATTGGTGGTAAGTGGTGGATCTGCTACACGGGGTCTGAACTGGCAGCACTAACTCAGAAAGAGTTCTTGGAGCCATGGTTGGATAGCTGAATGAAAGCATAAACTCCATGTGTTGTGATTTGCATGCTAGTGGAAAAATTCTTCTTATGGGTCTAACCTTACTCTTCTGCCAAGCACATTGGTCAAAAAAAGAGCATGAGGCATACAGAATGCAAACTTGCTTCTTATAACAGTTTTTACATTCTTAAATTCCAAGCAATATCTTCATGAACATGAAAAGTCAGCATTAAACAGCAACTATGAAACTCCTTACTGGCCTTGGCCCCATTCTGGACAGTTCCTGATTATTACAAATCTGAGATAACCCAGAAATGTTACACACTTTTACAGTGCTATAGGGATCAAGTAAAAGTAGCCTTTGTCAGGTGTATGAGATTGCAACAGATGCTGCAGGAAGAAAATATTGTGAAAAGTCACCTTGAAAAGCACTGAAACACAGCATTTATCTTGAAGAGGGAGGGTAAATGAGGGAAAGAGATGACGTTTGCCGCACACAGAGAGGAATGGTTGGAAGAATGTTCTTTTTATGCTTGTCTCTATTTTTAAACCCATATTGCCATTTTTAACTCACCCATCTTTAGGGTGGGTGAGCAGGTTTTAGCAGGCTTTTACTTTACTTATTTAAATTGGCCCATGCAACAGATTAGTCCTCATTCGGTCACCGAAAAGCAGCAACTCTATGTCAGAGATTGAAGATTAAATTATTTGTAAGTGT
Organism: Darevskia mixta; assembly: GCA_034641385.1. NCBI lineage: Eukaryota > Metazoa > Chordata > Lepidosauria > Squamata > Lacertidae > Darevskia > Darevskia mixta. The sequence goes on from JAWWNH010000105.1 coordinate 7,315,233, forward strand.
CAATCCTGAAGGTATCAGCACGAGAAAAGTTAAAAGAAAGGGCACCCCAGCTTAATTGCTCTAGGGCAGTGTTTCTCAACCTTTTCGGGGCAACGGCACACCTGTCTCATGAAAAAAATCTCGCGGCACACCACCACCAGAAAATGTCAAAAAATCACAAGGAGACGCTGTGCACCCACAAAATGGCGGCGGCAACGTCGCCATGGCAACGGAAATCACGGAACTATGCGCCCAAAGTAAAACGGCCCAGGGAAGCCTAAACGGCTCGCCACAGCAGCAGCACAACAGCCCCAACTGGCAGCGCTAGGAAGACACAACCGCCCGGGGATCCCCACCGCCCTCGCACTCCCGAGCGCAGCAACCTCCAACCTCCCGACCCGCGCCCCCCAGCGCCCCCCAGCCCCCCCGCGCCACCTCTCTCCAGCTCCCACCAGAGTGGATGCCGAGCTCTCCGAGGCGCCGCTCCCCGTCGCCGAGGTCGAGGCCGAGCGGGGGGAAACCGAGCAGCAGGCGCTGGGCCTGGACGGGGACCCCGGTGAGGGCAGCGATCGTGGCCCGGAGCTCGCGCAGGCGGGAGTGCGCCGTGAGTCCAGGCAGCGGACAGGAGCCGCTCCGGGCTCCACAGCGCCGCCGCAACATCTCCCCGCCTGAAGTTCCTTTTTTTTTTTTTTTTTTTTTAATAATTTTTATTAATTTTAAAAATTTTTAAACATAGAACATTACATTTCGGTCAGGATTCATTACTCCCCATCTCTCACCTTGGGGAGTTATTTAATCTTACCCTCCCTCTCACAGAGGTAAACCCATTCATTATTTTCCCTGACCTTAAACAAATCATTATCTAGCTTCGGCCTAACCCTGTTCTCGGATAGGCCACTCTTGGTTACAAAACATAATCGTAGTGACTTCCTCCGCACCTCCCCAGTGGCTGCATTAAACAAAACATAGTTCTGGTTCAGGTACATAGGTATACTAAACATATCTTTAACATTATTTCAGAACATAATTCTAACTCAAATACAGTGTCTTTAATTCTTATTTCACCTCATCTTCTAATTCCAACCTCCGCGTCCTCCTCCCAAATCTTCTATAAATTTCCTTCTGACTCCCCTTAATCTTCAGGCTCCTAACTTCGAAAGATCCTAACATAATCCTAGCTCAAAACCATGTCCGGCATAGATGCTCAAAATCCACATATATAATCAGTCCCAGGTTGCCCACCTACCCTGCTCAGCCCTCCCCTCGCCGTTCCCCAGTCCAAGCCCAAGTGCTTGCTTGCAGTTGGGCTCCATCATCTCTGTGTCTTCTCCGCTGTTCCTGTTCCCAGTTTTTAAGGAAATTCTTCTTCTCCTTCATTGATATCCTCTTGCGCCGAGATGAGTTAACTTTCACAGATGTTGTTTTCTTGATTCTTTTCTTAAGTCTAAATATCTTGTGCCGAGAAGAGATTTTCCTGCAGCGAGGCTTGTCTTTAACCTTGAAGGGGATTTCTCCCCCTTCCATCCTTTGTGCAGCTGGGATGACATCACTGTTGTTTACGACTCCTCTCATTCTTGCAGTTTCCGCTTGGAACTCCTTTCTCAGTTCCCAGATTTTTTCAAGGACCTTCTTCCAGCCTCCTTTGTCCAAATCATCCTCCATTTTCAGAGACATAGCTATATAAAGTTCCACACCGAACCAAGTCCAAAGTCAAAATCCAAATTTCCACAATAAAAACCAACAGGTCCGATTCAAATCCTCTACATATCAAAATTGATAGTTAGTTGCCCCCCGGATCAGGGGTGTCAAAAGGATTCAATCTCTGTTGCCAAGCCAAATTCCGTTACAGTTTCAACCGCGTTGGTAATAAAGTTCCTGATTTAGTGCCACAATAGCAAGGGACGGACCTCCGTAAATTGCATCCCTGTACTTCGCCAAATTAATCCAAATTCTTCGGTACTTTCCTAGTACTCACGTTTAAAATGTCCAATCTTGTCCTTTTTCGGAGGAATCAGCGCGCTCAGAAGGGAAGGGCTCGCAGCTTCAACCCGGCGAGCAATGGCGATCCGAGGGGCTCCGTCGCCCCGCGTCTCACTCGGCAGCCTCTACTGTGGCCGCCGCGGGAGTTGGGGCGACGTTGAGAGCCTCTGCCGGATCCTTAGGTCCCGGGAACCAACTCCCGGGGGTTTTGGGGGCTGCGTTGCTGTCGCAAGCACCCCTTTAAGCCGGCCGGGTCGGGGAATGCCAGCAGCGGCATGTCCCCCGACCTTCCTTCCTCCGGCGCGCCGACCGGAAGCCCCCGCCTGAAGTTCCTGAGCTGTTTCGGCGGCGGCCGCCGGGCTTCAGCGCCCCCCAACAGCAAAATGGTGGCGGCTACCGGCAGCCCCCGCGTCTCCCTCCTCCGACTTCCCATTGGTCCCTGGCAACCAATCAGATTCGGCGGCGAGCTCCCAGCCTGCGCATGCGCGGCAGAGCCCGGCAGCCTCTCCGCGGTGCCTCCTCTCGGCGGTGGCCCTCTGCGCTCCCTTTCCCCCACTGGAGCCGCCACCACGCGCCTGCGGCGTGAGTCCCCAACGGTTTTCCCGCGGCACACCAGCCGACGTCTCGCGGCACAGTAGTGTGCCGCGGAACACCGGTTGAGAAACGTTGCTCTAGGGCAGGGGTGTCAAACTCCGGCCCTCCAGATGTTTTGAGACTACAATTCCCATCATCCCTGACCACTGGTCCTGTTAGCTAGGGCTGATGGGAATTGTAGTTCCAAAACATCTGGAGGGCCGGAGTTTGACACCCCTGCTCTAGGGTAACACTTTATGCTTCTAATTTTTGTCACATTGGTTTTGGGAGCAGCGCTGACTCTGATGACAGTAATCTTGATTTTTCAGCTCAGGCTTGATACCAGTTTGTCAACAGATTATTTCTGGCTGCCATCATCATTCAGATAGGCCCTTCCTGCAGGAATAGTAAGAAAATGATTTTCTTTGCCATATGGACTAGTATTATCTCAGACACCCCTACCCTTCCCTTCAATACAAAGTGAAGGAATGCTAATTAAACACTCCAGGTGTAAATTAATGCACCCTTGATGTTTTATTTTTACATTTTCACTCAGGCATAAAATAACGAGCCACGTTTTCTCCATTCAGAAGAATCAAGACTTTCAATCTAATTCCTATGTAAATGTGATGTCGCATTGGAATGAGTCCTTCACCATTTCTAAATTCTGAAACATGAATATTCTGAATACTCAGAGAGTTGCATCTGAACTACCTTCTTTGCTACATCCCCAAATGAATAGCTTATTTGGGAAATGCCTGCAGGTGCAACTGCCTAATCTCCACAAGTTTTAATTTTTGGCTATATTGCAGGTTCCTCTTGTGAAATGCAGCATCACAGCATGAACATTCCAGTTTTAGCAATACTAATGAACTGTAAAAAAAACAACCCACACATAATACATACAATTATATGCAAGGGATTAAGGCATGAATTCTTACTTAGTATTCATTACATATAATGAGGTAGCCTTAAATAATCTAAGATTAATTTACCCCATGCAAGCCCAATTTCTAAAGAAAAGTAGCACATGATCATTGTAAAACCAAGAACATTTCATTACATTCTAAGCATAGTAACTGGACACATTTAAAATTGTGTTATCTGGTTTAAGGTAGGAAATTAAGTGCACTTCAAAGATTAGACCTCTATGTATTGCATAGCTGTGTTGCAGTGTTTGAGCAGGGATATAATATGAGCTGTATAGACACCAGGACTCCTAGATGGTGTTTGGCAGGATGATTGGGAAGGGAAAATAAAGTTAGCATTCAGGGCTGAAGGCAGCCCTGTTTAGGGAAGTTTTTAATGTTTAATGCTGTACTGTGTTTTTAATATTCGGTTGGGAGCGGCCCAGAGTGGCTGGGGAAACCCAGCCAGATGGGCAGGGTACAAATAATAAATTATCATTATCATTATTATAGTTTCAGACCAGCTTTATTTATTTGATTTTTAAACCTACCAGTCACTCTTCATCCAAAGTGTCTATAAGCAACTTACATGGGGGAAAATATATACGTAAATATAGTACCATAGGGTGAGAGGAAAGTTACATACAACATTCATATTCCTTACAACCTATTCCTTACAACCTAAACAGAAACAAAAAAACATATCCCACATTATAGTGATAGAAAACATTAGCAGCACACTAACAATAAACAAAACAATACTCCCACCCACTAACCAGCAGATAAAAATAGAAACTCAACAGCAATACTCCCCTACCTAGCACAAGAATCATTCACACCAGCATGCTAAAATTTATTTATTGCAGTATTCCTAAAGCACCAAGTCAATGAAAAAATATAATGGCAGTGTACAATGTAAGCATTAAAACATCATAAAAATGACCAGCAGTGAATTAAACTATGTCCTTGTTTAAGACCATAAGGGAGTTAAAAGAAAAGCACTATGGTTTTTTAAAAATATTATTTCCATCAAAGGAGTCCAATACTAGGAGAAGCTAAACTCCAACTGTTGCTTCACTATAATTCCCATCATCCCTGACCAATAGAGATGTTGGCTGGGGATGGTAAGAGCTGTTTCCTTGCTTTATGAAATGGTCTGCCTCCCTCACAATGGAGACTTGGATCCAAGAGGAGGTCTTGAGCCAGTAGCTCACTGCTCAGAATGTTGTGTTTAGTTATTTATTTAAAATTTAATAAATAAATGTATGTTTCATTCTAACACTGTGCCTCATTGGTACTAGTATATCTAACAAAAATCTTAACAAAATCTGGATACCCAACAGAGATACAGAGTTGTTGTTTTTGCATTAAAAAATTGCAACTTAGCACCATTTTCTATCGCGATAATGAGCTTGCATGCCCTGCTAAATTTCAGGCCCTGGAAAAGTGTCTCTTCACCCCCTGCAGATTTATCCACAACGGAGTCTCCATAAACTCCCATTTAGATACTTCATTTTTGTTCTGACTTGTAGAAGTCACTTGGTCCAAAATCTGTTGGACTTGGGCCCACCATCTGCTGTTGATACTACATGACCACACTTCAACCAGTGTGATCAGCAGAGTATGCACGGCTCCAACAGAGTCTTCCAGCAGATGTTTGTCTGCTTTCCAGTAGTTTAAGTTCCCAGTTCAGAAAACTCCTTTCCTACTCAGTTCACTTTAGAGTATAATGCATTCATTGTCTCATGGCACAAGACAAGCAAAAACACACTAGGTACATAAACTTTAAGAGATGCTGGTACATCATGAACTTATCTGCGATAATACAGTTCTTCTGGTCTTAGAAGTAAACCTTGTAAAGATACATGCAGCCTTGGTTTTATATTTGCTTCTGCACATACACATATTCCTTGGAGAAAGGGAGGGTAGATGAGACATTTAGCTAGTTTGCTAACTCTAAACAGAATCGAGATGTGGGGTATGGGCTGCTCCAGGCACAGACCAAGCAGTTTCTTCTTTTCCTGAAATAATCTCTGGTTACTCTGCTTCAGTTTGGCAGCAAAAAGGATAACAGGCACACAACATCACCCAAAAATGGGGAATGTATGTTCAGATGGTTTCTGAATTTGTCTTAGTCAGGGGAAAATCTGGTCATCCATCGCACACAGCTGGTATCTGCTCAGGCCCTTCCTACTGACATATTTTCACTCATGTCCATTGTGTTGGCCAAGTATCTTTCAACATGGCCCCAATTTCCAACATGTAATTTCCTGATAGGCTGCCCAGCTAGGAAACCTTTAAGTATGGGCCGCCCTTTAGCTATTACCTATGGTTTATATTACCTCCCCTTGGAAAACACTGTAGAAAATAAAACTGCATTATGACCCAGAACTGTCTGTTTTTTGCCCCAAATGCAAGTCTGTTGGGGAAAAGATGACAAAAGCAGCAAACAGTTTAACTAATATGTTCCCCTTTATTTACTATTATTGTGTCAGCACTGTGTAGTCATGTTACTTTAATTTGCCCAACAGGATGACGTCTTTTCACTTAACATTTGGAGATAACACAGCCAGGGGAGTGTTAGAAACCACCGCTTTTAATTTAAGATACTATTTAAGCTGGTGAGAATTTCTTGGGCTTACCTTCTTCCACACATTTCTCCCCTGCTCCCTTTTTCTCTGTAAACAATTCTCATTTCACTGCAAGAGCTGCTGAATAATATATTGCCAGCAGGCAAGCAAGCATTGCCTAAAATGATCTCAGTGACTCAGCATAGAAGAGGCCTTCAAAACACAAGCAAGTAATTCTTTTTCACAAAAGCTGCATGTCACCAACCTCTCAACTGGTTCAAAAACCCAATGTGGAAAAGAGACAAATGAACACATTATCTAAAGGTTATATTCATCAATATGGCCAAGTTGTGATATTAATTAAAGCAAGGCAGAACAAGTCCCAGACTTGGATTCTCTTATGGAATCCTGACTGCAACTACCATAAAGCCATTGCCCTGCTTATTAGGGGCTATGTAGGGCATAACATGATGTGAAGTATTAATTTTTATGGAGAAATTCTCCATAAAACATAGTGATTAATAAAAAAATTATAATCTGTATTTCTACAGATCTGTATGCAGCTTACCCCTGGAAACTTCTTAATGTCAAACATAGCTTTAGAACATGTGAATTAAAACAAGAGAGTGCTCCAGAGCATGTGCAACAAAGTGTAGGAGATGACTCAACCAGGAATCAGAGTTTTTATCAGAAGAAGGTGGAGGTAGAGGAGAAAGGCTGTAGTTCTGCTATCTTCTTAATGGGAAAAGAGCTCTACCTGGCAAGAAACTTCATATGGGGCGGGGTGGGGGGCTGGGGAGAAATATCTGTCAGAGATAAACCCAAAGATTTGCCTCTGTGCAGAAGAGTGGACAGCAGCATTGCTGTTAATAGAAAATGCTCAATGTTGAACATACTGGGTTTGAGGCAGCGGTGAAATATGAGACAAGTAGTTGGATATGTAGAACTGGATAATGGGAGCATTTGGGAGCTGAGAGGCAGAACCAAATGTCATTAGCATATAGGCAACACTGAAAGCCCTGGGATTTGACTATTATTCTTATTTATAAAATTAGATATCAGGGCGGTTCACAATTTAAAATTGATAAGGTGACAATGTGACAATGTGTAGAGGCAAAGCAAGAGAGAGATGATCAACATCGATTCCCCCTATGGAATCACTGAATAAGTGATCATACTGGCAGGAAGAGTATTAGTTAAGGACACAAATACTGAAATCTAGGGCATGAAAGGAATTGAGCAGGCAAGAGTCATCAGTTGTATCAAAGGTGGTAGAGAGGTCAAGGACGATGGAGGCAGGGCAGATACTTCTGGATGAGGAAATAGAGGTTCTTTTGAATAACTTCCACTGGAGTGCAGAAGTAGAAACCATGTTGGATAAACTGGGAAAGAGAAAGTCAGCGGAGCAGAAATAAAAAAAGCATCCTCCAGGAATTTGAAGGCAACAGGTAGAGGAGAAAGCAGGCAGAAGTTGGAGTTGCAGGGTGATTTTTAATTTCTTAAGGGATTTAAAGCTTTTTTATTAAGAGTGAAATAATGGTGCGTTTGCATACATTTAAGAAAGAGCTAGATGAGAGTTTTGATTTATGATTTGGATAGGAATAATAATGACACAGCTAATGCCAACCAGGAGATGGGATAAGACTAATTCTTTGGGAGGTGACAAATTTAGAAGCAGACTATAAATTCTTAAATAAATATAATTTATTATTCAAACCCAATGACCAGGTATCTAGCAACAGTGTCAACAAACATCCCAGTAATTCAGATCACACAACAGAAAATATACAAATTTATTAGTTGTCATAATAGCCTTTTAAAAAAACTAACTACATGTCAAGATAGGTAACATTTCCATCTTTTAAATGGTAAATACATATTTCTATGCATAATGAATTATTAAGTATTGAAATATCAGTCTAGGTCATTCCCATGCTAATCCTACAAATTCAATTATATATATATGAATGCTTTTGAACAATGCAGCTGCCTTTTAATAGTTGTTATAAAGAGCAATATAAAAGGATATATGAATTATTCCCATCTACTAGCAAACACACCGCATCACTGTGTTATAATTGTCATATGTGCTATTGTCATGTAATACTGTAGCAGACAATTTCATACCTATTTCATATTTCTTCCAAAGAATGCAAAGAATCCATCAGAAAGAGACATATCATGCTTTAAAATCATCAGTCAAAGCTATTTATTCTGAACCAGTTCAAACATATGCGTTCCTTTCCTTCCATTCTGTTCAGACTTTTAGCCAGTTCGGTCATCATTGCAAGCCATTTTGACAGCACATTCTCAGAGCTCACCTAGTGTCTACACTAAAAGCAAAAAAAAAATAAAAAAAAATACAGCAGTACAGGCACTGCTACTGAAATCATGATATGCCAATGTCATTATCCTGCATGGGTTGGTGATGAGTAGATCATTTTTCCCTATTGATTTAGCTCTACAGAACTGCCCCTCCCCATGATACAGTCATCAACAGCAAACACAGACTGACCATAAACACATATTTTAGAAAGAAAGAGGCAGATTGCCACACTACAGTCACCATTCAGAAGCCTATAGCATAATAAGCCATTTTCAGAAAGTAGCTCAGTCCTTCACATTCACAAACAATAGCTGTCTGAAAAACCTGACTCTGCATTCTGATACAGAGATCTGATCTGAAAGAGCGTTGCAAACCCTGCATCACCACAAGCCAGTATCGGCAAATTCTACCTTTCTAACTTGTCATATTTTGTAGGGATATAAATATATATATTACCTTAGATGAAGACTTCCCTTTTGCCTTTTTGTCCATCACAAGTATCTCAAGTTTTTATTTTTAAACGCACACACAAGGGTTGCACCAATAAACTTCAAGCATCCTCTCCTGCGGCAGAAAGCATATTAAAAAGAGAGAGGGAGAGAGAGGAGATTTCAAGCTGTGACCTCAGAGCAAAGCACAGCCGTTATCTCTCCGCCAACCTTCTGTAGAAAACAGACGAGACAGCAGGGAAACTGGCTTTCTTGATGGCTGCAACACTTTCAAATCAAGCATTCTGCGCACTGTAAGCTCAAGGATTTATATCTTCTTAAACAGGCCGGTCCCACATAGCCTTGCCCTGTGCTCCTGGCAATATGAAGCATTTCACTGCAGTCACTTTCTGGAAAAAGATCATCCCATCATGTTGAGATCTTTGCCTCTCAGCACAGAGACTAAAACAATGGGCACAATATGCATAATACACTCACTAAAATATCCGGTGCACTTCCTGCAGGCAGCATTGCAGCCAGTAATGGGAATATATTGATCAGCTCACTAAAATAATCAAGATGAGGCACTGACTCACTGCAGCAAACAGTTGTTCCACCCAGACGCAGATCCAGTTTTCTATCCCTACAACATCCTTATGGAAATGAGAGGCCAACATGCATGGAATGGTATATTTATATTTTCGCCTCACCATCTGGGATCTATTACTCTCTCTTTTGGAGGAAAAAATGCTGATCAACTGCTTTCTGCTGCCCCCACTTTGTTTATTCCAAGTACTGACTAGCTGTTCACTCTAAACTACACAAGATATATGTATGATTCAATTAATGAAAGCCTCACAGTTTAACAGCTTGTGTTAAGGGCTTTCCATGTTCACTCATGCTTCAGAATTACAGCTGTTAAGGGCCATGACCATAATAGAAGCATTATGCAGGCAATATAGGTATGACATAGTTGGTATGGAATACAGTGGTACCTTGGGTTATGAACTTAATTCGTTCCAGAGGTCCATTCTTAACCCGAAACTGTTCTTAACCTGAGACACGCTTTTGCTAATTGGGCCTCCTGCTGCCACTGGCACGCGATTTCTGTTCTCATCCTGGGGCAAAGTTCTCAACCCGAGGTACTACTTCTGGGTTAGCAGAGTTTGTAACCCAAAGCGTTTGTAACCTGAGGTACCACTGCATTGGTATGGTATATTGTTAGATCCAACTTTTCTGCTGAGTGATGGACCTAAGTCCCAAATTTGTTCAGTCACTGAAACAGCCACAGAATATTAACAGAATCTATCGTTTCTAACTATAGGCTAGAGAATCACCTCTCCTCCTCCATATTTCTGATCATAAAGATGGAATGCAATTCATCCAACTCATCCTTAAAGGTAAAGGTAAAGGGACCCCTGACCATTAGGTCCAGTCGCTGACGACTCTGGGGTTGCGGCACTCATCTCGCATTATTGGCTGAGGGAGCCGGCGTACAACTTCCGGGTCATGTGGCCAGCATGACTAAGCCACTTCTGGCGAACCAGAGCAGTGCACGGAAACGCCGTTTACCTTCCCGCCGGAGCGGTACCTATTTATCTCCTTGCACTTTGACGTGCTTTTGAACTACTAGGTTGGCAGGAGCAGGGACCAAGCAACGGGAACTCACCCCGTCACGGGGATTCGAACTGCCGACCTTCTGATCAGCAAGCCCTAGGCTTTGTGGTTTAACCCACAGCGCCACCCGCGTCCCTCCCAACTCACCTTTAACATAGGCCAAAGACTGTGACCCTATAATTCCCTTGTCCAATGTCACAGCATAGCAGCCTCCAGGAATCACAAAACATAGTCATAAACATCAAGCTATATTTTGTTTTCTACTTCAAACCTTTCAGGAATACTTTGAAAACCACCTTAAACTATTCCTTTTCCCATCAGACTGACAGTAACTAGTGAAAGATCAGTCGTGTTTCTAAATATTCCACTCCCAGCAATTCACCTTGAAAGAGAACAGAAGATCATAGCCCTTACATATATTCATTTGGGGTAGATTATAGTTTTGGCTAGGATTATAAGAGTGCACATGGTTTGTAATGGTGTTTCATATATTTCTGAAAAACCACCAGATCATCACCATGAGATGGATCATTATGCAGGATGATGAAGGAACTTCTCTTCCAGTTCAGTTCAACCAACTACTAAAATGAATGGTATGAAAAAGAGGACAAATATATTATTGGGAACACAGGAAGCTGTTCAGAATTGTCTACACTGACTGGCAACAGCTTTCCAAGATTTCAGGCTGGGTTCTCTGTCAGTTTTACCTGAAGATGTTGGGGATTGAACCAAGACCCTTGGGCACGCAAAGCAGATTCCACACTGAGCTATCACCCATCCTTTTACAAGTAAGAGTGGCAAGAGTATGGTAAGAATAGAGGTGGTACGGAGGGAACAATCCATCGCACCTTCACACCAAACCCTCTTGAAGGTAAACTTCAATGTCTCTATATAAACCTGGCACTTCAGCAGCAGAGCCCATGTATTTCCCTATAAACCATACAACAAACTACAGCTTTAAATGATGACCAAAAGATTCATATCATTATGTCTCTAGAGCCATACATGAAATCCTCCTTTATAGTGGGGTAGGGACCCAGGTGGCGCTGTGGGTTAAACCACAGAGCCTAGGGCTTGCCGATCACAAGGTCGGCGGTTCGAATCCCTGCGACGGGGTGAGCTCCCGTTGCTCAGTCCCAGCTCCTGCCTACCTGGCAGTTCGAAAGCATGTCAAAATGCAAGTAGATAAATAGGAACTGCTCTGGAGGGAAGGTAAACGGCGTTTCCGTGTGCTGCTCTGGTTCGCCAGAAGTGGCTTTGTCATGCTGGCCACATGACCCGGAAGCTGTACGCTGGCTCTCGGCCAATAAAGCGAGATGAGCGTCGCAACCCCAGAGTCGGACACGACTGGACCTAATGGTCAGGGGTCTCTTTACCTTTACCTTGCCAATATATTTCACTTATGGCAACCAATGCACCCCTTTGGTTTCAGATAGTACATGGGTAGATGAGTTTAAAAAGTCTGAGACACAAATTTTCATGGCCCTTTAGTGGCTATAGTGGCTCATTTACCAGAAGTAATGCATTTAGCGTTAACTCTGGAAGTGCTTACTCGATTCTGACCAAACTAAGCCTCCTAGGGCACAACATACATCAGGAGGTTTCTCTTCAGATCGTATAAATCTTTCACCTTTTTTACCTAAAATGGATATCACCGCAAAAGCCAATAGATTTCCATTTTAATAATGCTTACAGATAAATTGTGACAACCACAAAATTACTGCAAAAGTAAAATATACCCAACACAACCTTAAAAAATGAGTAAGACAGTAGCCAATTGTGTTTTAAGATTAATTATTTATGCTTTTCTTCTCTGAAATCACTTGCCTTGTTTGGCAGATTCCTATTTTGACTTAAAGAGGGGAAATGCTGCATTTGTCCACTGCTAGGTTTTTATTTTTTATTTTTTGAGTAAAGCAATTTTAGATAAATGTTACTAGAATTGCACTAAATAGTATCTAGTAAAAAAAGAAAAAAACCCAAGCAAACAAAATACATGAAAACTAGAATGAAGAAATGTCGTACATTCCAATAGTAGTTTTAAAAAAGATGCTCAAATGGCAATTAATCACAATCGCTCCACTTGTTGGTACAATGAGAAACAGCAACTGCTCCTTATCAACTAAATGCAGTATGACAGCAACAGCTTCCTGTCAGCTAAACACAGCATGATGTGTATAAAATATAAGAGATGTCTCAGAAAATGCAGGTCAATTAGCAAGTTGCAAATACCATAATATTGGTTTTGACACAGAATATCCAACCTTTATTATTGGAGAACCAAAATCAAAATGGGCATTGTGAAATAAACTTTTTTTAATTGAGGTTTATCTTTCTGTTTTTAAAGGGGGGGTTCTGGTTAAATTAAAACATGAGGAACATGTAGCTATTTCGCATTGAAGGAAAACTTTTCCTTCTTCACAACTTGACCCTTATTCCCTCCCCCTCCCCTACTTTATTTTCTTTCCCGTTAATTAGTTGGTTCCTACTATGTATAAAAACACACTATTCTCTATCTTCTTGAGATTGGTTGTCCCTTTTTGTCTTTTATATTTATAAATAAACAGACATTGTAAAGATACTAACAAAATTTATCCAGTAGTCTATGCTTGCAAGGAACCTAATCAAGGAATTTGGACTGCAGAACATCTCACATCTGCATTGTTTCTGCACAACAGCCAGATTTCAACTACATTTATTAAAGTTTACCATCCAAATTTATCTTCAGTTATTGGGCTGCTGAATCATTAGCAACCCACCTTTCTCCTGTTTTTGAGTTGGATTTTGTTCCCACTGCTATGCCTACAGTTCACCACACTTTTTGAGATCCTATATTCATTTGTCCCCTTACTAGCAGATTACTGATTCATATTGGTGCATTAATTATTATTATTATTATTTAAAAATACAACATAGCAAGGAATCTTAATGTGGAGAGTTTTGGGTCATATGTTTTTATATTAGTATTGGTAAGGTGAAAGAGGAGACACAAATCAAAAACTGTAGCAAATATGCATGAGGCAAAGTGAAGCAATTTGTCTCTGGTGGCAGACCTGACCCCCCTCTGTCCCCCATTGTTACAATGCTGCCAGCCCTACCAGGGCTTCATCCACGCCATCAGCACAGTGCCATTACCCTCACCACTGTGCCTACTACACCTGACTACACCCTCGCCATTGTGTTGTGGCAGCAGTGTGGGCGCAGCTTCAGGCCAGGGTGCAGCTGTGGTGGTTGGGTTGGTGGCAGCACAGACACAATGGCAGGGGCAGGGAGTGGGTAGGACCCATATCAGTAGAGTGGCGGCAGCATTGTGGGGGTGAGAGTCACTTCCTGGCCTCTTCCAAAAATAATATTAGAAGCTCTACAAGTCAAATACAGAGTAGAGCCCATCCTACAGGAACTGGTCTAGCATTCCACTCAATAGAGTTTCTTACTATAGCATTTACACTAGTACATATCAGAAAGCCATATTTATATATACACATTGCAAACCTGAATTGAAACGTTTCTGTTCTTATGAACATGATTCACTGAAAGCATCATGTGATAGGGGGAGGGGAGCTAAAAAATATGCATGCTGTGAGATTTTACACCTTTAATCATCACAGAATGATAAATATAAGTACATCATAGCCTTTCATTATCAGTGGTCAGTTAGATGAACATACTAAAACTAAATGAACCGCAGAAAGACTTAATTTCAGATAAGCAGAATACAATTATCTGGTATACAGAGTGATATCTGGCATAAATCAGTGACATCATTACATCCTCCCTTCAAAGCAAAGAAGACCGGCGCCAAAGTAATGGGAAATTATTGGGCTTTCGGAGACTGCAAATAGATGTGGGAGTCTGAATCCTTTTGAATGTTCAAGGGTACAAGACTATTAAATACTATGGCATGCCAGGAAACCTGCTGCAAATAGCATCCAGAGAAATGAACCAAATTTATTTATTATTTATTTCTGAATTAACAAGGGGCTCCAGCATGAGTCTGACACCAGTTTCTGATGGTATATTGATGCATAAAAACCTATGCTAGTTTCCCACATTTGCCCCTCCTGTATAAGAATGGCACTCAAGCGGTAAAATCTTTGCATATATAGATAGGAGGCAGAGCTGCAGCTTGCCTGTATAAGTTGAAAGCAACTGTGAGACATGAAAATGCTGCCCCCAAATATAGTATTCTGCATAGAAACAGAATGTACCAGAAAACAGGTCTGCAGTCTTAAATTCCTAGGAGGAAGTGCAGAATATAAATGTGATCGACTCAGTTTCTGCATGAGAAGAAAATGTCCAAAACACCTCTAAGAAACAGCAGACCAGAACAGGCCTACCTGGACATCACTATTCTGCTTTCTTAGCAAATGTAAATCATTTGTCTCTCCTAGACTTTAGAAGCAGCATCTAGAGAAGCCTTGGAACAAGATTTGAAAACTGCAAAGTATTTCATCAAAAGATATAAGCATCACTGCTCACATCAAATATGCAGGGTTCTAAATCTCACTAGGCCCTTCCATGAGTAAATATGGCTCCCTGCTTCAGACATTTGCCCTCTACAAGCTGGGAAAGTGACAGGGATGGTGACAGAGGGTGGAGCTTAGCATGCCAACTCCCACTCATTTTACATGAAATCAGATAGCAGAATGCTGAAACAAGGCTATAATCTATTCAGCAGGTGGCACTGAACATAATTGTATCTGAGGAGTCAGGAGTTTCCTGTTACCGTTCTTGTTGAAGATTAGTAATTACCTATCTCCCTGGCTGGTGTGTCTTCTGAGTCTTCCATGACACCTGCTGGATGTTCATCAATAAGTCAATCAGAATACCATCTATGTAAAGTAGCAGGAATTATGCTTTCTGAACTCTCCTTTACTGCACATCCCACAATCCAAAGCTTTCTTTATTTGTCCTCTCTTAAACAAGCAGTTCTGATCTTGTCTTCTTTCTCTTTGCACAAAAGACACATATTTCACAACCCTATGGCTGAACCCCCACTAGACTCCACAAAAGTTCTGTTGGCCTCTCTGGGATGTTTGTGCTTGGATCTGTGGTTTCTCGGGGCAATGGCACAGCTTTCCCAGTCAATAGCCATGAGCTGCCTCATTTGGAACCTACTGCCTTATCTATCAGAAGTGGAGTTTGACAGAATTTCAACTGTACTGAAAGGACTTTTTGTTCACTCAGGCTGCTGAACGCACATTATTTTGTTTTCGTTCTCTGTTGTTCTTTGTTCTGGTGAGTTAGTGTCCCAAGCCAAGAAATTTGCTGGGGGGGGGGGGAAACAACAGTGTTTCGATCTTGCTTTTATCATGTCTGTACCATCCTGTTAGGTACATGCGTCTAAATTCACAATGAATGTGGAGAAAACAGTTGTTTTGTTGACTATATTGGATTCATGGTTCCAAATATAGGTAATGATCCTGTATGAGTGCAATACATGTACATAAACTTTCTGGAAGCCCTCTAAAAAGCTACAATCAATCATCTTTCTGCAAAACTCTTGCCCTAAGACACTAAGTGATGGAGGTCTCGCTGAGTTTTGTCATTCCTTGGTTCAAAATATGAACTTCAGCTTCTGGTAATGCTCAGTCTATGATTCTTTCCTCTCTCCCAAGGGTCTTTTCTGTCTTAGATTTTGATTCCAATGCAAGTCATAGAACAGGAGTAGAAACCCTTTCTTAGCCTAAGGACCATATTTCCTCCTGGCAAGCTTCTGGGAACCACATGCTAGTATTGGGGCAGGACCAGACATGAAAGAGAGAAGAGCAATAAATTTGAACTTTGCCTTTGTACAGGAGGCTAGTTTTACCACATTCACAAATCTCTCTTGTCTTCCAGCCAGGAAAGCATTATCAAAATTCAAATGGCCAATTCCAGCTACGCAAAAACTGTCAAGGAGGATGCAAAGCAGGACTGGTGAGGGGTCTGGCTCAAGAGGGTATGTGTGCTGGAGAGATTCCTATGGGTCAGACAGAAAGGCCTGGATTATCAAATGTTGCCCCCAGGCCTAGGGATCCCTATTCCTGCTATAGAATAACTATTGAGGTGGTGGAGGATAACTCAATGAAGGTGTTGCCTTGACCCAGTGCTTGCCATCTTGCTGTTCCTGCGGCATTTGTGAGATGATGAACTGTGCTGGTTGCAAGTTGGTTGTTGACTGCACCAACACTAGGACTGTAAGAGGACTGTGAGAGGAAGGTGAAACTTTAGAAAATGTGCTTTTTCTCTGGAATCTGTAGAAAGCAAACAGAAGCCAGGAAGGCAGAGTTCTTCTCAGGTGACATGGTTAAAATAACTTATTGAAGTTTGGTACACCACGATTGAAGAGTCACGGCTGTGCTGGATAAATAAATAATGGATGTAAATGTAAGAGAGTAGAAAGTGCTCATTTAATTTTAAAGAAAACATAAAGCCATAAATAAATTTAGGCTATAAATGAAAAGGTAAGGGCGGGAGGGAGGGAAGGGATGAATGAAATTCTCGAACAGTCTGACAAAAGACTGTAATGGAAAAAACAAAACACAAATTGATTAGTGAATTCAGAGGTTCATAAATGTATGAGAAACAGTGAATTACAGCATTATAAATTTGATGCCCTAATCATCTACAGAATGACTAGATGGTTCTTCCTGCAGACTTTTATA
This sequence comes from Darevskia mixta, assembly GCA_034641385.1. Classification (NCBI taxonomy): domain Eukaryota; kingdom Metazoa; phylum Chordata; class Lepidosauria; order Squamata; family Lacertidae; genus Darevskia; species Darevskia mixta. The sequence goes on from JAWWNH010000105.1 coordinate 7,332,261, forward strand.
AATTAGTATTCTGTAGCAGTAATAGGCAATGAAGAGACATAGGGCTATTGGAAAAGCAAATATTTTCCCCTCAAAAAGCATGTGCATACCTAGGCTAACCAGCCCATGATGACAGACCTTGTGTGGGGTGGTGTCAGGGACCATGCTGAGGAGGGCTGCACTGAGAAGGAATGTTGGGAGCATTCCCCTCCCCCTCCCCCTGCTCCTGCCCCGGATCCTGAATCTTCCCAGGAGCAGGAGGACAGTATAGATTTGGAACAGTGGTTTGCAGAGGGACATAGCTCAGAAGGCAGAAGCTGGGAAATACTGAATGGGGAACAGCTAGAAGAAGAAACACTGGAAGAGAGAGGGTCAACAGATTCACAGTCTCGGGACAGCATTCACCCCCCTTCACCAAAGTCACAGAGAGCTCATAAATTGGCAGAACAGAAAGCACAGAGGGTACAAACTCAGCTTACAAGACGTAGAAGTGACGTAGATTAATAGGGACAGAAGGAGATGGGATCCTTAATTAGGAGCATCGCCATTCTAGCAGATGTGTTCTTTGTTCTCTTGCTGTGATTATTAAAGTTTCTAACTGGTAAGAAGACTCCTTTTCCTTTGTTATGCTTATCTACTGCCATGAGGGGAGGAAGTCGATTCCCTGAAGCCTAACAGGTGGGAAGAAAGCTCAAAAGACCAGATTAATTTGTCATTTTTGTGTAGACAAATCAATCTAACCACCAGTTATAAATATGGCTACAGCTAATTTGCATACATTGTTTCATGCCACCACTACTTTCGATATTGAACAACAGATGGTAGATAAAACCCATAAAACCGCTGCTACATTGGATTCAAATGGGTGAATGTATAAACTGGGATGCATATGAGCACAGGGCCTTTCTGACCCAAAGAAAGCCAGTGCTGAAAGAGTTGTAAGGAAAACTGGTAGTCTCAAATCCACAGACAAGAACAATTTAGGCATGTGTGCAAGCACACAGCCATAGAATAAGCTAATCAATACAAGGTACACTTTCAGACTAAAGACTATGAAGCTTCTTTCTGAACACACTCTCTACCTAAATGGCATTGAGCTAAGTGATATTATCAAATACATTTAGCCCCAGTGCATTTAAGTCATCGATCTCTCAAATAACTTTCTATAGTATATACCGGTACTCAGTCTGTAGCTGAATTTGTTCAATATCCAGATGCTATTTGTAGACTTAACAGCTGTTGGTGGGATCCAGTGAGTTCCCAATTTCCTCCGCACCTCCCAAAGCAAACCACCTATTGTTTGTATCAGCTTCAATAAGAAATGTCCAGGTTTTAAAAATAAACTTTGCATGTAACTGTTTCCTTGGAAAAGTTATTGTCTCTCCAAATTGCTATGAAATTTGTTGATACTGTGGCACCAAGACATCAGTTACATTGTCATGATTAAATGATACCTGGCTGGGCTGTTAAAGAATCTGCAGTCAGATGAAATATTGCTACAATGTAAATTAGCCTTTTGGGGAAAACGTCAATAAATATGGCATGCAATAAGAAAAGGACACATAGGGGAGATACAGTCAACCGTTTGACCACACCTGGTATGCAGCAACATCTCCCTTACTGCTTGGAAGGATGATAAAGGTAAAGAGACCCTGGGGTTGTGGCGCTCATCTCGCATTATTGGCTGAGGGAGCCGGTGTACAGCTTCTGGGTCATGTGGCCAACATGGCTAAGCCGCTTCTGGTGAACCAGAGCAGCGCATGGAAACGCCGCTTACCTTCCTGCTGGAGCGGTACCTATTTATCTACTTGCACTTTGACATGCTTTCGAACTGCTAGGTGGGCAGGAGCAGGGACCGAGCAACAGGAGCTCACCCCGTCGTGGGGATTCAAACCGCCAACCTTCTGATTGGCAAGCCCTAGGCTATGTGGTTTAACCCACAGCACCACCCACGTCCCTTGGAAGGATGATACATATCTTTAAATTGATGCAGGGATTACTGCAAGGTAGATATATGGTTCAGGGTGCCTAAGAGATGACATCATTAACAAGTTATGCAATAATTGCTGCAAAGCTTTGTCCAGTAGATGTGTCTTGCCTTGTAAAATTAGAGAGAAGTATCTATGTCAATATGTGACAGCATGAACAGAGAGACTTGCACTGCTTTAAAGACTTTCCTATTAGTCTCTAAAGTGTCACAATATTCTTTGTTGTTCTGTAATTAACCAAGCACTGGCCCTATGAAGCATTCATGTTAATGCAGATGCCTTTAAAATAATGTGTGTTAACTCACACACATAGCTCTTAGATAATGATCAAAAACAGAATGCAATTAAACATTTGCTTAACCGCTTGAATCCTGGCTGTTTTGTGGTTTGGTAAATTAAGATATCACTGCTGGGAATGCACTAGCTCATGATGAGTTTTTAAAAGCATGTGTAAGTGGTTGGCTGGACTGAAGCCTAAATATTTTGTTCCTTGGAACACTCAAAACTTTGACAAGATAACTCATATTATTGAGCTTTCGGTCATAGCTTTCTTCAAAAGAACAACTTTATTAATGAATTTATTTCTACTTATAATGTCATGAAGAAAGATTAAACAAAAAATCAGAGGAAACAATCAATGCAAACAGCAATTCTCAGAGATTTCATCATTCATTTCAATAGAGGGATGAGATCCATCCATGCTGATATGGATCAGGTTCTTTCCTTAAAGGGTTTTCCAAGCAGTGCTATAATGTGGAAGGTTTGGAAATATCACACATCACAAGAAAACAAAGGGTGTGTAATGCAAATTTGGAATACAGCAGATTAAGAATATCATACAAAGATGTCTCACACATCTGTGAGTTAGATGAGTAGAGCACATTCATGTTTGCAATTTATGAGCTCTTCGGATTAACCTCAAATATAGCCTGTTTTTACTTTTTTTAAAGTTACATCTACCATCATGGTTATATGAAAACTTCCACATATTCCTACAATCCTACGTATGTCATAGAGTCAATCTTTATTGGTTTCGTTTTTAATTTTGCCACAACTCCTTGGGCTATTTCTCTAGGAAAGGCTACGAGTAAACTTTGGAATAAAGTAAAATCAAATAGCCAGCAAGGAGGACTTGCCTGCTATTTTTGGAAATACATAGCATGCCAGACAGAATATGTCCGAAATTGAACCAACAGCGGTAGCATGAATACTTCCATAGTCTATTTCATCTAAACTCATTCTTCTTCATTAGTTCCACACAATTATGAAATTAGAGTATCATAAAAATATGAATGCTATTCTACTAAATTCTAATATATTAGACTCATTGAAATTAATCAATATAGCTAAGTTAGGTGTGTTAATTTCACTGGGCCTGCTCTGCATAAAACCTAGCGGAATACAGATCACCATGCTTATACTCTAGCTAAGGTTAGTTGTAAATACATCACACCAATAAGACTGCCTTTAGCTGGAAACTATCTACACATTTAAACCACAGAGCCTAGGGCTTGCCGATCAGAAGGTGGGTGGTTCGAATCCCCGCGATGGGGTGAGCTCCCATTGCTTGGTCCCTGCTCCTGCCAACCTAGCAGTTCGAAAGCACATCAAAGTGCAAGTAGATAAATAGGTACCGCTGCAGCAGGGAGGTAAACAGCGTTTCTGTGCGCTGCTCTGGTTCACCAGAAGCGGCTTAGTCATGCTGGCCACATGACCCAGAAGCTGTACACCGGCTCCCTCGGCCAATAATGCGAGATGTGCGCCGCAACCCCAGAGTCGGTCACGACTGGACCTAATGGTCAGGGGTCCCTTTACCTTTACCTACACATTTAATGTTTGAAATTGTGACTAATGAACATTTTTTCAAACTTATTCTCTTCTATTTAAACTGTACTTTTCAAAGATCCAGATCTACAGTATGTATTCACATTCCTACACTGCATTAATAAACTGCATTGTAATTTGTATTACATTGGTGCAAGTGAACAGTCATCCATGAATATTCATGTAGACAGATACACATAAACTGCAACAGATTTCAACTTTTACAGATGCAATTTTACATTCTACATGTCATTTTTACAAGCATTTAATTTATTAGCATCTTAAGCAATATTCAAGTTTCCCTTATAGCATCCAAATCCTGTTCATGTTTACTCAGAAGTACACCCCCACTGAGTTCAATGTGACCTGTTCTCTATTAAAGGTATATAGCCATAAGCAAATATTTTTATTCCGTTTATGACCCAAATACTGTTATGGATATATTGGCATTTCCACACAATGAATCATAGGAACATAAAAAGCTGCCTTAAATTACACGAATCAGTGCTAGCTACAAATACACACCATGTGGGATGCACAAGAGAGACAGAATTCTATAGCTGAAACTGCTATCAAGCTACAAATCAGTGTGTATCTGTAGAGTATTAGTACAACTCATATATAGAAAATCTGCCTCAAAAGCAATTATCAGTAGATCCATCCTTAATTTATGCATGGGTTGGCTTCCGACTCCTGATATATGGAATTCCTAGCATATGTTTGTTCATAATTCTAAGTCTCAACTCCATTATGACCATGATTGACTAACCAAGCTATGTTTGAATGTCAGTGAGAAATTCAATATATTAAATCAGGTAATTCATGACAGAAAATAGTAAAGGAGAAAGCACTGTGTCTGCAAATAAAATTACTGTAAATGCACTGTTGCTTTAACAGGTCCCTGTAGCAGAGAATAAAAATGTCAGAAGTGAGTGGGCGGGGGGAATTCCCACTCTGATGTGAGGAATCTTCATTTTCAATCCAAATTACACAGAACAAGTCAACAGCTTACAGGTGCTTGCAGAGCACAGCAACAGTTACTTATGATTTATGCTAGTCAGCCAAACCAAAAACTGCAGGTGAAAGCAGAAACAAGTTCCTAATCAATCTGAGGAAATGTGTTCATTACTCCACATACAGTCGCCACTGACTATATCCCATCAGATGTAAAGCTATTAAATAAAGCCACATCAAAAAGGGATTTGCTTATAGATATAGGTGAAGAAGAAGAAGAGTTTGGATTTGATATCCCGCTTTATCACTACCCAAAGGAGTCTCAAAGCAGCTAACATTCTCCTTTCCCTTCCTCCCCCACAACAAACACTCTGTGAGGTGAGTGGGGCTGAGAGACTTCAGAGAAGTGTGACTAGCCCAAGGTCACCCAGCAGCTGCATGTGGAGGAGCGGAGATGCGAACCCGGTTCACCAGATTACGAGTCTACCGCTCTTAGCCACTACACCACACTGGCACACGTGCACCAACCATTTTTACTTAAGCTGTGGCAATCCCTGTGAAGAAAGTGGCAAAAATTAAAAAAAAACAATTTGAAGTTAAGTGAATTTTTGAGGTGGGAATTAAAAATAAATAAATCTCTTGATGTACAGGTGGTATTTAACAGCAGTAAAATTGGCTAAAATGTATAGAACAAAAAATGAATGTTGGAAATGTAAGGAAAAGGAGGGTACTTTTTACCACATGTGGTGGACATGTAAAGAGGTAAAAGCTTTCTGGGAAACGATATACAATGAGTTAAAGAAAATGTTTAAAAACACTTTTGTTAAAAAACCAGAAGCTTTCCTACTGGGTATAGTGGGTAAAGAGATACCGACACAAGATTTAAAAAAGTGTTCTTATATGCTACAACTGAGGCAAGAATTTTGTTAGCCAAAAAAAATGGAAACAACAGGAATTACCAACAAAAGAGTGGCAGATCAAATTTATGGACTTTGCAGAACTGGCGAAACCAACAGGAAGAATCTGGAACCAGCGAGATCAAGCATTCCAAAAAGACTGGAACAAATTTATCTTATATTTGAAAGACAACTGTAAGCAATTAACACATCATTAGCAGGGTTATCTGAAGGTTTGTAAAATGAAATTATTACCTATTCAGGTTAAGTAATGTAATATTTTAAGAAATGTTATAACAAGAGCAGGAAAGGAAGGGAAATGCAAAGATGCAAAATTTAATTTTGTAAACCATTAGGCAGGAGGGAGGGAAGTCGTTAGGCTCAGTGGAGCCAAAGAGATATAATAAGAGGATATGATGTTATGCAATGTGATTATATGTAAAACTAAAAAAAATGATTAAAATAAATAAATAAATAAATAAATCTCACAACAAAGTTCTCTATTATCCAAAGAGACTCTTCACTGCAAGAAATCTTCCTGAATATTCCAAAATTTTACCCCTCCAATGAATAAAATCCTTAGGTTGTCCAGACAAATCAGTCATGACTTGAACTTAAGCCCTATTGGTTTCAGTGAGAACTAAGTTCAACTAACTGAGATTGCATGCACACTATACCTTTAAAAAAACATTTGAAGCATATTTCCCCCCTCAAAGAATTCTGGGTACTGTAGTTTGGTAAGGGTCACTGGGGGACTGCAACTTTGTGAGGGACAAACTACAGTGTCCAGAATTCTTTGAGGGAAAGAATATGCTTTGAATATGCAATAAAGGTGTAATTTGCATGAAGTCTTAATCTGAATCTGACAATTTCTTTCAATTTTAGACCTAAATTTCTCAGTGTTTCACTGATAGCTATAGGGTTAAGAAAGCCTGTGGATGAATGACGAATGGTTCACTTATAGTTCTCCTCTGATGAAGTTGTAGAGTGTTTTTCCCATCCTCTATCAATATAGCTTTTATTTAGATAGTTACTGGAACTTCTTGAAAGCAAAGCAAAGTCAAATTTTGGCTAACTTATAGCATACCTCCTAAGTAGCCTCATGGGATCTTACACATGACAATGTTGCACAATTGTGTTATTATCGTATTTTCCATCATCTTAGAAGAAATGGATTTCTATTTATTCTTTACATGAGTAATTCTGTAAAACACTGTTGTTATATTGTTCAAAGATAACACTGAAAGCAGCAGGAGAGAGGCAATTGAGTAATTCATCTCTCTTGAGAGGAATAAGACACGATTGGTCTCTCCGTACTGGCTGGCACAAATACTTCAACATCAATCTACTATTTGGAAACAGAGTGTCTTTTATACTTTGTTTATGCCTTTTGCAAGGATACATCTCAAAGTTTTTGGACTACAGAAACAAGTTCGCCTACATAGGAACCAATCAGTAAAGCAGTCCCCTTTTGCCTAATTTTATTATAACCATTTTTTTTTGTGTATATCCAAAATACTTTCATATTGTTGTTGTCCGACTCTTCATGACCCCATGGACCAGAACACACCAGGCACGCCTGTCTTCCACTGCCTCCCGCAGTTTGGTCAAACTCATATATATTCATATATATTCATATATTCAAACCTTAAAGAATGAATTGGAATATGTGAAAATATTTTCAGAGACTTGGAAGTGGTGTGCTTCAATTGTTATTGCATGTGCAATTTTATTCAATAGCATAAATTTTATTCCATAGGTCTATGGAAGGGGTTTTTTCCCCAGCAGGAACTCAGTTCCTGCACCTTTCAGGTGGGTGCCATTGCCATTATAAGAGAACAAGGTGAGTTCTAGCACCTCTTTTTCTAGAAAAATAGCACTGGTCTATAGTCACATTTTGTGTGGAATTGTAAGCTCTGAGCGGTACTCTGAGAAAACCCAAAATAGCTTCCAACAAATGTTTGGATAGAGTCCACAACAATGAGAGCATATTCTTCCTCCTCTCCCCACTCTTCACATGATGCAGAAAGGGATAACCAGAATGGAGTTTCACTGGCCCTTATATAAAGCTGATTGGAAGAAGATGCAGAACAGACAAAAGAAAGTACTTTTCCACACAGTGTATAAACTCTCTGTGGAATTTGCCACCGCACTAGTCTACAATACATATGCACACTAGCAATTCAAAAATATGTTTCATGATGTCCATTTTAACCCCCAAACTTATCATCAACTTTGTTACACATAAAATAGATTTTGTATTGTTATTTTACAGTTGAATGAAACCAACATTGTGTGTGTTCAAATCAGTGTCACCCTAGTTGCTCTTTGAAACCAGCTTCAATGCAGATGATCACTGTGGCATTTACAAGGGGCTTTGCAGGCACCAATGATAAGCTATTAAGTGGGCCTGCAAACCCCACTTTTGGCAGGGAGCTGCATCACCCACAGCTGACTCCATATATGATGTCAGGTTAAGGCAGGTAGCTGAGGCTTGGCTGGAACAGCTTCATGGGTGAAATGAAGATTGTCAGGCCTAATTAGGCTTGCAGACTGGAATTTTTACACTGCTGCATTAGGGTCTCTTAAAAACATTTCAGTTTTGGTGAATAGTTAAGCTGCAGCTGAGTGTAGTTTGTTATACTGAGGTCCAGTGCTGAGGGCCTTCTGGTGGTTCCCTCACTACGGGAAGCCAAGTTACAGGGAACCAGGCAGAGGGCCTTCTCGGTAGTGGCACCCGCCCTGTGGAACGCCCTCCCTTCAGATGTCAAAGAGAACAACAACTACCAGACCTTTAGAAGACATCTGAAGGCAGCCCTGTTTAGGGAGGCTTTTAATGTTTAACAGATTATTGTATTTTAATGTTCTGTTGGAAGCCGCCCAGAGTGTCTGGGGAAACCCAGCCAGATGGGCGGGGTATAAATAATAAAATTATTATTATTATACTGTAACTTATGGGTGAGCTGGGAGTCTGGTGGACCTTGAGTAAGAACTCGGTGGCTGAGAGGGTGGATGTGTCTGAATTAAAATGAATTGATATATTACATATATATTAGTAACTTTTTATTGATGTAACATTTTATATCTAACTGTGTATTTTTCTAATATTTCATTTAAGTAGTCTGTTGTTGCTTCAATTTTCTGTATGCAGCTTAGAGATATTTTTAATATATTGAGCGGTATAGAAATTGAATCATCATCAATCAACTTATGCTATTTATTGTTATTGCCTTACTTATGTGTTGATTTTTTTTACTATTAATAGACCTTTTGTTTAATTAGCTTTGCATCCATATAGATATGAATGGAATTATTCTTCCCAATGAAGGAAGTTTCCAACAATATATCCAATAGATTGATTTCCCAAACAGGTGTGACCACTGTATCACCTACCTTGAGCACAAAAAACACATGAAATCATACTGTTGCTGCTGGAAGATTAAAGTGCCTGTGTTTGACATGTCATAAGTTACAGAACTGTACTCTAAAAGAAGAGTGGCTATTATCCAAGCTAGGATTAAACTCTGTGATGAATAGTGTTCAGAAAGCTACAAATATGGTGGCTACATCCAGGAATGATATATAGTAGGGAAAGTGCATTGTATTAAAATAGCAAAACCTTGACATCCCGCTTAAGATGCTTTTGTTGACAGAAAAAATTGGCAATCAGAAAACAGAAAGTGGGGGAGATAACCTTGGAACAACTCCCTAATAAGTGAGATAAGTAAAGAGAAATCAAGTTCCTCAATCCCCTATTTAGCATCAGCAATAAGGAATGCAAAATTTCCCATATTTTACATGTTTTAAATTTCCTTCTATAACTCTAGTGGTCCTAAGTAAATCGACTTCATGGAAATATTAAACACTGACACAGCAGTAAAGGGGTTAATTGCAAGGACTATTTGTTTAATTAGAGGTTTAAGCATGAACAGACAACAATTCAAGACACAATGGGAAAGAGATCTTGGTGTGACAATTGAGGAACAAAAACAAGATAGATTGTGCTTTTCAGTGAAAAGAGTATTGTTAAGTTTGCCGGTGTAAGAGGCACTACATAAGTTACTGTTTCAATGGTATCTGACACCCACTAGGCTGAATAAGATGTTTTCAATAGCACAATTTAAATGTTACAAGCGTAGCGTTCATCATACAGATGTCATCAATATTTGGTGGGAATGTCAGATATGTCATAATTATTGAATTCACATTTTAACAACCAATACAGACACTGCAGGATACAGCATGAGTTTTAAAGCAGAATAACTTTATAGAAAAGTATTCTGAACAACTGTGCATCTTTAATAATGAATCTATTTCTGCAAAAAAAATGGTCTGGGCACAACATTAGGGAAAAATAAAGCCCCCATCAAAAAGGGAATTATTTTTTTAAATGTATTGAAGAAGCCAGGATACACAGGAAAAAGTGATATTCCATTAAAAATATCATATAGCTGGTAGCCAGGCTTCTAAAATAGAGGAATACTAACTGTGGCATATGAATGTCAAACAATCCTTTTATTTATATTCCCCAACCCCTTTTTCCTCCATATAATTATTTTGAATTATATTTTTTTTTAAAAATCAAATGTCATTTTGCTTGGCATTTTTAAACACCCGTTTAAATGGACAGTGCATTAAAACAAGGAGAAAGTAAGAACTGCTCATAAACAGGCATCACACACAAAAATGAAAAAAATGCCCCTTTCATTGAGTTTTGTTCTGCATGATGGCCATTAAAGGTAAAGGGGCCCCTGACCATTAGGTCCAGTCATGTATGACTCTGGGGTTGCGGAGCTCATCTCGCGTTACTGGCCGAGGGAGCCGGCGTACAGCTTCCCATAATTATCAATCTAAGGGATGTGCTTGTTGTTGTCTGCTTATTAAGCATTCGTTTTCCTCTTTTTTAAAAAATAAAATAAAAATAGAACTTTCAGGATTTATTGATGTCCAAGTTAAAGGGTTGGTTTTTTTATTTATTCACTTACTCTTTTTATTTTTATTTAAACTATATATAAATACCAATGTTACCTAAGAGGTGTAGATAAAAATTTAAAAGCATACAATGGATAAGATCAGGTAAAAGTTATTCAAAAACCAATTTACTTTATTTAAATGCCTGCTAAAATAGAAAGGCCTTTGTCAGGTGCCTGAAGTTCAATAGAGCAATTTCCCTCAACACCTATTCCTCTTACAGAGCTACGATTCCCAGATTTACATGAGAAGTGGGCTAACAGTCAAACTATTCTGATAATGTAAGGGCCATTGCACTTAATTCTACAAAATGAAGTACAAATGGATTTCCAAGCAACTGGTAGAATCGCTGTGTAAATTGAGAAATGTGACCCATTTTGATAATATTATATATACTCCACGTTGCATCAACACCATGAGGAGTTGGATAAAGAAGTCAGATAAGGAACATATATTTTACTAGATTCAGTATCTTTTCACCAGAATTACCAAGGTTGCTTTGGATGCTTACAAAAAAGAAAAGAAAAAAAAGCTTAATGTCACATCTGAATCTATCAGAGAACTCTAAATGGCAGTAGACAAGCAGAGACACATTAATTTGTCATTTCTTAGCACCAATTAGTAATTAAATGGTTGGTTTAGGGGCTAATTGAATTTTCCATGTGCTGCTTAGCATCACTTCAAAGCCATTATGGGATTTAAAATACAGAACCATGTCGTATTTTCAGATGCCTGAAGATATGCAAGCAATTTTAGAAGACCAATCTTTTTGTCAAGGTGGCTGCTAAACCATAGTTTAGCACAAGGTCAAGACATAACAATTTACAGGTTTCCACATTCCCACCTCCCTTCTCCTCCACCATGGCCATGAGACATTGGGAAACCTTTCCTTCCTGTAACCATTAACCATTTTTTACAGTGTCCCTAAACTCTAAATAGTGTTGATTATGGTTTGCTTAAACAAGTCAGTTTCTTAAGAACAGAAGAGAGTTCTAGCCCATCTAGTCCAGCGTCCTGTTCTCACCATGGCAACCAGATGCCTTTGGGAAGTCCATAAGCAGGAGCTGAGCACAACAGCTGTCTCCCCAGAAGTAGCTGTATATCTTAGCTATTCTGGCTAGTAGCCACTAGCCTTACACTCCATTGCCCATGGGCTTAATCTGGTTTATTTCCAAAGAACCATAGTTAAAATGGACCACCATATTTTGGTTTTGGACAATAGGGCAAACTGCAACTAATCTAAACCAGAAAACAACCCAGAAATCCTTCATACATATGCATCTAATTCTCATCAGGCTAAACAAGGGATGTCAAAATCAGCTTCATTTGTTGTCACAGTGACATTACATATCCAAATTTTACTGACTTCATGATAGTGTCATTGTTACTAGAAAGAAGGTAGACTGGAAACAAAAAAAACCCCCACAAAAAATGTGACAAAAGCCACAGCTGATTAAGGCTACAAACAGCAACAAACTAGTGTTACACAAATATGGTTTTAGATATCATTCAGGTAACATTTTATCCATCTTAAAAGCTCCCTTTTGCACCAAAAATATTCATTATGAACATCTGGCATAGTCCTACGATTAATGCATCTGTCCACACAAAATTACCATTCATTGTAGTTTATCCTGCTTTGATTGAAAGTATTTTATGATTTAGACTACGAACTACAGCCAGCCCCTATCTGATTTAAACTATCAAGTTGTAAATTAATAGTGATCCTAATGTATTGAATTATCTGAATCTTTTATATAATGGATGGAAAACCAAATAAGAGATACAGTACAGTCGGTTAAAATTCAAAAAGAAACTATGTGAAAGGAAGGTCAGATGTCTTTGATCGAACACACTGAATCTAGATAACCCCTACTTCAAAAAGGCCCTGTTAGACAAATGTGCTATGAAGTCTTTCTGCTTATTTGTTGTTTAGTTTATTCGACTTCTGGCCCATCATACCTCTGGGTTTCATGAAAATCAACAGGTGTTTTATTTACCCTGTCCCTGTTCTTAATCCAAAAATGAGTGTGAATTAGTGATGTATCAAACATCACCATTACCCTGTGGGATCGCTCAGTTGGTAGAGCATGAGACTCTTAATCTCAGGGTCATGGGTTGAACCCCACATTGGGTAAAAAGAGTCCTGCATTGCAGGGGGCTGGACAAGATGATGCTTGTGGTCTCTTCCAACTCTACATTTCTGTGATTCTACGATTCTATGAAAATTGACCCACCAATTTAATGAGACTTTTCACTTCCATGAAAGTGGTGGCCATTTCTCCTGATTCTTTGGAACACACAGGGGCGTTGACTCTTCCCAAGGCTTCTTATCATCTGGAACTCACCAGAACTCAGTTCCGGCACCTGTCAGGTGGGCACCATTGCCATTATAAGAGAACAAGAGAGGTGTTCATGGTGAGTTCTGGCACTTCCCCCCCTTGAAAAATAGCACTGACTCTTCCTATAATCATAATCATTATGAAGCTGGCCAAGGGGAGCATGAATGTTCCTCCTTCTAACTTTTAAAACCCACTCCTTGTGTGTTCTGCAGCCTGCCTTGCCAGCATATTCCCTGGAAAGCACAGTGTGGTCATTAAATCATGATATCTTCCTACATGCATTCCATGAACACATGCTGGATGAGGGGTGGGGAGTACCTGCAGTGTGCTAGAGGGCAGGTCAAGGATTCTTTTAAAATTCAAAGAACACTCACATCCCTCAGACACACTGTGGATAATGTTGCTGGATTCCTATCAGGCCCAGCCAGCATGGACAGTGATCAGGGGATGATCGGGCCTGTAGTCCAACAACATCTGTAGGGCCGGTATTAATAATTAGTTTCCTGACAGATAAATATACATTTTTCTAAGTCTTCAATTTAAACTTTTCCAGATTTCTTTCTAGAAGTTATGCTCTCATTATTACTAGAGGGGAAAAAAACTATTGACTGTGCAGTGCTTCTTTCCTGGTTCTTTTTTACATCAATTTTATTCTTTGGGTCAACATTCAGAAACAGGTAAACAAGACATGATGCAGTACATAAGCATATAGAAGAATCTTACAGTAAATGTATGAATTACAGTGGAACCTTGGGTTGCGGACATAATCTGTGACGGAGGCACGTCCGCAACCTGCAGCATTCGCATCCTGAAGCGCCACGTCTGCACAGGCGCCGGTGCGATTTGGCACTTCTGCACATACGCAAAGTGCGATTTAGTGCTTCTGTGCATGCGCGAGCGGTGAAACCCGGACGTAACCCATTCCGGTACTTCCAGGTTTCCCGCGGTCCGCAACCCGAAAACATGTAACCTGAAGCGTCCGTGACATGAGGTATGACTGTATGAATAAATCTACCTCTTCAAAGTAGTTAGGAGAAGATGATTTATTCACTCAAGGACTATCCTATAAAAACTTAAATCTCTCCTAAGTCGAGGGAAAAAAATCTATTTCAATCAGCTACATGCAGGGAACAGATGATTTATGTAGACGTTTCCAAAGATTTCTTCTCAAAGGTAAACTAATAAAAGAGGAAAATCAGATTACAGTCTATGATGGGGTGGATTTATATTAGAAAATATACTACCTTGTTGTCCAGTATAATCTTTGTAATATTGTCTAATGTTGCAAGCCTTACAGATCGAGATAACAGGTAGCAAAAGAGAATGGAATGTTTTTGGGTGTGTCACTGTCCCCATGGAGATTCCACTGCAATTAGTTTCCAGATAGCTGCACATCCATTGAGAGGTTACCACATTGTTAAAGACCTGGACCACTCTTGACCACAATTCTCATATTTCTATTGAACGGCTTCCTGGAAGAACAGGCAAGGACACTCAGATATCAATCACCTCCTGTAACTATGACATCAGGTGACAACTTCATGAAGCTGTCAGATGACTGTGCCCTTCCAAAGGGGCTCACTGCAAACCCCACGGCCACATTTTTTCTGTGTACAATTACGCAATAAGTGACATCACACCACCACTTCCAGGGGCTTTTTTCAGTCAAAAGTTTTCAACAAACACAGTAAGGGCCACACTTTCTAGTTACTGTGATATTTGGTGGTTTAAAAGAAAGATATTATGAGGAAAGCCCTTGGACTACCCTGTAAGTTATTCAGATCAATTTCAATCTGTTAAGAGCAGGTGGCTTTTATCAGGATTTCCCCTATAATTTCCACATGGAGTTGGGATGGGATAGACTTGCTGGTAGTGGGCCAGATCAAGGCTGTTTCATCCACCCCTGATTGCAAAGCTGTAGAGCTACCACAGAGGATGCCCTCTTCCTTGTTCCTGCCAGTTTAACTGCTCCTGGAGCTGGAAAAACAATAAATTCCTGATCTGACCATCTGGCTCCCAAAGGTACTCAGGCAGACACATTCTGGACCGGTAGAAGTTTACAAGCCATCTTTAAGGACAGACAAGCATACAGTATATTTCCTTTCTACTATTAAATAAAAAATAAAAGCAGTGTAAAATATATAGCCTACATAAACAGATATTAGCTGCTACTTGTCTGGCACTGAAATGATATCAAGGTGAACCTCTCTGTTGAGGGCTTTACACAGCTAGGGTGCTACAACTGAAAAAGTCCTTCTCTAGTTTCCACCCACTGCACCTTACCTGAGAGTGGCAACTAGAGAACAGTATTTCCGTCCACTGCAGAACTTTTCACCCTACTTCTTGGCCTTTGGAAACACTCTTCTGTACTTTTCCTGTTTCCTGAGACCCGTTCTCATTCAGCTGCCTAATCTTGTCTCAAGTTGCTATTTGAGAGACAATGTGAAATTTTACTTCCAGTCAAACTGAATTCCCTCACATTTTTTTTTTCTATTAAAATCCATGTTCCGTTTCATTTTCTAAATAACTTAGTCTGATTTGGACATGCTCAGTCAAATTTCCAAATAACTCCTTAGCCACTAATTCCTTAGCTGGATATTCTTAATACAGCTGTATATAAAAGTAGCTGCATTTTTCAAAACACTTCTTAGACCTGAGCTGATTGAGAATACAGTGTAGGTGTAGTAGTATGTTCCACAGGCACACACACAGAGAGATATATTTCCTATTGTGCATTACACAATTTTTGCTTCAGAAATCCCAAGGTTCATGAAATTCCTTGAAGAGGTACCTCATCATTTATTAATCAAAAAAATACAAGATAAAGGCACAGGTATTAAGGGATACATCCCTGTACTCAAAATGCAATATACCAGTCTTCTGGGAGAGTTAGTAGAGATCTCACTCTTTATGCCTTAGCCTGCCTTGGTTTTTTCTTTGGAGGCAGAGAATGGACTATACTGTTAGTAGCCTGTGGGTTTCATACACTTTCAAATATATTTTAGTTATTATGGAAGTATTCCAACTTGTATCCCATTTTGACACGAACTCATGTCCCATAAGCAAAAAGTCAGCTATTAGATGAGAAAGGAATGATGCAACTAAGATAGGCTCCAAATGAATTAAAGCTGTTTTAACAAACAAATCTATGGATCCGACCAGCCTCTAAAAGAGAATTATTGATGCTGTGGGAATCAACAATAAGAGCAGAACCAAAGATCTCCTCTATGTCTTACATGTCATAAATATTAAACAAATGCTGTCTGTTACAATGAAGACTGAATATTATTTTTCTTTAAATCTGTCTCCCCAATGGACTCTGGTATGTATTATAAAATACTTCTTACAAAGTTATCAAGTTTGATGGGCAATGATTATTATTATATTTATTTATATCCCACTCATTTCCCTGACAGGGGCTGTAAGTGGCTTACAAATAAAACAGAAATAGTTAAAAACAGGGGGAAACAACATTAAAAACAATTAAACAAAATTAAAACTATCTATCTGATCTATTAAAACATTTAGATCATTACAAAATGATTCCCACACCTACACACCATCCTCTCATCCATCATTGGTCACAAGACTTTACCAAATCTCACCCTCATCTTCCTCAAACACCCACTGCATTCAGGTACAGAACAGTCTCTTCAACTCCTGATTCAGATGTTGTGACTCAGGGGGAGAAGTAAACGAGGCAATATGGACTAATAAAATTAACAGCCTAAACTTCACACAGTAAAATTCTGGGCGGGCACAATATGTGGAGGGATAGCTGTCACTTGATATTCAATACACTATGACTGTGTTCAGCTGTAATGATAAACTATGACTTGGTGTTGCATCAATGAACCTAGAATTTGTCCCTTTCCACCCATAGTGCTGCTGCAAGGAGACTGGAAGATTTCACTTCCATTTTTAACTAACTGCTGTTTACTGTTGTGTCCAAACTAGGACAAATTGTGCTTAGTCTAAACCAGTGGTTTTTCAAAAAAAAGAAACGAAAAGAAGGAGCTGGAAAACAGTCCAGCTCAAATGTACTTTGAGGACTTTTTCACCTGCTTTCCTCTTTCTCCTGGAATTCTTCCTACTTTGCAGTTTTTGTTATAATTAACAATACATGAATAAAAAGTGCCTAAAATGCTTTGAAGACAAAAAGTAAAATGGATGGGTCCCTAACCATAATCACTAATCAACACAATGAAACTTAAAACCATAGGGGGAGAAGATGAAAACAAATTCAGTGACATAAAGTTGCAAACAAGGTTGCATAATTACTAAGTGGAATTAGATAGATGGGCAAGAGAAGAATGAAATAGCAGCTGGCTCTTGACAGTATAAACCTGGTTTAGATGTAATCTTAAACTTTGACCTTCGGCTTTTGCTTCCCTCCCACCCCATACTCCCCTGGAATAGCCACATGGGAGAGAACAAAACTCCATAAACCATGGCATGAAGGTGGCTTGTTTCACTAACCATGGTTAAGACCAGTCCTTTTTTTCTGAGGGTACTCAAGGGTACTCAGTACCAGTACTCCCCCATGTTAAAAGTATGGCACTTACTCTAACAAATCCTACATTGGACCATCTACCACTGACTGGGCTGATAGCTAATATTTTTTATATTATTCATTCTGATTTTATTAATGCATCTTGATTTTACTTGTCTGTCACTTTAGAAGGATTTGTATCTTAAAAGGTAGAAGGATGATGGTACTGCTAATAATAGTATAACAACAACTATTAGCAGCAGCACAGTGTAACAAAGAGAAAAACAAGGTCTATGAACTTAACACAATCCTGACTTACCAAATGGTCCTCAGATGTTGCAGCCTAAAAGTTCTTTGTCTGTTGCAGATATCTGGAAATGGATAAAGAGAGAGTACAGAAGTCAGAAATCTATTGTATAATTCCATCCCAGTGCCATTATTTCAAACTCTCAAAAATTATTTTATTCTACACTCTTCTCTGTGATTTGCTCATGGGGGAAAATCAATACAACATTATTGCAGCTACATCCAGAGACCTTATTTGCTCATAGCTCTAGCTCTGCTAGCCAACCAACAGTTAAACCTCATCACCAGGAAATGAGTCATCTTGGATCATTTGTTATCCTATCCCATGAAGCAAGGGATAAATATCTCACAGTATAAACCAGAGAGCAGCATCAAAATTAATAGCAATCTTTCTGTTCCTACACATGTCTCCTAGCCATCACAGCTGGTTAAGTTATGGCCACAACTTTGCTTGAAAGGTTTAGTAATAGAAACATCAAACACCTCCCATTCCTCCTAAAAAGGTACAGGGTGGCAGAAAATTAAGGTATGCCTTCCTGGATCCTCCAAACAGGATACCCATTTCACATCAAAGATGGATCTCCTATTATAATTAAAACTGCCTTGGGACCCATCCAAACCCAACCACACTCCTAAAACACTGGATAGAGCAAAACCCACAAAGCACCGTAAGTTACTTCTTTCATGTAATGATTGTAAATTAAATCATTAAGTCAATTTGCTGCTGATGCTAAGTGTTTCCTGCAAATGTACATTGCGACATTAATGCACCAAAATATTTTCAACTGATAATTCAAAGAGTTTGCAAATGAAGTAAAATAAAATATTTCCTCCCTAGAAGCAAATCATCATAGGAAATTCCCCTGAAATGCGTTCTGTTACATGTTCTGAAAGTCATCTTTTCTCCTTGGATTAGCTCAATAGCAAATATCTGGTGTCTGGTTAACTTTTTATACGCTTGGAATAAACAGATTGTCTGCAGCTATCTCACAGGGATGGAAGCAGTGTGTTGATGCTCCTTGATCTCTCAATGGCTTTTGATAAAATCAACCGTTACCTCCTGGAGCAGCTCAGAGGGTTGCAAGTGAGAAACACAGTGTTGTGGTGATTTCACTCCTACCGGTATTTGAGAGCATGGTACCAGAAGGTGTTGGTTATGTACTAAGCTTGGATCCTATAACAATAGGCAGGTAGGATCCTAGAATGCAACAACTGATTGGCTTGCAGGAGAAGACCAATCAGGCTCCAGGAGGGAAGCAGAATCAGCCAATCAGACAGGACTCATTGTGTAAATAATGTATATAAAAGCCTGAAGTTTGGGGGTAAATTCAATCACTGTTTTACAAGCTGCAATGAAGAGTATGAAATCACTGCAGGACTCCAAGTATATTTCAGTGTTGTTGGAAGATTTCTACTTCGACAAATGGCTTTTTGGGCTGTGGTATCCTACAGGGTTCCATTCTGTTTCCCCAAGTTGTTTAACATCTATGAAGCTACTGGAGGAAGAAGTGTGATACTGAAGAAGTGTGCATGCACACGAAAGCTCATACCAAGAACAAACTCAGTTGGTCTCTAAGGTGCTACTGGAAGGAATTTTTTTTTATTTTATTTTGTTTTGACTATGACAGACCAACACGGCTATCTACCTTTAACTTCCTTTTTTAGTGTTTAAAACAGGCTTCCTCAACCTTGGCTCTCCAGATGTTTTGAGACTACAATTCCCATCATCCCTGACCACTGGTCCTGCTAGCTAGGGATCATGGGAGTTGATCATGGGAGGCCAAAAACATCTGGAGGGCCAAGGTTGAGGAAGACTGATTTAAAACTTCTGAGCAAATTAGGAATGTGCAAGAAACTGCAGCATCCTGGTGCTTTGGTGAATCCTGGATGGATCAGCTGCAAAGACACACATACCTCGGCTTCCCCCCACCCCCAGCTGCCCCAGGACACCCAAATGCACAAAACAGGGAGACGCCACCAATTCAGCTCATGGCAGAAACCAATGTCTTTTTCGCATCCACATGAGAAGCCAGGAAGGAAGGGGCTTTGGAGGGAAGTGTGTTTGCTCCAGAGGACCCCTTCCCCATTTCTCCAAATCCCCTTCCTTTCTAGGAATCTAGTCTTGTTTATTTTAAGCCATAGAGAAAGTCAAGCTCCAGGATCAGATCTCTCTCAAAGCAGGCGCCAAAGAGGAAACGGCCACTACACACACAGGCGGCAGTGGCTCAGTGGCACTTCAGGTCCCCAAATGAAACTGGCAACGAAAGGTAAGGCAGCAATGCAAATAAACTGGGCAGGGATCTAAGAAATTTGGATGCAGAGCAGACACTCCCTGTTGTGCGCAATGTTGCTGAGCAACTCATAACAGTGTGCAAACAAGAACGCGAAGTAGGTTGCTGCTTCTCTCTTTCCCTGGCCAGGAGTTGGAAGAAGCAATGAGTGAAAAGGTGGAGAAAATTTTGACTGTTTTTTGAGTGGGAGGGGAAGGAAAGGCTTTCAATTGGGAATTCCGGAATCCACATGGCAAAGTGAGAAACCATGATACTTTTAAGTGTTTTCGTGAAGCTCCTGGCAATTTTCGTGGCAACTGGAGGCTATGCATCTTCTGTGCATGTCAGACACAGCTCCATCTTCACCACTGACTATACTGGCTGGCTAGTCTGAGGAATCTGAAAACTGACTGGGTAGATCTGAGAGCACGTGAGAGTGCAAGTGTGATTTTACAGGAAGCATTTGCCTGAACTATTATATTGGGAAATGCAGCCTTTCCCGCCTATACGATTTCAAACTGATTACAGTTATTGAATTATAAAATTACTGTACTCAAGGTAGTTAGCCACTGCGAGATGCATTCATTCTCCCCACCTTTTAAATGCATGTTTATAGGTAAAGTGGAGATTGTAACTTATATTACTAACAGAGAACAGAGGTTTTTTTTATTTTTTTAAAAGATATTGTTATTTCAGATTCATTAAAGTTGAAGCAAGCAAATGCACAAATAGAAGAAGCCAAACAAAAAAAAAACAAAAACACCCCCACAGTTAACTCAAGTTACTTGAATTTGCTTTTTGACACTACAAACCTGTGGAGGAATCACCAGGTCAAAGAAAAGGTTTTGGTTACTATGGAAAACTCAACAGAATTGCTGAACACAACAACACAATTGGATGATGTTTCCTCTAACAAATGTGTTTTGGATATCTGGCCTGTATGCAAGAAACAAAACATTTCCCCCCCAGTTAGGTTTATGAAACAGGCCTATCAATGTGTTTAGATGTTGCATAGCATTTCAATCAGCTGCAAGTCCTAAGCAATGCTTGTTCATATTCACAGTTATCAAAAGAAAGTCATTGCCAAATTGGCTCAGATTAAGCACACTGCACAAGAAGAGAAAATTCATATTAATGGCTATTAACACCACAGTGCAGGAAACAAGCTACACATCTTTATTACCTTTTGATTTTGCATCAAATGGAAGAAATTTAAATAAATATCTCCTTTTGGATTTGCTACTAGATAAATGCTTAATAAGAAACTAGTTTGCATGAGAAAGGAAGACTAGGAACTCCATTTCTGCAAAGCTTATTAGTAAACTTTGATTTAATTAAACCCCTTAAATACACCTTTATTTTCTGTAAGGTTGATCCAGCTTATATCTCTCTGCTGAAGGCCAGAAGATAGTCGGAGAGCATATTTTGACGGGAAGTGTCTATTAAAGAATTAAGCCAAGATAAATCAATTCCCTGGCTGTCATAAGAGCTCTAGGGAGCCTTCATGGTTTTTTTTCCACTTTCAAACTGTCTGCAAACACAAGAAAATGTGTGTGCAAATGTTAGCAAATAGATATTTAGTGGCTGTTAGGGGGAAACAAATTCACAGGTCAAATGGGGATCCATATTGCAGGTTAGATTATGTAGTTTATGTAGATTATGGAGAACCCTGTTTAAAATCTTTGTTGACTCGTTGGTCTCAGGCACAGTCACTTCTGCTATAACAGTGAAACTAACAGAGATTTTACCTCAAGTTCTGCTTGCCTATTGCCAAAGTTCTGGGTCCAACTCTAAGTGATTTAAGTAATACTCAAACTCCTTTTTCCTAGATCTTGTAATAAAAGTATAATTTGATCTACTGCAGAATAAAAGCTACAGAAACAGTTGCACAAAGCTAAAAATCAGTTCATGTCACAAACATCTGTTGACAAAATACATGTTTATAAATGCTTATAATATGCCTAAGCACATTATAGCTATATTTAAGATGCATGTTTCTGGCATGGCTGTCAGCATCCCTAGACATGGAAAGTAAACACAGTATTCTAAATGCGGCATACTGAATTATACCACTTATACAAGTTGACATGTAATCTAGTTTTCCACTTGCTTTCTTGCCACCATTGCTCCAGGTTGTTGGTGCAAACACAAACACACACACAAGCACAGTACAGTGGTACCTCAGGTTACATACACTTCAGGTTACATACGCTTCAGGTTACATACGCTTCAGGTTACAGACTCTGCTAACCCAGAAATATTACCTCGGGTTAAGAACTTTGCTTCAGGATGAGAATAGAAATTGGGCAGCGGCTGTGCAGCATCAGCAGGAGGCCCCATTAGCTAAAGTAGCGCTTCAGGTTAAGAACGTTTTCAGGTTAAGAACGGACCTCCAGAACGAATTAAGTAGGTAACCAGAGGTACCACTGTATCTAAGAGAATTCCTGGATGCCAAGATCCAAGTTTGGGGCAAGTACTCTTTGGTGAGATAACCCCAGGTGAGATATATGGGGAGTGGGAACAGGTTACCAATTTCCCCTTCTTACCCAGACTCCTATCATGAAGTGCCACATACCAGAAGGTGCCTATATATCAGGCATAGGCAAACTTGGCCCTCCAGATGTTTTGGGACTACAACTCCCATCATCCCTGACCACTGGTCCTGTTAGCTAGGGATGATGGGAGTTGTAGTCCCAAAACATCTGGAGGGCCGAGTTTGCCTATGCCTGCTCTATATTGTGAGGCAGCTGAGACTGGAAGTGAGAGCTTGGGGGGGGGGCAGGAATCCACCCAAGGTAGATCACATCCAGAAACTTATATTATTATCTGAAGATCTTCTGCCACATGCACACAGTATTTTTTTAAAATCAAAATACAATGATCAGATACCTCTACAACAGAACGAAGTGTGCAGGGTTTAAGTAATTTACCTATGCCTTTTAGTTCTAACAATCTCTTAATTACTGTGCCTTTTATAAGCCAAATAGCAATTTAACTTTACAAGCCAATCTTTGTTCAGGGCAGCCCCTGTATTTATAAAATGCTTTTGAAAACAAAGCAGCATGCACATTTTAAAAAATTTACAATATAGGTGTTTTCATGGTTAATTGATACACATTATTCCACACTTATTTGTTGGCTCTGTTTTCTTTTCTTCGCATCTAATTTTGTATTCCAAGGGGGGGACATGCATCTTTTCAGCTAATCTAATGAAAACTCTGCAATGGCAAACGAGTAACCAACCTGTGTGCAGTGGAGTACAGCTGGAAAGAATGCTAATTCTCTGCCTCAATGCTGCCTTCAAAGAGATTATTCAAGCCTTCCTCTGACACGGAACAGAGTGATCAGCCAGCAACAACTGCACATGAAAATAACCTTTATCTGCTTTAACAAAAAGGTAAACTAAAAAAGCAGTCAGTCATGCCCTAATTATTTACTTTTAGCTGGAGCAAAGGGATGGGGGAATGCAAATCTATTTCAATTATGGCTTTGTAATTGGAATGATTAAAACTAGCCTAGGTTTGCAAATGTGGATAAAAAAAACCTCCGAGAATTTAAATAGTACTGTAACTACAAACTAGGAATTGAATTTTTTCATGGTAAAATGGCTGTGGTAAAGATATGGGGGAGTGGTGATGCACAAATACAGTTAAACTAGAAATCTGGATCCAAAATACCGAAACAAATATTAATACTGCTGTACACCACCCGAGTCCCTGAGCAGAAAGAGATTCCCAGCTCACACACATCTCTGGCTTTTGTCTTCCTCACTACCAGCCTGAGCAAACTACTTTGTTATACCAATAACCATACTTAGGTGGTAATAAAGACCCTTGCTTGGCCAATTCAACAATGGATTCCTCAATTAGATTTTAACCCTTGCTGGATCCAGAATCCCAGGGATTAGAAGGGACTCAGGCATCATGCAGGCTAAACCTCAAACTCACAATAATAAATTATTGATCTTTTTTGGTATTTGAGATTCTGACCCAAATTCCTTTAATTGTCATCACAGGTTCTCCTCTTTTTTGTCACAAACATTTTGCTATCGAAAGGGAAATTCTTGATTCAGGTTTGCTTTACCACATTTTGATACATAGTGAAAATCTCTGTGTTGGAAATGAAATGTTTACTTACAATGTTTATAAGCCAGTCAACACCTTGAGTTATCTGGGCAGCATTGATAATATCAGTATTGGAAGTGGAGTGTCTTTGATGATGCTTAACACAGAAAGCTGGAAAATCATGGCAAGGGACTGTTTGGACACTGAGGAACCGAATTCAAGTTTTAAAATGATAGTTTTCATTCTCACAAACCCTTGAAGTGGAGGTGTTGAAGAGCACTGCACAAAATTGCCACCTAGTAATGGATATAAATAGCAATCAGAGTAGCCTGCAACCTTGCATAGAAGACACTTCCCAAAATTCACTTGAATTATCAATCCCAAATGATGTGGTGGGTCTTTAGGCTGAATCAGTAGAACCAAACCAACTGCCTCCCTTACAATAAAGCAGTCTTGTGCCATCTTAAAGACTGATAAAGTTGTCATGTCATTTTTTTTTTCATGAAGCATAACCCCACATTGGCAGTCTATATATTTACAGGAATTCGGAGGCACCTGTAGGAGCTTAATATTCTATGCCGGTTGGGAAAGGGTAGTTTGACACCATCACTGGAACCCCATGGACTGTTATGGTATAGCTGTTGCTTATTTGGTTATGTTAATATTTTGTGTTGATGCCCTGCTTTTGCACCTGCACATTAGCACTTATCAGATGAGACTAGCAATGCCATAAGTTGTTATTAGATTCATGCTCAGAACTTGATTGTTTTAACAACTTACTTGGTCTGAAAAACTACCCATCCTTCCTGATAATTTGAAATTAACTCACGTTCTTAAAAATGGCACTATAATTTATTGAGCATTGGCCCAGCCTCAACTTCAATCCAGCAATCTAATCAATTCTCATGGGGCCCTGGCAAAGTCATGTAGGGTAGGGCAAGCTTCATGCAAAGGCGCAGAGTGATATTTACAAAAATCAAATGTTTTAGTGGCTTCGTACGACCAAATTGGGTGGGTGGATAAAACATTCCCTTCTAAACAAGCCAACCAACAAGTTTTAAAGTCTGGCCAAACACAACAATGTTTTTAAAGAAACTTGCATCCCTTTCAATGCAACAATTAATATTGCATGACAGATTTTGAAAAGTTAAAGCAGCCTGTCTGCCTTCACAGTACAATTCTAAAAGCAGCATTCCAAGAATGTGCATTGCCAAAACATTATGAGCCAACTTAGAATTATCAATAAAACAAACGTTTATCATTCATGGATGAGGTTTACAATTAGTACAGATACAATATGAGTGGAAGGAATTTCATTCATCTCTATTTCATTTGTTCTCTCCAACTCCCACCAGCTTATCTTCATATAGAATCCTGCCATTACCATTTCAAGACATCCATTTTTTAATGAAGAGTTGTAAGATTTGTTTCATTCACACGTGTTTCCCAATAATAAAAAGTGGTGTAGTGAGTCACGAAATCTGTGGTTCAAAGTCTACATAAACTTATTAGGCAACTCTCATGCATCAGTTTCCCCCTTAATACAAGGGATAATATATCCTGGTTGGTTTACATGAATAAATTTATTGTAAGAATTTCAGAGATAAAGCACATAAAGTATACTGACAACCACATAACACTATATAAGCACCAAGTATTATTATAAATAAGAGAATAGCTTGTGTTCACATGTCGCAAAAAGCCAGAATCGGTAGTTTACTGTGGTTTACTTTGAGTAAATAGTACAGTAAGCTCCCAACTTATGTGGGGGTTACATTCTGGGGCACGTAAAGCCAAAATCACTTATAATCAAAACACATTGTGTTCAATGGTGGGTGGAAAGTCATTTTTCCTGGACACCCGGCCCCTTTCCACCCCGTTTTCAATTTTTTAAAATATTTTTGCCAAGCGTGTAAAGCTGAATGTGCACAAGTTAAATTAGTGTAAATTGCAGGCTTACCGTATGCCAGTACCCACAGCCCCAACCCACCCACTTTGCTCCTCTCCTGGAGCAAATGGAAGAAACAAACCAGGAAACCACATCTAAGTTTCGCTTGTCATGACATCCCAGCTTGGGATCCTGGTTTGTTTCGCCCTAACAAGCCTCAATTACTAACCATCCTTAAGTCATGCTTTAGTGAAGACTTAGGAATCCTGTCCTGTTTGGAAGCAACAAACCAGGATTTCATATTTGGATGTCATGAAAATCCAAGCTTAATTGCAACTTCACAGGTTTTTTTCCCCTATTGTTTGCATTGGAGGAGCAATCAGGCTGTGTGTTCAGAACATTGCTTATTCAAAGTAAATGGCAATAAGATGGAAACCCTGGCTTATTGTGAGATGTAACTCTGGCCTGCAAAAAAAGAAAACTGGGTAAAAATGAAGAAGTGAACTCCTAAAGCATTTTGCACACAAACTCAGAAATTATTTTCTTCCCATTCTCATAGGAAATCCTACAACGTCTGCTGATGCTCTGATTGCCCTTCCTTCCAAAGAACCTTGTAGTTTACTTGTAATTGCTGTATGAAGCAGTCATTTGACAAGTTATTGAAGGGAAGCAAATTTAAAACAAGGTCTAATGTGTTCCAAAAGTGAATTGAAAAAAAAAAAAAAAAGACTTGCTTCTGTGACAACCCTGCCAGAGGATCTCAAAAAGTACTTAAAATGTTGAAGCACCTGACAGGAAAATAATACGTTGTCAATAAAGCATGATAAATATTTCAAGGACACAACGAAAACCACATTTGTCGACTATACAAACACAGTTTTCAGTCCTGGCTTCCTAATGTTAACCCTTTGTTATTCATATGTTAACTATTATCTGGCATTTTAAAACGTTAGAATAGCATGGATTAGATGAGAAGCGAGCAACAAATCACAGCACATATCTAGCCCATATTGCTCCTAAAAACCCACTGCACTATTTAGCCCACAGAAAAGTCATTCCTACACAAGCAAAGGAAAAGTTAGCAGACCCAATAGGCTCATAGGTCTTATACTGCCTATTCCTAGTCCAACTGCCTATATTTAAACTGTCCCAGTTGGTCATAATAAAAACAAGTGTTTAAGAACCAGTAACAGAGTTTTATTTTTTATTCTCTTCCCCTGCCTCTTTCCCCTTAGTGCCATGTCTTTTCATTTCTGTCTTGGCTTAATTGATTTTATGTAAGCCGCTCTGGGGGCCTTTTTGCTGAACAATGGAGGAACAAATGCTCCAAATGAGTGTTTTCCAAACTTGTGTCTCCAGCTGTTTTTGGACTACAACTCCCATCATCCCTAGCTAGCAGGACCAGTGATCAGGGATGATGGGAACTGTAGTCCAAAAAACAGCTGGAGACACAAGTTTGGAAAACACTGCTTTAAACAAACAAATAAAACTAACTTTCAAAAAAGAGAGATTTTTATTATATTACTGTAAGGTTATTTGTCGTGAAATCATGTTTTTTAAGAGGTAAAGTTTTTATTTTGAAATGTTTAAAGGGTTTTATACATAACTGAATATAGTGCCTCTAAAGGGCTATATCTGCTGAGAGCTGTGGAGATGGTTTATCAGCGGTGCGCCGCCTGAGTGACAGCTAAACTGTCATGCTTTCAATCTGCCAAACCAGCAACAGAAGCTGGTAAATTCAAATTACTCAATTGGTAGACATATTGCTTCATCCTATTGGACCATAACACAAACTAATGTGGCGTACTGCTCAACCGTCCCGATTTAAGCAGAACATCCTAGATTTACAGAAGCCGTCCTAGCTTCTGATTGGATCCCAGAGTGTCCCTTTTTTTGGACCAGCTCTCTCGGCTCAGGTCAGAGTGCTGAACCAAAAAACGCTCATTTTTTGGTCTCATGCAAGAGCTCAGAACCAAAAAAATGATAGTCCCGATTTTGATCGGAGGGATGTGGCAGCAGAAATCCATCCATACTGAAATGGCTAGGGTGTTTTGTGTGTGCTGAGTAGAGAGAATATAAATGCTAAGCACTGGTCAAGAAAGGAGAGTTACTGGGAATTGCTGGGAGACGCTATGGGTCAGCTAAAGGAAGAGCTGGATGTTGGACTCGGGCACTGCACATCAAATAACTTAAGAATTCTCTGATGCTTTGACTGAGCAGGGAGACAGAAGACTGTTGTAAGTGTTCTAATGGATTAGACCAAGATCCTTCATATAGTACAGAAACATTTACAGTTGCTAAACCAAGAAAATCTGAAATTTATTGTTTCAAGGGGAAGCAATAACATGGCACTGCAGCCAGTCTAACAAGACGCTTAGTATTCCTTGGAGTCATCAAGTTTTATATGGACAAGACAACTTTCTCAGCAATTGGTTCAATGCCCAGTTTTGGCCTTGGACTGCATCATATCAATATTCCATGAAAGATGCTTTTCAGACTTAAGAGTTATAATATCTAGGCTGCAATCTTATTCGCATTTATCTGGAAGCCTCACTGAACAATACTATCAATTTTTGAAACAATTAGAAAATGTCCTAGTTTTAAAAACCTAGCACTGCATTTTTGCTAAGGTG
Organism: Darevskia mixta; assembly: GCA_034641385.1. Classification (NCBI taxonomy): domain Eukaryota; kingdom Metazoa; phylum Chordata; class Lepidosauria; order Squamata; family Lacertidae; genus Darevskia; species Darevskia mixta. The sequence continues at coordinate 7,360,868 of JAWWNH010000105.1, forward strand.
AATGCCAGAACAAGAATATTATAGTAAACAGGAATTCCAGCCTCCTCTCCACCCTCTGCCACAGAAGAAGTGGCTTCAGCACCTGCATATCATACAAAACTTGTTGAATCTTTCCCCATCACTGCACCTCCATGACTGGAAAGACATTAATATAACACATAATTGCACTCTGGTTGTACAATGAATGTTGTACACTCTGGTTGTACATGAAGAATGAATGATTGAAAAGCAAAGACAAAACAGGTATAGTCATCGGGAGGAAGAGATAGTGTGTTCATATGCCCCATGTGTAGTGATGTTACCACCACTATTAATTCAGTTGTTCAAATAATATATATATTTTAGTCTGAATCCAGTCTACCAACCCCAAATTCACACACTGCCCATTGTATTACTATTTGAAATACCTAATGTGGATTGGGTCAGAATATAAAAATCTTCTACATGGTATATACCTTTGTTTTCAAAAAGTATTTGCAAACCACCCTTAAAATATCATTTTTGTTCAGATCATGAACAATTAGTCAGATAAAAGACAGTGAATCCTTAAAGCACGGAGTAAATTAATTAGTGACAGTTTTATCTCAGTGACAGGCTCTTCTCTCAGGAATTGATAGATTAATTCCATTGTCACCTAATTATCCTTTAAAAGAAGAGAAAACACAGACATTGTCACTAACATGGATATAAGGAAACAATTTTTAAGTTTTTCCCTATGACATCTGATATTTCAACAAAACACACACACACATTTCCCTGAATATTAGTACAAAGACATAAGCAAAAATTGGGAAGGTTTCATGTAGTGATTTAAGGCAGTATCCTGATGTTGCCGAAGCCTCCATACTCCAAAGTAGGGTTCAGGAACTGGATCTAAGAAAAAGATGTGGGGATGAGCAGAAGTATGTGGTAAGATTCTCCTGTTGGCTAGCACCCTTGAGCGCAAGGTAAGTATTTTAATGAGTAAGTGCTTATCCATGATAAAGTCAAGGGAGAAAAGAAACAAGCTTGACAGAGAAAAGTGAAGCATCACACTAGTCAGAGAACAAGCAAGCAAATGAAACAGGAGCCTTGGAGATGAAACATGGTTGTAATAACCCCCTTCTCTCTGGTTGAAGTCAAACCCTGCCCCCATGATTAAATGTTATTTATTCTTTCAATTTCCTTAGTATTTTTTACTGGGGGGGGGGGCAAGGACTGTTGGTGCATTATTTCCTATTACTGTTATCACTGTATTTTGCACCAAGAGAGTACAAGATACTGTACAGATCACTCCAGGAGATGTCTGTAACAAACTCCCAAATCAATCTCCCTGGAGTGCGTACAGGAACATACAGGGCTGAAAATTCAATGTAAACTGTGCCAGCTGGAAGGACATCACATCACATACCCACTCCTCTGCCAACAGTGTAAAATAAATCAATATCAGACAACATTAATAGTTGAAATGCTTTAAATATTGACTGGATGGGGGCTTAAAAGTTTTCAGCCCAGCTCCAAGCTCATCTCCGTTCTACTTCGGACCAATATCTTTCTTTAAAATGCAAGTTTCTACCAATCACATATAAAACAAAGAGTGCAGTTCAAAGAACGGGCACAAATGAAAGGTACTACAGACAGCCAAGTGGTGGGCATAAGGAGAATTGTGCACTCCTTCAAATTGTACACCTACCCCTGACTTTTGGTATGTGATGCGGGCACACCAGCACAACATCTAGTTTGCCCTAAAAGCTAAGGACTTTTTGACTACCCCTAATGCATATTCAAGAGCAGAGGCCTCCATTGTGGTGGCTGTGGGTGTTGTGCACCCTTGAGGACTTCTCCTGGTGCCCACAAAGCCTCAGCCCCACTCCCCCCACTAAAAGATCCCTTTGTCTTGAGATCGCAAAGGTGGTTCCTTTTTCCTCCACTGAAAGGCACACAGAGGTAAAGAGAAAATAGGAATAATGACAACAACTATCTCTCCCAGTCCCTCTTTGAGCTTCATGTGCTTCTCAAGGCCCACTTTGGCATCAGAGTTGCTAAAAGAAAGCAAATCAACTGAGAGGGCAAGTAAGAAAAAGGAGGAAAATGGGAGACTGGGAGGAGGAAAATAGAATATTTTCAGAGATATCAGAAGAGGGAGATCAGAGATATCAGAGATTTCAGAGATATCAGAAGAGGGAGGCAATGGAGTGTCTGAGAGAGGAAATACATGTTCCTGATATCAGATTCTTGGGTGGTGGTGGTTCTGTGCTTTTGTAGAATTATGGCATGATTAACCCTGTGGGTCATTGAAAGAGATGCTGTGATCCAACAGGTATATACCAATAATGGATCTAAGACGTGCTTATATTTTGTTATGGATTTATGAATCAGTTAGTAATGGACAACATATTATAAAAAATACTGAAACACTGCAAACTAAGCCTCTATTACAGACAACTCGCAACTTACACATTTAACTTATGCAGTTTCAGCTTTATGCGCTGACAGCCGTCTAATTAAAATCTCACAAATTAAACACAGAAAAGGCAGAGAGCTTAAAAGCTCTTTTTACACAGGGTTTCCCTGTTGTGGAAAGAGCTTTTAAGCTCTCTATCTTGCTTATGAGCTGTGGGAAGCTCTTGCAAGAACTCGGAAACTCCTGCAAGATCTCACGAGAGCCTCCTAGAACCTGGTAAGCAAGGCAGAGAGCTTAAAAGTTGTCTGTGTTGCTTTTTGCGCGGTGGGGTGGGAGGTAAGACATGTTCGGCATGCCAGCTCCAGAAGCTAAAACTACTTGTGTATTCAGACCCAGAGACCTCCCCCTTAAATAAAAACACATTTGACTCAAATTTTAGTTTTGGTTTTTGGCAGAATTTAGGCTACAACTTTATTGATTACAGAAAAGTGTGTGGTTGCATAGGCTTTGCTTCAACTAGCTCCCTACACCCTTGCAGGTAGCACTGACCCAGAGCTCTATCATAGGTCAGCCAAGGGAACAGAATTTGTTCACTCCCCAGATGCTTCCCTTGACACAGGCACGGGCACAACCCCCTTTTGGGGGTTGACCAAACCAAGTTGAGTCCCTGGATTCCTATAACGGAATACCTTTCACATAGGGATGGCGAGACCGTTTTCCCATCCCTATCACCTGAACCAGTTCCTATCCGCAACCTTACAAGTTGTGACGAATTGCTATGCAGCAGGCGAAACACAAATGGCTACAGTCAATCATCCAAGTGGGGAAAATTCCTGCCATGCCCCTGTCCCAATGACAAATGACACATGATGGCATAGCAAGGTCAATCGCAAAATGCCCTAAAATTAGGGAGAGGTGGCCGGGTGTTCCGATGCACGAGCCGAAAGAGGAAGCTCTGGGACACGTGCATGGGTTTATATAGGTCCCTTGATCCGTTTAGACTGAACCCCATTGGCCAGATTAAACCCAGCAATGAGGGACCTACCAATCAGGTGTTGTGGCTATCCAATAGACCCACCCACAACCAGGAGATCAATCTCCAGGTCTCACTGCAACGCGTGACATCTTTTAGGGAGAACACAATTTGTACTAGAGGAGTTCCAATGGGTTGTTTTGACCCCTAGGTACGTTTGTATTAGCAAAGGCCTAATTTTTCTCTTCTTGACCTATCCATAGCTTCCCTGAGTTATTCAAGCCCCTTTGCCACAACAAGGCAGTGATCCATGAAGGATATGGAATAACTGAATGATTCAAAATTGGGAAAGGAGTACGACAAGGTTGTATAATGTATCCCTGCTTATTTAACTTATATGCATAATTCATCATGCGAAAGGCTGGACTGGATGAATCCCAAACCGGAATTAAGATTGCTGGAACCTCAGATATGCTGATGACACAACCTTGATGGCAGAAAGTGAGGAGGAATTAAAGAACCTTTTAATGAGGGTGACAAAGGAGAGCACAAAATATGGTCTGAAGCTCAACATCAAAAAAAACTAAGATCATGGCCACTGGTCCCATCACCTCCTGGCAAATAGAAGGGGAAGAAATGGAGGCAGTGAGAGATTTTACTTTCTTGGGTTCCATGATCACTGCAGATGGTGACAGCAGTCACGAAATTAGAAGACGCCTGCTTCTTGGGAGAAAAGCAATGACAAACCTAGACAGCATCTTAAAAAGCAGAGACATCACTTTGCCGACAAAGGTCTGTATAGTTAAAGCTATGGTTTTCCCAGTAGTAATGTATGGAAGTGAGAGCTGGACCATAAAGAAGGCTGATCGCCAAAGAATTGATGCTTTTGAATTATGGTGCTGGAGGAGACTCTTGAGAGTCCCATGGACTGCAAGAAGATCAAACCTATCCATTCTTAAGGAAACCAGCCCGGAGTGCTCACTGGAAGGACAGATCCTGAAGCTGAAGCTCCAATACTTTGGCCACTTCATGAGAAGAGAAGACTCCCTGGAAAAGACCCTGATGTTGGGAAAGATTGAGGGCACAAGGAGAAGGGGATGACAGAGGACAAGATGGTTGGACAGTGTTCTTGAAGCTACCAACATGAGTCTGACCAAACTGCGGGAGGCAGTGGAAGACAGGAATGCCTGGCGTGCTCTGGTCCATGGGGTCACGAAGAGTCGGACACGACTAAACGACTAAACAACAACAACAATTTTTCTCTTTAAGCCTGTTGGTGTTCCCTTGGGGAACTCCAGGCAGGATGAACCCTTTACAAATTTATCCAGCATCTCTGCGACGTGGGAAATCTCAGCAACCACATATTTATTTCCTGTGTCAAGTTGCCACTTAACATGAACATTGCTGTCTCACAATGCGGCTGAACATAGACTGGCAGCATATCCACATGCTTATGGCAGACCTATCTGTGGCTGGGATAACCTACAAGTGTGAGCCAGCACTTACTTTTAAAAAGTCTACTTAGATACATTTTTAAAAGGCTCCTGTTGCTATTCATGAAGAAATACACATGTGTCTAATAATTATAGTTATCATGACTAATTTGATTTAGACATTCAGTGTGGCATTCAAAGCTATATAAAAGCTAGATAAGATGAAGATAAGATAATTTGCACACTGTAATTTTCTATGAAATAAGGTTATACTTTCCAGGAAAATTAATTTTGTAACACATTCTTTCTCGATATTCATAAAAAGACACTGTGTATTATATACAGAATCTTTTCAAAAGAAAGTTGGAATAATAAAATAAAAATCACACAAATGGAACTTACTGAAAGTGAATGGATAAGACTTCAGCTGCTCAAAATTACAAACGAAGAAGTGCAGGTTCTCTGTTTGGTCTTGGTGCTCTCCAATCCTTGTGCCGATCACTTCTTCCTAAATAACAGTGAGGAACGCTGTTGAAAATGAAAGCAATTATTATCCCTAGCAAATGACTGCATTTCTTCTCACATACAGAAGCCCCTGTAGTACTATAATTATGCATTGTCTGTCTATTTATAAGCACCAGAACTTTGTAAGACAGTAAAAATGAACTCATGCCAAGCCACCACTTAACCAAATATGCTTGTATAAATACAGCAGCATTATTGGAAGCAGGCTCAACATTTTCATTGGATCATCATGTTCCAAAACTATCAGATGTGGTTTAATCTTTAATAAGAGCTTATCTCTAACCAATACCTAAAGTGGTTTGCTTTAAGAGGGAGATAAAGTAAGATTTCCAAAATGACTTGCACACCAGGTTTAAAACAAACAACTTGAGTAGAAAAGATATACAATGGTACCTCGGGTTACATATGCTTCAGGTTACAGACGCTTCAGGTTGCAGACTCTGCTAACCCAGAAATATTACTTTGGGTTAAGAACTTTGCTTCAGGATGAGAACAGAAATCGAGCAGCAGCCGCGCAGCGGCAGCGGCAGGCCCCATTAGCTAAAATGGTGCTTCAGGTTAAGAACGGACCTCCGGAATGAATTAAGTACGTAGCCAGAGGTACCACTGTACAGTATAGGGAACATATATCATAGAGTGTTCACAACTTAAACAAATCATTGTATATAAATGAAATAAAAGTCAATTAGTGAGTGACCTATGTACAAAGGTCAGATCAAGTTGTGGGCCACCAGGCTGAATGCAGATTGTCAGCCACAGGGTTCAGCTGTCAAGTGTCAGAGCATGATTTGTCAATCAACTGGCAGGCCATAAAACTGAGGAACCCAACTCCCAGTTCATCAGCCTGAACATTTTTCTGATCTATCCAGACCCCACCAATTTTAGCACCAATAGCAAACACACAGACACAGCACTGGAGTAGCTGAAGTCCAGTGTGCTGATGGGGTGCAAATAACACCCTACCCGCCCCAGTAATCAGATTGACTATATGATGTGTGGAGATGTTGCAATAACCCCTCCCCTACTGATCTGTATGTGCATGTATGTGGTGACCATACCCAGCACTGTAATGTAGCCCACAGGCCGATGGGCCAAGTATGAATGCGGCCCTCAGACATAGGGATGTTGGGCAATTCTGATAGAAACAGAAATAGAAATTGACTGTGGTTGCTTATTCGTCCCATGTCTGGAACGAAAATCAATATGACCAATTATGATTGGTATTCACAGTTGTTTTCAGTCCTCAAACCATGCATAATTGATTATGGTTTCCCTGCACCACCATAAGTGTTGTGTTTCCTTTGTAAAGAAAAGAAAGGTGTGTGATGAGGACATAATTAATAAATCTAGTAAAATTCCACTTCAGTGGACAGCAAAATAAACAACACTGTCTTTTTTAGAAGCCTAATGGCAGCAGAACAGAAACAGCGTAGCATGCGACAAACACCGGTCAGAAGAGCAATCAATGCCTTCTTGCACCCTACTGAGCAGCCCTTTCCACAAAACGTAGCTACTAAGCTACATTTGTTTTGATGGTTCACAAGTTGTGCATGCCTGTTCCAAGATCATGGCCAACACCTCTATAAGTCAGTGTGTTTGGTATGCTAAGCTCTTCTTCCTGAATGAAGCGGGGGGGGGGGACTGCTGGAAAAGTGGGAGGTAAGGTAACAGCTTACATTTAGTCAACCTGTTGCCTCTGAGACACCAATACAAATACACCTTCCCACTTAGGAATTGCATGGAAAGTCAACTTCTTTATGGAGAATCAAGTTTCTTTCTGAAGCCAGCAGATGCAATTCCTATCTCCACACATATCTTAGACCTGCCAATACATCTCCCACTGAAGGCAGGCAAATAGTGGTATTCTTAAAAGTCTTAGAAGCAATTATTCAAAGGCTGGACGTGGACACCAGAAGGCCTCAACAACCAACAAAGCTTCTTTCTGGAAATATAACTAAGTGAAAGGGAAGGACAGATGGAGGCAAGGATGGAAGGAGAGAGAAGTAATAGAGTACAGAATGAGAAAATCAAGAGCTAAGGGAAAGGAAGTTGGGGCAGGGAGCCAAATGGGAAATTGTAGCTGGCATTCACTCACCTACAACTTATCTTTCTGATCATGTTTTCTTACACATGAACATCATTTGGAAGACACCTTGGTAAAATGAAAACAAAAATCTAGCAATGTAGATTGAGCTCAAGGTCAAAGGGTGATGCTGTGTACTATTGCGTAATAGCTGTAACAACAACTCAGCAACATTATTGGAATAATACAAGACAATGAACACCATGAATGCTTAAATATTTAAAGTTCTTTTGAAAACAATAAAAGCACACATTCCTTTGAAGATCCTCCTGTTTTTAAACTACTGAAAATGGTCAAGGTAGAGAACAAGCTATCAATTAGTTGAGTACCTCTCAATTAGTTGAGTAAATTCAGGACAAGCTAAAGAATACTAGAGCATGGATGAACGAACACAAAAACAAGACAGTCATTGGCACCAGAAGCTCATCATTTACAGACACATGACTAAATTGGATATAGTGGCTTCTTTGTTCTCAGCTGCAAACAGTTATCAATGAAAGTTGAATATGACCATTTAAATTGTAAAGCACATGTATAAAATTTCATCATCATATTTAGTTGAGTAAGAAGAATAAGATATGCTGGATCCTTTCCAACAAGTTGTATCATGGGAGCTATGTGTGAAAAGTAATTTTCTGCACAAAACACAAGATACTACTCTCCTGTAGCACTATTTAGAATACAAGGTATTTACAGAGCATGCCCTATGCTTAAAATTAAGTTCTGTGTTAAATGGAGCTTACTTTCTAGTACTGTATGTTTAGAATTGCAATCTGAGGGTGCAATCCAGACAAACATAGATGAGCCTAACTGACATTGAAATCAACAACCAGACTTCATATTTAAATGATTCAGTCACTAAGGCTCTTAAAAACGTTAAAAAGAAGCTTAAAAAAACGTTAAAAAGGAGCTTAAAAAAGAAAAAAGAGAAGCAGCTTTACCGAGCGCAAGCCAAGGCTGCCCTTCACGTCGCCATCTTGGTTCCCCCCTCCCATGTGAAGACCACCTGGTGGAAAGCCTTACACATATGGTTCTTAATTGTAAACTATATGATGATCTCTGGCAGCAATTTCTAGATCAACTCTGCATCCCCAAATGGAAACCAGAGTTGGAGGTCATACATTTCCTATTACTGGGGAAAGATCAGGAGCTCACCAAGTTAGTGGCTAAATATCTCCATTTGGTTTTTTGTCGTCGAAATACACTGCAGACGTCTGATCTCCCTGGAGACCTAGAGATGTGACGATAGACTGCTGTGCCTCCTTTCTTTTATCAAAGTTTTGTGCCACTGGGGAAGTGGTAATTCTGTATTGATTTGTTTTCGATGTTCGTTTGATGCCAATAAAAGGTTGATGTATGATTCAGTCACATTGCTGTCAATAGGACTTAGGTGTCCATAATTTTCTCAGGAATGGCCATAATTACTAGATAAGACACAGGTGAAAAGTAAATGTTTTAGATATCCCCATTTCTGACTCTATATTAGCATTATTTAGTATTCAATCATTTTAATGGGGTTGCCACACTGGAAGCAAATCAGAATCTGTTAAGTAAATTCTTTGCTTTACAAAAATAAAAAATCAGCCACAATGCAAGTGCATTGATTGGAAGTCATTCATCATACTTAGAAGCTCTTAAAAGTTGAAAATATCATGGACTCTTGTATAAAATGTAAATGAACCTTCCTCTTCCCCCCCTTTTTTTTGAGATACTGGCATTCATCTAAGAACTAAACAAACAAACAAAAAGGGAATGGATTTTATAGGACATCTAAAGCTTTGCTAAAAATTTAAGTTCTAGTTATCCGCTATAACAAACGACAAAATAGAACACTTTGTGCCAAACTACATCTAGTTGGGCCAAACATTACTCATTTTATTTGTTTATTTCATAAAATTTATACGCCGCTTGACTGTAAAAACAAACAAACCTCTAAGCAGTTTACAAAAGATGAGCAATAAAATCAAGGGGTGGGGGGTGGGGAATCACAACCCTATTTTAAAACACACAAAAGTTAAAATGCTAAAACAGATTAAAATTACCTCGAATTTCTAAGCATCTGGGTACCCATATTAACCATGCCTTGTGAGATTAATAATAAAAAAACACCAACACCCACAGGATTGACAAACTAGATTGCCCTGGTGTAATGGGAAAATTATTGGCCTAACTGTGATTTAATGTTTCTGCTGCTCCATATTAACCAAGTTATGACATGTGATTAATGTTTTGTATAATTGTTTTGAATTGGTTTTTAATTAATAATTAATTAATTAATTAATTATTCTATGTTTTTAGAGATTCTTGTTTTTAACTAAATAAAAAATTTAAAAAATCCTTCCAGTTGTATGAGCTTTCGTGTGCATGCACACTTCTTAACTGTAAGCTGCCTTGAATCCCATCAGGTGAAAAGGAGGGGCATAAATAAACAACAACAACAAAGTAGCATAGTATTATTCACAACATAGTATTAAGAACATAGGAATCTGCTTAGGCCTCATCCACACTTACCTTCTGCCCTGTGTTTCTAGCAACAATCCATCTCCAAGTGCTTTTTGTTGTTTTGTTTTTGCCCTGTTGCTTTCCCCTAGAAAAACCCACTCATTAATGCTGAACATACAGCAACTGGGTTTTCCATGGAATTGTTTTCAGCAGCAAAGAGTGCATTTTTGCAGAGGAAGCACAACAAAAAGAAAACAAAAACCAACCCTTAGACACAGAGGTTTTAAGCATGGACCTATGTCTAGAAACAGAAATGGCACAAAAGGAAGTCTGGATGAGCCCTTAGGCATTCTGACAGGGACTGGTTTTGTGTGAAAACTTATTTCACTATGCGTCTTCAGGCTTACAATTTAGGAGCAAGCTACAAAATGCTTTGTAGCCAAAAGGACTGTGGAAATAACTGGTGCACCAACCAATAACCATTTAGAATGGAGTGTCTCTACATAGACAGTCTGACTCCTGTACCAGCACAAGGTCACTGTAGAGTCATATTACAATCATGCTGGGATCAGCTTCATGACACTGTTATAAGCACATACACCAGATATAGAACTATAGGCTGGGCTGAATTTAAATATACTAAGCCTGTATATTTTAGTCCCAGCAGGAAAGAGACATTTCTGTAATTTAAATTTCCATTTAGACTCTTATCTTAAAGGTTTTTCCAGTGTGAGAGCTGTTATTTCCTCCATGTCAACCTGCTGCTTTGATATTCAAGGATAAACTGATACAAAACAAAAAAGGGTTTTTCAATAAATAAATAAATACACTGACTGCACAATATGTTTAGCCAATTCAAGAAGTCAGTCGGTTTAGAAGGTCAAACTACTTCAATATCTTCATTCATTAACATTTTGGAATTAATTCAACAGCCATTTACAATAGTTTTACCATATACAGTATTAAAATTTTAAAATATATATTCTGACAACTGCATATTTCCAGGCTTAGCAAACAAGCATAACAATGAATAATCCACCGAACTCACCTGACACTGTAATGTTTTCTTTTTATTTGGAATGGTACAGGCATTTGAAAACTAATAGATGGATACACAGTTGCTGTAAGAAATAACAGGTCGAAAAGAGCAACCAGCAGAAGAAATCTTTTAAAAGGACTTTTCCGATTAATTCTCAGTAACAAAATTAAATGAGTCGATGCAGTCATGGTTTGTTTGTTTTTTTTAAACAAAGAAAAAAAATGTGTTTTTCACCTCTCTTGATTCAATTCTCATTGAAGCCCTCTAGTGGATATCACTTACAACACCACCCTATGCATGGTCTACTCAGAAGTGGGTCCTGTTGAATAGGCTCCCAAGTGAGTATAAGACTGCAGCTCAAGCATTGCAGAGCATCAAATCATCCTATTCCTTTTTGAATTGAAAGTTGACTAATGCAACAGATTTCAGTCCTCTGGGTTTACAGTATAATGGGCAATAACAAATATCTCTTCTTACCTGGCTTTCTGTGACAAGGGTTTGGGATTTTTTTTCCCAGATGAAAACATGAGGAGAGATGCTAAAGAAATATCTTTTATACAGAATCCATATCATACTACACACCCTGACAACTTTTAATAACCCTTCCATATATATTTTCCCAGCTCCATCTGTAAAAATCTTGCTCAAATATTTGCTCCAATCAAACCATTTACAAATACAGAAACACGTCAATATGCAATTCTTGATCCTTTTTATAAGACCAAATAATGCCACTGGGACTCACTTACACTGCCTGCCAAACAGATTGATATTCAATTCAAGATGTCGTCTTGACCTATAAAGCTCTTTCAAATTCTGATCAATATCATCTCTGGTTGCTGCCTCTATATGCGCTTTGATGACATAAGTCATCAGATATCTTGCTAGTCTCAGTACGGAAATATTAGAATTGTTGCCAACTTTGCCAAAACAGCCAAGCTATGTGCAATTATAGAAGGAAAGCATAACAGAAATATACTAGTGCTGCTTTTCAACACACCTTATCTTTAACTATGGCCCACAATCTGCAGATTTAATTTAATCTCATTTAATTCAGATGTACCTCAGATGTACCTCTACTGTGGCCTTAATTTGCCCCTCCCTCCTTTAAAAAAATACAATAAATATCTTCCAAAATGTGGCTGTCATTTTACCAAAAATCATGCCATCCTACCAAGGTAAGGTCATGTTGCCCCATACAAACAGCAGTCAGTCAAACAGAAGATGTTCAAGCAAAAAAGAATGCATATTCATGCTTCTGCTACTTATTGCTAATATGTGGAAAGAGCGCTTGTACATTTTTCCCATGATGAATAAGCTACACATGCATTTGGAGGAAGATGTGCCAAAAGGATTCCCCCCCCCCATCAATTACACTCCTTTCAACATTGTGCATTCACTTTCCCCCCGCTATGCACTCAAGTGATTTAGATCACAGCTGAGGAATCTTTGACCCTACATATGTTGTTGGAGTCCTGGAAGGCCAATGCTTCCTCAGCCCTGCTTTAGACCATATAGGTGGGATTACACTTATGAAATGTTGAAGCACTACGAGCTATTTATTTTACCTGGAGAAGTGACAACTAAAATTATGAAAATACAATCACTGTCATACTATGGTGAAAGAGCTAAATTTTAACTATGTTTTCCATTTCAAAGCAGAGGAACAAGGCTGATAATTATTTTCTCGATCTATATTCAGGTACAGATATGTATATAAAGAGCACTATGCCATTCATGGTCAGAATACGTGTCACAGGTATGTAGAAACCACAACTCTATTTGTAGTGATCTCATTTCACTTCCAAGGTGATAGGCATTCAGCCACCTTATTTTCTTTTCAATATCTGAGATTATTTCTCTTACAGTCTTCAGTAGTTGTGATCTCAAGTATAATTACTTTTCTCTTTTTCCTGTTTGTCATTAGTACTGTTGCAACACATGAGACATTAGAATTCAACAGTAGCTTCAGCATTGTGCTAAAAAAGAGTATAAATATGTCAGTCTCCAATTTCCGTAGACACAATTACAAATGCAGAAAGCACAGGGAATATTACAAAGTTTATTGTAGCATGTTTATTTAGTATTCATATGTATTTCATAGGTCACATATTCCCATGTTTCATATCTCCTCACAAGCAATTCTTAGTAACACTGTTAGACTACAATGTCATGTCATGAAATTTCAATATTCATTAGCAGAAGTATGAGCTCCATAAAGGGGCTCATTTTCTGTTGCTTTCAGACCATGTCATCAGGTTTTGTTTTTTTCCAGAACTCATTGGCATTTCTATCCAAGCCATCCCCAACATCTGTGTGTCTCATTAGGGGCATCTGATGAAGTACTGCATACACTCTTTATAGGAATCATTATCTACACCCAATTAAAATGTTCCTGCCAGTCCACTTAGGTCAGAAAAATGTGAGCTAGGGGGAGTAGTAAAGCGGAAATGCCGAAACATAGCAGTTATGTTCAGGGCTTTAACTTTCAGACCAAATGGTTATTGCTGAATGTAACATGGCCAGATAGAATCCTCATCCTTTGTAAATCTAACAAAAACAAAACCCAGACGAGTCTGTACTCAACAGCCAGGCTTTAGGGCTTTACATGAAAAGTAAAGAAACCCTAAGTAGACTTTCATTGCTTTTTTCTCCAGTACCCCAAAGCCTGAAGGGACTTGAAACAACGTGTGTCAATGTACTCAGCATCTCTGATATTGGTAGTGAAAAACACAAAGAACAAAGGCACTATGTTGATTAATCCCATCTGGTATTCCTAAACCTAAGAACATATTCCCTATAGCAAGTCTAACAGGGGGTGGCCAATTTAGAGGGAGGAGGGGGAAAAAAACCCCTGATAACAATCATCATCAATGAGCTCAAATTGCCCAGGGAGGGCAAGTATGCTTTCCAATTATTTTCCAGCATTGAGAGAGAATAATTTGAAAACTATTCCTTATTTCAAAATAGATGCATATTTTATATGACAAGATTTCCTGTATGCTAACAAGTATTCACATCTGCTGTCATTGCTTCATAGCCACTGGCTTTAAATACAGCATTAAAAAAAAATTAAATCACCATCATATTAAATATGCCTACAGTCATCGGGCTTTGTTGATCTTTACAAAAAATTGTAAAGTTTATTCTTTATTATCCTGGTACTACTTACTGAGGGACACTAACATTATTTGCCCAACAGCTCAGTCACCATTGACAAAACAACAACACAAACCTCTCCTATATAAATCATTCCTTACTGTATTATGTTATCCAGTGTTAATGGTTAGAGTGTTGAATTAGGCTCTTGGAGAGAACAGGGTTCAAATCTTCACTCACCCATGAAGATCATTGGGTGACCTTAGGCAAGACAGTTCTTCAGCCCAAGCCACTTTACTGGGTTGTTGTGAGGATAAAATGGAGAGGTGGGAGAACCATTTATATATACCACCTTAAGCTCCTTGAGAGGAAAAGTGAACTATAAAGGTAATACTAAATAAATAAATAAATAAATTTGCCACTCCCAAAATTGTATTTCTATTTTATAATTATACACATCAGAAACATGCAATGGTCAAAATTAACAAAACAAAACAAACAAAAAACCCAAAAACATTTGATTAGATCCAGAATACCTTTTTCTAGAAGCTGAAGAGTTCCTAATGTTCATAAAAGGGACTGAGATCTGATGGAAGTTTCCACTGGTGGGAGGAGAGGAAATGGTCCCCACCTCTCCAATAGTTGTTTACCAAGCAGGAGAGAGTATAAATAGTCTACAAAATTATCCTAAGATAACATATCCTTTCTTTGTTTCAGTGTGTAATAAGTACGATAAGGTTGTTTCAGAGGGAGGGCTCATTAATGCAACAATTGTAACTAAAAAGCGAAGAAAAAAAGGAGCCAGGATTAAAGGCTCGTTACTCGCCAGTTTCACACAAATTGGTGACAGCTAATTTCTTTAGCTGGTGAAGCTAGATTTGCCCAGGCCAAGCTACTCACAGACTGGAGCACCTCTACAGAAGGACTTCATTGCTAGGCACCAAGTACACCAGGGCTAAAATGTATTGCCTTTCTCTCCAGCTTCCACAAGGGATAAGTTATTTCCTCTCTTCTACTAGCTTGACCCAGTTCTTATTTGCAGCCAGAGTAGAAAATAATAAGCAGGTTGAAGAAAAAGCTGAGGACAATCCTAACCTCACTGAGGCTGATTGGAAAAGGAAGCTAAAGCACTTCTACCCTTACGTTCCAGTTACAGGTAGATAGCCGTGTTGGTCTGTCATAGTCAAAACAAAATAAAAAAATTCCTTCCAGTAGCACCTTAGAGACCAACTAAGTTTGTTCTTGGTATGAGCTTTCATGTGCATGCACACTTCTTCAGATACACTGAAACAGAAGTTACCAGACCCTTATATATAGTGAGAAGGTGGGAAGGGGTATTACTCAGAAGGGTGGTGGGAATGGGTGATAGGCTGATAGCTGTGGTAAACCTGTTGACGACTGTTAACGACTGCAATTAGTCTTACAGGAAAATGAGTTACCAAGCTTAAAACCATGGAGAGACCTGGTCTGAACAAAGACATTGGATTCTTATCTCATTATACATGACAAAGCTTTCTTAACCTTCTCACCCCTTGCTTTTTCCTGTGTAAAATTCCACATTTTACTGTGTGTGTCCCCAAAACTTTGAGAGTGATGAGTTATTTATGTTTACTTAAGAATAAAACATCTTTTAAATAAGGCTTCTTGCTGCTAGGCAACAATGCCTGCTTGTAAAGTAGTGAGATTATGCAGCAGTCTTGCCACTTTCCTCAATTTATAAACAGAAAGCTGTTTAATTTATAAAATTAAAATAAGATACCCACATTTTCACAATTGAAAAACCTAACAGATAAAGTCCATTTAGGATTTACATAAATTTAAATAATTTTGTAGCCCTTCTGAATTCCATCTTTGTAAAAATATCAATTTGCTTTACTTTCCTAACATTATTATTCAAATATCTATCTCACAGCTAAAACAATCCACAGGCCAATCCCATCTTGTTGTATACAATTTAGCTGGATGATAGGTCCCAAATAAACTCACAAAACAAGTAAATATAATGAATTTATAAATATATTTGATAAAATTATGGAAATTTATTCACTGCCATATCCAGCTCTCCTTTAAATCATTTTTGCTTAGGGGTGCCATTGTATAAAATTGGCTTCTTTCTCTTATAGACTGCAAATGTAAAGGACTATGGACATTTGTTTTGTAAGAATTCTGTAGAAATAAAAATGGCAAACCACATTATTATCAGCTTCTCTCTCATAAAATTCAATCATGCAAATATTTAATCAGGGACATGTGAAATTACACCATTTGACAGTATCGGCAACAGCCAATGATGCCCTCAGGTTCTGATACATATTGACTTTTCTATTACTTTAGTGGCAGATATATGCAAAGCAGGGCATTAGGGGAAAAAATGACCTACTTTTCAGATCTTATATTCCCCACTTATTCCTTCCAGTGATAACCTGAGATTTTTCTCTAGGGATAGATCACTGCCCCAAGTGCAGAAAAAGAAAACAAACACAATCCTCTCACTTTCAACACGATAAACTCAATTATATCCCTGTGAAAAGAACATTCATAGGCACACCACAGAGGACACCATCTGTCAAATACTGACTATTTAGATAGCATCTCAAAGATATATTAAATAAAAGATTACAGTATCCAATTCTGCAGTCCTTCATAACAAAGCAGAATCAACATTATAGAATGTTGATACTACAGATTATACTACAGATGCAAATTACATCTACAGTCGTACCTTGGAAGTCAAACGGAGTCCGTTAGACTTCCAAAATGTTTCCGAAACCAAAGCGTGGCTTCTGATTGGTTGCAGGAAGCTCCTGCAGCCAATTGGAAGCCGCAGAAGCCCCATCGGATGTTCAGCTTCCAAAAATAGTTCGCAAACTGGAACACTCACTTCCGGGTTTGCGGTGTTCAATAACTAAGCGGTTCAAAAACCAAGGTACGACTTTATTTCCAGATTGCAAAAGTGAAGTAAGCCATCTGTGGGAGGGACTACTAGTAAACCAAACTTTGGCTTACTGGGACAGTGCGAATGTGTAGGGTTCTAGAGAGGAGCTTACACATTTGTGCAGTCCCATTAGCCATTGTTTTGCTTACTATGTCATGAGAACCAGGCCACTGAATTTGTTTTCACTAAAACATCAGTCTGCTTCTTAACTTTGTTCCTGTGGGAAATCCCATCATTTCAGGCTTCTAAGTAGGCGCTGAAAACTTCCTTCCTTTCTTCATGATTTACAGATTTTAATTGAGCTTCTGAATTTTTCATGCTTTTATTTTTAACTTTTTTTTGATGTTATGGTTTTACTGGTCATTCACTTTAGAAAGTTCTATGTGTGCGGGAATCAAATGCTCCCTTCTCCTGAAAGGAAGCAGCACCTTTTTGCATAGCCCCCATGATGAGACCTTGCTCTTGCCATTTTCATACTAGAGATAATATAATTGTATCAGCCAAATAACATACTCTGTAATTCAAGCTAGTAGAACAAAATGCAGCTTGTAAACATATAATAGATACTGAAGTTAAGGGAGTTTAATCTCAGCTTTTCGAACTGGATAAGCAAGTCCCCAGTTACACTTCCTCTGCAGCATAACAGCCCCTTATAAACTTATAGGCAATATCAAATAGAGAATAGTTTGAAAAGAAAAAATGCAGTGTTGAATTTGATACAGTAGTCTAGTCACAAAAGCAAAAAGGGGTAAATATGTTTATTGCATTTAATGTTGTCTAGATCAGGCATCTTCAACCTTTTCAAATTCAGGGCCCACTTTTAACCCAAACATGCATTTGGGAACCCATTTCTTAACCCTTTACCATATATTTGCATGGTAGTAGTTCTCCTGTTGCGAACTACAGGATCAAGCTGTGACCCATCAACTGAAGACCAGTACTGTAGTCTAGATGATTAACCACTATGCTCTTAGTATTGTGCTGCCTCCTCTTCCAACCTGAAGAAACAGCTTGCTGGGTAGGGCAGATCTGCTGTGCTAGCTTAGTGGGAGAGGCAGGAGGGAGGTTGATGAGGTGCAAATGCAAAAGCAGGAGCACCAGACCTCCCCATCACCTTACCCCTCCCAGTAAGCAACAGCAACCCACCTGGCCAGTACGCTATCATAGCTACTTCCTCCCACCTGGAAAGCCTCATCTGCCAACCTGGCAACATCCCCCACCTTTCAGTCTTTCCCACAAGGGGCTTTGTGTAATAGCAACTCTCAAGCTGTATGATATATTTTGCCATTCATTCTTTATTTGCAGCTGCATATCAAGAGCACTGACAACTCCAGGTTTTATGGGACCCTTAGGAAGGACTCTTTCAGTGGATGCACTTTCCAGAGTGAGCTTCTTCCTCTGAGCTCATTCAGTTGTTCTCTTCCTCTGAGCCCAGTCTGCACCACTGCCCAGAAAGAGCGGGCAAGATGAGCATAGGATGCTCTATTTCCATGATCTTAGAAAAAGTGTGAACAGCCAGAGAGCAATGGAGGAAGAGGAGGAGAGGAAGAGGTGGCCTGCTAGACTGGGGACCTGGGCAAGTGCCTAACAGTGACAACCCCTGACACCAACCCTGAACAAGAGAAAATATTTTCAATCCTTTCTTCTTTCAAAAACTACTTCTGAAAAGCTGCAGAGGCAACCACCCACTCCTCAGCTGGTGTGGATGAGCACATAAAGTTCTATGGCCTTATGGCTGTTTATATCTTCCCTTCACCCTTTGGGGGGAAAAGGACAAATTGATGCTTTTCCCAAAGAGGAAACACAACAAGAACTTGTCTCTCAAAGACAATATTGTAGTATGAGGCAAGGGAGTAATTTCCTTACCCGAATCCTCTGCCAATTCCCAAGTAGCATTACTTACAAGTCTTACTTCTTTGGGCATTTGAAGAGGAAGCACCTGCCAATTTCTACTGGGTAAATAAAAACAGCACAGAAATGCAGCTTTGTATAGGAAACTCAAATTATGGGAAACAGTTTTTAAGAACAGCAAAAAAACCAACAAAAAACTCCAACCCTCTTAAAAAATCACGTGGGTATATATAGGATATTAACTGCAGAACATTGCCCTAATAGCTACAAAGAAACAATGATCTAAAAAAGGATCCAAAATTAAATTTGTCTTTACCATTGGTAGTTAATAACTCATTCACACTGAAAATTCATATTTAGCTATGACTATGTTAGCAGAAATTAGTCCGTGTGGGGTTTTGTTTTGTAAACCAACATTTATTTGTACTTTTTGGTAAATTTATAGTTGTCTGTAGCTTAGATAGACAGTTGCTGCTTTGCTTAGATAGCTTCAACCACTATGATTAATATAAGAATTAACTCCAGATCATGTCCTCTATCACAGTTAGGCTGAGGCATTTAAGGCAAAATATTCCTCCTGCTCTCCTCTGCCTTATACTATACTATACTATACTATACTATACTATACTATACTATACTATACTAGTGGGAAACTTGTGGCCCTCCAGATGTCATTGGACCACAACTCCCATTTGTCCCTGATTGTGAGCTTCCCACAAACACCTGGTCCCTTTGAAGATGCTCAATTAGTTGTGCCTTTAGCATCTTCTTCCAGCAAGGCTCTTCTTATTTTCTGTGGGAATGTTGTGGATAGTAGGAAAGGATATATTGATTAAATATTATCCTTCCTCACTCACGCTAGTGAGTCAGTAGCAGAGTACATACCACAATATATTGCAGTAAGCTAGTTAGTAGATTCATTTGAATCTACTTAAGCAATCCAATCTGGCTTGTTCAGATTGGGTTTTGTTCCTGGTAAATCCCCTTTGTTCCCTCTTAAAAAGAATAAAGACACAACTGTCTTCTTTAGAAGTAATAAAAAGTTTACTTACATTCAGTTCACAGTAGGTTCCCTGAATGCAGACTTTAGCTTGTAGTTACAGAATAGAGTTTGAGTTCATCCCATATGGGGATTGAGCCCATGTGCTGCTGGCTGAGAGCCAGCAGACAGCAAAAGCATTGAGATCAAGAGTCTTCAATTTTATTTTACGGATGGTGCCTTGCATGTGCCCTCGGGGCTGAAGGTGTACAAAGCAAGGGTAATTGCCACACTTACTTATGTGGCTCCACTTTGGGCGGCCCTGGCTAATCTTTCCCCTCTTGAGATCATCCAAAATCAATTTTTACACTGTCTCTTATAAGTCCCTATCTGTGTGAGTAACGCGGCTATCCGTGTTGAATTGAGAATGCCTTCCCTAGAGACACTCCTGTGGAAACGTGTATTTAGTTACTGGCTAACACTTTGGTTTAGATTACCTAACTACTATATAGCCCAATGCCTTTGGCGCGATGAGTTTAGCAGCCCTTGGGCCAATAAGATTCATGCTAAACTTTTATCTATTGGAATCTCGCCCATAGAACTCTTGAACCAAGATCTTACCTTAGCAAGGAAAATTATTAATCAAAGACTGAATGACATAGAGTGGCAGCGTAATCTTATGCTTGGTGGGGAGCTATGTTCCCTGCGTCAGTTGGGAGTTATTTCTCCAACTCATGTGCTATCTTACCTATCATCCCTTTCTATTGCCAGTCATCGTTTTGCCTTTATCAAAGCATGTTTTAATGTTTTCCCTTCGAATTCCCTTTTTCATAGATTTTCTAGGGGCCAAATCTCGGCTTTATGTTCCTGTGATAATAGATTGATTGAAACACTTCACCATATAGTATTTATATGTCCTTTATATTGTGTTGTCCAGAAGAACTTACTGTTACCATTAATCCACAAGTTGCCTGGGCACCCGGCAGATTTTCGCCTGGCCTTCTTATTGCAAGATACTGATCAGCATGTAACTTTACAAATGGCGAAATTTTTAACTTCCGTTTTGACTTATAAACGATGTAATGGACTGCTGTTTGGAAGCTGAAAATTCCTTATAGTATCTAATTCTAATTTGTACTCTTTTAAGTTTTTACTGGTTTTAATTTTTTTTTAAATCAAATTGTGCTGTGTATTTGTTCTAGTTCTGTTGTTCTTATGAGCTTAAAGCTGAAATAAAGTGATTGAAGAGTCAAAGAGGAAGATGGCTGCGAGACTGGCCCTTTTACAGGGTCTCACAGGGTCCCACCCATCTACCTGATCACACGCAAGGGGAGGATGCTCCAGACCAGGTGTGACAGGAAGTCCTCCTGGCTGGAGTAACATCCCCCTTTGTGTCCACTCTGGGCAAACAGGAAGTGTTGTACTTGACTGCTTATGTTACATCCCACATTTTCCAGCCAGCAAGGCCAATGAAATTGTTTTCATAGGCAACCTATGAAAATGTTACCATGAACATTGAAGTTGTTACTTAAATCCTTCACTTAATCCTCTCCTGATGGGGCAAACAGCAATCTGAAGAGCTGTTGCTTGAACATGTGTTCAGCAATATGTTCTAGCACATTATATTTTATTTAATTGTTGTTATTATCATTATTTCGGATGGTACTTGTGGGATACAATCCTAAGTATAATTACAATGACGCACGTCCCTCTGATGGTCCATGTAAACATGTTCATGACTGGGCAATTAATGTCTAAAGGAATGGCCAGACACTAATATTCTCTAAATGCTACCAATGAGAAATTTGAAAACCAACATTCCTAAGAGGTTTGGAAGCTAAATTTCCAATGTTTAAGTGCAAGAAAATAGCCATGAGTCCAGCCTTCACTAACCTTGTAGAGACATGCTGATTGTGGTTGATAAGAGTTGCATTCAAAAACCTCTGGAGGATACCAGGTTGAGGAAGTCTTCACTATTGACTATGGACCTAATGTTAACTCTCCATCTCTCTTCTCTATGTTGCAACTGCCTGCCTAATTTACTTTCAGATGGATTTGAGGTGATAAAGGCAAGGTTGTAGAAGCTTCCAAGTTCCTCCAATCCGCTCCTAGACTCTAAAACCTAAAACAACCATCGTGTGCAAAACTCTTTACAAACACACACAAACTGTTCACAAACCCTGTTCTTATCCTGACTTACCATTTTTTGAAGGGTATAAAAAAGGGAATAATTATCCAGCTGTGCACACTTAATGCTGATGTAATTCTAAATGGTAAATTGCAGCAACTCAGCACAGCAAACTACACTGACATTAGAGGCTTCTGTAGCAAGATTCATCAAGAGAAAACCTGTCAAGGAATAGAGCTCATCACTTCCTTTGAATTCTTCAATCTAATATGCCAACACAGTACAGGTTTGTATAGATCAACCACACTTAAGGAACAGGGTCAGCTGCTTGCAAAATTCCCAAGAACATTTGACAATGCGAGAGTATGAATGGAATTGAAACAGCTGTGCTGGATCACAAACCCCGGGCTGTTTCAGTTACAAACCTTTCTTTATGCTTTTAAACGTGTGCAGTATTCAGAGAAATGTGTAATATGTCCTCATTTCAAGTAGCATGCTTCAATCACATTCAGTTTGCCTTTTGCTCCACCCCATTCTTATAATGAAGTACAGGTCAATCTCTCCATTTCTGCTGTTTTGCTTATCACAATAATAAGGTTTTGAAAAGGAAAACATATATATTATAAAGCAGAAACATTATAATAGGTTTGGTTTGGACTTCTGAAAGAGAAAAAAATACCCTTAAAATCACCTCATCCTTAAAAATGGAGACATGTATTTACCCCTCATCATTAAAAATGCAGAGATCTAGACCAGGGGTCAGCAACCTTTTTCAGCTGTGGGCCGGTCCACCATCCCTCAGACCATGTGGTGGGTCAGACTATTTTTGGGGGTGGGGGTGGGGGGGAATGAATGAATTCCTATGCCCTACAAATAACCCAGAGATGCATTTTAAATAAATGGACACATTCTACTGATGTAAAAACACACTGATTCCTGGACCGTCCATGGGCTGGATTGAGAAGGCGATTGGGCCGCATCCGGCCCCCAAGCCTTAGGTTGCCTACCCCTGATCTAGACGCACTGCCGAGTTCAGTGGCACTTACTCCCTAGTAAGTGTGTTTAGGATTACAACCTTAATGACCAGTTTCCCCTAAAGGCTATTCATTATGCAAATTCAACAAAACTCCCCTGACATATGCTGCAATTTACAAGTCTAACCCAGTGTGTCCTTTATACAATTAGGAGCAGCTCACTACTATAGTTGCAAACATTTCTAATCTCTTATGGAATGTCATAATCTAGGGTTGCCATATTTCAAAAAGTGAAAATCTGGACACACAAAAAAAGGACATTTTGGGGCTATTTTTTAAAGAAAATTCACCAAAATCTAAACTTCCGACATGGGTTGCCATATGTCTGGATCGTCCTGGACATTCCAACGATTTCCGCCCGGACACTGTTTCCGACGGCCAAATCCCAGCTATGTCCAGGAAATTCCGGGTGTATGGCAACCCTACATAATCTTCCAAAGGAAGTTCATTGAAGGGAAGGGAAGATTGCAAGATTGCTAGATGGTCAACTGGCCTACCAGTTTCTAAATTGGTAACTGTATTGTTCAGTTGCAACAAATGATATACAGTGGTACCTTGGTTTATGAACTTAATCTGTTCTGGAAGTCTGTTCTTAAACCAAAACCATTCTTAAACCGAGGCGCGCTTTCCCTAATGAGGCCTCCCGCTGCTGGTGCCCTTCCACCATTCAGATTCCATTCTTAGACCAAGGTAAAGTTCTCAAACCGGGACACTATTCCGGTTTTACGGAGTTTGTAAACCCAATCCTTCTTAAACCGGACTGTTCTTAAACCGAGGTACCACTGTATTGTGATACCTTATACTTTTAAGTTCACAGCAAGCCCCTTAAAGGCAGTGGCACTCACTGGTGCTGACAGGAAGCACTACTTGCAAAGAGACAATTGGGAGTTCACTTTGAGCTCTGGGATGTAGCTGCCTCCATACCTGTTGCAACTCACAGGCTAAGCTTTCACACCTTGCAGATAAATATTATATAACTTACTACTGCACCAGATCAAACAGCAGCTACAGACACACCTATAGATTCTGTTCATAAAAATTGGCTGTCCTACAGACATCCTACTTAGTTACTGTGATGTTTTAAATTACCAAGTGGCCAGACAAAAGCAATCATATCCTCTTCCCGTGCCTTTTTTTTTTAATTGATATGCAGAAATTGGCAGATAGACCTCTTTACAGCAGGGTGATAAACAGGGACAGCCCAAGTCATTTCAGCACCTGAGACAAACCACAGAAAGGTGCCTTTCCCCACCAGGGGAAGAAGGAGTCAGTGAAGATCTACATCAGGAACAAGGTGAAAGGTGGGGGGGGGAATCAACCTTACCTGATGGTTAGAGTGGGAATCAAAGACCATAAAGGGAGATTTGCCTAATAGGTATCTTAGGAAGCAGACAAATATGCTTTTATTTTCCCAAGCATTCATTTATTAAAATTATATGCTGATTTTATTATGTTTAATATTGCCATGGTCTTACTTTATTTGTTTTATTTATTTTTGAAGGGCAGCATATAAACTTTACAAATAAAATCAGCCAAGGTTAAATAAAAATAAAGATGGAATGAAAGAGATTTGGCAACAGGGCTCATACTATGATATGATACAACTGTATCACACAAACAAAATGTATCTGATATAGTTCTTAATTAATTGCAGACAATAATGATAGTTTCAGAAGTAACCAGGACTGGAATACATAGGAACAAGTATTAACTGTATTTACAGGAAAGAGGGTGGAGTTATACATCAAGTTCACAATTTGTGGTGAAGAAATAAAATCTGTTAGAGCAAGCAGAGATTATTTATTTAAGAGAAAAATGGCTCTAGTATCAGCAGCTCATTCAAAGTAAGTGCGAGAAGTAATGGAAAACCCAAGGAACTCCCTTGAAAGCTGTGGCAACAAAGCATTACATTAATGGAACTGTATACACTAAATTAAAGCCATAAAATCTTCTACGCCTGTCTCAATTGGGAATATGAAAAATATTCTTGAAAAATACCAGAACCCATTTGGTTTTGGGTCTGGGAAGCCTAGTGGATCCCACAGGATCCCACCTTCTCTACAAAACAAGTTTAAGTCATCATAGTAGCATGGTATTTGTATGGTGCTTTAGAATATTCCAAACACACAACATTACTTTGTGTGATTGGTGACTGTTATTATCCCCAAACTGAGATTGAAAAAGGTCAAGGCTAGCCTTCCAAGACCACCAAGTGAGATGATGCTAAAGGCGATATCCAATTTAGGGGTTTATGGCTCATGCCCTGTGCTTCGCTAGCTCTCTGTACTTATTGTTGCATCGAGATTTCAACTTCTCTAAACCTCAACAACATCCCTTTAGGCTTCAGCACTGAGCTCCCTTAAATCTTGGAACCTTCCAAAATATCTAAGAGTCATTGGCTGTATGACTGAACACTTAAAACCCAAACTAGGTGGATCTCTTCGTTATCTGTTAATATCATGGGGCTTTACAAAGGCAAATCCTTTTCACGCTTCTCTTCTTCCTGCCTCCAGTTCATCTGGGCATCATACCAAAACTAAGAACTTATTCTCCAAGTAGGTGACCACTTAAGAAAGATGTTCAGGGCAGCTAGCTATAAGATATTCAATGCTGATAACCTCTGAAGAATGAGTATAATAAAGAGTGTTAGACCTGGGATAAGAGGGGTCTAGGTTTAAATCTTACCAGGTGTCCTTTTGGCATCTCCCATCCTATGCTATCTCACAAAGCTGCTATAAGGGTAAAAACTCGGAGAAACTAATGTACGTCGTTCCGAGGGCAAGATACAAATGCAAAAGACAGAATGAGTTTTGTGGGAAGTTCCCTCTGAAACCATCTATCCCAGATAGGCTGTCATATGAGCAGAGAAGACACAGCGTGAGATGCCACTCCTTCCGAAATGCACAGAAGTAATACCCAAGCAGTTATAGTAGTGTGCTCAGGAGAACCAACTCCCCCTTCTAATCTCATTACAATCAAATCATGGTGCTGTGTGTGGGGTAGACTTGTGCTAGTGGGCCAAAAGTTACATGCAAAAACCACACTCTTGTATTCAGTGTTAATTAACACAATCAGAAAAAGTACAACACCTTGATTCCACATTCAGATCAGTAATGGTTAGACTCCCACCCCCAGTTTGTGCATCTGCATGCACTGGAAGTGTGGAAGACAACTGCTATTCATCTTCCATGCTTGTGAGTATACCAAGATGACTTTAAAAAAAGTTAACTTTCATTAAGCTATTGTAGGTATAGCTCCTTGGAATGCTGGGTAAAGTATGTGGGCTTTTCTTTATGCTCAGGATCTATTTGCCATCTCATCCCTTTCTGTCCACTCAGATAGCTGACTAGTAAGGCCACCTTCCTTTCAACCAGTAGTTACAGTATTATTAACCCATGCATAACCTTGCTTGTCCCTATTTTGTACCTGGAGAATGCTACAGTCTTGATTATACAGATGGATGGGGGGGTTAAAGGAAGGGGTGCACTCATTCATTCATTCATTCATTCAATTTCTATCCCATCTTTCCTCCAAGTAGCTCCCCATTTTATCTTTAAAACAACCTTATGAGGTAGGTTGGGCTAATAGAAAGTGACTTGCTGATGGCCACCCAATGAGCTTCATGGCCGAGTGGGGATTTGAACCCTGGTCTTTCAGGTCCTAGTCAAACACTCTAACCACTACACCTCACTGGCTGTCTTCATGAATGATCCTTCCTTATGGCTCTGTGAGCTCATCCAATATAATGAATCCAAGGTGATCACTCTTACCCAACTTATTGGCAATTGCATAAATGGTCAAGATATGTAGGATTACATTTTCAATGTTTGCTCATTTATGGGATTCGTGTGTGTGCGGTTTTTTTTTCTAGCTTGGATCTGAACATGTTCTGTTTACAGGACTTCCAAGATGCAGGACAGATTATGCATAAAATCAGAGAATTTCAAATAGACATCCAAAGTGGGGTTTCCTTTTTTAAAAGAAATTGAACCCCCCCCCCAAAAAAATCACTTGCATAATCCTGCTAATAAAGGATTCCTTTCATTTTTATATATACCAGATTCCTGTCAAAGCAGTTTACAATTTTAAGACACCCAAACAAACGAATGGTATAAAATGCAGAAGAGGTCCCCACCGGTGGACTGATGGTGGGAGGGAATCCCTGACCCAGGATTCCTTACTTCTGCCTTCTCTCAGGGCACACAAAAACCTTAAACAGCCCTAGAGAAGATTGGGTTTTCTGAGGCCAGAACTGTATGTAGAAGACAGAACTTTGGGATTCCACAGGAGAAAGGCAAAGAAAAACACATTGGCAACCAGCAGAAGAAGGCCCAAGTAAAGGACTCTGGGTGTCCTAGTAGTGTCATCATATGAAAACAGCAAGCTCTTGTGTGGCATAGTGTTTCCCCCCCTGTCGTTATAGCTCTAAGGCCATCATTTACTTCTTCCAACCCTTAACAGCCCATGGTCTTGACTGGAGATGAAAACAGTAATTTGGAACGGTTTCATACCGAAGCCATTCAAGCTTATTTCTACGTATTGCACTTATTTAGTATGAGTGTGGTGCAGCTGAAATTCAGCAGTAGCCGATTCTGGAAGCAATGCCTCTGTTCTCTCCAGCAGGTGTTACTATAATCAAGGTGAATTGCAACATATATACTGCAACGTTTGCACCAACTGGCATTTTTCAAAAGAGTAACAGTAAAAGTGTGTTGTGGGGGGAGAAATACATTTCATCCAAATGCAAATTGCAAATTATGTAAGACATATAAAACGTTGGACAAAAAAAAAGTGAGATAAGAGACCAAACCTGCCTTCTGGAATGCAAGCAGCCTCTACGCAAGATGCCTGCAGAACCACCACAGCAGTACCAAAATGGATGTGCGAATTGCAATGAAGACTATTAATGCTGCATTATTCATTTATATACCAGAAGATATCATAGATGTTAAAGAGAACTGCATTCCTTGTATTAGTCTCCTTCAACTCTATTATTTCTATTCTGTGCCAGCCCAGGCCAATTTTATGTAACAGGATTTTAAAAATAAAGTTTATGTTGAATTATATGACCCAGTTCCTGCTTTGTATATGCAACTCCTTTAGGGTTGAAATGTTAACAGCAGCAATGAGGGTGTGCTGAAGATTGCCTTCAGGGATGGTAGCAATAACAATTTGAACAGCCCATTTCATCTGCCTTGTCAATGATTTTACCAATTTCTGTAATGTACCTTTCATTGTATCCTCTAACACTGGTTAACGAACCCTTTCATACCAACCTGCCTCCTATCCAACAAATATTGTCCCAATTGATCATTTCCTTACAGGGGTAAAAATCCTAAGCGAGTTTCCTGCTGGGTCTCCCCAGTGAACACTCCCCTGAGTTCAGACCTAGTAAATTAACAACTAATTAGGAATGCTTGTGTGAACATCACCCCCCCCTACACACACACACACACACACACACTGAAAATGTCACCCCTGGGCGACATGTATCTTTTACGAGACCCAGCTTAAAGGATCTCCTCTTCTCTCCTTGGTGTTTCCCTGTCTGCAGCAGCAGATCTCCACAAGGTGCTCCTAAAAGCTGTGGCGCAATTGAGAAAACGGGAAAGCTCAGAAAGAAAATCCATTCCTGCCATCTGCAAAGGCAACATGGATTTGTTTTCCCCATCATCACAGCCCGTGCAAAAAAAAGAAAAAAGCAACAGCAGCTAAATGCTGGAGTGGCTGGAACTGGGCGGGTTGAATTGAAAGGTGAGAATCGCCTCTCTTTAACTTCTGATATTCCAAGACGGAAAGGTGGGAAGGGGGGTGGGTGGGAGATGCATTGGGGAAAGCAAGAGAAATATATTGGCCAACTACATTGGATGAGGTAGCGTATAACCTCAGAGCAACGTCTTTCCCCCACCCCAAACCGGCTGCGTCCTTCTAGCCGAGTTAATTGCTCTGGGTATTGCAGTGCTGCTGCTAAATCGAGCGGGCTGCTTGGGCTGCGGAGCTTCCCAGAGGAAACTTGCCTCATCCTTCTGTTGCGCGCGCGGCGGCAACTCGGCCAGGTTCTGCCTCCTCACAAGACAGTCTCTACAGGGGACGAGGGAGGCGGAAAACGACCTATAAACCTGGGGGCGCTTTTGGAGGTGCGCACATCTCCTTCCTCAGAGCGACACTCCCTCAGAAAAGCTCGCGGCGGCAGGCAGCAGCCCCCCCCCCCCAATCTATCCAGCCACCCCTCACTCCACTCGCCTCCCCAAGGGTGGATTTAAACACCCAACCCAGCTCTTCGAAATCTCCCTCGGTGCGGATAACAATAAGAAGCCAAGTCCTACCTGTGCAATGACCGCGCTGCTGAGGGGAAAACGCGCGCGAGGTGGGGCGGGAGGGGGCTGCTGCGCAGCTGAGGCTTCTTCCCGCGTTCAGCCGCAAGCACCTGGGAGCGCCCTGCGCTGCTTGGCTTCGCTAGGCTTGGCTTGGCTGCCTTGCCCCCTGCGCGCGCTCCCACCTCCCTCCCTTCTCCTCAGCGAAGTCCACCCCAAAAAACGCCTTGACAGTTGCCCGCCTTTGCCTGAGGGGGCTGTGGGCGAACCGAGCTGATTGGGGCAAGAGCGGGAGGGGGCCGGTGGGGGGGCGGTGGCGGAGCGCGAGAGCGCCGGGCAGCGATTGGACGCGGGTGATGTCACTCTCGAGCCTGGCAACGAGGGAAACGTTGCTGGGTCAGGGAAGGGCTTCGTTGGGGTTGGGAAAGCAGCGGCAGCCTCACAGCTGCAAAGGAGCCGCGGGCGCGGAAGGAGGCGTGTGGAGTGTGGCGGCGGCCGGAGAGGGGGGGGGCTCTTCGCGGCGACACCCCGGAGAACGACGAGGCGAAGCAACCTCGGCAGCGCCCACCCGCCCATCTATTCGCGGTGACACATTACTGCAGGTGCAAAGGCGGCGCGCGGCAGCCTTCGCTCCGCCTCCCTGGCGCGGGCACAGACCCCTCGCACATGCCCAGTGCCAAATTGAAGCCCGACTGAAGCTACCCGGAGTTCCCTTGGCGCTCTTGCCTGTGCCAGTAGCTTCTCTTACCCCGCAAAGGATACGGCGAAAGGATGCTGCTGTCTGTGTAGGTGCTGCTGAGAGATTTTGAAACGAGGGTCCAGGGAGTGATGCGCAGCGGAACGGCAGATTTAGGAGCCGGATGACGAAGAAGGGTTGGTTAGGGGGGGTGGGGGGAGGCTTCAGGAGGTGAGAGTAGGGCCAGGCAAATGAGGATGCCCAGAGGAGAAAAGAAGGCAAGTGTGGGTGAGTGGGAGTTAACCTGGCATATCATTATGCAACCACTCGGGAAAATTCCACAGTCTGCAGGAAAGCCCGGTTCCGCCCCATTCCCAACACACCCCACCCCTTCTAAGGACGGGATTCCATGAACCTGGGCAAAAATATATCATAGCATCAAGGCATTCCAGATTCTCTTCTGTTCCAGAGAAATGTATGACCCTAGTGGCACACACACACACACACACACACAGTCATAAGACTAAATGCACATTTAGCATACAGGGGTGATTAAAAATAAATAAATGCAAACCCGCATTTAATGTGTGCTTTGCCCCACATTTGTGATCTGTAAGCTCCACTGACACCCAAACCAGTTAATCTTCTCTCAACCTTAGAGGGATTCAGAACCAGAACTCTTTTAATCGTATCTAATCTGTACATTTTCATACCGTGGATATTGAACGTGGTTTTCTTTCACCGTTTAGAAGTGGTTGATTTCAATAGAAAGACAACACTGCAGCAGGAACAACAGCAGCATATAGGTCCAGATTCCATAGCTACCCTGTGGCAAGAGGGCTCTCTTCCCACATCCTAGAGCAGGGATGGAGAACCCTGTGGCCCTCCAGATGTTGTTGGGACTCCAGCTCCCACAATTCCAGACTCTGACCATGGGCAATGCTGGTTGGGGCTGATGGGAGATGGAGTTCAGCAAAATCTGGTAGACGAACCGCTCCATCCTAGAGAAACAGAGGTAGTAGCCCTGCATGCTTCTAATTGTTCTTTTGGAAATTTAGGTCGCACCTGTATTGTCTGAACCATTAAAACATTTATCTATATCAAATATGGTTGTGCCAAGGTATAAAATAAACACAGTTATCTCATTCCTTGTACACAAGTTCTATGCCCAGCCTCCAGTTACCACAAAGAAATGTCACAGATTCTCTGACTTGGATTCCAGTCCAAACCTTTTAGATATCAGAATGAGCCAGACATACAAGGTCCACTTTTTGCATTCACTCCCTGATTCCAGTCATTGCACTGTCATAGAAGTATATCTGGTGCTTGGGAGTGGTGACAAAAGTATATCCAGGGATCTGGCTTATTATTTAAGATTTGAGAATAGTATATAGCTATGACTTTCTTTTCTTTTTTTTCAAACTTCAGCATACTTCTAGCTTGCACATCCAAAAAATTTTTCTCCAGATTTTGGCTGTCTCTTGCAAGGCTACTGATTGGGAGTGTACAGACTTCACACATATTCACATTCACCGTACATTCACTTATTTTGTGTTCTCTCTCTCAAGAAGGAACATTTGGGGAGGGAGGAGGCTGTTGTTTGCTCTTGGTTTCCCTTCCTGATATTTCTTTTATTTGTAACTTTTTTTGCAGTCTTAAGAACATAAGAAGAACCTTCTGGATCAGGATAATGGCCCATCTAGTCCAGCATCCTGTTCTCACAGTGGCTAACCAGCTGCCTATAGGAAACCCCTAAGCAGGGCCTGAGCAAAAGAGCACTATCCCCACTTGCGATTCCCAGCAATTGGCATTTAGAGACATGTTGCCTCTGATGGTGGAGACAGCACAGCCATTGTGGCCAGTCTTCACTTCCTAACCTATTCCGCACCATCCAATTCCATTACTGAGTCGACTTTACCCGACTTCAGACACTCCTACATCTCCCACCATATGAATGGATGCTATGGATTTCACACAGTGCAATAATCCAAATGTGACCTCAATCCCTTTCATTGACTAGGTTCTTGAATCTGCATTATAAGCTATGTGCCACTTAGAAGCATAACTTGCATAGGCAAAACCCCAGACTGAAATGGGGCCAAGAAATGACCAAATTGCCTTTCACAAATGTGCTTGAAGTAGAATCTTTTGTCCTATTTTATTGCTTTGTAAATGGGAAAGCTATCACTGAATTTTTGCCAAACCATTTACCCTTTCTGATTTGTAGTAAGAGGAGTTTTTAATAGCCAGTTACTTCTGTCAGCCTTGTGCACAAATATGTAAATTTCTCTGTGGAAGTGCAGCCCTGAAGCACAGCTGTAACTTCTTGATTATGAATGTGCCAACTAATGTGTGGAGATATGCAAGTGTGGAAGTTCATTGTGGGCATGCATGTTATAGGCAAAGAGAAGGTGGAAAATAATGGGTGTGTACTTTCACAGAAGCACTAAAGCATAGCGCACACAAAAATGCTCCCCCCACTGGTTTTTCGATGAAAACTTTAGGTGTTTTCTGAAAGGGTGTCTCCTGTTTTCCCCTTCAAATATTCCAGGAAAGTGGTCCCTTTCTGTAGACTGTGTCATACCTAAGCCAACTTATTTAATAATAATATAATATAATATAACATAATATAATATAATATAATATAATATAATATAATATAATATAATATAATATAATTAATATAGAATGTGGAACATATTCTGTGAATGTTCTGCAGTCAGAAGATTTCATTGCCAGGACTTAAGATGGCTGACACAAATATTATAAGGCTGGTATCTCCCCCCTCCTTTTTTTTTTTGCTATCACTTGTGTGACAGTGACTTTCTCTGCACTGCGTACTATCATGCCTCCCTCCCAATCTGTTAGCATAACCCAAACAGTTTCTCCGTCTCTTCAGAATGAGGACTAGTTCGAGAAGCACAAAAGGCACACAAGCAGGCAACACACAGTGCATTGTGTGCTCAGAATAATGATCTGCCATTTACAATATACGTCATGCCCACACTGCACTCTAGCTATTTCTGCAGAGATCGCTGTAATTCTATAGACAATTATGGACAGAGACCACATGCCACCCTCATGCATATTTTAGAGTGCACTTACTTGTCTGCTAGGAAGGATCCTGAAAGGGGTAGCTATAGTCCACTGAGAGGCGAATCCTGCATAGAGAACATGTGGATTTGTCTATCCAGCACTAGCTGGAGGACAGCAGCTCAAAGCAGTAACCTTTTTACACATCCTATAGCAAATCTATTCACATGCTCCACTCCACATGAGACGGGAAAGGGGGTCATAAGCTTCTTCTCCCTTTTTTTACTGCAAAAAAACAGAGACACAAGCCAGCAGTTGCTTTATTCATGCCACACAATCACTGCAATCTTCCAGAGGATTAATAAGATTAGAAGCCCCTATTGTTTCGCTAATGGTTGTTTATTTGAAAGGGGGACTTTGCTTGTAAACAGGGAGACAGAGCCATGTGTTACTCTTCCTCCTTGGGTTACCTCAAAGCATAGCTAAAGGCAAAATAGCAGGCAGTCATTCCTCTTAAGTGTAGATAATACATGTTGAAACAATTAATATTCTTTGTGACTTTGCTTTGAAGGTCAGATCTGATTTCAAAACACTCTGAATATATCTTGCCCATTTATTTTATTTTATTGGTGGCAGGATATACTGTTACAAGAGAGGGGTAACAGCAGGCTGCACTGAAAAAATAAGAACGTAGGACAAGCTTGCTGGATCAGGCCAATGGCCCATCCACTCCAGCATTATTCTCACAGTGGCCAAGCAGATGCCTGTGGGAAGCTTGCGAGGTGGACATAAGCACAAGAGATAAACAGTGCAACCATATTGTTATGAGTTGTATGCCTGTGCCCCCTTTTAATTCCTGGATCCAGCACCGATTCAATTCCTGGAACAGCCAGGCTATCTTCCTGGTGAGGTAATGGGCCATTATGGTAAGAAAGGAAGTGGCTCTGTGTCCTCATGGCAAATGGGTTCCACCACTCCCCTCCTTCAACTCAACTGGTATTTAGAAACAAAATAAAAAAAATTCCTTCCAGTAGCTCCTTAGAGACCAACTAAGTTTGTTCTTGGTATGAACTTTTGTGTGCATGCACACTTCTTCAGATACCTGGTATTTAGAAAGACAAAGGCCAGAGTTGCGAACTTTGTGAGCTAAAAGGTAGGAGCAAGGCTGCAGGCTGGGCAGTTGCAAAAGAAAACCATGCCTGATTTCTGCTGGATTCCAAGGCTGTGGCTATGGGAGAAGCAAGGCTCTCTTGGGATGCTGATGCTATGAGCCTCTCCATCACAGGCTTAGGTTGTATGTGTGTGTGTGTGTGTGTGTGTGTAAACAAGTCAAATATCCTAAAGACACCACAGTCTCCATTGTCCCTCATTCTGAAGAAACCTAACCCTGGGTTAGTGCCTGGAACCCCTGGAATCTCACACCCCTCAGAGAGTGGGGTGGCATGCAACAATATGCATGTTTATTCAGAATTATGCCCTACCAAGTTCAGTGGGTATTAGATTCCAGCCTTATTGCCTTTTCAAATCAGTAGAAGAGATGCAAAATGCAAATGCAAATGCAAATACTAAAAGGCTTAAATCCGGAAACATTGACCAGTCTCATTCCTTATTAGCATAAGTCAAGACAACTTTGATTCTGCCCTTGCTATAAATCTTTTTCTTTTATTTTAATGCAGGCTTTTGATCTACTGAAACATACATCGGATAGTAAGTTAAATAACTGGGAGACATCCAAAACAGTCAACCAATCAGAAGTTTGACTAAATGAGTCCGCTATTTTAGGGGCTGCCCTGGCCAGTAAACATTGCAAGCAAACATTTCATTATTTGAAAACTGCTTGGTTTCCTTAAAAGTACTATCACGACATGTTCTTACCTAGGCAGATGATGGCATCTAAAGTGCCCTCTTCTGCTGCAACATTATGCACATATTTGTAAGATTCATATTTTGTTATGTATTCAAAAGCTTCATGGACTATGACATACAGGCAGACTAAGATAAAAGAGCATTGTACAGTGGTACCTCAGGTTACATACGCTTCAGGTTACAGACGCTTCAGGTTACAGACTCTGCTAACCCAGAAATATTACCTCGGGTTAAGAACTTTGCTTCAAGATGAGAACAGAAATCGGGCAGCAGCTGTGCAGCATCAGCGGGAAGCCCCATTAGCTAAAGTGGCGCTTCAGGTTAAGAACGTTTTCAGGTTAAGAACGGACCTCCGTAACGAATTAAGTATGTCACCAGAGGTACCACTGTATGCATAAAACATTTCTGCCCACTTTCCATTCTGGATGAAACTGCTTTTGCTGTAAGGGGAACATATGAAGATAGTTTATACTGAATCAGACCATTGGCTCATTTTGACCAGTACTGTCGCTGTAACTCACAGGAGCTCTCCAAGGTCTTAGAAAGAGGTATTTCCATCCTTGGCACCTGGAATCCTTCTCATTAGAAATGCTAGGGGATTGAGCCGATGACCTTCTGTATTCAGACTAGTCTTTAGCACATACCCCTCAGGGCTTCCTTTGAGACAGCATGTAACTGATAAGAAAAGAAAAAACCAAAACCATCCAAAAAAAGGGGGGTGTTCCTCTAATTTTGCCTTTGGGGCCCTTAGGGAGTTTATCCTTATTGCTGACAGAATCCACTAAGGAGTTCCAAGGAAGCCAATTCAATTAGATTCCAGGTTTGGTTTTAAAAAATATATATATGGGAGAATCAAACTTATTAAAAAGATTGCTAGAAGGCATCATTGCTTGTTTGCACCATCTACCTGCACACAGCACTTTGGAAATGTGTGGTCTGCAGGGAGCTGGCTGGACACATAGTGATGACGCTTCACACCCAACTGTTAAATTCCATTAAGGGAAAGTTTAAAATGTCCCCTGAACATACCCACCCCCCAGCATCATTCTTTAGCATGTGAGCAATTTAAGTAATTGCCATGGAGATGCCGATGATCATGAAAGTCTGCAGAAGTGTTCCTCAGCGGACGCGGACCTCTCTGTTAAGATGTAGGTCACGCTCCCAAGTGTGATCTCCTCCCCCCTCTCCAATGTAACTAATTTCTTCCAATCAGCAGATAAAGACTTCTTTCATTCGGGATGCTATGCTGGCAGAAGTTCATTGAAGCCTAATAAAATCTGCATTTAAAGTGTGATCGAAATGGAATTTGCCATGCTATATATAGAGCAGAGATGTGAACTTGTGACCTTTCAAATGATGCTAACTCAAATTCCCATCAGCTCCAACCAGCATGGTCAATGGTGGAAGGAATGGGGGAACATCTGAGGGGGGCACCAGGTTAGACTGATGCAGCAGGGATCTTTATCTTAGGTCCCTTTTTCCCCAGGCACTACTACTTTCCCCAGCCCAAATGTGTTTCTCGTCTGCTGACCAAATGCATTCCATGCAATTAAAAAAGAACAGTGCATATGCACTCCATCGTGGCTACAGGAATATGAGTGATTGTTTACAGTAACACATACTTTATAGTAAAGTACATGAGGTGCACTTGTCAAATCTCTTAGAGTATGACACATTTTATTGGACTAATTCTACTTCTGTTATGCTTACTGACTAGAACAGGCACACAACTGTTAAAAGATGAGCAGCTTATCATTTTATGGTTCCTGGAAGGAATTTTGAAAGTGTGGTTTCACTTGCAGCATCATGTCTTATGCGTTATCACATGATTATGTATGTTGGCATTTCAAAACCTTTACATACGATCTTTCAGAATACTGCAAATGGGGTGTAAATCTTAAAGACAAGACATCTGTACCGCTGATACTGAGTTCTGCTGATTCACTATCACAAGATGCTTGCTGCTTAGTTATGTCTCTGCATTTCTCATACAGAGTCCGGAGCAGCTCACAACACTTACAAAGCAACATTAAAAACAAAGTTGTAGCAGTATTTGTTGCAAAATATCATAACTGCAACATTTCACACAGATAAATAGGTCCACCGCTGATACACTCCAAAGGGCCTGCAGAAATTGGACTTCAGCTGTCTCCTGACTGAATATAAAGTGGGGAACAGCTGAACCTGAACTTGGAAGGAGTTCCACAAATGCGGTGCTGCCACTGAGAAGGCCCTGCTATATGGTGCTTCACAGCACCAGAAGCAGGGCAACCCCCAAAAGTTTCAAACTCTGGATTGGTTGGTAATGCATTCAGTGCTCTTTCAAGTACTTGGGTCCTAAGGTCTTAAGGACTTTCTACATTAGTACCAACAACTTGAATTGGGTCCAGTAGTCTACTCTCAGCCTGTACAAGTTCCCTTAGGATCCATATAATATATCACCTCACTGCTCCAAACAACAAATTCCATAGCAGCGGCAGATTCCATGATGCATTCATTTATATTATAAAATTTCTATCCAACCCCTCCTACAAAGGGAGCCAGCATAGCCGCACATAGAGCACATTGCAACAGTCCAACTTGGAGGTTATCAGATCATTGACTACTTGGGTGGTTTTAAAAGGGATCAGGCAAATTCATTGAGGATTGGACTGCCTATGGGTACTGGAAATGATGGCTGTATATTAACTCTAAGTTCAGAAGCAGTATTCCTCTGATTACTTGTTTCTGCAGAATATAGAGGGTGGAGAGGGTGCTGTTATACTCATATCCTAATCCCTGTGGGCATCAGGTGGTCCAGGATGCTGTACTGTGGACTGGGATAGCAAATAGAAACTCTACTCTGATGCCAGAGCTCTGTTGTCCTGGCATCACAGTGCAGCATCAGAGCACATGCATAAAGCCCAAATTCCATCTTTGGTGTCTCTTATGGAAAAGACCAGGGCGAATAAAGATTGGCAGAGAAGATATTGCCTGCTCAGACAGAGGTAGTCAACATCATGCCCTCCAGATGTTTTAGATAGCATCTCCCATCTGCTCCAACTGATGTTGCCAATGGTCAGGGGTGATGGAAGTTGCATTTCAAAACATCTGGAGGGCACCATGTTATTACCGCTGGGCTAGAAATTCAGAAAGATTCTGGCTGTGTTTTTAATAAACATGTAAGAACTGACAAACAAAAAACCACAATACACTGTTGCAGTGCACATTTGACTATAAGACATGCTATATTTTTTGCATCTATTACTGAAATGTGAATCATTTGTTAACTGGAATTTGCAGCTTTGGTTTTTTACTTCTGATTTTCCAGGAATACTGTTTCCCAGAATAACCTCCCCCCCTGAACAACTCATGTTCTTTGTTGTTTATTTAGTTGTCAAAGGATAACTTTAACCCAGAACATTGGTCCATTTTATTTATTTATTTTGAACTTTATTAAGTAATCAAAATATTTTACAGCAAAACAAAACTCAGCTGGTGACTTGCTATAAAGATGCATAGTGCATGCTTGGAGATTTAATCTACAGTCAGACAAGAAAATAAGTTTATTGTTGTCACAGGAAATGAGAGGGCAAGTAACAATGGATATTGGTACCGGTACATAATAAACTTCTGAAATGTAGGATTTTAAAATAAAATGTGAAGGGAAAAGTCTGTTGTTGTTTTTAAAAACATCAAAACTCTGAAGAACTATGAACAGCAAGTGCTAATTCTCAGCTGACTCAGGAAGTGCAAATATTACACAGATTGTGGCTATCCTCTCATTAAGATGTAAAGTTGTAAAAAACAACAACAACACAGTCACATATGCTGTGTTGCATGTGCATATGCACAAATGAATACAGATTTATCCGAACTATAGGAATATCTGAATATTTGTATCCTCACTGGGTGTGGGCAGAATGTGGAAAGCAGAGTGATATACTTCAATTTTTATTATTACTTTTTACTATTTGAATTTTGTAGGTAAAATAGTAAGGCGTCAAAAGTAAAAGAACAAAAGCAAGTATAGAAATATATATATATATATATATATATATATATATATATATATATATATATTAGGAGAGAGAGAGGCTGAGAATTGTACTTCTGTAGAGTTGGAAGGGACCAGAAGGAGGAATCTTTTGCCCAACATGGGGCTCGAACCCACAATGCTGACACTAAAAGTCTATGCTCTTGGTATCTGAAGAAGTGTGCATGCACACGAAAGCTCATACCAAGAACAAACTTAGTTGGTCTCTAAGGTGCTACTGGAAGGAATTTTTTTATTTTTTATTTTGTTATGCTCTACTGACTGAGATAAATTACTTATTATTGTACAAACTGTAAATATAGCAGACTATCTTGTACCAACGTATTATCTCAACTTCAAATATCAAAACTTTCTGCAAAACAGTGTTACACAAGTGTATGCCATGGAAATACTATTCTGTCCAGTAACTATCAGCAGTAGTTTTTAGAAAATCTTCGGCAATGAGGGTCTTTTTAAAATCATCATAATAAATGCAGATAACATCCTCAGGGTGGGGATGGAGCTGACAATTATCAGTATTGAAACAGGAGGGAAAAGAAACTTAATGCTTTCCTCTTCTATTGTGGTCCTTGGCATCAGAGATTCTGCACTGCACAAGGCACAGGATACACAGAGAGTTTGAGATGTTTGTGGTTAGTATAAAGCCTCTGTTTAGTTGGGAACAGATTACTTGAAGTTGTGATAATCCCTTCATATGCATGCTAATACATGAGGCAAGGTTAAGTGACCTCCTCAGGCAGCTGGATCTACAGGGGCAGCAAATCCTGATGCAGATCATAGAATCATAGAATTGTAGAGCTGGAAGAGACCATGAGGGTCATCTAGTCCAACCCCCTGCCATGCAGGGATCTTCTGCCCAACGTGAGGCTCGAACACATGACCCTGAGATTAAAAGTCTCATGTTCTACTGACTGAGATACCTTTATTTCCCCCTTGTTCCTGATGTCACCCACCCCTTCTTCTTTGGTGAGGAGGGGGACACTATTTTGTGGTTCCCCTCAGGTGCCAAAATGTCTTGGGCCAGCCCTGCCATTGCTGGAGATGCAATGAGACTGAGGGTACATTCTGTCATATGTGATGGACCTGAAAAAGGGTAAAACCTGAAAAAGGGTCTCCCCAACCACTCTGGGCGGCTTCCAACAAATATCAAAAGAGTATTGTAAAAGAGTATTGGGAAATAATGCATAATGAATTGAAAAAAATGCTTAGAAGTACTTTTCAAAAACAACAACAACCAGAGTCCTTGTTGTTGGGGATAATTCAGACAGAAATTCCCAGGTGTCAAAAATGTTATTTATGTATGCCACTACTGCAGCCCATGTTTTGTTAGCCCCAAAATGG
Source organism: Darevskia mixta (assembly GCA_034641385.1). Classification (NCBI taxonomy): domain Eukaryota; kingdom Metazoa; phylum Chordata; class Lepidosauria; order Squamata; family Lacertidae; genus Darevskia; species Darevskia mixta. Next base: position 7,401,038 of record JAWWNH010000105.1, read on the forward strand.
AAAACGAGCAAAGCCCCAACTAAAGAAGAATGGCAACTTAAACTGATGGAATATGTGGAGCTTGTGGACCTAACATATAGAATAAGAGAACAAGAAGAACATACGTTTAAAGAAGATTGGAAAATGCTTATTGAATATATGGGGGGGGGGAATTGTGTACATTTGAAAACGTGGGCAGCATTAAGATAAATTCAACAGTGTAAATAAGATTTGATGGATGTAATGACGGAATACTGAATGGTTTAGTTTATGTAAAATATGCAGGAATTTATATTATGCAAAATGAATCATGGAAAGAGAAGAAGGGAAGTCATTGATATTTTAATGTTGTTTAAATGCACATTCTAAAATGTGAAACAGAAAATTTAATAAAAATTATAGGGGGGAAATGAAAGTTATTTAAACCACTTATTTATCTTGACCATTTTAACAATTTTAATCAAGAATTCAAGCTTCTGCAATTTAAATCAGTCCATTCTGACTGTAGTGGTGGCAGAACAGAACCATCATGGCTGGTACCCAATGATAGTCCAATGGTGACTTTGTCTAATCCTCTTTTGAAGCCATCCAAGTTGGTGGCCATCAGGAAGAAAACTCTTTCCATTCAATAAACCTAAATTCCATGCAAGATCTTTGGACCACTGCCTAGTTCTGCATAAATCCTGTAAGTATTCCCACAGTGCAATCCTATCCATGCATCCTCAGAAGTATGACTTTCTATGTTCAATGTGCTTATGAGTAAAGCCTTAGTTGGCTTGACAGAGTGCCATTTTAGGAACCTGGGAACAACTAGGAAAGGCAATTACTAACTCTGTTGGGTAGTAGTAATAGTAAGGCATTTTTAAATGTTATTCATTGCAAATCAAAAAATATCATGGGACACAAACAAGCAGTTAGAAGGCTAATGTTTAATTTTATCTTTTTTAACAATCCTGCCATTTATAGTGGTACAAATAATGACTGCTAAATTAATCACGATTGGCATTAAATTAATGTAATATTATATTCAGCTCACAGCTGCTACACAACCAGCTGCAGATGTGATCTTTCTACAGTTGCATACCCCTACCATTTCCCCAGATGTCAGAAGATGAAATGACTGAACAGGCATTTCAGTGGGAAGTGGAGGTGTTCAAGGCTGAAATCCTATACCAACTTATCTAGGAGTAAGCTCATTGAACTCAATGGACTTCTGAATACCAATGTATATAAGCTACTTACCTCTGACAATCCGTGAGAGACACGCACAAAAAAAGGTGCTTTGTAGCCATGATCTCTCGTGCATAAGAGTGTGACCTTGGAAGTGCTTGGTCAAAATCTCTTCTCAGCACCAAACTTACTAGGATAACTTAGAGCCAAACTATGGGATATATTGTATTGTAATGCATTACATTACATATTTATAGACTGCACTTTCATAAAAAAAATGTAGCAAGATGGTATACAGCATAAAAATAACAACTTTACAATATAATCAATAGAAACACCAATAAATACTAGTTGGTAAAAATAAATTTACCTTTCAGAGGCCTGTTTGAATAACCCTATTTTTCAGAAGATGTCTAAAAGTAGGCAGGAATTATTCCTGCTGAACCTCTACTGGCAAAGGGGTACCACAGGACAGGACCTGCCATGTTAAAGACTTAGTCCTTAGTATTTAAGACATTGATATGCCCCTTAAGATGCAGAATTTCTAAGTGGAGTGCATAAAAAGAAATCATACAAAGAATAAGAGGAATTCAGATCCATTATAAAAACAGAAAGCTACCTTAAAATTGCTGCTGAAATAGAAAAGTTGCCATGAGGCATCTGAAGTTCAACAGGGAGGGGGGTCTGTTTAATTCAGTCAAGAAGGAGTTCCAAAGGATTGCTGTTTTATTAACTGTACAACAGTAAGTTTTATTAAAAGCATCAGGTTGTGTTCTACAAACGCTACAAAATTCTAATCAAAGGGGTATATCACAGTGCATTTCCAGAAACAAAGTGGAGTGGAACTCAACTTTCAAAGCAGTCAACAAGGCTTTCTTATATCACAGGCAATGCTGGTTTTGCAATTATGTCGAGGTGGGGGTCTCAAGCTTTCACGTGTTTCTCTTTATAGTTACAGCTGCTGGAGCCCACCAGACACTGCAGGACTCCAGGTTCACCAATAGACTTTTTGGATATCTAAAAACTGTTGTGCGCACCACACAAAATACGCATTTTACAGGAGGAGGCAAATAAAGCACAGACCAAAAAAAAGAAAGAAAAGAAAGAAAGAAAAAAGAAAAAGAAAAAAGAAAAAAGCAGGCAACAGCCTCAACTAAACAACCAAAGAAAAAAAGCCAACAAGCTTTTTAAGTAAGTAAGTAAGTAAGTAAGTAAGTAAGTAAGTAAAGGGTCATTTTAAAAATGGAAGGCACCAGGTGGGTGTTGGAGAACGCTAGAGATCCTACAGGCACCTTGGGGACCCTAGCTGTAGAGAAACTCCATGAGTCTTCTCTAGTCTCCTCGGAAGACTTTAGAACTGAGCTTTCTAGCAGCTAAGGATATATGAAAATGTATTCTCAACTTATTTTCAAAGTAGTTGAGCAATCTATATATTACTTAAACAGACACTCACTGCTTCATTTTTGAGACCTGGAGATATAATGTGCACATCCCCTGCAACAAGAACACAGTAAAATTACATTTATATCGGTTTCTGACACATCTGGATAGTAGTAATTACTTCTGTAACTTAAAAGTAGAATCCATAAAAAATGGATTATCTCTGCATGCCGCGAGACTAAAACCAGTCTTCCCTCTGTCTCCAAAGCTATCCTTTTAGCTGTACTGTTCTCTGCAGACTCTACAACACCCATCAAGCATATATTCATCACAGTCACTGCCTGAAGGGATGCTCACAGCAGAGCACCCTTTTGACTGAGCCTAAACATCACCATTAGACAATAGCACCATCTTCTGCCAATGCATTGCTTTTTCATTTTTGGTAGCATGTGAGCATGTTAGTTAACCAGGCTGCAATATACCCTGGGACAACAGGCACGGTGTCTTTCTGGAGTGACTCTATGGGATCAGAGTTGGAGGTGGTTGTTTTTTACCTGTGTGGTCACTATAATAGAGTGGTGCTGGGTGGCACATGCTCAACCCCCTTGGCTTTGAGGCCATGGGGTGCCATTATTCCCCAATGCTGTTTAACATGTATATGAAGCCATTGGGAGTAGGGGGTTTGGAACAAGGTGTTATTACTATGCTGGTGGCACCCCCCTCTGTTTCAGTTTCAGCTGAGTCAGGTGAGGCTGTGGAAGTTCTAGATCAGTGTAGCAGTGGGCTCGATGAGGACCAATAAGCTGAATCTGCATCCTGACAAGATGGAGGTTCTGTTGGTGGGTGGCTCCTGGGTTCAGGAATTGGGAAGATGCTTGTTCTGGGTGGGGTTGCAGTGTGGTGTAGTGGTTAAGAGCGGTGGACTCATAATCTGGGGAACTGAGTCCGCGTCCCCGCTCCTCCACATGCAGCTGCTGGGTGACCATGGGCTAGTCACACTTCTCTGCAGTCTCTCAGCCCCACTCACCTCACAGAGTGTTTGTTGTGGGGGAGGAAGGGAAAGGAGAATGTTAGCCGCTTTGAGACTCCTTCGGGTAGTGATAAAGCGGGATATCAAATCCAAACTCTTCTTCTTCCCTCTGCAGTAACACTTGCATAGTCTTTGGGTGCTCACCAAGGCCTTTGCTGGGGTTTCATCCCAGGATGGATGTGTATTTTTACTGCTTAGTTGTAATTTATCTCTCTTCCTTTAATCTGACTGTGCAGTTGACATGGATTTGTAGTTTATATTGTAACCTGTTTATATGTATTTGTATTTTATACCGAAGCCTGCTCTGGAATTGCATTTGCAATGAAGAAGAAAGGTTTTAAATAATGATACAAAGGCCATCTCTGCTTTGTTCAGTACAGAGTTCAGGATAGCACGGCCAGCCCTAGCTTTAGGGAGAATGAGAAGGCTGTCTCAGGCAGCTGATTTTGTGTGTCATGAGAGCAAAGCAGTTTGTTAATTATTTACTTGGTTATAATTATCATATTTTACTCCCAGGTAGAGCTTCTGGTGGGATTTTCTGCCCTCGGTGCCAAGGTAACTTTGTCAAAATAACCTTGGGTACTTTCAGGAGTAGCGGCATCATATACTATCTCATCTCAGGAAGCAAAATTACTTGGGCCACACCTGCAGGGGAGGCTAGCTGCATGATGTTTCAAGAAAATTAAAGTCTCCATATTACCAAACATAATACTACAACTATAGGGCAAGCAAATGAGCTTGGAGCATTCTAAACTACTTTAAAAACTGTGTCTTTAAATACTTTTTTTTTAAAAAAAAAAGACAGAAAATAGAATTGAAATCTGATCTGCAACAGTAGGCTGACAAACAGCCGTTCTAATAGAGATGCTGTATCAGTTTTACAGCAGGTCAGGGCATCATCATTTTATGGCGGAGCTAATATGAACATGCCACAGAGAAAATGATGTTTGCTGTCCTGAAACAACCTGAATCGACAGGGACAAAATGTGATTATTTTGCTCTCTAGGCTGGATTTAATTCATATAATCAATTCAGGGTTCAATTTCTTTTTCCAAAGCCATAGTTCCGCCTGGCCTTAAGCAATTTTTCTACTCATCTTATCAATCAGCCCTCAGTGTTCATATTCATAAAAGGTCTACATGCCCCCGGACCCTGGAATAGGAAGCTAATAATAGTAACCCTGATTTATCATCAAGAGGAAGCTGCAATGTATTAAGAGTTGGTTATTAACTACACAGATCAATTGGTCAACATAGATGCCATCATTATCTCATCGTATGATTTTCTTTTTGGTAAATTTGCAAAATGAGGCGTTAAATTATAAGTAAGCACTGGTTAATACTCTCCATTCCAACCATGTTTAATTATACATTAGTCATAAATTACACATGGGTTCATAATATTTCCAATTTATATCTGAAGCACAATAGAGCCCAACGGTAGCTCAGAAAAGTCATGCTACATCATCAGAAACCTAATAATTTCTTGGCAATTTCCCTGGATCTGTGAGAAGATCCATCAGCCTTCGAGAATGAAGTTATAGCATGGTACAGAGGCTGTCATTTCCCATTCTTAAGACTCTTACATAGGAACCAAAATATCATTGTCATTTCCCAGTCTTAAGAGTCTTACGCAGGAACCAAAATATACTTCAGAAGTTATATTCTGTCCCTGCTCCCATGAGCTGTTCCCAGGATGATAACTCTGCATCATGCACACTGACTGACCAGTTGATAGCTACCCTTAGGTTGTCAGGGAACCACTCTGGGAGGCTTCAAATTTTGTGTAGTTATTCATAACATTGAGCTTTAATTATCCACAAAGCTTTGCAGACTCTCTTTGCACTCTGGGCAAATCCTTTGTTTCAAATGTGAGTGTCCTGCGTGGATACTGTTGCCTTATGAGGTAATCGAAAGCTGTTAAAATATATTGCATTTGGGTTTGTGTGGGCAGGTTCTTTTTGGGAGTGTGTGTGCAGTATAGACTACAATCCTATATCCCTGAATCTACATGTATAGGATTGCACTGTTCATGCTACGATTATCCAAGTGGGAGCCTTTAAAGCTGTGAATCTCCCCCCCCCCCGACTGAAATATATTTGCTCTCTTCTCTCACTGAAATATGAAATCTTATCCTTTGTTTCCCTATGCATTTATTTTTTACATAAGTTTAGTTCACAGTATAGTTCTTGTGTCTGGTTACCTCTCCTTGACAAGAGAGATAGGAAAACTACTGGATCTTCCTGACCTGTCGAATTAGCTAAGGGATTACTCAGACCAAGTAAATTTGGGAACCTAGGAAGATGTCTTATGCCGAGTCAAATTGTTAGTCCATTGAGCTCAGGATTGGCTACAATGACTGCACCGCCCCAGAGTTTCAGACAGGGACATTTTCAGTCAGTTCTGGAGATTCTTGGGATCAAACCTGGAACCTTTTACATGTAAATCATGTGCTCTTCCACTTTGGTCTTGACAATTCTATTGTTCAGGTTCTACTGTTCTGTTGCCAAACACTAGCCAGAGTGGCCACTACAGTTAAGAACACCGCCTGTTTCAGCCTAAAGGTAAAGGTAAAGGGACCCCTGACCATTTGGTCCAGTCATGTCCGACTCTGGGGTTGCGGCGCTCATCTCGCTTTATTGGCCGAGAGCCTGCATACAGCTTCCAGGTCATGTGGCCAGCATGACATAGCCGCTTCTGGCGAACCAGAGCAGTGCACGGAAACACCGTTTACCTTCCCACCGGAGCGGTTCCTATTTATCTACTTGCACTTTGACATGCTTTTGAACTGCTAGGTGGACAGGAGCTGGGACCGAGCAACGGGAGCTCACCCCGTCGCAGGGATTCGAACTGCCGACCTTCTGATCAGCAAGCCCTAGGCTCTGTGGTTTAACCCACAGCGCCACCTGGGTCCCTTGTTTCAGCCTACTTACGCTCAACACAATAAAGTATGTTTTATCGATTTGTGTTATTTTAATTTCTCTCCTGTTTCTAGAGATTTAACACATAATTGCTTCAAATACTTCTGATTTCCATTAGTAATTTTCCATGAAACAACAGGGTGCTTCTAAATCATGAAGCAGCCCATGCTCTAGACCAGTGTTTCTCAACCTTTTTCTGACTGTGGCCTCCTTCTGACCTTGTTTCCTTCTTGTGGCCCCCTCTGTCCTGCCAGTAGAAAGCTGGCTATTTAAATGTTATGCTTTAAGTATTTCTCCATCAATGTGACCCTTGTGCTTGATGACCAGAAACAAGAGTTTTTTTAATATATCCGGTTCGATTGATGTGAGGGATAACAGAAGATCACCTCTGTCCATTATGTTAAGGTGATTCCACATGAGGCTGAGTAAATAATTCACATGACTGAAACCTAATTCTGCCAAATACAAAGTAGGAAACGCCATGAAAAATCAGTTTGCTTTATCCCAAAGCTGTGGAAACCTTTTTGATATTGTACTGTTTATCCAAAAATGACGTTTTCTTGACTGAAAGTTACTTTGGCTGCTCTGTAGCTCTATGAGGCTTCTTGCAAAAGAAACATCAATGTTAGCAGCATTCACAGCAAACAGATGCAACTACCCAGCCCACATGATCACTGAAACAAACTTCCATATTGTTATAAAGCTGCTTCAGATGATTCACATACACAATTATTTCATCATCTTTCAATTCATCACTAACTGCTGCCAAAGAGGAAAACTGCAAATTCTCTGTGGCTCCCCAGTCTTGTGCCCTGGCCCCCCATTTATGCGATTTTCACCTGTTGCCCCCAGTTGAGAAACACTGCTCTATCCCTTTCGCACATAGCAACACCTCTCAATCAAAACTATCCATTTATGAATAAAAAGGTTTCTACGTTTTGCCAAAATGTATGAAATTTAAATATTGACTAGCACCATCATACATGAGCTTCATGAATGCTGCTAAATAACAGGGATTAGGTACTTATTTTCTGCTGTAATTTGATAACTGGTAACTCTCTTCCCCAAAGCACACCATTAGGATAGAGAAAAAAGATTCATATTCTTATTGTTATTCCTGCCAGCAACCTATACTAAAATTGTATTTGAAGCCTCTTCTCTTTAGTAATCATTCCTGGAGCAAGGTTATACTAGGTGAACTTCTGATGTATTTTTCTCTCCTGGAAATCCTTAAGCAGAAAGCTAATTCATGATTGGAAGTGAACAGGCAGAGGAGAGTACCTCCTTATGTAAAGTGAACATAGCTTCTACTATCCAAATTACAGCCAGGCAGATCATCTCTCTCTCTCTCTCTCTCTCTCTCTCTCTCTCTCTCTCTCTCTCTCTCTCCCTCCCTCCCTCCCTCCCTCCCTCTCTCCCCCCCCCTCTCTCTCTCCCTCTCTCTCTCACACACACATATTGGGACTGCAACTACTGTTTATTACCATCCACCCCTTGTAGTGGGGGAAATGATGCCACATAAGAATGCACAATGATACAGAGAAATGGAGGAAAAGAGACAACTGCAGTTGACATAACAAACATGGGTGAAAATGGACACCCAACATAGCTAATAGGTATGAGGAAACTTTGTCACTCGAAAAGACCCTCCAGCTTTGCCACACATTAGAACATGCGATCAAAAGAAGAACGAAAATTACAATACTTCCCTTTGTTAATACAGATGTATAATTTGGCGAAATTGTGGTAGAAGCCCTTTGCAATTGTTAATACTGAGCCCATGTTCAGTCTTCCTTCCTCTTTACATCGGCTCCCTCTTTCTTCTACTATTCTTTTTAAACCCGTTCAATTCACTTTTAAACACCTCGGTTCTCTAGTTCCTGCTGCTCTCTCTATTGTTCTGCGCTGTCTTCATTCCTCTGTCATAGTGTTGGAGCTTGGGGTGGCATCCCAAGTGACAACGAGATCAGAGCTTGAGCATCAGGAGGGAAGTAGTCAAGGATGGGGAAATTGTGGTCCTTCAGATGGTGTTGGACCTCATCTCTCATCAGCCAGAGCCAACATGGCCAGTGGTCAGGGCTGATAGAAGTTGGAGTCCAGCAACAAATTCCCCTTCCCCTATCTACCAAAGACCACTCATTCTGTTTACACTTGGAATTTGCTGACAGTTAACTTTGAGTTCTTTTTTGTTTACTTGCTTGCTCTAGCTGTTCCTGTTCCTGAAATTATGTGCTACACTTTACCTGGATGTTTTAATCATGGTTATTTATTGATTTTAATCATGTTTATATTGTGAACTACTTTGAGATTTATAACATATAAATAAAAAATGGCATATTTAAACAAAGAAGAGGAAACATTTGAATAGAGATACAGGAAACCATGCGAGACATGTGAACTTCAACAAAAGACACTGCTTAATATATTCGCTGATCATCCTATTGAAAATGAAACCGGTGGAAGTTGTGGTGGTGAGAAGGTTGTGGATTAAGCAAGGGTGACATCCAATGAAGACTTTATGGGGTAGCGAAGGGCATGTGCATTTAAAGAACTGTGGAGTCTTCACAGTAGTAAAAGGTAAAGGTAAAGGGACCCCTGACCATTAGGTCCAGTTGTGTCCGACTCTGGGGTTGCGGTGCTCATCTCGCGTTACTGGCTGAGGGAGCCGGCGTACAGCTTCCGGGTCATGTGGCCAGCATGACTAAGCCGCTTCTGGCGAACCAGAGCAGCGCACGGAAACGGTGTTTACCTTCCTGCTGCAGTGGTACCTATTTATCTACTTGCACTTTGGCGTGCTTTCAAACTGCTAGGTTGGCAGGAGCAGGGACTGAGCAACGGGAGCTCACCCCGTCGCGGGGATTCGAACTGCCAACCTTCTGACCAGCAAGCCCTAGGCTCTGTGGTTTAACCCACAGTGCCACAGTAGTACAAAAAGAAATTGGCAGGAACAGTTGAAAAGGTGAGGAAAGATGCAGAAGAGCAAAGTGGTTTTTTGGAATGTAACAGGGTCCTGGCAGAGCAATAGGCCCCAAACAAAAGCATTGTGAAAGACCAAGATGTTTGTGTCAGGAATTTGGTATATATAACACAGTGCTGCTATGCAGCATTAAGAATTTATGATAAAATTCATTTTGCCCCAGGGTACCTGCCATCTGTCCCCATGGTAAAGAGAGGCTGTAGCTTCCTTCTCGTGGCCTCTCACTTCTCTCTAGTTAAATACATTGAGGTAGATGCAAACTCTTCTACAGTACCTAGTAGCACCCCTCCCGAGGGGGAATAGTAGAGATGCTCAAGCCTGAGTTGAACCTCTGATGCCATGAAAGTGCCACAAAATTTATTTTTAAAAACTAAGATCTAGTCACATTAGCCTTCAAACACCAGCAACTTCTCTCAATTCCCCGAGGAACAGGTCGAGCTATCATAATTATATATTTAGGATTAACCCTACTCTTGTGCCCATAATTTGTTTTAACCTTTTTTTTAAAGAAAATTGTACTTTTAAATTGCTGTATCCTGCCCTGGGGCCATATGGTGCGGGGCAGGTAAGAAACTGAAACAAATCATTGTTATTATATTAGAGGAAATTGCTTTTCAAATGTGCATATTAGGAGAAATTTGCATTAAAATGCCGATGAATTTTCATGAAGAATACACACACACACACACACACACATTGATGAAGAAATGTGGAGAATTGGACTTGAATGGGAAAACTGAAAGAAACTGTGAGGGGGTGGGGTGAAAAGCCATTGCGGATGAGAGTAAAATTCCTTACCAACAGTGTTAACCAGGAGGCACGGAAAGCTCCAGTGGGGGCTTCTGAACTGGGGGTGGGCTGGGAAAGTTTCCCCTTGCTGCTGAAGAGTCAAAGAGGGAGATCAGGAAGGTACAAGAACCTTTTGAAGGTTCTCACCCACATGTCCCTTGGTGAGATCCCACTAGGCCTCATGAGTTGCAGGGCCTGCTGACATCTTGTAATGTCAGGGACCATGCTGAGGAGGGCTGCACTCAGGAAGAAGGGTGGGAGCCACCCCCTCCTCCTGATCCTGAATCTTCCAAGGAGCAGGAGGACAGTATAGATTTGGAACAGTGGTTTGCAGAGGGGCATAGTTCAGAGGGCAGAAGCTGGGAAATACTGGATGGGGAACAGCTAGCAGAAGAAACACTGGAAGAGAGAGGGTTAACAGATTCACAGTCTCAGGACAGCATTCACCCCCCTTCTCCAAAGTCACAGAGAGCTCATAAATTGGCAGAACAGAAAGCACAGAGGGTACAAACTCAGCTTACAAGACGTAGAAGTGACGTAGATTAATAGGGACAGAAGGGGGTGGGATCCTTAATTAGGAGCACCGCCATTCTGGTTAGAGGCTATCTTTTGTCCTTTGCTGTGTTTATTAAAGAAACTAACTGGTAAGAATTCCCTTTCGTTTGATCTGCTCATTTACGGCCATGGGGAAGGAAGCCGATTCCCTGAAGCCTGACACGTAAGGGGTGATGCTCCTCCCTATACTCCTGCCATGGTAACCATCATACTCCAGCAGATGATGTCGACAAGCTCACCGGGCCACAGTTACTGAGAAGAATAAATTGGGAGATCCCTCACAGCAGACACTGTTAGTTTTTAAATTAAGATGATTTGAATTAATTTAGAATCTAGTGTCTGAACATGCTTTTAAAAAGCATTCACAACTGAAATAATGATGGAACTTTTTGCTTGTGTTTTAAACTGGTAAGATAAGATTTTGACACAACAGCTGCACACTTCTGCTACTTCACTAGAAATATTTTTTCTCTTTCTCTTTCTTTCTTTTTTTAGTCAAAATGAAAGTTTGTGAAAGGAAAGGCTCCAGTCTATCTTTTATCAATCAGATCAACTTGTTTGCCAGCCTGGTGTTCTATCATCTCAGGAACATCGCAAGAATTGTGATATTACCTTTCCCAGAGGGGAGCTGAATTGGTTTTATTACTTCCTGTCTGAGTTACTACTAATCTCTTTTTTGGAGTCCTTCCAACAGGAGCAATATGTTTCATTTGAGATTGACACATTGCACTACGTATTTTTTTGTGTTTTTTTAAAAAAAACATGTGCAAGTTTTTGAGATGTCTTTTTGAAGTCATAACATAGATTCCCTGGTTAAAAACAGAGATTTATTAAAATTCTTACATATGTTTGAAAAATTGCATAGACCTGTCATCAGTTCCCAATATATAACTTTGAAACATGGGAAAGACATGAGAGTCACCTTACAACATATGCGTTTGCTCTTGACACCATTATTTTAGCATTATTACTGTGTGATCATTCACAAAGTGTAACAATTTAGTTGCATTTTCTGGGAACATCCCCCATTCCAATCTTGCAAACTAAACCATCACATTCTGTTAATTTGAAGTGGTTTCTGCCTGCCTCACATATCAGATGACAGTTGCTGTGATGTACTGCTGTGAATCTCCCTCTAGCAATGGACGGCCTTTGAACAGATTTTCTTTGGCAGAGCAGAAGGAAAGGGAAGGACATAAGGAAAATCAAAGGAGGAGAGATGAGGGAGACATGGAATTTAAATGAGAAGAATGTGCGTTTTTAGTTTTAAAAACACAGTTCCGATCTGAGGTTGCGAGAAGTGCTACAAATTAAGAAAAACTGAAGTCCTCCTCAGGCGAGTTCCCTCATCCAATTTGCAATCACACAATGAGGATAACTGAGCTGGACTACACTGGCTGTGTGATGGGGCCCATCCCCACTGACATGTCTACTGTCAGCCCCTCTCACTTCCATCCAGGCAAAGAGAGACGTAGGGTCTCTCTGGGACTCTGATTCCAGATCATGAAGAGAGCTTCTCAATTGCAGATATTCCCCCGGGTGTGTTGGTGTGCAGGGGGCAGGGCTGGCAAGGGGACGCAGTGGGGCAGAAGGGCAGCACAGCACTCCTCATGCGTTTTGACTTGTATACCAAGAAATGGCAAATCAGGAATTCAAGAACCGTATTGTCACACCCACTAATTCAGCAGTCAGACTCACCTTGTACCCATCACATCAGTCCATCCACCCAATTCTCACTTCGGCAAAACACCTGGGGTAATACAAGTACCCTCTCCACATCCCTCCACCAAAACACTCACCCTGTGGCTGGTGTGTGTGTGGGGGGGGCACAGCTCTCAACAAAGTTGACCCTCACAACCTCACAGGGAGCGCAACTGTAAATCATATGAGGGAACATCTGAAAATTGTTTATGCATTCTTCATATCTGACAATAATAGGGGGATGTGTTTTGATCACAACAGGCTAAGTGTTGATTATTGAGACTCGGGTGCAGCTGGCTTTTATTCCCAGGTGGTGTATTGGAGTAAAGACTTCTCAGCTCTGGTTCACCAACTAGGCTCCACCCCCTGCCTTCCCCTGATTGGGCAGTTCAAATTTTCAGAGTTGGCAGGCTATCCCACTGTCCAAAGTGACTGGCCAGGGGAAGACACAACAGCATGCCATGAATAGAGGATTGCCACCCCCCCCCCACTAGGAACAGAGGGGAAGCCCATGACGGACCACAACTGCTAACCACCCCTGAGCAGGGTAAGCACCTATTTTGATCACAACAAAATTGAGTTTGTCTGAAAAAAATCCTAAACTAAGGTGTTAGATATGCTAGATAAGATAGGTGATTTGTAAAAGCTATTCTAAGATGTTAAGAAATTACTATGAGGATTTTTGAAACACAATGAAACACAGCGGGGGGGGGGACGGGAGGAAGCCACCCCAAAGATGATATAGAAAGATGAAAGGAAATAAGATGTTTGTTGTGTTTGTCTAGAATGAAAAATGAGTTGAAAGGATGTCTCAGAAATAATGATTTATGTTTACTTTTTGATGTTGAAAAACCTAATAATATATATATATATATATATATTTAAAAATAGATATGCTTTTAGTCAGCTACCACTATTCTTTTTTTTTTTTACCATATGTGTGTGTGTGGGGGGGGGGTCTAATTGTATAATTATATTTAGATCCCGACTTTCCCCCCAGCATGGAAAGAGCATGCAACCAGTGGCTACAAGTAGCTGAAACAACTGAATGAAACAAAGAGGTAGCCCCCCTTGATTTTAAAGTTTATTAATGGCATGGCTTTCAACTGGCTAATTTTTGCCACCACCAGTCACATTTTCCTGCTATCAGAATAGCATGGGTTGGAACCATGGGAGGCCAACAACTGCACACCATCACACCTAATGTGAGATCCTGTCCTTGCACATTAAGCTCCATCCCAATTATTTCAGTAAAGTTAAGCATAAGCAATGCATGTTTCTTGGATAATTGCACTGATCCAATGAATATTTGTGGGAGGTCTAGTTTGTATGCCTTGATATGACTATGTTATCATCATCTGGGAAGATAGCCAAGTATAATGCATTGGCACAATATATTAGCTTTTCCTGAATTAACTATGTATGCATTTATTTATTTTTAATATTTTTCTCCATTTCCCTTCACCACAAGGTCCCAAGGCGGGTTACTGCAATGCAAAATGACAGTTATAGAAATGGATAGAATCGTTACAATAATAAAATACAGTAAGCTGCTCCAAATGGAACAGATAAATATAATCAAAAGAGGTGGGCAAAACACCCTAGCTGCCAAAGGCCAATATAAATGGGTGCTTTGTGCTCTAACAGCGGCCTGAATTGTGGCATCCAGGTGGAGGCGCCATCACGTCATCTTGCTCAGTTATCCTAAACAGGAGATTCTAGCAAAATGCTACATAGCCACTAGGCTCCAGAATCTCCCTTATCTTCAATATATATAGTGCTTAGAAAGAGAAAATTAGAAATATGTTGCAACTGATTGTGCCTGCCCAGCATTGCTCTGTTTAGGTGGTTGCCACAGCAACAAAGGAGTCTCCCTTGGCAACGTATCACCCCTCAGTGTGTGCAGATTTTCCTTGGTGGATCATGTATACCCAGAGGCCCAAAATAATTACTGGGGAGGATTGCTATTTTTAAGACTTTAATTACTGTTCCCACTTGAGAGTAATAATATTTCTCTCAATATATTATTGCCCTAAATGTTATTTTATTGGTTCGAAGTTGCAAAATGTTCGTGATGAACACATTATTTCTGTGAAGGGGATTTTGTGTGTGTGTGTGTGTGTGTGTGTTGCTAAAGATGGGGAGGTCTTATTCCTTGGCAATGATGCGAGTCTCCTCCTGGGCAGGATATTGTCCTGAGCTGTTTAATGTGTCCCGTTCCCCTCTGTAGCACGTATACGCTGCATGATGTGGAATGAATTTTTCAGTGGTAATGGTAGAAAAATTCCCACTGGGTATATTCTGATGCAGCTAAGAGACCAGTTTTGTTTCTGGGCATTTGATTTCTTACAAAGGAAATGCTTAAATGCTTTTCCCTTAATTCTGGATCAATAATAGACGCTGATAGAAAAGATTAAGTGCTCTTCTAACCAGCTTTTGTGGACACAGATGGGGGGAAAGGCTGTGGATAGAATAAAAATGGTATATATTTGGCATGTGCAAAGTTGCCCTACGACTGTTGGTTTCGTGATATATATATTTTTTAAAAAAATAGTTTTCTAGTTTTCATTTGTACAAAAACAGCATGTTTATTAATACAATTGCTGCAATCGGCAAATGTATAAGTAAACCATCAACAGCTTGAACACTGAGGTATGGCCTTTTGAACCAAAAATTCAACCCACCATGTAAATTCCAATCAAGCTGGGAGAAGAGCATCCTTAGGGAGTTGGCCAGATACGGACTCTCTGCAGAGCACCTCCTAAGTCTGGAATTGGGGAGGGCAAAAAACCTAATCAAGGAAAGAATCACCGACGATGAACTGCAAAATGACTTAACTAGGCTTTCAGCAAATTACAGACTTTTATATGTCCACCGAAAGAGTTATTTGGCAAATTACCTTAAGTCGGTTGATAATCCTAAACATCGCTGGGCATTCTCCAGGGCCCGCTTCAATGTTCTCCCCTCAGCGCTATTAACTGGTAGGTACAACAAGACTCCCCTTGATCAAAGATTATGCCCATGTAACAACAAAGAGATTGAAACTATAGGGCATGTCCTGCTACACTGCGCATTATACCGAGAGGCGAGAAAAGAGCTAATTGAACCGCTCCTACTTATACTACCCGGTCGATCAGAAGAAGCTTATACCAACTATCTGCTAGCTGACACAAACATAGAGACTACTAGGGCTGTAGCTAAGTATTGCTACTTGGCGACAAGAATAAGACAAGCTAGGATGAAAGCAACCACTAAAGATAATGATTCCAGTCAATCCATAGCAGATGGAGAGGCGACAGAGACTTAATTTTTAATAGCCATGTTTTTAACAGTCAATTTTAAAACTGTGAAATATTTAATATTATATAAGAGATAGAAATCCTACTTATGAATTGAATTGTATTATTATTGCTGGTCTTTGACCGTACTAAAGTTTACTACTACAACCCACCATGTCCCAAGATCTACAGTCATACATTAAGGATGAGATGGGCAAATCAATGGCCACTGGCCACGATAGCTATGCTCCGCTTCTACTGCCAGAGACAGCATACCTATGAATACCATTTGGGAGGAATCTCAAATGGGGGGGGGTGCTCTTGTACTCAGGTTCTGCTTATGGGTTTCCCAGATGGGTCCGGTTAGCCAATGAGAGAACAGAATGCTGGACTAGATGGGCCTGGGCCTCATCCCACAGGACCTACATGTTCCTTATATCTATTCCAACAGCATTTAGAACATCAGGGGTGTGTGGATAAGAGTGATCAGCACTTGCAGATCATAAGGCAGATGAAATGTCTTGGAGGTATGAAAACTTGTAAGAATAGTGGCCAAGCTGGTGTTCTAGAAGCTGATCTTCTGAGATTTTGCATTTTCTAATCACTTTAAATTTATCATTTTGTAGCCAGCAAAGTATGGCGCCATCAACCCCGTTCACTCCTACAATATTCATTGTGCAGAATATGGTTACATTATTCTTAGGAGCACTTATTGATCCCAGTGTCAGTGTGAAGCACCCATGTTACAGTGCAATCCTAACTCCCTAACTCCCTGTGCTGTTGGAGATGGTTAACATAAGGTGAAACTAGTTCCCTTGGTGTTCTTACAGATTACCATGATCTGTAGCTCTTGCCCTCGGAACGAAATTTGCTGCGAGGAATGCCAGATTACATTTGTGTGATCAATAGGAATAACTTGGGCCACCTATTGTATTATTAATTCTGTGTCAGTTTCAAAATCATGTGTAAATTATTCACACGCTTGAGTAATTATTTAATATTTGCTTGAAACAGAAAATGTACACAGAAAATTAATGAACCCTTAGCTGTTGAGATCCCTCTCTAGGAAACACACCAGTTGGGCAGTTGAAGACCTTCATAACAAGCCAGTAGAATTTATTGTGTATAAAAAATTATCTTCATCACCATAAAAATGTACACATTTTGCACAGGGCAATTCTTCTTTCCCAGCCCCATTATAGTGAATAGGAACAAGGATAAAATCTGAGTAGTTTCAACTGTGTTCATTTAACAAAAAGTTTCTAGGAGTTTATGCTCTATTTCTCCTTTTCTGAAATATACTTACCGGTATGTGTCTAGGAGACCTTTGGAGGAGACCCCTTCCCAGCTTATTGATGTAAACCTCCAGAATGTATTTTGTATAGTTAAGTTTTTACCTCTATCTTCAGTACATTGTATTTTATTATTATTATTATTGCTATGGCTAGTGGCCAATGCAAATAAAGATTCTCCTGATTCTGGATTCCCCTTCCCAGCTTCATTTTGGCCCTACTGACACCAGAGCCCAACATTAACTGTAGTTGGGTTAGGTGTTTTGAGCCCCAGGCCTACCTGGTGGCAAGTCAGTAAGTCATATCCAGAGTTCAAAGTCTGGGGGGTCAATCAATGCAAGCAAATTTCTAAGTCCAAAGGTCAGGAAATGCAGTCGAAGGTCAATCCAAGTAAGCCAAGTCTGAAGTTCAGCAGTCCAGAGTTAAACCCAAAGCACAGTCCCATAAATGTCTAGGAGCATCCAAGCCAAGGTCCATCAACATGGGCAGTTGAGCAGACACAACACCTCAGCTCTGCTCCCCTTTTGTACTTTGCCATCTGGGCTTGACAAGGCAGGTGACCCTCACCTGTTCTGAGCCTACTCCAGCTCAGGAATCACACGCATCCTCCCTCCCTGAGCTAGAGAGACCCACCTGGCCAGCTAGGGAGCTGGGCTGTGGGCCCTTGCCTGCCTCACCCTCCTGGAGCGCCACTTCCACTTCTCCCTATGACTCAGAATCCATCATGTTCCTGGAGACAGGGGTCCCTCTGGCTCTGGTGATGGGTCCTATTGCTCTGGTTCCTGTGCACTGAGCCCCATCCCTTTGCCATCCTCTGTCATCCTGTGAGTACTTCCTTCCCCATCCCCAGCTTACCCTGGTGTGTCCCAGTCCCGGCTACAGCCCTCCCTGGTACCCTCTTCCTCCTCCACATTGTGCTGACAGTTCATGACACTGATACAAAACTGATACAAACAAAAATAGACACCCTCAAAGATATCTTGAAACTACCCAAAATTTAGGTATTGCCCAGAACTTATGGAAAACCAATGAGCCCTTCATATTTCCTGGGGCCAGAACCTTAGGATCCACTTCATCTCAGCATTCCACTGTGCAACTGTGTCTCTCAGCTGCCTGCCTGCATTATAGGGACAATAAGAACTGCTTTACAGGGTTATAGTAAGATCAAATTACTTAATACTATAGTGGAACCTTGGTTCTCGAACGCCTTGGTACGTGAACATTTTGACTCCCGAACACCGAAAACCCGGAAATAAGTGTTCTGGTTTTCAAACATTTTTTGGAAGCTAGACTTCCGATGTGGCTGTCAGCTATTGTTTCCGGGGCACCTGCGCCAATCGGAAGTCACACTTTGGTTTTTGAATGTTTCAGAAGCCGAACGGACTTCCAGAACGGATTACGTTCGAGAACCAAGGTACCACTGTATATGTGAAGCTACTTTAATGGTTTTAATGAATTTTAATATTGTTTTAAATTGTGATGTTTTAGGTAATTCACCCTGGAATCATTTAGTAATGAGCAGATTATGTGCATATATGAAAGCACGTAGGTATGTGCAAATAAATAAATAAATAAATAAATAAATAAATAAATAAATAAATAAATCATAGTGTTTTCAATCCTGTAAATACTATTAAAAAGCCCTATTTAATATAATCATTACATTATCATTCTACATACATAGGATCAGGCTGTCAGTAGCACCAAATTTGTATTTGGGTGTCTCTCTCAGTAACAGGTTTTCCTGTTTTCCTTACCCGCATCATGAGAGTTGTGCCCCCGTGACACATTTTATCACCCAAAGCCAGTGGGGGTATTAATATCAAGAGACAGATTCTCATTATGCAGAGAATAGCAGGGTTCTGATGCCCTTAGACAGGAAGACATATAGGCAGATAGCCAGCGAAAGTAATGCAGCCTGACAAAGTGACATTCCAGAGCAAATTGATTTCATTGTTCTCAGCCAGATACAAATAAAGGGTGCTTCAGATACAAGAATATCAATAAACTAAACAAATACGTCCTGAAAGGATGCTTTTGTGACTTCTGTTTAAACTATCAAACTACATTTATCAAAGCATCTTGTAATAAGTAACGTGTCAAAGGGGTAGACTTAGTTCTGGGACCAAATCAGCCTTGTAACAACAACAAACAACAACAAGAAGAAGATGATGGCAACAATCATCATCATAATCATCACTAGTGCTTTTTTTCTGGGGGCACGCAGGGATACACATACCCCTAAACATTTTGTGAATCTAAGTTTGGCCTCATTGAGGGGCAGTATTTCAAAATGAGTAGGAATTTTTTTTTTTTGAAAACAGCACTGATGATGATGATGATGATGATATTTATACCCTGCCTATCTGGCTGGGTTGCCCCAGCCACCAACACATAAAAACATAATAAAACATCAAACATTAATTAATCCAATATAAAAGTCACAATAACTTGGTTATTGTGGTCACCCTAGCAGATGATCTTTGTCAGGAAAGGGACAAGGGGAATGTGAGCTTCCTTCTTATATTGAATCTGTGGCTTTTGATACCATTGGCCATGGGGACCTCCTGCTCCTGCCATGTGGGCTGGGTGCTGGAACACTATTTTATGGTGGTTCTGGCACTACTGTAGGGTTGTTTCCAGAAAGCAGCACTAGGAAGGATGCTTTTTGGTCTCCTGGCATTTGTGCTGGACCCTATTTTGTCCCCAGTGCTGTTTACCATTGATATGAAACCATTAGGAGTGGTCATCAGCAGATCTGGAATGAAGTGTCACCTGCCTGAACCTGTAAGCAGGCGAGCAGAGGGCTGACTCTGGCTTATAGTACAACTTTGACAGGTAGGTGGGGCCACTCACATCCACTGCCTGCCATCATAATGACATCAGGTGACAACTTGAACGTGCTTGCAAAGGGACTTCAAAGACATTGCCTTTCAGCATCCAGGGGTGCTGAGAGACATACTTTTGAAGTCTGGTGCTGAGAGGCACTGCCTTTGAAGTGCCTTTGCAAGAAGTTTGCATTGAAACAGCTTGAAAGTGGACTTCAATGTGATGTCTGTCAACATTTATCAGCTAAAAAGGGCTGAAAACACCACCATTCAGTTTCAGTACCAAACAGTTGCAAAAGAGCATTGGAGTGTTGGTAGCCATGCCTTTACCTGCCTCACACCTGACATCACATATGACATTAGGGGTGGGACAACTCCTGACTTCCCCTATGGACTGAATCTGAGGTTGCCAATGTGGTATCTGTGGGTGCAATGGCAACCTTGAGAACTTCCCCTGGCGCCCAAGAAACCTCTGTGCCACCCCCTGCACTTACAGCTTCTCAACAATGTTGAAGACAGTTATTTTTTCCTTCCCACATCAAATTGTTAGAGAAAGAGTGCCCGTTTCCTCTGTCAGTTGTTTATGCTTTCTGAGGCTCAGATGACACCTGTGCAGCCAAACAGAAAGTGGAGTGACAGAGAGAACAAGAGGGAAAGGTAAACAATCTTGAAGCCTGGAAGCAGAAAAACAGAGTGGCCAAGAGGAAGTGTTGTGCCACATGAAACACACACACACACACACACACACACACACACACACACACACACACTGGATCCCACAAAACAGGTCCAATTTAAATTGCACAATTGCAGGAAGCTTTTATGTGTTTCCTCCCACCCCCCACAACCACCATGAGATCATACCTGTCCACAATGACTGAACCTTAAGAATCATGGGCCAGGACTCAGCTTTGCTGCTGCACAGCAGCCTGAAGGGAGAGAAGGCAGAGTGACTCCACCTGCAACTGATTAGCCTTCAAGGACACAGAGAAGACTCTGATGAGAACCAGGTGGCTTCAGCCTTCTTAAACAGAGCTCTCAGCAGCAACCAGATGCTGGAAACATGCTTGCCGTTGCCCTCCGAATAGCTGTGACAAATTTTTAAACAGATGAAGTGTGATTGCTGAACACGATGGACTACAGACCTATAAATTACCTTGCTCCTTTGTGCTCGCCTTCTGGACCCTTCACTTTGTGACCACTGGATTCCCTGACCACTATGTGGATTGCTGACTCTACTAAACATATCTCAGAGACTCTTCAGTTTGTTTGGCCTCACACTGCACCAAGCTCTACGTGCTCGGCAATGGAACTACAACATCATTTCCCAACACTGACATGCACAAAAAGATAGATCCTCCATCATCAAACATAAATAGTTATGCCAGGTGTGTTCCATGACTTGGTGGTAGTTGCTTCAGCATCCTATGCAAATATCATGAGGATCCACAAGGATGTGAGCCTTGGATCCATGCCCTTCCATTCACATATAGTCCCTTCCGCCCGCAGGAAGGAGGGGGGTTGCAGGCTTCACGAGCCCTTCACATGCGCAGGGGATGACTTCATCCCCTGCCGCCATAGGCTGAGCCCTGGGCGCGGTGCCTGGCAGGCCGACCTATCAGTGCGGCCGGCAGGTGTAGCTTGCTGCATTTAAGCAAGTGTGCGGCCAGGGCTCAGCCTCTCGCTTCCTGCCCCCGCCAGCTGACACCAACCCTGATGGTTTTTAGAAATCTTGTAAAAACATTTCTATTGACTCAAGCAGTTGGTTAGTTTATTTGAGGGAGGTGCTTTGCCATTCTCAGTGCTGATGTGTACTTTCAACTCATTATTGTTGCGGTTTGAGGTTTTAAAATATTGTTTTATTGTACATTTTAAAGTTGTACCCTGCTCTGGGATTGATTTTAATGAAGAACAGGTTATGAATCATCTAAATAAATAGCAACCATAAATAAAAGGTTGGCAAGCCTAGGACCAGGTTCAGCAAAGAATTTTTTGATCTTTGCTTCTGCAACGATGGTGTCAGTAGGGACTTAACCTTCCATCTACTTCCTACAATGCTGCTTCACTCTCCATGCTTGCCGTTGCCCTCTGAATAGCTGTGACAAATTTTGAAACAGATGAAGTGTGATTGCTGAACAGGATGGACTACTGACCTATAAATTAGCTAGTGTAACTTTGGATTCGAGGCATGTCACAAGCTTAGCTGTGTCATTTTTACATATTCTGCTTGAAGCACCGTATCACCCAGTTACAAGGAAACATTCTGAGGTTAGGGGTTTTCCAGTGAACCACAAAATATGAGCTAATTGGCCACAAACCCACATTCTTTAATTACATACCAATTTCCCTGGATATTTGCAGCTTTTGGCTATCTCAGGCGCTCAAACATTTTATGCAGGAAAAAAAACATATGGCACCTACAATGTGTGAGTTGGGTGAAGAGTGTATTTAGACTAGGAGAGGGGAATCTGCATTTAATTCAGATGAAACACAGTGTGAACATGTCACATTCACCCTAACTTACCTCACAGAAAATACGCTGGGATAACTTCATATATGCCATCTTGAGCTCCCTGGAAAACGTGTGGGAAAGAAAAATAGAGGAGCAGGATGGGAACTATATTTTCTATGTCTTTCCTGAAAGTTTAATTGTTTCAGCTGTAGGCTAAAACAAAGCGCAACACAGGAAAGCAAGAAGTTAGGCAATGAGCAAGGAAGAAATACATACAACATAACAGAAACACAGAAAGAAACAACCCCACATCAAGCAAAGATCTAGGTCAAAATCAAGGGCACAAATCACAATATGAGAGCCAAAGCATTTTTGTCATAGGTTTACAATTGTCAGGGGAAATGTAGCATCAGAAATCTCCTTGTTGAACATGTCATGGTACTTTCTTTAGAAACCTATTCCGAAATAACAGTGAAACATAGTGAAGAATGATTCCACCACAGTGATGTAGAGAGGCATTTTATATCACACTTCTTCAATAGGGCCAATTGTTGTAACCCCAGTAAAGTCAAAGTCCTCCTTATATTATACCTAGAGAAATTTTCCCCCATTCCATTCAGTAATGTTACCATTGAATACCAAGGTGCTATACTTTGACAATAAAAAGAGTTTTCTATTGAAATAATTCCTAGAAAAACACTGTGATCTAAATGGGAAGCATCTCTCAACTCTGATCTTAGCTGAAAGATTTGCTCTTAGCAATTATCAGGACAAGGTGTACATGGAGGGGGGGGTCAGTATATAAGAGTTATTTCCCAAAATGGTCAATAATGGCCCCACATAGCTTCCATGTGATTCCTTCATCTTCAGTCAAGTCTGCTCTGAATGATTCCCCCAAAATCCCATATAGGACAGCAACAGCCCCCTACTCCCCACAATATTTTGATCCGTGTTTCTGTGATTTAAAGCCACATACAGGGCCCATTTCAAAGCCCAATCCAATTTTGCTCATTCACAGGTGGTGAAGGAGGGTTGTAATAAGGTGCAGCAGGAAATGGCTTGCCATCATCTAGTATAATTCCTAAGGGAATTATGGGAAATGAAAATGACAACTGAAAATGGGAGCTTTCCTCTTAGGGCTATTATTGGAGGGTGGGATCAGAATAATGGATGGGGAGGAAAAGGTTAAGTCTCTCCTCTCTATGTACTGTGATCCCAATGACTAATGCCTCCAACTTTTTGTTGTTGTTGTTTTAAAAAACCCTTACAGTGCCTCAAAGTGATGAAGTTAGCATCACCACTAGTTTGACCCATAAAGTTTAGCACCATAGCTGAACATTTTGCAAGCATATTGCTATCATCTTTTTTTTTGAGTCAGAATTATAATATGCAGTTCCTGATGGATGAGCCTGGCAGAATAACTCAGGAAAACATCTGCAATGTGCAATAAATAGAAAACTATTTAACACCCCACCACCCCAAATCCCAGGAAAACATGAGAGTGGCACGGGGGGGGGGGAAGTTTCACAAATTTTCTGTTGAGCGTATAACTAACCTATTTTTACCTTATGTGTGATATTAAGAGTATAAAAAGTAGAATATTTAAGGCTAAGGTATGGGTGGTGATAACAATCAGTTCGATATTATTGCATGAGACTGAACAGCAAGTGAAATTTTAAAACCACATTTATTTTAATACAAAATGTGTTGCACCATTACAGAAGTAATCTCCTCTGTGTATTTTCACATGCATGGATAAATTTAGCATCTACATTTAATTGTAAAATTATGCTGGTTTCCAATACTGTTGGTAAATCTTTGTAGGAATGTTTTATCCTTTTTGTGCTTTTTCAATCAGTGCTGCATAACTGTTTTCCGGCTGTTAAGTGTTGCCATGCTTATAAGGTGAGTATTTCAAATTGTGCTTAATTTATACTATAAGTTAACCTATACTATAGGTCCCATAGTATATGCATCAAAGCTGCAACAAGTGTGCTGTGATTAAGTGAAAAGCAATAACACAACCTATAATAATATTGGGTGCAATCTGTCAAGTACTGCTGCTGTGCCACCTCCATTCCTTAAGGACCTGCACAAAAAATGGATAGAGGTTACACAGTAGCAGCCTAACTGGCACGTTATCTCAAATTTTGAATTACATATATTTAGGTAGATGCTTTAAAATACCATGCATTCTGTTGGTTAGAGTACTTCTTACACAGTACAACAAAAGCATTTTCAAACACCTAGAAGCATATAGCATCTACACTTTAAGTGTATTTACAAATTCAACAAAATATCTACATATAAAAAGCTTACTTAAAATTAAACTTGATGCAAGTTATGAAAAACCAATTTATTGGCAAATGAAACTGAGCATTCCTTCAACCATAGGTTGTTATATAAAATTTCATATTTGGAGGTAACCATTTCTGTGATATTGATTGTGTGTGTTTGCAGAAAACATTCTAACAGATGATAGTGGTAATTTATGACTAAACTTACTTAACATTTGTCAAATTTCACTTGAATGCTGTGGCTCTTGAGTAGCAGCTTCATGCCAAGCATAATGGTAAAAGCGGTGTCAGAGGGTCTTGGACTTATTGGGAAAGGAAATGTGGTATCTTAGAATATAATGAGATTTTTTGTGTTTCCCTGTGTTAGCAAAATATACTAATTCAGCCGTCTTTGTGTAAACTGCATAAGGCCATGAAAGTGTAAGTTGCATTAGCTTCTCTATAGTTTATCTCCAGAAAAAGAAAGAAACTTTAATGAGTTTTATATCACTTAAAAACGAACTCTTCTGAACCTGTTGAACATATCTGGGAATTTAACAATAATTAAATTACTTTGGCAATGATGTCAGTTCATTAGTCATAAACTATTGTACCAGCATACTGAGGTGCAACACAAACCACAGGGAGCATTTCCTTCACAAGTTCCATCAAAATGAATTGAATTTTGAATTTGCAACTTTTCATTTCAATGCTACCTTGCACAAGAAAAGTTCCCAATTGGTCATGACCAGCTACAGTACATTATTGAACGTACACTTATATAAAGGCACTGAATGTATTTTGCCCTGTACGGTTTCTGGAATATTTCTATATCATTTGAAAATATCACTTCCATAACTGTATAAATTCCAAAATGCATTTCAAAGCATGTTGTTGTATGTCCTAAAAAAAAAATACAATGTACATTGGATGTCAAAAAGAGAACACTGTGCTGCAGTAATACTTGAATTAGAAAGGCTACAAGAGGAGCAAAGAGCAGGTATCAGGATCTCAGTAAGCATCAGCAAATGCAAGTATCATACTTAAAAGTCATTTATCAATCATATACTGTACATACTGTTCCTAACTGTCTTGCAAAAAGACATAATGATATCTAGACAATTAAGTCACCAATTTCACAACAATGTCCACAAAGACATTGAAGTTCTATATAATACTACTATAACACTCTGACAATGAAAATGGGCTTCATATCCAGGGATTCAGTTGAGGACTGCATAACGAAGTATCAAAACCATTTTCAGTGGCATAAACTGGCTTTGCCCGGGACGTATGCAGCGCTTTGCATGCATTATACTGTACTTTTCGTTATTCTCAGTTGATGTTGCTCTTTTTTTAGTCTTGTAAAAAAACAAGTATCTGTGCAAAATGTTTTGCATTCTGAGTCATACTAACATACCACTTACTGTTTTATAGTTTAACAGTTTCACCTATATGTACTTATTACATAAACACTTTGCCGTGTAGAATATTTGTTTCCTTCATGTCCATAACGTGGGGAAGATGTACAAATGCTTGCAAATAATAATAATGGAAATGTAGTATGAACGGGGCAAGAGTTCTTTTTTTCAATTAGACAAATGAATTCATTGCGTTAACAGGTGAAGGAGCCTCAGAACTTTCGTTCCCTTCTGCGGGTTCTTTCTCTTTTTTACCACTGTATTGTCCAATAAAGGAGCCATCCTCATTGAACTGACCATTGACTCCTTCTCCATAGTCAACTAAACTATCATCGCTGTCCTCTTTTTTCACAGTCCTGTCTGAAGGTGTCCTGCTTCCCTTTTTTAGAGGCTTGTGGTCATCGGCATCACTGAAAAAATAAAGGGTTTTTAAGAAAAGAAATAATTAACATATAACTTAGACAAGGTGTAAAAACAAAAAAACAAATCATGCATGCTGGTTTTTGAAAAGTATGCGTAGTCCCACAGTCCTTTAGTAAACTCAATCACAGGGTGGAGACAAATTAATACGATGTATGAATACGTGGTGCAGTAATGGTTTAAACGCAGGATTTCTCCAGCGGGGGAAGTGCCTTTTCCCCACCGTGCAAGGCTTCACAGTGACAAATTCAGGTCCCATTTTTGAAGCAATGTAGAAAAAGTTGCAAGCATTAGAAAGGGCCCCTTGTTCTTCCGATATGAAGCTTATGGTGTGCTGTGAAATTAGTCTGTTAAAACTTTTTATTCTCAATTCCTGAATATGAATGAGGAATGAATTTGATTAAATGAAAAAAACAAAAAACAAACCAAGATTCTCCCCATTATTAGAAAAATACAATAAACAAAGTGTTGTATTTGGAGCGATTTGTTACATTACACACACCAGGCTTGAAATTGTTAACCTTACCTTTCAAGAGACCTACATATTCCATTAAAAGGGTGCAGAAGAAACAAATGAAAACAGCCTAAGAAGAAAAGCAAAGTCCATATCCTGATAGTGATCAGTGTTTAGATAAATGAAAACCAGATCTTAATTCACAACATATTTAAATCAAACTTGCTATTTCAAGAGTGAATGAATATTTTGGAAAGAATTGTTAGCAGCTGGAAGAAATGGTTTACACTTGGTCTTAGCTTTTGCTTGAGACAGTATAGGTAACTGTGTACAAAAGTGGTTTTGCTGCCTGGTGCATATCTCTCTCAATGGAAATATTGACAAATACCATCTGCATATACTGAAGGGACATGCAGCATGCCCTAATTTCAGCAACTGAGCAGATATGCATACATGGCTAGCAATCTCCACAGTTTGGGCCACAGTGCCAGGCAGTAAGCAATGGTCCATACCAGCATCTTCCTAGTCCACAAGCAAAGAGGACTGTTTTGCTTAGAAGTTGCAGATAATGCAGCTTATTAGCAGTATAAGAACAGAACCATACTTTATCAGACTTGTGTATAACCCATTTCCACACAGCAGGATCTCATACCATTTCATGCCACGTGTATTTTCCATTTCAGTATCACACAATTAGCATGGAAAGTAACATCATTTCTGGCGTCCTTGTGATTATTTCCTGTACATCAGGGGTGGCCAACTCCCAAGAGACTGCGATCTACTCACAGTTAAAAACTGACAGTGATCTACCTCCTTTTGGGGGGTTCAGGTCAAAGTTGTTGAACTTTTTTTAGGAAGGAAAGCCCTGTTTTTTGGGGTTCAGCTCAAAGTTGTTGAGCTTTATTTTTTTTTAGGGGAGCCAAAGTTGTTGAGCTTCTTAGGGGGGAGCCAGTGATCCGCCAATGATCTACCACAGATGTCCGGTGATCTACTGTTAGGTCATGATCTACCTATTGGACGTGCCTGCTGTACATGATGCCGAAAGGTGCAGGACACAACCGTGTGGAAATGGCTTCTGCACTCTACTGTTAATGTTATCAATCAGTCCTGAGATTAACTATTAACCTGGGTGAGATGTTTGTTGATGCTCTACATCAGCATTGTCTCTGCTTAAAATCTTATCATACCTCCCTATCCACTTTTATCATGCCCACTTCTATCATTGTCTACATGACTAACAGGGACTACCATAGACTGTGCAACCTGCACGTTTACCCTATCGTGTATCCAGCTGCTTGCTTGTGCCCATCCTGTATTGCTCCTTTGGCACATCCCAGTATATCCACCGACAGCAAGGTTAGTTCCCTATTACATCCAATCGCATCATTGCTTTGTCCTGCCACTATAATCTGGTACTCCTCTGAGTCTTCTCTTATAACCTCCAATATCTTTTATGCCCAGCTGTTACGCAAGGTTCAACTGTCTGGTTTAAGAATACAGTAAGCCCGCAGCTTATGCACATTTTACTTGTGTGCATTCAGCTTTACGCACTTGGCAAAAAATGTTTTTTTTTTTTAAGGGGACAGGCATCTGGTAAAAAATCCTACCTGCCACTCAACCCAATATGTTTTGACTATATGCGATTTTTGCTTTGAAACGATCCCTAAAACATTACCCCATGTAAGTTGCAGGCTTACTATATTGGAGAGGTATTGGGAATAGGACAACAGATGTGTTGCCTCTCTCTCTCTCTCTCTCTCTCTCTCTCTCTCTCTCTCTCTCTCCAACAGAATGTTTAGACTACTCCAAACTCATCTCTACTTGCAGTATTTGTGAAATCCTTTCTATCAAGATACATTATCTCATGGGCGAATTCTGCTGTTTCTTTTCTCTTAGGGGATATATCCTTGACCTTAAGATCTCAGACTCTGTTCAGACTCTCTCTTGCCTTCTACAAAGAGAAACTTCAGAGCTCCCTTCTGAATTTCCAGGTAGCAAAATAATTATGCGTTCACTCAAGAGTAGTCAGATTCTAAATGTAGATCAAAATAATCCTTTGAATCTCACAATAAGCTGTTTGTGATGTATCTAGAAAGGAAATTTGGCAGGTTAGACTTTTATCCCACAAAACAACATTGTGTAGTAGAGTGGGGGGTAAAGGTTATTTGAATCCATCTTAAAGACATTCTATTTTAGAGTGGACCATAAAATAATTTCCAACCAGTAACATACCAGGAACAAAACTGCATGCCTCTTCACATGACGCTGGAAAAACTCTTAGAGTCCCTTTTCCCAGTCTGACCATGGCACTACTTAACTGTTGGTGTCAAAGCACTATACATATCTTACACATTCAATATGAATATTAACTGAAAAGTACCAAAGCGGTAAACCCATTTAATTTGAAGAGTCCCAAAAAACACTAATGGAGGCATGGGAAGAGAAAGCAGCATAACCCCAATTTGTTTACTCAGTTCAATAAAACTTACCCCCTATTAAGCATGTTGAGGAATGCAGATTGAATTTGGTGCAGAACATCACATTATTATTATGGCTGTAAACTAGTTGTTACAGCAACTTGAAATAAATTGAGGAATATGAGTTTGTTTTGAATTTCTGAGCACACATCACAGCAAATTCAGGAAAAAAATGTTGATTTCTATGCAGGGAAACACTATGGAGATTTCTTATTCAAGCTATGTGTTGCAAGCTCACATATGTGTCTTTCCCTTCCATTTCTCCATTTATAACAACAACACTCTAATATATGCATTAGACAATACTGTATAATAAGACATAAGCTCCCATATTACAAAATCATGAAACCAGCTTTTCACTGCAATTATATCCATTTTTGTTCAAAATGATAATAGCCACAGTGGTTATTTTTAACACCCTGGAAATGTGTTGCAAACGAAGATGGCTGTGTCCCTTGAATATTGACTTGTGCTTCCCCTCTGGCTTGGTTCTGCATTCTCTAGACTGGAGTGAACATGGTAGTCTCTTGCACTTATTGGAGTCTGGTGGATTTCTAACTCTGTCTTCCATTACTTCCACATTTATTCTTCGTTCCTAAAGGCTTGTTTCACAATATGCATTGGCTATCTTTGTAACAAAATGGATGCAATCTATAAATATTATCCAAAGGAAACAATTAAAATTTTTGAAATTTAAAGGAAATACCCTGTTCAATTAGAATATACCATTCTCCCACCAAGTTATAAAAAAGCCGACAAGTTATCTCTCATTGTATTGCATAAATAGCGTGAAATTACAATAGTTACACAAACAAATTGAAAACCAGCCATAGCTCTTACATCTGTTTAAAATTAATTATTTCCTTTAACTTATTTGACTTGTCTAACATGCATATTGCACAAAACAACAAGAAGACACATATATTTATTTAAAAAGTACACAGTATTGAGTCTGTAGAGGGGGAAGATGTTATTTAAGTGATGCAAATGTAAATCAAGACACTCCATAGAAAATATCTACAGTTAGTCCAAATTAAACACTTTGAAATCCCATTTCATTTTAATTAGAAGTTGAGTATGTGCCACTACTAAAGTAATGATCATCTGTATTGCCTTCCTAAGTAATGAGGAGAATATTAACTATTCCTCTGGATTTCTGATCTGGTAAGATAGGCTAGACGAAAAGATGACAGGTTAGTTATGATAATGTGTTGGATCCAAAGTTTTAATTCATTGAAGGAAAGAACCATGCGTGGAATAACACAACCTAGTGAATGTAGAATTGGTGCATTTTATGGTGACTTTTGCAAAATGTGAAAGGAATTTAAAATGAAATTTAAATTTAAATATATTAAACTAAGGTTGGAGGCCACTTTTAGCCAGAAGGCTGGATGAAAGTAGTCAACTCTTCACAGAGTGACCACCTGTCAATCCCCTGACCTCATTTGACATTAGGCACAGGAGAGGTAAAGCTCTGACTATAAAGAAACAATCGGGAGTGAACTCCCAATTGTTTCTTTGAAGTGGCTTAACCTTCGGTGCAGTCTGAATTTGGTGTCTTTTCCTGTCACACTGTTGTCAGATCAGATACACTTGGGAGCGACTGGAAGATCCGAGTGTATCTGATCCCTGCTGAAAGCAGTGCAACGTAAGGCACCCAATTCAAATAGTGATGATTTTAAGCTGCAAATGAATTCAGTGTTGTTTGTAGCTGTGGCTTTATCAGTCCTGAGCCTGATGTCAGGTGACGGACATATGGGCATGGCTTGGCCAAAACAATCTGGTGGTCCAAATGGGGCTTGATGGACCTAATTAGGCCTACAGGCTGGACATGCTCTACCATTATCTTAAACTAAATGTTAACCTGATAGATTTCCTCAGAAGTAGAATTAACATGTTCACTATCATTTCTACCACTATGATACAGGTCTGCATCAGTGAAGAGAAATTCCTAAATAAAATCACTCCTGTGATGAAAAGTCATGTGTATATACTGTGACAAACTCACACTTGTAATTTATTCTCAGTAATAATAAAAAAGGAACCCAAGTGAATACAACAAATTAAAATTAAAGGGTGATGTGCATAGGTAATCATACTCTGAGAATAGCTAGTTAACTATCACCCAAAGTTTTGTATTATGCATTAAATACAAACATGCACCTGTACACACATTAACCACAAAAATAGAAATGCCACCTGTGAAATAATCATATGCATTCACAGATCCAAATATTTCTGAGCTCTCCTTTTTTTCTTTTTAATACTATGAATATATATTTTGATTTGTGTTTCAACGAAATTCACAATCACCCACCAAAGACAGATCTGGTTGGGTGGTATACCATGAATAAAGCACAAAGGGTTTGAAATACATAATACCTTTCATTGCATTGTTGTATCCTATGCTCTGTAGCACAAAATATTTGGATTTAGCTGAAAAAACTATAATACTCTTTTTAAAAAGGGGATCATAAGCAGTTTTCAAATTGTTTCAATCTTGTATATATTTCACACAAAATGTTTCAAAAGTAATATGTAGTGGCAGAAAGCAGTTTTATTTATTACCGTAGAATACAGGACTTTTTTTATTTCAAAGAAATAAGTTCTTTTCTCTTTCATTCTTATTTCCTTTAGGTTTATTTTACAGATATAATCTAAATAATGAAAAAATACTTACACAGCTGGTTGCATTGTTTCTGTGATTTTTCTATATGCTAGTAATGATGCAGAGTCTAATGTCTGTATAATTAAAAAACAAACAAAAACAAAACTGCAGATTTACACGAGTGTGTGTACCTGCACGGAAGTGGACACTGGCGTGAGTGCACAGTTACAGCATATGCAAAAATCAGATTTGGAAATTGGGTTCCCTCGGTCTTTTGCACATGAAAAAAGGAAGCGAAAACAATGTTCCCACAGGGATTGCAGCAAATATAAAGCTCAGGAACCAAGGGAGCCCCATTTCAGTGAGTAAGGAACATGTTCAAAGCAGCACACAGTGTGTGTGTGTGTGTGTGTGTGTGTGTGTGTGTGTGTGTGTGTGTGTGTTTTGAGGGGTCAGATAAATAAATTCAAGATTACTAGATGCTGTGAAACAGGAATGATGTCAGAGGTCCCAATTGAATAAGCCTGAGAACTAAGTTCTATCAATCCAATTGAATGAAGAGAGAATAGTAGCCATCTTGAGAGCAGATACCAGGGAGTAAATAAGAGTTAATTACCGCAGGCTAGCAATGCATTCCATAAACTGAATCAATGGAATGAACTTTTATTACATCTGTCAAATATAATGTCCAGATGTAAAGAAGAACTGGATATTATTCCTCTAACAATTGTGCAGAAGAGGAAATGTTGGCAGGTGAAGCTACTTTCATACCTATATGCCGAAGCAACTCCCACTGAAATGCCTTCTTCTACGTAACTAGTAGAAGGAGCAACCATCACATCTGTTTCGGATCACCTGAGAAAAGTCAAATAGACTGTGTGCACTGGACTGACTTCTTCTATGAACACTAGCTACTTTAAGCTGCAGAGCTAAGACAGTACTCTCACGTATGCAGCAGTGACAGGTTCCCCCCCCGTGATGTCAGGGAAACATGCAAAGCTTGGGACAATGCAGGAGAATCCCCTTCACACATAGTCATGGCAGGCATCCCCAAACTGCGGCCCTCCAGATGTTTTGGCCTACAACTCCCATGATCCCTAGCTAAGAGGACCAGTGGTCAGGGATGATGGGAATTGTAGTCCAAAACATCTGGAGGGCCGAAGTTTGGGGATGCCTGGTCATGAGCATCTGACATTCCATGGCAAAGCAGGAACAAGTGCTGCTAGGGCAACTTCCCAATACTGCTGAATTAACCCAGCAGCCATCCAGATAATTGCCAGACTCCAGCTCCCACCAGCCTCAGCCAGCATGGCTCATAATCAGAGATGATGGGAGTTGTAGTCCAGCAACAACTTAAGGGGCTACAGATTCTCCATTCCTGCCCATACAAAGTCACTGGAAAGTAAGTTCCAATGAATGTTGACCACAAAAGAAAGGCATTCTGTATATGGTTAGGAGTCTTTTAAAACACTGCTTGAGTTGAAACTCTGCACACACTCAGAGGCACTCTATTCAAGGCACCTAAATGTACTTAAATACCTAAATGTATTTAGATGTTCTAATTTGTATCACTCATGAAAGCACTGTGAAACACCTTTTGCCATGGCACAGACAGAAATAAGAGAATCACATTACCAAGATGAATATTTATTGGTCGCTTTACGCATAGAAATGACTCAAAGCGACTTACAAACACAAAAGAAATACCAAAACCAATTGCAATTGGCACAATCAATAAAAACCTAAAGAACAAGCTTGTCTATACAAATAAAAGCAGATCCTGCCACACCAAAAGAGGCATGAAAAGTAAATCCATTTTGCTCATGTGGTTAAGTAAAACATGTCTTCAAAATATTCTATAGATAGGTATTTAGTGGCTGAATTCTAGATTTTGCCTTTAACTCAAAAGGGATTCCTTCCAGGAAGTACACAATACCACTTACTCAACCACCAAGTATGATACATTGTACAAAAGAATGTTCTGCTCTATAATTCAAGATGGCATATTCTTTGCCCTTCAAATTTGTTAATGTACATAATTATTCATATATATTGAAGATGCACAGAAAGAAAGATGTCTCCCAGATATATCCTGGGAGGAGAACCAAAGTCCGGATTCTTAATGGAAAATTAATGTTAATTTGTTGCTAAGAAATGTACTTCAGAAGCAAGATTGATTGTGTTGTTGTGGACTTTAAAGAGCTTCACTTTAAGGGTTGGGGCTTTTTGGCGTTTTTACAGTAGCATTATTTCTAATGATGATTTAATATAATACCAGGAATGTTCTCTTTGAGATAGCCTCAAAACCTATACAATATTTTTTTAAAAAAATAAAAATTAAGTGACTTCATTTGCAGATGAATACTTACATACTGAAATCTTTGAAATTAAGATCAACAACTGAAAAATATCCTTCAAAACTTAAAACAGAATGTTTCCCCCCTCCTCCTCCAAGTATATCAGTAAGTAGCATGAATACTGGAACAATTACAAAGAAAATATGGATTGTAGGATATATGAATTTTATTGTCAGATGAGGCATTAGAATAGCAAGTTTGATCCAATACTTGCTATTTACAAGTAGAAAGTCAGTTTTAATAAACTAATAAGTTGAGCAACATTTAAATGAAGTTGTATATTATATAAGAACATAATTCTAAAAATTGTATTATAGAAGGTGATATCAAATTTTAGCTACACATCAGAGTAGAACAACTGAAATTAATCGAATTAATGTTTATTTCAGGGGGTCTGTTCTGAATATATCACCTGTTCCTCATGTTGTGATGTATCTAATTGTGGCCCTTCCCTGATGGAAGGTTCTTTGATTTAACAAAGGTTTCTGTGAATTAAAGAAGGTAGTTTTTTGCCAATTTCCCCCTTTCTCTTGCAGCCCCGTTCCCCCAGCAGGACCTCCCACGCTGCTCCAAATAAATAAAAAAATTAAAAAGTCCCCAGACCCTCTAGAATAGACTTGGCAACAGGGGACAGGAGGCAGAAGATCAAAAATCAGTTCTCTTGTTGTTCTGTTTATGGAAGCCTCCAGTGGATCAAAGTGCTTTCCTTCAGTGGAAGAACAGCTCTCTGGCCAAATTAGAACCTCCCTCTTTTTATCTATACATAACCATTTCCGCCCCGCCCCCCTTTACTGTTAGGAGTTTTATGAAACAAATAGCAAACTTGAAGGTGATGGATGAGATACATAACAAAGTGAGAAGATGGTTGTAAAGGGCATAAGTAAACAGAATCCAAACAATATTTTGGGGGGAGAAAGAGCAGTAAAAGAAATGCATCAAAAAGCTTTACAAATTCTTAGTAAACTTTGTCACATCTTTCCAACGACATTGCATTCATTACCTGTTAATTATCTTTTCACTTCAGGGGCAGGCAGATGCAATAACGAGTCAAAAAGCAGAAGGCTGGTTTGCCTGTGCATGCACCCATTGTGCAGATCAACATGCAAAATAACTCAAAATATGATTAGCACCATATTCAGCTAAATAATTCTTGACTTGGCCCCTGTGGTTGTCTTCTGAATCTGAGTTGGGGCCTATTGTGTGGTTGAACCACTGTTGCGAAGAGGCTGGGCCCTTGGTGGACCTTTGCTGATATGGGGGACACTGTCCTACCTGAGAAACTGACCCTTCATTCAGTTCTGTTATTTGTTATTTTCCTCCGACAGAGTGAAGGGGAGATGGAATTTACTTTTAAATGCTTTGGAGAGTTCCTGACTCTCCTGTGAGAGGTCTCTGATCTGGTGATGAAGGATTGCTCTCCTGACCTTCTGGATAGGTTGGCTCTCTGAGACCACACTGCTTCGGGAAAACGGGTGACATCGCTACATTTCGCTACATTCTCTCTTTCTTTCTTTGTCCGTTTTCTTTACTGTCCACGGAGACATGGACCTGCAAAGATTGTTCCGAAGTAACCGCTAGGCTCCGGAGCCGCATGTGGCTCTTTTACACCTTTGCCGCGGCTCCGGGCGCTGTACTGGCTGTGACGCTGACTTGCCTCTCTTGCTGCCTTAGGGCGCTGACTTGCCTCTCTTGCTGCCTTAGTGATCAGCAGCCAAAAAAGGGGAAAAAAGCTCTCCCCCTACAAAAAGCTCAACAACTCGTCTTTCTCCCCCTCCCAAAATCTCAATGACAATGGGCAATTGCAGGGAGAACTCCTTCCCTCTTGCCGACACACAGCTGGTCACTGTGTGTGTGTGTGTGTGTGTGTGTGTGTGTGTGTGTGTGTGTGTTGCACGGGCTGTTTCCCCCCTCCCTCATGCCGACGGGATTCATCGTTGCAAGGGAGCTTGGGAAACTGAGTTCCCTGGCATGGTGAGTACCGTAGTTCCTTTGTGAGGGCTGAGGATCCTGAGAAACTTCTTCAGTAATCAAAGAATTCAGGATTTAGTGTGCTCTTGCTAAAGTTTCCAGTGCTACTGCTTACAAAATTAATTAAAATGAATAAATAATTTTTTAAAAAATAATCATTGTGCATTTTAAGTTATCAAAGAGAGTGAGTTTGTGTGCAGCTTTGGTTGTGCCGTTGCAGGGGAAAACAGCTTTTGTTTTAAGTTCAGTTCATATATATATATATATATATATATATATATATATATTATAAATGTTCATAAGTGTACCAAGCAAACAAGGGCACATGTTTGAAGCAGCACAAGAAGAACCATTTTTTTCCACTCCTAAACTGACAAGCTGTTTCTCTGCAAGGAAGGGGAGGTGAGCAGCCCTCTGCCTGAGTGCTAGATGATGGGCCATTTCCCTCACAAAGGACCCACCACCTAAAATGGATTTGGCCCGGGCTAGAACAAAGGATAGTCCTTAGCTCTACATTAGCCTTGCCTGGCCAGGGCAGGAAACCAGTTTTGCAGAAATGTGTGTCTGGGAGGGGTCAAGGAGAGATGGCACAGGTGTGAGAATTCTCAGGTTACCTCCTCTGACCCTCCCTATTTGTGATGTAGTTCTGATGTATCTGTGATGTAGGATGATGTGTCTGGGGGTGGACTGGACTCCAAGGGGGGGGGGATTTCAAAAGTCTATATAGGAGCTTGCACACCATTGCTGGGGGTTCCTCCTCCATTTTTGACAGCTGACTGCACGATCCTGTATATATAGCATTAAGGTAAGAAACAATATATGCAGTGTTATATTTGTTTTAAATGTCGCAATGGTTTTGCGGCTCCCAGTTTTTTTTTTTCTTCGGAAACGGGTCCAAGTGGCTCTTTTTGTCTTAAAGGTTGCAGACCCCTGCGCTAGGCTAAGCTGGCTCCACGGAGACATGGACCTGAACTGATGAAAAAAGTTCAAAATACTCGAATTCTTGGGGGGGGGGGGAATAAAAAGGAAAAAAAAAGTTTCCCTCAAAGACACACTGAATCATATTTTAGAACTGCCTGAGGCAGCATGAACCAGGAAAGTGATTGATGGTAGCAATGCAGGGCTGCACAAAACACATATTCCGTGATTTGAATATTTGCTTGCATCTGCTCTGTCTCTAAAGAGAAAAGG
Organism: Darevskia mixta; assembly: GCA_034641385.1. Classification (NCBI taxonomy): domain Eukaryota; kingdom Metazoa; phylum Chordata; class Lepidosauria; order Squamata; family Lacertidae; genus Darevskia; species Darevskia mixta. The sequence goes on from JAWWNH010000105.1 coordinate 7,438,561, forward strand.
GGGCAAATCCTATTACCTGTGAATGCCACAGGAACTTGTGTCTAAAAAGGAGATTTTTTTTTAGCAAAATGAATTAGATGAGCGACTTCTTAAAAATATATATAAAATCTGGTAGTAAAGGTTCATGCAATCATTTACTTAAACGTACAACTAACTGACAATGGGATAGATGATTTCACACATTAACATGCTAGTTGTTTCAAGACATAGACTGAAATCCTGGCTTAGTTCCCACATGATAATAGATGATCACATCTAGAACTGAGTTGCGCAACGAAAACTCACCAGAGAACTGGCATAATTCTGCATGGCTATGAGGTGGTACGGGAACAGAAAGCTATCATAGGTATAAGTTAGCATTTGAATAATTTCCCTTTGTGAACAATTCTGTCACTACTTAGTTGCTTTAGGCCAATATTATTAGCCCAGATCTTTTATCATTATTGTTACCCAGCAACAATGAAATACAAAACCTAATCACCTTTAAAAGTTTCTGCGTTGTAAGTGCCATAGAACAACACAGGACCTATTCTTTGGCATTCAGAATCATACAATACACAGCTTAGAACAATTCAATGAAAGACTAATTTCCTATAGATAAAAAGCTTCAAAAATATACTGAACTCGTTAAAAATGACAATTAGAGCACTACAGTACGTGACATACGAGAAACAAAGTATTTAAAATGATACATAAACATATCTTAAAATATGATAGAACGCACAAACAAAACACAAAAGGCTAACCTTTTAAATAAATCATCCTTTCTTGTTTAAACCAACACATTGGATTAAAATGATAAAGCTTTCTTTGAATTATATTGTATATTGTTATTACTAGTTTGAATAGCATGCCTTTGTGAGGCAAGAAATACAGCTAATTTATTATTCTTATTAGATAACAATGAACTGGCTTTGAACTTAACGAAGTTCAACTAATTTGAAACTACCACCTACTTTTTATCCATTCAAGTTGATGATTTTTACCCTTCATATATCACTTAGCTATTTTCCCCCCTACTGTTGAACAAGATGCCTAGAATTCATCTATGTTTGATTATTACACTATAATCAAATAACAAGGCAAATAACAAAAACTGAGTACCACTGAAGTCAATTATATTTTTTACTACTAAGCCTGGATTTAATACAGGACATTCATATATTTTGCTTTATTCCTGGTTTGAAAGGAATAAGGCAGAAAGATTAAATAATAAGTAAAAATAAAAACCACACATGCACAAAACTGCCCCAAAATCACAGTGAACACTGGAAGCAAATATATGAGACATATGAATGAAGTAAAACCCTGGATCCAAATTTGTTTTAAGTATTCGGTTAGCAATACTGCAATTTGGATCTGTATTTTACATTTCTGGTTGATCATAATGTATGATCTTAAGAATTTCCCCATAGGTTGCAATCCTTGCACTCTTACCTGGTGGTAAGCCCCAATGAACACAATGGTACTTACTTCTGAGTAAACATGCATAGGATTGCTCCGGTAGATTGTAATCCACAGAGGCTGTGTGGGAACAAGGCTACCAGAAGACGATGAGACACTGGGGGAACTCCACAACTTCTGTTCCTCTAGAAACATTCCTACAGCAGTGGAGATGCTGCCATTCCTTGCCATGCCTTATGATATGCTTTGCCACAATTACTGCACCCACAGAATTTCAAATCTCCCTTACAGTCAAGTGTATCATTAACTATCAGATATGCTGATATCTATGCCTGTGAATTGCATTGCAATGGTAATGGCAATGGGCCTATGGGCCTACATCAATATATTTGTGGGTGACACCACATGATATTCTTAATGTTGGTGAGACATCATGTTTGAGGATGCTCAGCTGATGAAGCTACTAACACCTCCAGTATTAAATACTTCTGAACGGTGTGGAGCAAGTGTTAAAGATAAGTAGTTCTCTTCAAAATCAAGTAGACATGACCAGTACGAATTAACGTAATTGCTTACCTGTATTCGCCAAGTGTTCCGTCGTCTTCTTTCATAGGCTGTATTTCTGGGTCACCATGAGCATCCTCTTTTTCTTTCACTAAAACATACAAATGAAGGATAACAATTAGCAAGGAATGGATGTGTGATGCATTCCAACCCCTAGTGGGGGGGGGTGCTTTCTGAAGGACCCTGTGTGCTGCTGCAGCTGTTTGCCAGTCACCTAAACCTTGCAACCTCCATCTCCTACTGCAGTTATAAAAAGGGAAGGACTGCCTTGGTGTCATGCTGGCTGGAATCACCCTGGAATCCACGAGTGCATTGCTATTATTAAGGAGAAACTGGGCTGCAACTATATCCATGGAGCATAAAGATCGACAGACAGAATGCTGATCCTCATCATAGCACACAACAACTTTCTTTTGGGTTGCATCCAGCAAGAGCATTCTCTAGAGAATCCTCTACTGCAGAAACAGCAGGAAAGAGGTATCTGGTATTATTTTAGGCTTTGTAACTTGCAGGAGTTATATAACATTTTCTTTAGCTGATTTTTATGTTTATATTCAGTTTTAGTTGAAGTGTACTTGTATGTTTGATTTCCATGTAATTTGTTTTAAATCAAGTTGAATTGTCTTTAGACCAGTTTTTTTATCATCACCAGTATGAAAGGAAGGAAAAGGTATCACCCACCCTCAGATATGATTAATAAACCCAAATCTAAATAAAGTAAAAGAGATGATGTGGCTTGTGCAACACAGACCATGCCTGCCATTTATAATTCCAATAGTTAATAGGTTTGCATCTTTAGTGGACACTAATAGGTCATATCAGATCACTAATGATACCAAGTCTCTAGAACAAAGAAATACAGAAACTCCTTTGGTGGATAACCCTATAATATCCAATGGAAGATACAACCCCAAAGATGTCACTGATAGAAACTAAATTTCTATCAGTAGCATGAGAAAATGAAAACTCATTATTTGAAATTGGAAGGACTATTTTCAGGGTTGAACTCAAGATTACAATAGTTCTATATAATTGCATTTATGTCACACTTTTGAATCTGTAATCACTGCCAAGTTACGGTAAATTGCTTCAAATTCTTAGACTTTACAAAAAATTCAGAAATGAATCTGAATCAAATTACAGATCCAAAAAGCAGCACAAGAGTTCTCTACTCCCAGTTTCTTCCCACGACATATGGCGAACTGTTTTATCCAATACTGCAGCTCTGCCCGCATGAAAGACTTCCATGCACGCAACAAAACTTATTTTTCCTTTCATGCTGCCTCTAGGCCTCCCCATACCCTCAATATCAGCCCCAGAAGGTTGAAAAACCCTCCAGATTTTGAGGAAATCAGGGGGAGGAGTGGAAACAGAAATCCCATTGCATCAGCAGATGTCTGTTTGCTCAGCATGGATAAAACCCAAAGTGCCTTTCAAGGCAGTTTGTGATATGACCCAGGGAATGACTGTGAAAATATTTATTTTATTTTATTTTTTTTAAAAACCAATCATTTGGGTTCCTTGATGTAGTAATCTGGATTTGGGCAATTAAGAGTAGAGAATATATTAAATGTAAATAGAATTAAATATTTGAACTCACAGTGCAACATATCGTACCTGGATATTTTCCACCTTTATTTCTCCGTATGAAACAAACTATTAGCAAAATCAGGATGAGAAGAGCGACTGCGCACATAAGACCAATGAACCACCCTTGGGTAGCAATGTCAACCTGCCGGCTTGCCTTTGCTAGAAAATGGAAAAAGATTAATTATTATTCCCAAATATCCATTACATTAGAGTAATTTCACTCACAACCATTCTGTAAAAAACATTCTACCGGTATGTATTAATTTTGCACCAGAAGAATAACACTGAATGTGGTATCTGAGAACATTTGACCTCAGAATGGATTTGCAGCAAGGTTAATTAACGATGCTCAACGTTATACATTTGATTTATTTAGCATGCTTCACATATCATGGATCTGTAATATTTGCTTCTTTAGCATACTCTACTTACAGTATTTTGCTAACTGATACCTATATATGGAGGTGGCTATGGCTTAATATTTTTACAATGCAAAATTTGGAGGAAAGTCATTGAGTCCATAGCTTTGTGCAGAAAGGATGCATAATTTTACCAGCAAGATTATAGCACATTCCTAAAGCAGATCTTGAAGTCAATGACGACAGTCAAATTAGCTCAGTCAAGCAGGTTCCTACACTTGCTCATCAGTATATGAAATTAATTGATCTGTGGAATTAAGCAGCATGATCCACTTGGAGGCATTACTTATGCACAGTAGATTCACCTTTCTGTAAAAGGAAGTGCAACAAGATTTCTGTGTAGATATTTACAAGTTTCGCATTTGTACTCTACAAATTACAAACTACTCTACCTTACTGTGGTTTTGAAAATGTGATCTTTATAAAAATAAGAGGTGATTACGGTAAGGTCTGGGTTTTTTTTATAAAGTATCTGAAAAATAACCTTAAACACCAACATAACTAGTGATTAAAATACATAAAACTTTGAATTTCAAATGAATATATTAACATTTTATTATTTTTAAAAGTCCATTTTCTTAATAGATTAGATAAATATGAAATTTTCCAAACATGCAGTTATGAGGAATTAAGTTTAGGGTCAAACATTATAGGAAGACATGCACATTTAACATTCAAATGTATTCTGAAATTTCATGCCAACTAAACGAAACATTCCATGCATAATGTACCAAATATGTAACAAGAAAAGACAGTAACTTGCTTCTGCAGCTTCTGATATTCCTTGCATACCAGGATACTGTTTATCCTGCTAAGGAGTACACATTTCTAAAACCCAGTTGATGGAATCTAACTGGTACCCTTGTGCTTTTGATCCAGCAATGCCTCTGTTAATGGATGAGCTAGAGCTGTTTCCTCCTTTCCTCTGCTCCTCTCACCCTGCTCTGAAGCCCATTTTTGGAAGTACTGGCGGCTACAGGGATAAAATAACCACTATCACTTTTCTTCCATTAGCAGATACATCCACCGGATCAAAAACACTTCTGTGAGCACAAGGGTATCAACTGGATTCATCCAAGGGTTTGTTTGTTTGTTTGTTTACATAAACTTTTGTAGTTGTGTTGCACAAATTGTTTTCTTTAAGCACACTGCTAATTTCCCCTGGTGAATACAGAAGCTGCAAGTACATAGGAACGGGCCGCACTGTGCTTACTTAATATGAAATAAGGTCTTATCATGATGAACGAGAACTCTTTCAGAGACCACAAACGTGTTATGTAGATGAAACAGAATTAAAAAAATTCCTTCCAGTAGCACCTTAGAGACCAACTAAGTTTGTTATTGGTATGAGCTTTTGTGTGCATGCACACTTCTTCAGATACCCAAAAACTTAGTTGGTCTCTAAGGTGCTACTGGAAGGAATTTTTTTATTTTTTATTTTGTTTCGACTACGGCAGACCAACACGGCTACCTACCTGTAACTAGTGTTATGTAGATTTGAGTCTAATCTGGGGTTTCAGACCATCCCCCCACCTTGCCCCATTTTACCTCCTCATATTTATTGTCACTAAGCAAGAATGTAGATGCTGAATTATTCCATTTAGTTTGAGGAATGAAAATTCGCTGCTACATTATGGCAATGTAATTATCTTGCCATGCTTCTCTTCAGTTTGGCTTTCTCTGCATTTCCTGTAAATAAAACTCAGGAAAATGCAGAAGAATTGTACCAAGCCAATCCATGAACATGGAAAGAAGTTGTCCCCACCATCTTCCTGCTACTTCCTTGCCCATCTTCCTTGCCCTGGCACTCTCCAAAACACATTTCTCCCTTTCCCTTCCCTTGGTGATGAAAGGAACTGGGTAAGGCAGCTCCACACCTCCTCTCTGCTATTAACAGCATGAAAAGGTCCAAGGGACTATAGGAGATGTTCTTCTAAACAAGGACTTCCCCTTGCATGTTCACTAGCATTCAGGGCCCTCTATAGGTTGCATGTCCCGTGGTATGGGCTGTCTAATCTGCATCAGAGCACCCTACACCTCTTCAGGAAGGTTCTGACATTTAATGTTCTTTAGGACCATGGATTCTGGTAAAGCCACCTACCTGACCACCAAGGTCCTTTCCAATTATATAATTCAATGGTTTGCTATTTTTGTGTTTATCTGGTAGATAAGCTATTTTGTGGAAATCTGCCGTCTAGTTTTAGCTTTGCAGGTGTGAAATCCCTCCCCCACCCCAATGCTTTCATAAGTCATAATCAGTTGGCTTCTGCAGCAATAGTCACAAGAAAAGTCTCATCCTATCCCCAGAGTTTCACTTAACTTCTACATAAAAAGCTGTGAATGCTGCTGTTTAAATTTCATCAGCTTCGCTATAAGCAAAGAAGGAAGCTGACAAAAGGTATCGTAGGGAATTGAATTAAGACCAGATCATATGATTTTACTATGACTATACTAAATACACTGACACCATAGCTTAAGAGTTTCCCATAATGCCATACAATTTTTCTAACAGCCATACATTGGAAATATATAATGTAAAAGAACATTATAGCCCCTTAATCAGACAGTACTGACAGTACTGATTGTCTAGGGCAGTGGAGAAGAATGAAATGTGTGTCTAGAATTTAAGCTTATTGTCAGCTTGTACTTGCAGAATAGGCAGTGCTGACCGTATGTTATGAGTACAGGTGACGCCCTACTTACGAGGAGGTTACATTCCAGCACCCCATGTGCATAACTGAAAATTGCGTAAGTGGGGAGCACCCTCTAAACACCTTTTAAATGCCCTTTCTGCCACTCTCTCTCTCTAGTCCAGAACAAAAGTACTGTACCAAAAATATCCACAAGTGTATCCACAAGTGGAACTGAAGCTCTGGGGCACAGGAAGTCAGGTTCCAAGGCCTCACAAGGTGTTGAACAGCATCTCCTACGTTTCACAAGGACTCAGGCGGGACTTTCAGTGCTTTGCAAGGCACTGTAAGTTGTGTAGTGTGCTGAGCACCTACAACATTTTTTTGTGGGTGCTCGGGCCCCCAGGTCCCCCTAGAGTTGGTACCCCTGGCAGTCACACAGAAGTGGGGAGTCATCTGTACTGGCATTTTCCCATACCAGAGCACCCTTTCTGAACACAAGGGATTACATGTAGAAGAGCACTTTGCGTTCCTCCCATACATAATCAGAGTACATGATTTTAACTTTTTAAACTAGCCCTTTTTATCAGGTTCTTTGGTATCTCCCTAATGGTTCCACATCATAAAGTTAACATTTGTTCTTAGCATTGCTTTTGAAATATTGCGGTGTATATGCAATTTATGAAACGCCTGTACTGACAGCACACCCCCTAAACACTTCCATAAAGAACATAGGATAACACCACTCAATACGACATCAATATTGGTAACAAAACCTATTATTTTCCTCTTTGAATTATTGCTGTTTTATAAAGAAGCTCTTTATCTCCCTTCTTACATTTGATTCAGTACAAAACATGCAAAATACTATACTTATTCTGGTTTTAATACATTTGGTCTATCAGAACAACAACGTTAATACATTTTTTATTGATCCTTAAGCTAGAAGGAAGCAGTTTGATAATCTGAGTCCGATATCCTTAGACTTAGTTATTCTCTAACACAAATGTACAATCCAGAAACAAAGCATTAAAAGGGGCCCCTCAAAAGGAGCCGTGAAAAATGTTTATTTCCTTACAACAAATGGCAAAGTGATAAAGACAACCAACAAATTCATGGAGCATACCAAATACATGCTGATGTGAGTATGAGACACACATTTTAGCTCTCCCTTGGGTAGAGCAGAAAAGGATAATTTTATATATAAATATACAAACATAACACTACTTCAGATTCCCAGCACTTAACACATCACAATTCTGAATGCAGAGCAGAATTGGTCTGGTGTGCCTCACCTGGACCTGTCTCAAACACAGCATCTGAACTCTTAAAACCAGAAAGACCCTCAGCACCAACCCGGACTTTATATGATGTTCCTGGTGTTAATCCTTTTAACATAAAGAAGTTCCGGGAACCATTAACATTTTCTTTTTTCAAATCTTCTTTGCCTACAAAATTTTTAGGAACACAACAATTGGAGTATTTAAATTCACTGTCTTGAATTCATGCTTACACTTCTTACTGCCATTTGGCAGAAGTTTAGATTTCGCTCTCAAAAATATTTTGCTGTTATTTATTAACATACAAAATCTAGGTAAACTAAATGACAAAGAGTATTGTGGCACCTTAAAGCCTTTTTTTTTAATGGTACGTGCTTTAATGAACTAATACAGCCTTAGTCAGTGTGGTACCCCTCCAGAGGTTGTAAAATTACAATCCTCCTTGAATTTTGGTCATGCTGGCTGGGGCTGATGGGGCTTGTAGTCAAACAACTTCTGGAGGACAGTGTGTTTGTGTGCATGTACGAACAGTAAGCAGTGAGATTGGAAGGGGACGAGTTGCAAAAGAAAATGAAGACTGCAATAATTATATCCGACTGTAAATGGATGTAAAATAATTACAGGCTCTATTCACAAAGCAACATTATGAATAGTTTAGTCACAAATGATTTTATGTGCATTTAAGATATACTGTAATTGTCACAGTTTGTACTTTTTGCATTTCATTTCATAATGAAATATATACTGCTTATAACCCTGCTCCCAACCCTATGTGGGTGTATACTTGTCAACTTAGAATAGTACTTCATGCATTTGATGAACTGGATTCCAGTTCACGAAAGCTTAAACTGTTAGATATTTATTAGCCTTTAAGGTGCCTTTATTTTTCTCTATTTCTATTGCAGCAGCTTTTGGCCTGGAAACAGTCACAATTTCATTTTTTGTCTATTGTGAAAGATTCATTTTGATCAGTCTGCTAGAGGAAAGGAAATGTTGTTTTAACCGTTAAAAGGGCCACAAAGATTTGATTATAGTTTTGTTTTCTTGGAAAATGGTGTCAAAACCCTAAATTTTTAAGAGAGGCACATTTTCTACTTAGATTTTTCTTTACATTTTCCTTAATTTCTCAGCAATCAAGCAAAGAAAAGGGGAGGAATTCATTCATAACCAGAATTTGTGTGGCTCATTGAACTGCCCACTTCTGCCTAGTTCATCTTTCTCAGAATTAAGAGTGAAAATCATTCCATTCAGATATGCTTCTCACATCTTTCTGTTCAGGATTTATTAAAAATGTGAAAGATACACATTGTATAATTACACAAGGCTTCTCTGAAACTGGACTTTACTAGGGACTGATGATGGCATTATTTTCCCTCTCATGTACTGGGGCAAGTATGCCCTGACTACCAGAAAGTGACCTTTGAGGGATAGTTCAGTAGGTAGAGCGTGAGACTCTCAGGGTTGTGGGTTCAAGTCCCATATTGAGCAAAAGATTCCTGTATTGGTTGGACTATTTGATTCTCGTGGTCCTTTCCGACTCTGCAATTCTATTCTATTTTAACCTCATGGACATAATACAACTAAAGGAAAGCAAACAAGTAGACACCTTTTTCCAGCAAAACATCAAGCATTTAACTTTAGGATTATAGCTGCATCAAACTGCTGCCCTGAAGATGTTTAGAAAATCAGAGTTTCTAGTTTTAATGAAGACTAATTGGCTACCTATGAATTTAGGTAAAGGTAAAGGGACCCCTGACCATTAGGTCCAGTTGCAGATGACTCTGGGGTTGTGGCACTCATCTTGCTTTATTGGCCAAGGGAGCCGGCGTACAGCTTCCAGGTCATGTGGCCAGCATGACTAAGTCGCTTTTGGCGAACCAGAGCAGCACACAGAAACGCCGTTTACCTTCCCGCCGGAGCGGTACCTATTTATCTACTTGCACTTTGACGTGCTTTTGAACTGCTAGGTTGACAGGAGCTGGGACCAAGCAATGGGAGCTCACCCGTCGCAGGGATTCGAACTGCCGACCTTCTGATCGGCAAGCCCTAGGCTCTGTAGTTTAGACCACAGTGCCACCTGCGTCCCACATATGAATTTAATGGCACAAGAAAACCCAGTTTCAATATGCTGTAACAATATTGTTAAAGACATTTTGCTTCGTAACCTTTCAGGTTAAGTATCTCTGAAGCTGCATTGCATTAATGAGGTTTTAATAATAGAATTTCAAGCACAACCAATATGTGTGCTTAATAAGACTGAATGTACTCCTTGATGGGCAGCCTCATCAACTCTCACCAGAGTGAGGTGGGGAAATAGGGGTAACTGCAGATGCAGAAGCAGCGCTTCCTCACATATATATCCAATACACACAGTTTCTGCATGAGCCATTCCCTCTGGGGCTGTGTGTGCTTTTCAAAACAATGCTAAAAAATCTGCTGAATTGCTGTTTGGGGGTGCGGGAAAGGGTTTGATTCAGTCACTACCTACTAAACAGCTGACCAACAGGAATTTAGTAGCTATGATAGAAAACTCTATGTGCAGCTCCATGCATGTCCATTTTAGTTAGGGGCATTTTATTAAGTGTTGTTGGCTCTAATTCCTAAAACAATACAATAAAATAACATTAATTCAAATGTGTGCATGTACACACTTCTATGCACTTCATATTAAAAAGTTTGCCCCTGTTTTTTAAAAGCAAAACTAGTTTTTGAAAAATTAAGTCGATATTGGGCCATTTTCTTAATATTAAAATATTTTGAAATATATTACAGCATTTGGAAGAATTCAATGAAATGTCTTCTTACTGCCTGCCACACCATATTCAACAAAAATGTTCTCATGAACTGGACCCTCATACTCCCAACTGATATTGGCATAGGTCTCAGCAGCAGCTGCCGTAACATTTTTGATCCCTGGATACACTGGCGGCACTAAATACACAAGAAAAACAGAGCAAAATATGAAAAGGCTGCATGCATCTCGTACAATCCAGCTTTAACTTCTTCCCTAACCTGAATCTTAATAGAATACTGATTTGTTTCCATTTTCGGAAAAATGAAAAATGTGGACTTACCATGAATACCCATTAGCAGCAATTCTCAGGTGGACCACTCTTCCATTCGGTGAAAGCCCCTCCTCTTGGTTACCAGGCATGGTCCTCTTTAAAATGGAACCAAGGGGAGGAGCTTCCCCTCAGCCCTCGGGCTGTGACAAGAGTTTGGATAAGCTTCTACCATGAAGCTGACAGGAGGTCTACTAATAGTATTAGTAGATCTAATACAACAAGCATGAAAACACTAGAGCTAATGTACTGCTATGATTAACAAAGAAAAAGAACTTCCTACTAGAGTAAAACTATCTAAACCCACTACAGATACTGAATGGGCTTCCAAGAATATAACTGTAGCGTTTCTCTATATCTACCTATTTGCAAACTACCCCACCTTTGAATCACTGAGAATGGGAATAGACAATGTCAATATTTCCCTCTCTGCAGTGGAGTTGCAGTGGGGTAGCCTTCAATTCAGGTGTACCAGGTTTTCTTGTATCCAAACAGCAGGGAGATTCAATTGTTTTATCCCAAAGCCGCCGCCTTCTATGAAACACGGCATTAGGATAACACATTGTTAAAGTATGATCATTTGATAATGTCTAGCAAAGGTGTGCATGAATCTTGAGGGTGCAGCTTTGCGCATGGATGGGGAGCTTCTGTAGGCTGTGGAAATAGCAGTATAGTGAGCTGGCATCTTATCCTTATAGACTTTAAATATCGTCTTCTAACCAACGGTCCATTGTGAGGATGGACACATCTGTCCCCACTGAAGATTACTGCAGAGGGTTGGACTTCCAACTCCCTCCCAACTCTACAATTCTATGATTGAATCTCTGTTCAGAAACAGTACGTGAATGACCATGAAAGGATAGGAACATAGGAAACTGTCTTATACTGACTCGGACCACTGGGTTCATCTAGCTCAGTACTGACTGGCAGCAGTTCTCCAGGATTTCAGGTGGAGGTCCTTCCCAACCCTACCTTGAAATGCTGGAGATTGAACTGAGGATGTTCACATGCTCTATCACTGAGCTGTTGCTCTTCCATGAAATCTGACCTGCCAATGAAAAGTGGAATGAAATACACTATTTCTCCCAGCTTCCATTGTCTGGCAGAAACCCCCATGTGTAGGTCATCCTAATACACCAGGGGGTTGCAGTGAAGCCCAAACAGGAAAAGGTGGAAAATCAGAGCCATGACAGTTATTCTTGTTCCCATTTTCTTCTCCCCATTTTGCTGAGTGGCTATCGCTGCCTCTGTGTTCTTGTGTTGTTGTTGTTTTTTAAATTATGGTGGGACAAGGAGGACTCAATACCTCTCAAAGCCACCTTATAAGCTGGCACATTTAGAAAGACAGCAAATGACTTGCACCTATTTGGACATAATGTATTTTACCAAAGTTATAAAAACTTGGAGTGCTTTGGTGGCCCTGAGGTTGGGAAACTGGAAAGTAAGCAGTCTTGATATTTCCCCAGACTATACAAACAATCTCCATGAATAGAAGTGGACAACAGGTTTACTTTTCTTTCTTTTTTCTTCCCAAATTTGCTTATTTGTCCTTCTACATATAATCCAAATTTCTAACTAGAAGAATTAGGGAGGGGGGCAGAATCTATTTTCAAAATTGTTACAAAGGTCTGTGATGCTCTGAACAACTGTCTTGCCTGCCAACAATGCAAGGCAGGCCTGGAAGCTGAAGAGAAGCCCTTCCTCATGGTGTTGTACATTATTTATTATTATTAATTTATTATTATTATTAAAGAGGATCCTGCCTGGTAACCCAGTGGACATGATTCCCCGCGTTCTGTTCCACTCTGGCACCATTGGAGAATTAGTGGCTACAGGATTAGCAGACATTGCATATGACGTGGTAGTAAGCATGCTATGCTAGTCTATTATGAAGTACGACTAACTACATAACAGTTTAATTCTATGCAACTCATTTAAGAGTATGCCCCATTGAATTCAGTGTGACATTTCCAGATAAGTAGGCATGCTTATGAATTCTACTTCTCAGTTAAAGCCACATCTAAAAGGCTAGCAAACATCTCAAAAGTGACAGTAATTCTACAGATTGATGGAAAACCATAAAGACACGCAGAAATATAACTTTCTATTTTCATATGGTTTTGGTAATTCTTGAATGTCTTTCCTGCAGTTTCTTTCTGTGGAATGTTGCAGTTCAGCTATTTCGATGGCATTAAAATCCTTAAGATAAATATTAATCCCCTTATAGGTTGGGAGGTACAGTCTGGGGTGGACCTTGGTAATACGGTGCCTTCTGCAAGGCCAAAGTTTGACGCCCTCCCGGAGATGCACCAGCTTCCCAAAGTGGCTAAGTGAGGCACCGGGCTTTGGGAAGGAGGCACAAGTCTCTGGCAGGGTCCTGGAGAACTCCTTCGCAGAGTTGGGCAAGCACTAACTAGGCTTTCGGAGGGACCCTGTCAAAGCCCTCGTGCCTCCTTCCCGAAGCAAGCACTTACTTAGGCTTTGGGAAGGAAGCGGGAAGGCGCCCCCTCGGCTCAGTACCCTGTGCAGGGGAAGCAGTCTCGCCACCCTAAATCCGTCTCTGGTACAGTATGCATAACAGGGGAGATTTCAAAAAAAGGGGTTTCAAAAGGGTTCTCTGAATTTTCTTCATCAAAGAAAGCAGGAAAGAAGATAAACAAGCAGTGAAAATATTTTTACAGAGTAAAAATGTTTCAAACATCACAGCACCATCTTACCTGTTAAGTCAACACAACACATACATAAATGGACACCCATGCAAGTTCTTTTAAAGACATTTTACTCGATACAATAGGAGAACAAGTTGCAAAAGGAAAACAAGCACATAAAATCATTATTAAAATGCAGTCTGCAAATCAATAATAATAATAATAATAATAATAGCTATCTTGAAAGGCTAATAATCATTCATTCACCACTCCAGTGAACATAGGTTTTTATCACAAGGAGACACCCATCAAGAACTGCAACGGTAAAACCTGTGCAATCCTAGAGATGACCAAGTAAAGAAGGATTTTATAGCTGAAGTGAATGGTAGGTTGCGTTCGTTTCTTTATTAATTATTTGTATGATTTTTTTACCCACCCTTCACCTCGGGTGGGTTACAGCAATGTAATAAACAATAATAAACACAGATAAGCAGCAAAAATCATAAAACAGTTTCCGTCATAAAAGAACAGCATAAATTCAGCAAAAGAGGTAGGTTTCATAAAATGAAAACCTTAGCTCTTAAAAGGTAAGGTAAAGTGATGCCTCTTCAGCACCTCTGTGGGTTTTATGTGGTTAATTCACAACATGTTCTCAAACATTATTCAGCATGCAAAACCATTTGAGGAATGAAATACCATGCATGTATTTTCCCCTGGAAACAATGCTGAAAAACCTGTCAGGGGAAACATCAGAGTTTTTTATTTTTATTTTTAAGATTGTGTTAATCCACCCCCACAATGGTCTATCACCCAGCTTCTGGAACTGAAATCAACTTCCTGCTTTCTGTGGCAGCACATATTTAATGCTGCTTGATCCAGAAAAGAAGGAAGCTCCCAGTTTGCATCTGTAAAACAAAATATAGAATCGCCCAACTTAAGAACTTTGAGCCTGTGTAAGTTCTAGGTACTCAAAAATAAGAACCTTCCTTGACGAACTTGCAAAACAGATGCCTTTTAGTAATGCAACAGATATGCAAAATTAAAGGAAGTTGCAGCAAAACACAATTGGATATTATTCCTTCAGAAAAGAGGGCTTAATACTGACTGATTTCTTGAAAATATCTGAACTAATATTTGCTTCCCCCAAAATAACAGTTTACATGATGATGCAATAGATTGTTACCACTCAGTTAGCACATTCGTGAACTGTGCTCCACTCTGCAGAGATGCATTCAGAGCGAAATCGAACATGAATCTGTTCATGCTCTAGGCACAGAGAGAAATTTATGGAGAATTGAGATTTTGGAAACGCTTCTCTTGGAGTAATTTAACAAAGCTAGTAAAGTCCAGCTCCAACAACCTTCCGCCGGTTCCCTCATTGCAAGAAGTAAAGTTACAGGGAACTAGGCAGAGGGCCTTCTCGGTAGCGGCACCCGCCTTGGGTAATGCCCTTCAATCAGATGTTGAACAGGTAATCAATTGTATGACTTTTAGAAGACAGCTGAAGGCAGCCCTGTATATGGAATTTTTAAAAGTTTGATGTTTTATTGTGTTTTTATATTTTGTTGGAAGCCACTTAGAGTGGCTGTGGCAACCCAGTCAGATGGACGGCATATGGAATTATTATTATTTGTTGTTGTTGTTGTTGTTGTTGTTGTTGTTGTTGTTGTTGTTGTTGTTATGTTAGTATGTTATGTTATATTAGTATGTTGCGGTTGTATGCTGTCAAACGGCTACATAACATGTCAGCACAATATACCAAATAATTTCTGCATAAAACTGTTTTGATATTTGTAATTGTATTTCGTTGAAGTGTTTCAACAAAACAAGTAAAGATGGTGGGAATCTCATGTAGACCACATCTTTAAGCAAGCTGACCTAATTAGGACCTCCTAGACCAATCCAAGAGCGGGAATATAATTACCCTTCAGTTTTCACGCTTTTTTGAATTTTGCCATACAGTTCTCACTTCAAGAAAGTATCCAGATTCATAAAACAATGCAAATTTTAGGCTAACATGTAGTTTATATGTATATTGTGTTTCATTATGTGTTTAAGTATAAACTTAAATCAGAATTTTTTTATATAGGATTTTTTAAAATAGAGAATAATGCAGTGGAATGAATTTATGAATATAGTATATGCATGGGGAAATTGATATGAGCCAGAAATAGGCTGATGCGTCCAGATTCTCTGAAATTTTGATTTGAAATTCTACAGGAAATAACCCAATATTATGATGTTTTAATCCATGATGCTTTAATCCAACACCACAGTGCTATACTACTCTTTAGATAATAATATTGATTACCATTTCTCCAATTATTGTTTATATTTCACTTTCTTATGCTAATAACAACAGCCATCTTAACTTACAGCTAATAAGTTCTATAACCTGTGAACCAAGCAGCGCATTGAACAGGTCAGCCTATGCACATATAAAACTCTCCAATAGAGCAGTAGGTAATAGGAAGCAAAATGGTCATGAAACTATCCTTTCTCTGTGTTTATTAAGGCCACAGATATAAGGAGAAAGGTATACTGGAAACCAGTAAGCAAAAGATGGCATTCAAGGAACTGACTGCACATGTCTGTGTGTCTGTGTATTTGAAAAATGAACTTTATTTAATACCATCTTTGCTTCCACTTTATTTGCAATATACTATCCCACTTTGCTTCTACAGGACACAGACATCTGAAAGCTCAGTGTGACCAATAAACACATGACACTAGATCTCACCAATGCTTGAATTAATCGGGGAGGGAAGCCTTCACTTCCTCCACCATTGCTATCTAGCAGTGGCATCGTCAGAGGTTCTGAAGCAGGAGAAACCTGCAAGCTATCATTACTGCCACAAAGCAGCCTTAGTGATAGAAAAATGAGCTCCTCCCTGTAGCACAAATTTGCCTCCTCCTCAGAGCCTGTCTAATGGATTGTCATGAAAGACAGTACATAAACGTATGCTATTTGAAGCAATAAGACAGGTACTATGTTAAAGAAATTGATGGATGTCCAGTAAACATTCCCTCTATCAGCTCAACACTCTCGTTTAATGAATTGCATTGTTCCTTTCACTTTTACAGGCTGGTTTCTTTTTAAAGAAACTGAATTTAGAATCTGCAATAATCCATACAATTCATGCTTATCTTTACCTGCACTTAGGTCAAGCGGAAGAATACTAGCATAAATGGAAGAAAATAAAAGGATACTACATAATTAGGTACAACAAAAGGAGCGTATATAATAATATATATATAGTATATATCTACACACATATATATTAAAGCACAAAGGCATGCAGTTAAAGTATTAGAAGAAGGGAATAAGAAGTTAAACACTCACACTAAAGAGTGATTTTTAAAACAAAGGCTAATAATCATGCATTTGTTTCACTTACTATCAGTGGGTTTTTTTTAAAAAAAAAAGGAAATACCTTTCTTAACCACTTATACTTTTGTCTTATAACTTTTTAATGTGTAGTTAAGTTAAATCAGAGGTGTGTGTGCATGTGCACACACACTATAGCAGTTTTCCAGAATAAACACACTTCTTTGTTCTGCCAAACTTAGGACAATTGTAGGTTGCTTGGTCCAAATAAAGGACTTGCCTGACAGCTTTTTCTTTTCTAAGTGACCAGCATTACTTTCCTCTGTTTGCCAGTTTTATGATGCTTTTAGCCTGGCACCTTCAAAAACAACAGTACTTGCTTTCTGAGGGAAGGTCACTTTCTAGTTTCTTTCGCTTGTAACTTGCCACTGCTTAGCACCTTACGTGTTATGCTATGTTTGGTTTTGGCTTTAATCCCAGTTTTTGGATACTATTAGATTTAGGGCAGTGATTCAGAGGAAAGTATTATACCTGCAGAACAGGCTTTAATTAGGAATCCTGATGCAGCAGCCATAACTAGAGAACTGATACAAAATACAATGCATTATATTTGGGGTGTAATACATGATGGTAACGCATAGACAACTGCAGTATACAGATGCTTTTACATGGTTTTCTGACTATTGTCTTCATGCTAATGATCCTTTGGTGTGTGGAAGTATCTGCTCAAATACGTCCCAATGATTACGGTAAGTTATGAAAGCAAATGGCAGACCCAAATGGCAACTTTCTGTGCACTTGGTCGAGTATTGTAGAGTATGCGTAAAAATATATATTTCAGGTAGAGATTTCTCCCCACAGGGTATATCTGTACTCACAAAGTAAAACCACCCACATGGAACTGCACAATCCACAGTGGTTTAATGTAAGGTCCCATCCATACTGGTGTGGAGGGAGCTCTGACTGAATCACTCAGGACTGCAGGAAGTATAAATGCTAAAAGTAGACATTAAATCTCTAAAATCAGTGCAATCCAGATATGACCTAAAGTCTTGTTTTCATTGGGCAGTTGGAAGCAAGGAAACCATTTCATAAAATACAGACAGCTGCAAGGGGATCATATAGCTGTTTTAGAGTGAATTTCGTTGACCATAACCCAACTATGGTGCCTGGAAAACTATGTGACAATTTAAAAAGCATAGTTTAGCATGACACAATATATATAAGTGACTACAGTGGTACCTCGGGTTAAGTACGCTTCAGGTTAAAAATGCTTCAGGTTAAGAACTCCGCTAAGAACAGAAATCGTGCTCTGGCGGCGCAGCGGCAGCAGGAGGTCCCATTAGCTAAAGTGGTGCTTCAGGTTAAGTACGCTTCAGGTTAAGAACGGACCTCCAGAACGAATTAAGTACTTAACCCGAGGTACCACTGTATATGCATTTGCAAGTCCCTTGTAAAACAATTATGCACAGCTTTTCTAGGGATAAACATTTCAACAGTTCCAAGAGCACCAAATTTTCTTTGAAAACCAAAACCATATTGACAATTCTCCAACTACAGCCAGCCAAATTCACTTATTTTTAGAGAGAGAAAAATAGCATAATTATTCAAATGTAAGTGGACGTTCTTTATACATACCCATCTTACCTTCATCCATAATTGTTACTGCCTCCTCTGTTATTTGACTTCCAGCTCCAACTGATGTCTGTGCGTAGAAGTAAAACTTGTATCGAGTGCTGTAATTTAAGTTGCTTAATATCAGACTGGTCTCATTGGCTGGTATACTGATCTCTTCCAAGCGGCCTAATTCATGCGTGTTATTAACTGTTGAAAGACAGCACAAATAATATAGTTAGTAGTTGTTTGGAAGCACATAATTGTTGCATCAAAAAGCATTGCACCAGATTTTACTACATATATTGAATTAGTAAATTCCCTTAATCACGTGACCATGGATGGCTCAGGTGGTTAGAGCATAGTGCTGATAACACCAAGATCCTTGTATGAGACAGCTGCATATTCCTGAATTGCAGGGGGTTGGACTAGATGATTCTCGGGGTCCCTTTCAACTCTACAATTCTATGATTCTATGTAGCCATATGGCACACATGTTTTGGCACACTAAGCAGTATCTTTTTCAGCAGCCCTAGGTAAAAATTGAATTATGCAGCATTGCTCTCTGGTACTGTGGGAAGTCATGGATTTGTGTGTTATCTTCTTCATGCCTCTGAAGCTGTAGCCAAGGCAAACAGGGAGGAAAACAGAGGCTTAAAAAAATTATTGGAGGGAGTCTGATGGATGCTGGAAAAACAGGAATTGTTTGATGGGGCAAGCTGAAAGGGAATGGAGTGGGAAAGGACTTTATTATTATTTTTAAATGAAGAAGCACACCAACAGTTGTGGAGGGCTGGGCAAGGTTAACTCAGACAGACAGACCATACAAACATAGAAAACCTAAACCTGAAATAAGCATAGTGGAGTGCTCAGGGAGGGAATCACCCACGACTGCTGAAGACAAAATCAAAACTGAAGGTTGATGGGAGGAGGCAGCGATTTTGAGCAGTGATTTTGCCTTCAACCATCAGGTGGCATTCCAAAACCACATGATGCCAGATTGCATGAGAGAGAGAAAAGTGCAATTACTCAACCTGCTTTCTATACAAACGGGACACCAAGAATGCAGAAGTAGAATACAATGGAATTTTTAAAAGTCGACAGATTTGATTTAGCATTGCCCATTTCCATTTGAAGCATTTTTTTTTAAATAAACTGTTCCCTACAAAGATATGTTATACTTATCAACTTAAGAAGCTGCTATTAACTATTCAGTAAGCATGTGTTTTGAGAAATGAAAAACAACTGTTTACTCACTTGGTTGAAACTTTAGTATATATCCTACCACAACACCATTTGGATGAGAAGGTGGTCCCCATTCCAAAGTGAGGGAATCCAGATTTGGATTGGTAATCTTCAGAAAGGAGGGTGCACTCGGAACTTTTAAGGTGATAAAATGACACATGTTAAAGATAATAAGTAACAAACTTGCCATCACCACCACCACCACCATTATTAACTAAAATTAAATAAAATTCAAAGTCAGTGTAAATGAGCCCTTTTACACAATGTAATACTGATTAGGCAGTGGAACAATGTAAGACCCACATTCTAATCTGATTAATGTTTTACTCAAGAAATCCTAGTGATCACTGCTAGGATTATGATTTTCAGGAATGTAAAATGCATTTGAAACATTAAATGCAAATAGAGTAGCTTTATTGTTTTCTAACTGCATACCTCCTTCGGGAGTTTTAAATGTTTCGTCAGGGGTTGCTGGTCCTTCTCCTTTTCCATTAACCACTCTAACATTCAATTTGTAAGTGCTATATGGCTCCAATCCTGGCAACATTCCATGCGTCTTATTTCCAGGAAAAGACAGTGCCTTTTTTTCGACATGCTGGTTAATTCTTCCAGATAAACTTTCCACTTTCATATAGTAAATCTAAAAATTAAATATATTTTTTTTAAAAATATTTATCTACTGCTTCTCTGGTTTGCACCATACTATGATAAAGGTTTCTGACATGCAATTTAGGGTTCTGAGGCTCTTTTAATGAGGCATACAAAATCCTAAACATGCTTATTTGGATATATGCAATCCTATGCATGTTTATTTGGACGTAAAGCCCATAAACCCCAACAACAGATCCTTTTAATCAAGTGCTTTTAAGACTGTTCATGTTCATCTGTGGTTACAGGGTGTGATTTAATTTATTTAGCCCATGGCAATTACATGACATATTTGTTGCATTAACCTTTATTTTTATTACTTTATTTTATTTGAAACAAATCTGAAGTGATTTAGTGGCACAGCAGGATGATAGTATTTGATAACACAGTACCTGCCAGGTTTATGCAGAACATTATTTATAAAGTGAATTGTTTTAAGTTTTATCTAATATGCTGGTATGAGAAGGTAGAATTCATAATTATTAGCAGTAGAAAAAATAACTATTCAAGCCTGCTGATTGTTTCCCTAAAGTGTGTCCTCCCTAAAAGAGGGCACGTGTTGCGGTGAGACCTGGAGACTGACCCTCATGTTGTGGGTGGGTATATTGGACAGCCACAACACCTGACTGGTAGGTCCCTCGTTGCTGGGTTTAATCTGGCCAATGGGGTGCTGTCTCAATGGATCAAGGGACCTATAAATACCCATGCACGTGACCCAGAGCTTCCTCTTTTGGCTCGTGGATCATAACACCCGCCCACCTCTCCCTATATTTAGGGCACTTTGCGATGGACCTTGCTATGCCGTCGTGTATCGTCTGTCGTTGGGACAGGGGCACGGCAGGAATTTCCCCCACTTGGCTGATTGGCTGTTGCCATTTGGGTTTCGTTTTGTCACAACTTGTAAGGTTGCGGATAGGCTCTGGTTCAGGTGATAGGGATGGGGAAATGGTCTTGCCATCCCTATGTGAAGGGTATTCCGTTAAAGGAATCCAGGGACTCAACTTGGTTTGGTCAACTGCCGAGAGGGGGTTGTGCCCATGCCTGAGTCCATGGGAGCATCTGGGGGAGTGGACATAGCCCGTACCCGGGCTTTCTACCAATCTCAGGTGTTCACCCTTGGCTGACCTACGATAGAGCTCTGGGTCAGCGCTACCTGCAAGGATGCAGGGAGCTAGTCGAACCAGAGCCTATGCAACCACTCACTTTCTGTAATCAATAAAGTTGTGGCCTAAATTCTGCCAAAAACCAAACTAAAATTTGAGTCAAATGTGTTTTTATTCTGGGGAGAGGTCTCTGGGTCTGAACACACAATGCTAGTTGTACTAAAAAGAATAATCCTAGGTTGAGTCATGCTATATTAATTTTCAGAACCATTCACGTCACACTTTTCTGGAAGCACTTAAGGGTAAAGGATATCAAGCAGTCAGGCTAAAAATCATTTTTGACAGAAATGAACTAATGGCCTTCCTTCTAGAAAGCGAAACACAATGGCTCAAGCAGTTACTTTAATCACATGGAAGCTGACAGAACAGCTATTTCAATCAAATACTGGCTGATGAAAAAGAAACAGACTACTATAAAAAGAGATAAGCTTTAATATTTAGAGTTCAGAACTCATAGCTAGAAGTTCCCACCCCAAAAATATAAACAAAGAGTACATATTATTTAAGAGGCTACAATGGTTAACTTACTTTGTATCCCTGAAGATGACCTCGGACATACTTTAACAGAACTGGATCCCATTGCACTTTTGCTAAGGTGCTGTTTACAACTTGCACCTGCAAATTGCCTGGAGCAACCATTGGTACTGTTGGAGAAAATTCAATGAATCTCAAGTTAGAGCAACTTACACACACTCATGACACTTTAGAGACTTCAGAAGTCTAGAATTTGGGTTGTGAATCTATATATTGCACCATAATGTAATTACTACCAAAGCTTCAGTGTATTGCGATAAATGTATAGCCCTCACAGCAAGGATTATTGCAAAAAATACATAAATAAATAAACCAACTTACAATCTTCCCCAGAATGTCCAATTGTTGTTGTTGGGTCTGGAGCAGGTCCCAAGTCATTTAACGCCTGCACTTTTATCTCGTAAGGAGCAAAGGTCGGTGTACCAGACACAATATATTTGGATACATTTGCAACTGTAACAGATGTCCAGTCATCATCGCCATCCTTCTGCCGCCAACTGACTTTGTACTGGAGCCCTGGACCGTTTGACTGAAAATGCTTTAAGGGCTAAAATGGAAAGCGAAAAAGAAGAAGATATTTATAGTTAACTACTGCATTTAAAGAAAATACAGAAAATAAGACAAGAATTATATAAAACCAATGACCTTGGTTTGAAGAATTCCACAATGTGCCAATTTAATCAGGTGCATCCTGTGAAATGTATTAATCTTATTGCTTGCATAGTTAGATATTTCCAACCAAACCCTTTCAGAAATCTTGTAGTTCATGGGCAGTTTCATTGTTCCCCTTTTTATTTAATTTAGTGAAATTTTATTCTTCTACAGGCAACTCCCCACGTGTGTGATCTACTTGCGTGCAACTGCACACATGTGCAGCACCAGGAAACCTGAACTGGGGAGCACCCTGGAGAGTCCTTGTGGCTCATGAAGAGACCCTCCCAAGAGCCTGAAGAAAGCATCCTCTTTGGGCTCTGGGGAGGGTCTCCTTGCAAGCCAGAGGTGTAGCGGGGCTATGGTGAGCTGCTCAGCTGATGCATGGGGAAGGTTTCCTGTGCAGCAGCTGAGCAGCCTAAACAAACCTTCAGCACATGGGAAGATCATCCCTAGAGCTCAAAGAGGACACCCTCTTCAGGCACTGGGGAGGCTCTTGTCATGAGCCAGAGGGGCAGTGGGGCTTTGTTGAGGCTGCTCATCTGAAACACGGGTAAGCAACTGCTGCTGCTATGCTACCCCACACGTCAGATGTTAGGTGGGGAGGCTGAGCAGCCTCAACAAAGTCCCACTGCCCTCCAGCTTGTGATGAGACCCTCCCTGGAGCCCAAAGAGGATGCCTTCTTTGGGTTCAAATTCTGAAAGGGTTCAAACTCTTAAAAAAATGTATATATCCTTACCTCCCACATGATCACCAAATTATCAGGTTCTGATCCAATCCCTTGAACCCCAGTAGGATTGTCATCCGGCTCTAGAAGTTAAATATTTATATTTGAGTAAACTCTTTACCCATCCCAAATAATTCAGTACTATCTATGGTCTAAGCTGATAATTGTAAGTGATAGCGTT
Source organism: Darevskia mixta (assembly GCA_034641385.1). Lineage (NCBI taxonomy): Eukaryota > Metazoa > Chordata > Lepidosauria > Squamata > Lacertidae > Darevskia > Darevskia mixta. The sequence continues at coordinate 7,462,250 of JAWWNH010000105.1, forward strand.
TATTTACTTGCAGCTTTTGTAAAGTATTGTTCAGAGGCTTCACTTGGTTGGCTGTTTCCAATGTCATTGACAGCTATTACACGAAATGAATAGTTAACATATGGTGACAGCTTTAACTGTACAGTTGTCAGGATCCCAGAGATTTCTGTCAGGTAGTTCCATATCCCTGGTTCACGCATGGCATCTTCATATTCAATGACAAACTCTGCATATAAAATGAAAGAGCACTGCTTCAGAAACCAGAGAACAAGCAAAAAGGAAATGTTTCAGAATATAATGAGCTGAGGACAATATCGATGTCAATATAATTTTATAAGAAATTGTCCTCTTTTAGTGTAGGAATGGCATGATATCAACATGATTATTATTATGGGATTCACTATGTAATGATATGTTATCTCTGTATACTGAAAGATGGCTAAGATGCAATATCAACATTTTTTTCTTAGAAATAAATATATATATATATTAAAAATGATAATGGTATAAAAAGAGGTTTTCATGTGCTTGAAAACAGGAATGCTATAGCCTTAAAAGTTGGCAGATCGTCCTAGAAATAGACTTATCTAACCCAGCTTGCAGCATTGGTTTATGGCAGCAGTAGCTGCACACCATCAGGGCTGGTTCTGGTTAAAAGGAAGAGGAACAGAAAAGCCAGACGACAGAGAGACAAATGAGATGAGAAGAAGACTACGAGAGAAGAATACTATGTGGAATACCGTAGACTTCTTACAGCGGCTCGATTAAATGCCCTTGATTCTGTGGTATTGTGGGGAAGGTACAGGGGAGTACCATACGCCCAGAGAACTTGTCATTGTGCCATGGGCGCGGTCGAGTCCACTGAACATATTCTCCTAACTTGCCCTTCTTATACAGAGCTTAGGCAAAATCTTATAGCTCCACTTTTAGTCCAATTTAGCTTCATATCCAGAGAAAACCAGGTTTTATACTTGCTGAATAATGCTACTAGAAATACAGCCTCCTTGGTAGCCAAATTTCTTTTTTTAGCTTTCAAGCGTCGCAAGACTAAAATTGACTGTATTGACCTGGGGCTATCTGTCTAGCCCATTTTAGTGTTGGTTATGTTTTAAAAACCCTCTCAGATGTTTTAACTTTGTATGGATAAATGTATCTTTTTCTGACTGACGGTTGAATAAAGGATGATGACGATGACTACGAGAGAAGAAGCATTTGACTTCCAGTTCCTCTAAGAAGAGCCATTACTATGGCCACATTTCAAGGCATTCTGTTCTCAGGAAAGAAAAGAACTTGATATCTGTGCTGGCAAAGCAAACAGAGGGGTGGGTGGCTGAAGAAAAAAAGTGGATGGTTGAAAAAGTGGATGGTTGAAAGAGAGTGAGCACATACAGACAGAGAAGTCACAGAAAAGGTCCTGCCTCATGATCTCCAGCTCTTGATGAAAAGAAAGGTTCCCATCCCTGCCTTAAAGGATTGTGCCTTTTTATTTTATTTAGTGTCCAATAATGGTACAAAAGTGTACAGCTAATAAGAAAATTGCAAATGAAAAATATAATTACGTAGAATCTGGGAACAAAACACACTCCCTTTTAAATGTAACACATTGTTGCCCTTGTTATTTAATTTAGTGAAATTAGTCAAATAAACATAGCAAACCATACTCGTAATAGGGCTATTATTGTCGTTGCCCGGTATCCACGTGAGCTGAACAGTTCTCTCTTGATGATCTGTCAGTTCCAAATCAAAAGGTGGATCAGGACGATCTGCAAGCCAAATAAGCGCAAAGGAAGATAAACACAAATTAGTTGCTATCCAGGAAAACAAAAATCTAACCATAACTGCATTTCACAATGATTTAGTGGTCACTAGCATGCAACTGCAATGAAAATGAATAACCGATTTTGCTGGGAAACAATGCAAAAAGAAGAAAAAGCAAGAATTGTTACAAGAACTCCAGTGCCAGATTGCCTTGTGTTTTAAAAAATAATGGTAACTGTAAAGTTGATAAGTAGTATGGTTCGCCAGCAGTTTCAGTTTATGATTAATGATGATGAGTAGAAAACTACTGTATATGAAAGCAAGTCTCCTCATACACAAAAAGGAAAATAAAAAGCATACATATTTACAAAAAAAAAACTGTTTCAGAATTACAGTGATCAGAAGCACTCCGATGTTCTTTTTCTAGGAAGGTTCCTTTTTTAATAATAATAATAATAATAATAATAATAATAATAATAATAATAATAATTCACCTGGCAAAGCCAATTCAAAGCAATTTAAAAGTAGCAGATGGCAGAGTGGGGCTGTGCCACTTACCTGACCATCCTTCAACTGAGTTGCTACTGCATACTGGGACAGAGAGGGGTGTGGTTGACATGGTGCAATCCAATTTTCCTGCCAGTACGTTTGCACTGCACCAACCTCTTCCTCCCCCTTCCTGTCTTAGCATGCAACAACTCAGCTATTGACCATGCCCATAGTTTATCATCACTGCTGCTTCTTTCTTTTATTCATCTGCAGTTATTCACTCTGGACAATATACATTTTGAATGGGCTTAACTATGATGGCATCACAACTTCCCCTCAAAATTGGTATGGGGTGGCTGGGGAAGGAGAGTAGGGATCTTAGAACAGCATTTCTAATCCATCCAAAACCACAATTGTCACCAATCCTTGGAGGAAGCCATGCTGATATATAATGAATTATGATATGTAAATCATTTGAAATGTGGCTTCAGCGGTCTCTACAGTGGTACCTTGGTTCTCAAACGCCTTGGTACTCAAACGCCGAAAACCCGGAAGTAAGTGTTCTGGTTTTCGAACATTTTTTGGAAGCCAAACGTCCAATGCAGTTGTCGGTTATTGTTTCCAAGGCACTTGCACCAATCAGAAGCTGAACCTTGGTTTTCGAACATTTCGGAAGTCAAATGGGCTTCCGGAATGGATTAAAATTGGCGCTTTTGTTTTTGCTATTTATTTTGCATTTTTGTTTTTGAGGCTTTTTCAGTTAATTTGTTTTTGTGACTGTGTGGAACCCACTTCAGCTACTGATTAACTGATTGTGTGACTGCAGAAATGGATAAAAGCCCCCCATCCACACAACAACTATCATCAGTGCAGGTAAGATTGTTTTTTTTTAATCATCTACAATACTGTCTTATTCATTTTATAGTACACTACATTGATTATTGTTGTCATTTTATGGATCAATGGTCTCGTTAGATAGTAAAATTAATGTTAAATTGCTGTTTTAGGGGTTGGTTTTAAAAATCTGGAACGGATTAATCCATTTTGCATTACTTCTATGGGAAAGCATGCCTCAGTTTTGGAACGGTTTGGTTTTGGAACGGACTTCCGGAACAGATTAAGTTTGAGAACCAAGGTACCATTGTATGTGAATAACTCACACCCCAGAGAGGTTCAGCTGATGCCGATTTGTTCTCCTTCTGACCTTTTTCATTTTCCTGAACTTTTAAGATAATTTTAGGGGTCTGGGTGCGTTTCAACCTTTTGGTGCTTGATTTATATGGTTTAAAGAACTAACTCTGTTTTGATGCACCACTATTTTATATATTTTTAATTATTTGAGGACTAAACTAGAAGATAAAGGCACAGATACAGAGCTGATGTAAGTGCAGAGTTGTTGTTGCTTCTGCTGCTGTTTTTACACAAATTGCCACCATGTAAGGCTCAATTTGGTGGGACATGGGTGGCGCTGTGGTCTAAACCACAGAGCCTAGGGCTTGCTGATCGGAAGGTCGGCGGTTCGAATCCCCGTGACAGGGTGAGCTCCTGTTGCTCGGTCCCTACTTCTGCCCACCTAGCAGTTCGAAAGCACGTCAAGTGCAAGTAGATAAATAGGTACCGCTCCGGCGGGAAGGTAAACGGCATTTCTGTGCGGTGCTCTGGTTCGCCAGGAGTGGCTTAGTCATGCTGGCCACATGACCCGGAAACCGTATGCCGGCTCCCTCGGCCAATAAAGCGAGATGAGCGCTGCAACTCCAGAGTCGTCCGTGACTCGACCTAATGGTCAGGGGTCCCTTTACCTTTAAGGCTCAATTTGAATCAACTTGGATGGTAGGGGGGTACTAACCCTTTGCTACTTCTCTGGTCCATATGCAATCCCTACCCACCCCCAAATTAAATAGAGAGTTCTCTCCTTTGTGCAAACCTGATGGCTGACATAGGGGCGGTTTGAATTGGGAATATAGCAGGGGCAAAGGTTTTAAACCCCCTAAAGACCACATACAGCTACCATTGTCAGTTTTGACCTTGAGTTATTAGCCCTCCTGAGGATCCTTTGGGTGGAAGGGCAGAACATGAATATATTAAACTTGGGTGTGTTTTTTAAGTTTGCATATGTGGTGTTTCTGGTGATTTGTGGAAATGGGACTTTGAATCATTCCTGCTGCTTTGTTGAAGGGTTTTTCTTACTTGTCTTATCTCACATCTGGAAGGGAAATGAAAACAGGCAGAGTCTTTCTCCCCCCACATGGCAAGGACCTTGCTGGTCATTGGTTGAGATTTTAAGGTCAATACATTTCCTTCCAAACAATATGTGTTCCCCTAGCAGGTTATTCCCAGGAGATTTCTGAGAATTAAAATATGCTCTGCCCCCAGATGCAGCACCACCTCCATGGGATTGAGGAGCGCCACTGTCAAAACCTTGTGGTGGTGAAAATAGGTGGAAATCGTCCCCCTAAATTTTGAGCTGAAAGGTCTTGGAGGAGAACATTCAGACCACGTTTAGACATAACTGCTGAAACTCTGCCAAGCTCAGGAAAGGTGGACCTGTGAAACTCATTGAAGATGCAGCAGCAAAACATATTTAAAGTAAACATGGCGTGAAGGGAGAAAAGAAAAGATGAGGGCAGAGTCTAGTCATGGCCAAGGATGAAAACAAGTAGTTAATTCCCAGCACAGCTTCATGTTTAATTTTCATCCATCTAAGGCCTTGCACTTAGCTGTTGACTTAACTTCAGACTTGTATCCATTTTGCTGTTCTTCATATAACAGCGCAGGAATAAGCCAGACATATCCAAAAGCCCATAGAAAAGGTCAAGAGGAATATTAAACATTATCTTGTGGAGAAAATGTAAATGATTTGTGGGGATGGAGAAGTATTAAGGCAAACTTTAATGATAAAAATATGTGTATTTAAAGAGGTATGTTGAACACAATTTTGGATAAAATGTTTACTCGGTTATTAGAAATATTGGTCTTGATCACAGGCTGTATTAAATCATAATAATGAAACAGTTCAAGCATTTAACTCAAAAGAATGGTAACACAATACTAAATTGTCATCAGATCCAAAGTAAGTTTGTAAAATGTAATGAAATGGGGGGAAAGAGAGAAAATCTCAGCTTGAAATAGGCAGAAAGGTTAGGAACATTTGGTGCATGATACAAACAAGACTTTTTTTATTAGTTTACCGTAAACAACAGGTGGGGCTGTTGGAGGAGCTGAAAAAGGATATTAATATAAAGTATATAGTCAGTGTTAGTAGCCGGAAAAGAAACTGAACTGTACAATTAAGTTACTATTAAAATGACTGAATATTATAACACAAAGTTGCTTCTATATGGATAAGTATTAATTTCTAATCATGCACTGATTAGGGGTCAAGCTGAAAACTATAGCAAGTAAAATTGACGGCATTCATTATTCTGAGACGTAAGCAACTTCTTTCAAACAGGTGATAAACTAAAACAAAGCCTGGATACTGTATTCATGAATAAGCCAATGACTAACAAAAAGGTCTTGCTTAACTTATATTGAACCATAAGGTAACTTTTTTTACTAGCTCATTGTAACTTCCTTCTTTCCTTCCTAGTTCATTTCACAATCCAGGAAATCACAACCATAACAGTAGCACACATGTGTATGTGAGTGTGTTTGTGCACAGTACACCTTCCCTGCTTTGCTTGTAGCTTTGCAGAACAAGACTGCTTAGCAGGTGGATCTGTGTGTATTACCCTATTGCTTGTATCAGTTTTATTTTCCCACGCAACAGGCAATTTAGCCCACACCCAGGAACACAGATAGGAATAAGTGTTTCTGTGCAACTTGCTGATCCTTGATAGCTATCTAAAAATAATATAAGCAGACTGGAAAGTAAATATACAATGGATTAAGGCAAAATTGGTTTCTACAGCCTCAACCCCAGTCCCTGAGATGGATTAAGGAAAGTTTCCCCCCTTTAACTGGCATAGGCAGACATTGATTTTTTTTTCTAATTCAACAAGCAGAAAAAGCTGGGATGTGAATAATGTTATAGACAAAAGCCTAATATTGCTAGGGCAATCCATAGCAGAATCAGGCATAGAGGATCCATGTATGAAAAGAGAGCTTGCACAGAAAACCCACACATCGAACATTCAGAGCTGTGTATTTATCTGTGCTGGATCATGTCTCTGTGGCTGATACAGCCAGTTTTAAAACACCTTTTCGATCATGTGGGAACTAAATTTTGGGCCCTTCTTCCCTTCTCAAATATGTGTGCAGTACTGCCAAGGCATCTGTAAAGTGTGCTTGCTTATTACCTGTATAAACAATAAAAGGCATTAAAAATAAAGTTAATCTATAAATAAAATAGGTTGGATCCAGGTATGTCTGAGCATAAGGAGACTTACATTAGAAGGCTTTCCTACCCCTTTTCCCCACTGTAGCTCCACTGTGCCCACTTGTGGCATGAGGACCCTCAATAATAATAATAATAATAATAATAATAATAATAATAATAATAATAATAATTTGGTTTTCTGGCATAGGATAAGAGCAACTTATTATGGGTTGCAAGGAGCTCCAATAGAGAGTTGTGGAAACTGAGGAGAATTGCCTTGTGCAAGCAGAGGTTCTCTCCACATAAACCAAGTCTGTCTGGTTTCCACTTGTTTCCTCCTCTCACTGAAGCTCCTTGCATTCCATCCCACACCATTCTCAAGGGTTCCATGACCTTCAGGCGTGGCTTTTCAGGAGTATATGTTGCAACATAAATGTATGCTCATGCTTCTCTGGATAGAGCCCTATAGGACAAGGCTAAAACTTATCAAGAATGTAATGTGCAATTCAAGTAAATTTGTGGAGCAATGAAGTAAATTAACTTATTGTCTTCATTTTCCAGAACCATCTATAGTATCCCATAAACTAGGCTTGCCATATTCCCAAAAGTGAAAATCAAAGGTTTTTTGGGCCTTGTTTAAATTTTAAAATGATTTCTTTTAAATTATTAATCCCCCTTGCCATACATCCAGGTATATCTGGACATTTTGCCGATTTGATGAAAATCCGCCCGGACGACGCTTTCCAGCCTGATTCCCGGATGTGTCCGGGAAAACCCAGATGTATGGCAGCCCTACCATTAGCTGAAACCCAATAATCTACACAGTAAGATTTATCATAGCCCTAATCATAAGTTAAAAGAAACCTTACCAACAACAGTGAGCACAGCACTTGCGGAAACACTGTCCAGAGTAGTATTAGCTATGCAAGTATATGCTCCGCCATCTTTATCAGTGACATTCATAATGGTCAAGTTGTGTTTACCAACAATAAACCTGCAATTACAATACATTTAGTCACTCCATTGGTGCATAGAACTATAAATATATATTGCAACAAAATACAGTTAAATCTTCATATCAGTACTGAAGAATACTTCGAGATTATCTAGTCTGGCTGCTAATATTGAGAAAGTATCCTTCATGCAGTAAATAAACCACATTTAGGTCACATATCAACCCACTAAATATTGCCTGCATCATCAAAAAATATAGTGTAGTAGAAGCAGGAACAAGAGTATAGTACTTCTTAAATATAATTAGTATATAATTACTGTGGTTGAAAAATGTATTACCTAATCCAGCTATGCTAAATTTAAAATAATTGGTTATGATTCAGAAGCTTCAAAAATTTACAGAACAGCCTCTAATGCATGTCTATTCAGGGTCCTTAGTGCCACATAATGTTAGGTCAAATCAATCTCCTTTCCTTCAGGACAGGAGATCACAGACTCTTTGCTCCTGCCCAAACATTTTGCAGCTGCATTGAGCTAAGTCACAATTGGGCTTACATAGTGTGTTGCATTGTCTTAAACTGGATTCATGGTTCGGCTCTCTCCAGAATCTGCATACACCTGCCTACCGGTAGTGGAGCGAATGGAAGAGGGCACAGAAGTTCTGATGTCTATATACACAAAGCTGCCTGTTCACAACGGCACCACCTTTTTCAGTGAAGAGGAAAGCTCCATGAATGCAAAAGGGTACATCCAAACAATTCCATGTTCCACAAAGCGAACAGGGAATTTTGGTCGAAACTCAAATTTGGGAATTTGGGTTGGAACTCAAATATGCAGTTACAATTGAATTAGGAGTCCCATTCTGCAATCTGATTTATATGCCTTTTCAAACAGCTGTAATAATATGAATTGCAGCAGACATAACATGAAGACTGCAGATCATATAACTGCCTCTGTATGCATGTAGCAGACTGCAAAGCTGTCAAACACCTGTTTGCATGCATTCCTATGACAGGGAAGGCGGCAACTGCATTTTCTTACATAGTCTACCCCTTTTATCTCTTCTCTTTATGCCTTATTTTTCTGTGTCAGCCAAAATATAAGATACCCTGCGCAATTTGTGATCCACAATATGGCTGTCCAACAAAGTTTCTGTTTTTGCCACCTTCCCTGAGCACCAGGAAGACCACAATACATGACTGATGGCTTGTAAGTCACGTGGGACTGAAATAAACCCTATGGGAAACCCCTCCACAAAATGTGTGCACCTTGTGCACTACCTTGCAAATATAGTAACCAAGTAATGCTAGAATGACCAAATCCCCTTAAGTCCTATAGGGTGCATTAAAGTATGTTGTCCCATTAGAAATATCATGTAAGGAAAATTGTATTTCTTCTATGAAATGCATAAATAACTGGGTTTTAATGCCTTGCAAAGAAACTGTGAAAGAGAAAATGATGTACATACCTTTCATCATTTGGCAATTCAGCGCTGTCCTTCAACCACGTAACTGTTGGTACTAAGGTTGCATCGTGTTTAATTGTACATTCAAAGGAAACCTGCCCAGTCCTTTGTACAACTTTGTATTCAGGCTGCTTAATAATCATTGTTGGCTCTGAAACATAAAATTACTATTAAGATATTTAACAGCTGGAAATTCTTTAGGGAATTGTGATTAGAAGAGTGGTATGAGGCATGATTTCTTACCCTTGATTTCTAATTGAACTTCGTTTTGTACCTTCCCTAGTTTATTTCTTGCAACACAGGTATACGTGCCAGCGCTATCCTTCTGGGCTACAGGAATTTCCAAGGTTCCATTTTTATGGAAAACATACTGATTTCCTTGGAGAATGCTACCTTTCACTCCTTTAAACCTTAGTGTTGAAAACACAATCATGTTATGCATTTATTCAAACATCATTGGGTGAAAATGAGTTCCTTTAATTAAATACATCTTTATACCTCAGACCAACAGAGCTGTACCAGTAAGTTAATGGCTTGTAAATACTAGGGTTAGAATATACTAATATTCAACGAGGTGATTCTAACGGCCAGAGTAGACAATGTGTAATCGATTTGATATAGCCTAGTTTTTACTTTTGAAAAACTGCTCCCACCAATAAGAAACATGCCCATGTCTGCAGAGTGAAGTAGGATAGCTCAGCTGGTAGAGAAAAAGACTCTTAATCTTAGGGTTGTGGGTTTCAGCCCCATGTTGGACAAATGATTCCTGCATTGCAGAGGGTTGGACTAAATGGCCCTCAGTATTCTTTTCTGCATGCCAGAGTTAAAAAAAAAATCCTATAGGGACTAGCACTTGAGTGTGGGGCAAATGGAGTATTTTTTTGGGGGGATGACATGGGTCCCAAACCTGATCCCCTTTATGAAATGTATATTTAAAAGAAAGAATACATTAAAAACATATTAAATACAATCATGCATTTAACAGATCATTTAATTTTGTCATGACTAGCGAAAGAAAGGATACATTATGTTGAAAATGGGAAAATAAGCAAATATACTAATGTTGCTTCCATAAGTAAGAAAACGGTTTGCAAATGAAAATGAGGGGAAAAAACCAGTTTTCTATTTTACAAATTTCCAAAATTATTTGCTTAAATAACTGTTGTGAATGGAACAGAAGATCTTTTAAGCTTTTTACATCATAATTAACTTACCATTCAATTTCAGGCACAGGTGATCCAAAAAAAGCACAGTCTAGAAGAGCCGGTTTGTTTGCAATGACTTGATAGAGTTCATTATGAGGAGTGAGTATTCTTGGTGGCTCAGCTAAAAGAAAGGCATTATTGAAACTTGTGAATTCCTTTGGATGCATTTGTTTAGAAAAAAGGGAGACATTTTAAATAAAAATATGTAATAAAGAACAATAAAAGCATTTTTCTCAATTTCTTCCCTCTCTTATTATGTAGCAGTTTTGAACTAAATAAGTTTCAAGACTTCAGCTAATAAATCCACATAATGATTAACATTCTAGACCTGATATTTATTACAGTGTAGAAAGGAAATACCTGTGATAAAAATACTGCTGCCTTCCCCAGCACTTCTAATATTTGATAGCTTTAGCATGCTCAGGAATCAAAAGTTTTGCATCTCTTTGTAGGAAATGCATACTTTTTTGAGCATCCTGCATGCTCCATTTTAAACTTTTTGGTAAATTGGATGTTATTTCATACTTATAGTTTCTCTCCTACTACACCTTTTCTTTTTATTTGTAACTGCTTGTTAGAAAAAAATATAAAACCTAAGGTGAACAATTTTGTGTTTGTTTTTCAAACAAAAAAGAGGACCGAGAACAAAAACAATCAAAATCTATGTATACAGTGGTACCTCTGGTTACGAATTTAATTACAGTGGTATCTCGGGTTACATACGCTTCAGGTTACAGACTCTGCTAACCCAGAAATATTACCTTGGGTTAAGAACTTTGCTTCAGGATGAGAACAGAAATCGGGCAGCGGTGGTGCAGCGGCAGTGGGAGGCCCCATTAGCTAAAGTGGTGCTTCAGGTTAAGAACGTTTTCAGGTTAAGAACAGACCTCCGGAACGAATTAAGTACGTAACCAGAGGTACCACTGTAGTTCCGGAGGTCCGTTCTCAACCCGAAACTGCTCGTAACATGAGGCGCACTTTTGCTAATGGCGCCTCCCGCTGCTGCCATGCTGCTGGCACGCAACTTCTGCTCGCATCCCGGGGCAAAGGTCGCAACCGGGAGCATCTACTTCCGAGTTAGCGGCACTCGTAACCCGCAGCGTTTGCAAGGGGGACGGTACGTAACACAAGGTTCCACTGTACCCAGAAAAGGTCCTGAATGAATGTGATTTGGAGAGTTTCTGACACAACCTTATTAATTAATTCTCTCATTAGCTTAATTGAGATGAATAGCATTCTTAGAGCAGACATTTGCAGCTTTTATGAAAAATATAATTATCTGCCAGTTTCGAAAATTCGTATGACAAAAAAGCGAAGTACGTATTGTACTGGATTCTCCAGTGGATATATTTCTATGCAACCTGCACCTGTTATTCAGAGGTATACTGTCTCCAACAGCGGTTGGCCATCATAACTAGCAGCCAATGATAACCCAATCCTCCAGTAATTTATCTAATCCACTTTTAAATCATTTGGTGTCCCTCACTAGATATACTGGGAGGAAATACTGCAGTTTAACTGTGCACTGTGTGAATAAGTACTTCATTTTGTCCCAAATCTTCCAACATTCAGCTTCCTTGGTTGAGCCCGAATTCTAGTATTATGAGAGGGGGTGAAAAATGTTTCCCTATCTACTTTCTGGTATGTGTCTATCCTTACTGTAGCCACTGAACACACTGAGACATATCTCTTGAGTAAACATACGTAGTATTGTGCTGTAAGACATGCTTATTTGGGCTTGTGTTTGGTGTTGAGTTCAATCTAGTAGAACATGGGTAGGCAAACTAAGGCCCGGGGGCCGGATGTGGCCCAATCGCCTTCTCAATCCGGCCTGCGGATGGTCCGGGAATCAGCGTGTTTTTACATGAGTAGAACGTGTCCTTTTATTTAAAATACATCTCTGGGTTATTTGTGGGGCATGGGAATTCATTCATTTCCCCCCCAAAAAATATAGTCCGGCCCCTCACAATGTCTGAGAGACAGTGGACCGGCCCCCTGCTGAAAAAGTTTGCTGACCCCTGTAGTAAAAGATGGAAGTTTGTTTTTAACTAATATTTAATATCCTAATTTATGTATGCTTTAATGAATGCTAAAATATTACTTCTGAGTAAACACATATAGGATTGCACAAATGGGAAATCACACCACTATACAGCATTATTACTAGGGAGTTTTTCCCCCAAAAGAAAATGTGGTCTTACCTAAAACATTCACAAATGCATTTGCCAATAAATATCCATATTCATTAGAGGCGTTACATTGATAAACAGCACTTGACCTTTCTTGTACATCAGTGAAAATAACTGTATCACCATCAACATTTCTGCTAGGATCTTCAGGAGCAACTAGCAAAAATAGGAAAGAGATATTTTAAAATATTCAGAGATGCCAAAATATTCCTTTTTATTCAGTTGTTATTAACAAAAAGTAATGAGAGGTTCAGAGATAGGATTGAAACTTCTTGCGAGATACAGTAATATACAGTAAAACATAAAGGAAACTTCTTCTACCAAAAGAACAAAGGATAAGTTATAGCAAAAAGGTCCTGAAGAAAAGGAGAGAGAATGAAAAATGTAAATGAGACAAAACAATAATATCCTCTCAACATTTACAACAAACAATTTCTAAACTAATCAATAAAACAACGGCATAAAATACATAAAATAATACAATACAAATTGAGAAGCAAAGACTAGAGGGTGGAGCAAGGCAGGTGGAAAGAGGCCTTGCCTGATGGAGTCTCTCCCCTCATTGTTGTATCATCTGCAAACTCAACGATCTTATTGCTGGGGTACTTGGAAGCACAATCAGATGTATAGAGCGTATATAAAAGTGGGCTCAACACGCACCCCTGCCAACATAGGTTGGCTATGTGAAGAAGAGTGCAGAACAGGGCTTCTGCATGGACCTTTAATCGCTGGGTAGGAGAGATATTTTCTGCAAGCAGAGCTTGTTAAGTGCTTCCCACCCCCATCTGGCCAGTCTATTTCTTGTCCACTTTCTCTAATGAACTTGAGGACTTTGGCTCTCTCCTTGCCTGGCACAAGTTAAAGCCACCTCATCCAGAGTTCCTGAATGATGTTGTTGCTTAGAAACTTGAAAGGGAAAGGAATGGAATCTTCAGAAGGGTATTAATGGCAGCCTACTTCAGTAGAGCGAAGGAACCTGTGCCACTTGGGGAAGGGAAATTCAGCCACAGCTGAAAGCACCCCTCTGCCTGGCCACCCGTTCTCAACTTTAGAACTTGCTGCCATCCAATAATGAGGAATTCTTTCTACAAGGCTGCCAGTTATCAATCAGCCTAAAAACTTCCCTGGGGTTTCCCCTGCAAAGTTAGGGTAGTTTATCGCTCCTAGGCATGAGAGTGTTAAAAACAAGGCTGCATCAGGTTTATGAAATGAAATCTAAAGTTTACCAAGACAAAAATAAGGAGTTCTTCTAGGAAAAGGCATTGCATGAGAAAGTTACTGAAAGACAACATATTCCCAATGAAGCAAAAGAACAAACAAATGGTTAAACGCAATCCTCCTTTGCAGTCTCTAAATACATTCCCTAAGGTTACAAACTTACATTCTTCTATTGTACTCCATAGAATTTCAGTATGTCTGCCTTGCTAATTTGATGTCTCCAGAGTCACACCTTGAAGTGCCTGCCCCAAAGGCAGTCCTCCAAGGAATAGCTTCTGCCTACCTGCCCCCTCCACAACATGGGCTCTGCCCAGCAGATTGCAGGTGATAGGAAATTTTGTTTTTGTTTTTTATTTCAGACAAGCCTTCTCTCACATACTCAGATAGCTAGGTGAAAAGAGAAGGTGGGAGAGTTAACTCTAGAGTTAGAGAGTTAACCGTATAATCTCCAAACAAGCAAGCAAGATTTGTATCCCCATAGACACAACTGTCTATAAAAGCAGAGTCCATGCAAACAACCCATATAAACAAAGTCCAAGTCCTTTATTCCTTGTTTATTTCTCTCTCTCCTTTCTTTCCCCTAAATGGAAGCCGAATCCTGCAAAGCCTCATGGCTTTCACATCTCCTGGAATAGAGACACCAGTTAAAAACTTTGCATCACATTGTTCTGAAGAGAGTAAAACCAGATCTTACTTGCGATAGGAACTCCATTCGCTAACCAGCTTATACTGGGTTTGGGCTTGCCATTAGCTCTGCAGATCAAGGAACCACTTTCTCCAGGAGACAATACAAGGTTTGTGGGCTCTCTTATCCAGTAAGGTGCAGCTGAATTTAAAGAGAACAAAACAAACCATCTGTATCTCTTTTAGTGTGTGTGTGTGTGTGTGTGTGTGTGTGTGTGTGTGTGTGTATGTGTGTGATGGCATACAATATTACACAGATTGACTCAATTAGTTATGGTGACAAAATGCTGTCTGAGAGAGAAGGGAACATTGTCTATTTGGTTGGGATAATTAAAACTTGCAGAGAACCTATAGACAAAAGTTTTGGGGGTGTTTTTTTAAGAGTACTGTAGCCCACAAAGAAATCAGAAGTTGTAGAAAAGCCAAGAGTCGAGGAGCCCAGAGCAAAGGAAGCTGGTGGAATTTAGGGACAGCAACATGAGGAAAGGGTAAAGGTAAAGGTAAAGGGACCCCTGACCATCAGGTCCAGTCGTGTCCGACTCTGGGGTTGCAGCGCTCATCTCGCTTTATTGGCCGAGGGAGCCGGCGTTTGTCCGCAGACACCTTTCGGGTTATGTGGCCAGCATGACAAAGCTGCTTCTGGTGAACCAGAGCAGCACACGGAAATGCTGTTTACCTTCCCGCCGGAGCGGTACCTATTTATCTACTTGCACTTTGATGTGCTTTCGAACTGCTAGGTGGGCAGGAGCTGGGACTGAACAACGGGAGCTCACCCCGTCGCAGGGATTCGAACCGCCAACCTTCTGATCAGCAAGTCCTAGACTCTGTGGTTTAACCCACAGCACCACCTGGGTCCAGAGGAAAGGGTAGATGAAGCCAATACATTAAGATAAGGAAGGAGGTCTGAATGTCACATTGATTTAAGCTAATCAGTAAAATCTTCACTTGAAGACTTCTTGTAACAAGTCTATTGGGCTATATTGCATATAATATCTTCATTCCGCTTTATATATAAACAAAGTATTTGCTTGTATCCAGGGAAGTGCTGGTGAAATGGGGAATGGGTTGGCAGAAGGTAACTTTCTCACAATCTGCCGCCTCCAGAAAGCCCCTTCTGAGGATCGAGGTACCCTCTCTGAAAGGGGTAGGCTATGGCTAGGGGTGCTGAGGGGAATAATAATTTAAAAAATCAGCAGATGAATCTCCCAACCATGAATATCTGCATCCAAGTAATTATGTTATTCATTTACTTAAATAGATGTGTTTGTTGTTTTTCAAAATGCCTTCCCCCCCCAAAGGCAGCATACAGTATACAATAAAATCAGTTAAAATATATTATACAATATTAAAACAATAATAATGAGGTAGGAAAACAAGGGCCTCAGCAGAACTCTGAGAGAAAAATCCTCCAGAAAATTTAAGAAAGATTCCGGATCTATCAGCCTCTGAGAGGATTGTCCTATACCCATGCTGGGGTTACAAGTTTTCCAAAGATCAAACTGAATCAGGTACAATCTGCTCCACTATTCATTTGTCCTCATTGTACTGATTTCGGCAGACTTGAAATTCTGCTGAAGGAGAATTTTTGGTGATTAGACCTGAGACTTATCAGAATCTGCCTCAATTTATCTAGTGGATTCCAAAATGTCTTTAAGATATACAAGACTTTTTCTGTGTGCTGGGAGGGCTTTACCACACTGTGTGAGGTCAATGGTATTACAGTACTGGCCACCATGAAGTGCTGTAAACATACATAGCAAGGTATAGTTAATATACCATAGTACAGTTCTCATTTCAACATGTGGATGGATTTCAGTGTAGAAATCCAGTTCAGACAAACCTTTCATGTAGTAAAACCCATCTGAACTAAAAAAAAATTACATGCTATGTTAAGAAAAGTTTTACCTTTGACAGTGACTGTTATAACATGGTGAGCAGAACCCAAAAGATTTGATGCAATGCATTTATATTTTCCAGAGTCAGCTTCAGAAATGTCTATTATTTTGAGGGTTTTATGAAAATTATCCAAAAAAGTTCTGTTGGCAGGAAGCTCACCACCTTCTTTAATCCAGCGAATAAGTGGTGTAGGTCTGGTGAAAAAAAAGAAAAAGCAACAGCAGTTGAGATTAAAGTGATTGGAGGAAGGAGCACAGTATTCCAACTCTCATGATCAAGAGATTGGAAGCAAGCTATAGGCTTCAGGTTCCCTTCTTTTGTCAGTGCTAACAGAATTCCCTTCCAATTTCCACAGTGGGCTTTAGGGTGCTATGGAAAGATAGGTAATCAGCAAATTTTACAGATACAGCCAAAAATAATACGTAACTTGAAAAAGACTAACTCATTCTTGGTAGATGGACAATGGAAAAAAAGTGGTAGAGATAAGCAGAATATGTACATTTAGAATATCTCTTTTATAAAAGGCTGACATTTAGGATTCTTGCACTACAATTCACTACATGTCACCAGTACAAAAGGAAAACAAATTTGCTAACTATTTGCTGAGCACAGCCCATGCTGATAGGGCAGGAAAGGAATGGCAGAAAGAGTGAACACTACAAGCGAATGACAGTTGTAGGAGGTGTAGAAGCAATCAGGAGTCTATAAAAGCAAGCAAGTTATGGAATTATCTCCTGCACTTGCCAAAGCATTGTTTGCCAGGTGTTGGACCTTTCAACTGATGGGCTTTACCCCAGAGTCTCTGCTATGACTCTTGTGTTGTGGGGAAGAAGAAGAATAAAAACCTTACTGCTGCTTGAATGTCTGCTTTATGAAGGCACACTCAAGGTAAAGGTAAAGGGACCCCTGACCATTAGGTCCAGTTGTGTCCGACTCTGGGGTTGCGGCGCTCATCTCGCTTTATTGGCTGAGGGAGCCGGCGTACAGCTTCCAGGTCATGTGGCCAGCATGACAAAGCCGCTTCTGCCAAACCAGAGCAGCGCACAGAAACGCCGTTTACCTTCCCGCCAGAGCGGTTCCTATTTATCTACTTGCACTTTGACGTGCTTTCGAACTGCTAGGTGGGCAGGAGCAGGGACCGAGCAACGGGAGCTCACCCAGTCGCAGGGATTCGAACCGCCGACCTTCTGATCAGCTAACTCTAGGCTCTGTGGTTTAACCCACAGCGCCACCTGGGTGCCTTGCACACTCAAGACAACTTGGTAAATTACAGCAAAGAGGTACAGTATTCCCTTATACAGTCTCTGGAAATTCTGGGGAAAGTTTGTCTTCTATTGGTTGGACAAGGAAACAACAAACTGTGAAATAGCTGTGAGAAAGAGAAGGCAAAGAGCAAGCATCTCAGCTGTCTCCCTGTCTCTGTGTTTGCACACTGCCAAACTAATCAACAATCGAACATTTAAACATAATAATACTGCAAAAGGAAAACAGTGTAAAGATATAGAAGTGAGATGTGCTTAGCATTTCTGCATTTACGTTGCATGTTTCAAATGTCAACTCACAATCCTTCTGCAATGCACTCCAGCAAAAGGGTGTTTCCTCTTAGCTCTGTTTTGCTACTCTTACTTCCAGTGGGTAGCAGAAGAGTCGGGCGCCGTTCAGGAGATAACCTGTCTGAAAGAAAAGAAAAATGTATTTAGAAGTATTAATAATTCGAATGTAATTTCAAGGCTACAGTAAAACTAATCCTTTCCATAAATGCATGCTGTATCTAACACTGACCGTCAATACTGTAATTCATACAAACTGGGAGTTTTTAACCCATCTTGCTCTGCCTTGTTTAATTACTTCGCAAAACTCTGCTTTAAAATTTGGAAAATTCCTGTAAGGGGTAAGCATTTTACTTAGTAACTAAAATCTTTTGAAAGAAATCCACCCACCAAATAAATTAGTGCTTTACTTTTTTGACACTAAAGAATAACACATGTTTCCCTGGGAACATCATTGTTGGTGAAACAGCAAATTCTTAAATAAATAACAGTGCTGTGAAGAGCTACTGTAAGTGATCAGTTTTTCACTTGAAATGATGGAAGTCAATGATAAAGGTTTTCTACTGAAATCTTTTCTTGTGAATTCTATCCTTTTTATTACCATTTCTGTTTGAAATTCTTCTGGGAAATTAGTTAACATTCATCTGTGTAGATATGAGCAATATCTGGCTTACATTCAATGGGACTCCAAAAGGTTATAAGTAAACAGGAGTGGAATCAGGGTACTGTATATCGTCATTGCAAATTAAAATGTTTTCGGGCAACTTTAACTGCTTTGGCTTTCCCAAAAGATCTTGGTCAAATTGCAGTTTGGTCCAGTGTTGAAAATTCTCTTAGAGATCCCCAGCATACCATTTCTCCTCCCCAACCTTTTCACACACACCTGCACCTACCTATATCACAGAGCTATGACTCTTACCATTCCCTGGGAACAGGAAATGACTATAAACTGGTTTAAGTTTGTAGTGTCGACAGGTCCAGGGAGACAGCGAGATCATAGAATAAGAAGTAAGCCATTAACTTTAAAAGCATAGCTTTCAGTCCAGATCACCAAGTTCTCCCATGTGTACACCGACTATTCCCTATTCTCTTCAATGGAACTCTGTGTGCTTAAAAGAGGTGCATGCATTGAATTTCCACTCTTATAATGGGGAAATCCTCAAGTGCACAAGGAGCCACTTCTATCTCCATATGCTTTCACATAACTTGCAAATAGGATACAAAACAAAAATATTTGAATTAATTCTTATTTTATGAAAAAAAATGAGGGACAAAGTCCATCAGGCAGTTACCTACTGGCATGTACCAGTTACATCTTCCTGACCTTTAAATACATCACAGTATGACTGGTCTGCTGTGCAGTTCTCTCTCTAGGACTAAATTGTCCTTGAAGGGTAGTACGCTCAAACATGCATCTCTTTCACCATCCCCTTCCTTTGCACTCCACAGAAGCAGGATGCAACAGTGGTGCACTCCTCAGCTCATCTTGGATCTGGGAGGTTCCCACATCCAAGACAAACAGAAGCAATACAAATGACCATGTCACTGCATAGATGTAGGTACTTATTTTGCTAATGCTTACTTTGGTTTGGATATAGCACCAAGTGATTTGCTCTTGGCTTCTACTGGGGTGGGTGGGGAAGTTGTGGCACTTAGGGGGAAAAGGCTGCTGCTGCCTGCCCTGAATCTGAGCAATGGTAGGAGATGGTGGTACTTCACTTGCTTAAGTGAGAATAAAAAAGGGAAATACATCAGCCACCAGAATTACATTATGCTGATGGACTGAGTCCCTGTAATATATGCTTTTAGCCCTTGGAAAGTTTGTGTGAAGTGGATCGTATATGCATCCTTGAGAAATTCAACAATGTGGTCAAATCCATAACCATAAAGCCATGTTTATAGTTGATAAGATTGCTACCTCTGTGAAGGATTGAAAATAACAGAAAATAAAAAGAAAATAGCAAATGCATATTAGGGCATAGATGCTTCAAACATGCTAGACGTGTATTCTTTCTAACACAGACGTATTAAGTGGTTAGCACTTAAACTGCATATTCAGTGAGATATTAAGCAGGATGAGCAACAGTTAATTGTTTATGGCTTTTTCCTTAGTATACGGTGTGTGCTATTGACTAGTCTCAGTGATAACGAATTATCAGCTAACATAAAGGGGAAAGTTATAGAGTGCATGAACATTAACAAGCCTGCTATATTGATTCATTTGCCAAAAGGAAAACAAAAAAACATGTTTGCATGCAAATGTTCTGCCATTACTTCTAAATAATTTATAATCAATTAGAGCACTCATCCCGTGCAATTTACTTTTATGGTCACCAGTAGATATAGATATTAGAATTGTAAGGGCAGTAAAGTTAAGCAGCCATGGAGTGGTTAGTTAACTAAATTCTACAATGAAAGGAGTAATGCAGGAGTGGATCTCTAAAACTCACCACCATAAAAATCAGAGTCACTCATATTAGCAGTTATAGTTTCATTCAATGAATCCACTGAAATAAATAGAATATCATGAAGAATGCAACCAGGAAGCAGTAAATATGGGCTTTAGAAGTTAATCTATCTATCTACTGAAGCTGATCAATTCGAACAGAAATAAACATTTATTTCATTGTAATATCCAGGTCTGCAATTGCTTTTGCATAAGATAGAAAATATTTGGAAATTGTCACACAGAAGCATCTGAGTGTGCAACATACAGAAAATCTTGTTACCAGGCTGTTTTCAAACTTAGGTTGTATTCCAGCAAACAGATTGTCTAAACTAGTATTGACTTCAATGCAATTTAGGCACCCTAGGTACTTAACAGTACATATTTGTATTACACCACATAGTTTTACAAAGCTCTAGTAAAAATATACTGGAAGTCATTTTTTAATGTTCTGAAGGTGTATTAATTTAAACCACGTGTTCTAAGAAAGGTACATTCCAGCAAGAAAAGTTTGTTATGCACTTACGTAACATATACTTCTGTCGAATGCAATGTAGCTCTAAAATAGCTTACAAAATTCACACCTACCTGGTTCAACTTTTAAAGAAATGGGTTGCTTCTGTTGTATAGTTTGAGTGTGGTTAAATCTCGCATAGCATATATAATCATCACGGCTATCTTCTGGCTTTACATTAGAAAAATAAAGGTCTCCATTTAGACTCTGGGAAACTCTATTATTTTGAGGCAGCTTTTGAAAAGCTGTAGGGAAGAAAAGAAAAGAAATTGTGTCATTAAACAATGAAGGGCTACTTTAGGTACCGTATGTGAAGTAGACATTCTCCTATTGCTGCCTGCCTCAGTGCCTCTGACAAAGATTCTAGTGTTTAGACAGGTTCATATGAACCTGCCTTTCTAATGCCTGGGTCCCAATTCATAGAGGGCTTTAAAGATTAAAATCACCACTCTGAATTGCATGCTGAAACGATTTTAGAAGCCCTTGAAAATGGTTTAAAACTGGTGGATGTACCCCCTGTGGGAGAAAAACCAGTCAGTTTCCATGTGTGAGCTAACTAATAAAGGAATGCCATTCTCCTACGCCCCTGAGAAAGATGTGAGAACCAGCATATTGGAGGAACAATTGTATTTATTGCAATGTAAGAAGATCTCCGAATCAAGAGTGAATTAATAAGTGAGGGCAGGTGAGTTTATATAGAGGAGAGCGCCCCTCTTATCCCCTGTGCAAATCAGCCGCTGTACTCAGTAGCTTCCAAGCTAACAACTGGGTGTATTTCTGCTCCTCGCACTAGATGAGCCTTAGGGTATAAGGACTGGGCATGTACACTATGGCCCCATGGCAGAATGTTTACCCAAGTGTACCTGCACATCCCTGCTCATCTTTTGCAAACTTACAGCTATAAGCAATGACTCCCAGGTGCCCACAACCCTAATAATGCCTCAGGGTGGCATAGGATTATATCCTAATTTGCTTACCTGCCTGCACTAAACTCAAATGAGAGCAAAGTGACCAAATCCAACAGTAAACAATTGCCAGTCAAACCAGATTGTGTACTTATTTAAAACAAGCCACTGCCAGATAGACTACAGGTAGATTAACCAAATAAGAGAACTCATGCCAATCACATCTGATTCCTCCAGTTACGCAAGCAAATAACAATGAGACCAGATTCATCAAACAGGGAAATGGAAATATTGCTAATCAGCTGAGTCAGAAAATAAACGAGCAAACAAACATTACGTAGTGTGAAGTAGGCAAAAAAGGGAAGGCATCACCCATGATTGATTGACCTTGCCCATCTACTTTTCGGAAATTGCTTTCAGAGTCTCCTTCGGGTAAGGAGGTAGAGCAAATTCACCCCAACTAATATCTCATGAAACCAGATAAATCAATGTGAAATGGCTTTTTCTGTGTTAAAAGTAGGACTGCTATGTTCTTTCCCCCCATTCCAGATCACAACAGTAGGTATAGTCTCAGCCATAGTTCAAGAGACTATTCAACGTGTGTTTACTTACTATAGTCATTTCTTCCTACTGCTTTGCAAAGTCCATCTTTGTATCAGCCCAGCCCTCCCCTGTTTCGGCCTCTCATTACTTGTAGAACAAGCATGTCTCAGAGTTATTGAGGATGATTATCAAAATGTGGGTCATCTAGATAGGCTGTTCACAATGGTTGTGCAACTTTACTCACTGTCCCATAAAAGTGATGGGGAAAATGGCATACAATGACCATGCATGAACAGTATGTAATAATTTGCAACAGTATTACAGGCCAACCCATATGTCATGCTGATTCAAACCAGCTAACTTGCTTTAAAAAGACAGTGGGCCTGGCATATAACATCACACACAGAAAACTGCAGCTTGAGTAGCATTATGATGTAATACCGAAATGTAGTGAACACACCCATGTCCCATCATAAAGAGCTAACTTACAAACCTAACATGAAACAGTTTCCTGTTAACATGGGATTGCAACAGTCATGTAGACAGTATGATGAATTTGTCCCCCTTGCCACACGAAGGTGTTCTAATTGCAGCACAGATGGAATTACTGAAATAATTTAGTGTGAGAGATATTTATGTATTTTAAAATAAACTTACAGTTATCCATCCAAAATATTATAGGTGGTGGTAATCCCATAGGTGGCCTGCAGGGAAGTATTGCGTATTGACCTTCAATTACTGTTTTGGGAACTAGTTTTTCTTTGGTCCATAAAGGAGATCCTGCAGAAAAGGGAGGAAATCAATGTCACATGGCCTGGGCAGTGAAAACAACATAGGAATTTCAAGAACCAAGAGAAAACAAAGCTGCATAAGACATGAACCCAATATCACATGAAATTTACAAATTTTGCATGAACATCTTTTTTACAGTATTCTTAGGGGGAAAGTTGTAAGGAACTTTATGATGTGATTTAGCTATTTCAAGGAAAAAACTAATCTTCAAACGTTCAGCAACAGGAAGAGAAACCTGCACTTTTCTGAAATGTGCATAGGAAGTTCTCAGACTATGTAATGCTGGGTATCGTAGGAAAGCAAAGCAATTAAACATTAGGATGATGGACTTCTAAGTACACATTACAGGAGTAGGTAGTTACAAAAATATAGATGAATGGGAGAGCAAATTAAGTATGCCATCTTCAGCACAGTTATACATCCTTACGTTTTATTTATTTCAATACTACTTTAGTACATGTAAAGTGAATCATATGTTGTTATGCAGCATTTTGAGGTATTTGCCTGCCATGCTAGAGTGAAATGATTTAGGATCATCTGTTTACCACCTCATCCTAAACTCTTAAGAGAACATATCTGAGAGGAATACATGACTGCTTAAGGAAACAAAAATTCTAATGAGACTTTACTGATCTATATTCCAACCTCTTTGGTCTCATTTTTTAAAACGTACATTTCAGCAATATGTAATTGTTAAATACATATAATACTCAAGTATAAAACATTTTGTTCTAATTGTGATGCTTCATACAATACCCAGTTCTAAACATACTGGAAAAAGAAGGGAAATCTTGCGTGCTTAACTTACTAAGAAAAACTTCGGAGAAGATGGGTAGTTTTTCATGCAGTACGGTGCTAAACTATAATATCAAATATCATTACCTTCTAATAAGATTGCTTTGATGATTAAAAAGATGTCTTTTTTAAGAAAAGAGGAAAGAAAAGAATGTAATATTTATTATAAGAGTTCCTGAGAAAGAAAATTAAGTAAATAAATATGCTGACAACAAGTAGTAAGAGCTTCAAGTTTAAGAAATTTCTAATATTCAACTTACTAGATGGCCGTATAACAATATTATTGGAAATTGCTGCTCCAAGTTCATTTCTCGCTGTGCACTGATAAACTCCTTCATACGTTTCTGCCTTTCCTCCATTTTCGTCATTAATAATATTTATTATAAGGGTTCCTGAGTGAGGCTTCATTCTTACCCGTACATCTTTATCGATGTCAAAATGAGTTCCATTGCGTGTCCATGAGAAGCTATCAATTGGGGGGGGGAGTTGAAGAAGTTAGTTATTGGGGGGGTGGCATTTGCCATCAGATAATGTATAATCTTTAGTGTATAATGTATACCTTCAGTGAAACAAAATATTGACAATGTTAATAAATATCCAACAAGAATATGTGAAAAACAAATAAACAAGTGAGACACCTATTCTGTTGTAGGAATTTTCATTACCTGCAATAACACTATGTCCACAGACCTCCACAGACTTCCATAATCCTATGCCCAATGGATATCTGGATCACAGTTATGTTCTATAAGCTTTTCCTAGCCTCTGTTTAAGAGTAAAAGTCTACTAATACTGTATATATGTAAAGATGCTATTTATAAAACTTGTGTTTCTTCAACTTGCATAAATTGCTAGGGTCACCTTTATAGAAAGTTCATCATCTTCTGTCTACAGCAGGTCTGCTAAATCTCATACTATCACATCTGACAGTATGACAGTATACATCTGACAAAAATAATGGGAATGCTTTCACCAAGTCTTGCTGTTGTATAGTCAGCATGCTAAAGAATACTGAGTTCTCTGCTGAGACCAGGATCAAGTCCTTACCCCATACAGCAGAAGGCAGCATTTTGGCTGTATTTCCTTCTGGTGGCAACTCACTGCTCCTCATGGAGAGATATTCTGAAAATTTCCAAGCTTGATGAGGCCTTTGGGGCAACTTCAATGGCCGCTCACTGCATCCATGGGGGCAATGGTTGCAGCCCCTTCGCACTCTGCCTTCGTCCCCAGCAACCAGGCCATGCTTGCTCGCTGGCCTCTTCTGAGTGAATTCCCCTGTGATGGCAGCATCGGGGGTGGGGTGGGTCATCCTGCTAAGTAGGACATGAATAGACCAGGCATGTCTGTTTCGGAGGCCTAATCTGACCCGCCGGTAATCCGGCCCATGTGGCAGTTTATTCCCTGGGGTAAAATCCTAAATAAAGCTCAACAACTTCAATCCTAAAAATGACTTTTGTTGGCCCTCATGGCCATTCACTTCATCAAATCTGGCCCTCTTTGAAAAAAGTTTGGACAACACTGGAATAGACCAATCATGGAGCCCCCATGGAGGGTGGTGCCTTGCTGGCTGGCCAGGCATTGGCTGTTGCCCTGTCCAAGGCATTGGGTGGAATCCTAGTCTTCAGACGCTGCATGAAGTGGTGCATCACACAATACTCTATCAGTGGCATATGCAGGGTACCCCATTAGAGGGGTCACGGTGGAAATTCCTGTCCAAAAGCCAAGCATAGGGCAAATGGGTCACAGAGTTTCCAGCAGTGGCCTTAGGGTGGCCAACTCAGTAGACCAACATCTTAGGGAGGCTATAATCCTAGCTTGTCCCTGCAGCAGTTCCATCCCTCCAACAGGAGGCTGGAATGCATATACAGTGGTACCTTGGGTTAAGTACTTAATTCGTTCCGGAGGTCCGTTCTTAACCTGAAGCGTACTTAACCTGAAGCACCACTTTAGCTAATGGGACCTCCTGCTGCCGCTGCGCCGCCAGAGCACGATTTCTGTTCTTAGTGGAGTTCTTAACCTGAAGTGTACTTAACCTGAAGCGTACTTAACCCAAGGTACCACTGTACACCCAATGCCTGAGCCAAAGTTCCACCTACACTAGTAATCAATAAAGTTGTGACCAATTTTTATCCAGATCATTGTCTGCTTCCATTTGTTCTGTCACAGTTCACATAGTATTAGGTCAGGGAAGGGAGGCACTGCGACTGGGACCACAACTGGAAGTGCCCCACATACAAGAACAATAGCACAATTAGCACTTTGGCACCTCACAAATGCTCTTTGCATATATTTTTTAATGATAGGCTATTTTGCAAAGTCATATAATAATAATCACAGGCATAGCAATATTTTTTTTGCTGAGACATTAAGTTTGTCTTTTTAAAAAAATTGGATGTATACAAAGTTAAGACAACAAAACCAGTACTTACCTAGGGGGTGGCTTTCCTTTCGCTTCACACTGTATTACAATATTCTCCCTTGGATCAACAATATAGTCTTTTGGAGACTGTTGTGTTATTGTCGGAGGCTGTGGTACTTTTTATGAAATATAATTAAAAAGTAAAAGGAAATATTCAATTATATCTTCTATAAGAAGCACAAAACCACTTTTGTTTTAAAAAAAAGCTTAAAAAGAAGCAAATGACAGAAATAGTGCTGTTAATCACAAACATCTAATGTGCTGCAATCCTGTACAAATCTGCAGGAGACTAAATTCACATGAGATTAACGGCGAATCTTACCATTGCATGCCTCTAGGACTACAGTTTGAGTTTACAAAACAAAATCTCTGACATTTCTTATGATAGGCAGTTGCATATGATCATCATTTTGTCAGTGTACCGTGGCAGCCTGGGGTGCCTTGAATGATGGTCAGGGGTGCCGCGGACAACACTGACCTCCATCCCTCTTTCCCTCTCCCTCCTCTGATGCCCTCTTGAGTCTCCGCCTCCCAAAGGCTTGCACAGCTGTTTGTTGCAGCAGCCCTGGCTACAAGCTCCCCAGGCGAATGGTGCCTCTGGAGCTGGTCCGGAGATGCTTCCCAGACCCCTTTGGGGCAGTGTGAGGAGGCAGCTCTCTTTGGGGTGGAGGGGGAATAGCTCAGAGACCAGGGGCAGGCGCAGCAGCAGCTGCCCAGAGGACTCCCAAGGAGAGAGGAGAGGAGAAGAGGCTGAGGGAACACTCCACAAGGGACGGTGTTTGAAAAAGGGTGAGAGGCTGCCAGCTCTGCAGTCATGGGGTGACATAACTGGGCTCCTGAGCCCCACAGGGGTGTCACAGAAAGAATGTAGTTGGTCAAGGGAGCCGTGGACACAGAAAGGTTGGAGACCTCTGCCTTACCAGACCATCACTAAAGCCTTCTTTGTATGTTCTGCAACTGTATAATTAATTCATGTAGGGAAGATCCAGATTGTATCCACTGGTCTCATTTGCAATACTTTTTGGAGAGAAAAAGAAGCAGCCTAAGTATGTACAAGCTGTCACTGTATTCTAGCTGGCCAGATGAGCTTTCACCAGTGTGCCAATGCAAGAACACACTGTATTGCCAAGTGCTAGATTGGGTTCCCTCTACCATTTGACCTTCTCAGCAAACGACACGTATTTGGCTTTTGACATGTGTTTTAATATGTATTTACAACATATATTTCAAATCTGCTGATTTTGTATTTTAATTAGGCGAATCTAAAATCTGATTTTCTGCATATTTTAATGTATATTTTATATTTTATGTAAACTGCCTAGGGGTTTTGATGATTAACCGGTACTATATAAATCCTGTTAAATAACTAACAGGACTTGATGCTAAGGAATTTGTTCTTAAATCAGAAGCGGCTATTTCTGTTTGATTAGACTGGCGTGCAAATTAATGAGAGTGGAAATAGTTTCATGTAACACCAAGAAGACTAGCATTTTTAATAGTCTGAGAACTTTTAGATCACAACTGGCTTTCTCATTACCAAAGGAAAGCCCCACTGTGTGTAGATAAGCATCTGCACCTGCTTACAGAGATTATCAAGTAGCTGTTTTTGATACTGTTACCATGAAATGATTGCCAAGATACCAGATTCTACATGTGACAATTTCTGTAGAGATCTTTTCTCTCTATCTCTCTTATTGCAGAAAGAAATTACGGTAGGTTGATACGTTATTTCTAGTAAGTGAACTCTTCCTGAGCGTCTGTAGGTGGCTGTCCTAGCCTTTCCTTTCTGCATCGTTAGCAGTATTGTATTTATAAAACGCAATATGTGTCACATTATAAAAGTGTGTGATAAGATATACTAGACATCTCATTGCTGAAGATAATACTAAAAGTACTATGAACACATGTAGGTCAATCAAACCTGCCCTGCCAGTTCTGTGCATGCAGTGGGGATCTGATCTTTGCTTAAAATACACCTGCACAGCAATTCATTTCCAAAGTAAAAATGGAAAGTTTTTGTCCCACCACCTGGCTTAGCCCTTCTAAATTTGCAGCGGAGTAAGAATGGAGTAGGGGAGTAGTCATATGGGCCCTGAATTTCTCAGCAGTCACTCCCACACTGTGGGATGCCCATCATATGTCAATGAGATAAACAACTATTGGACTTTTAGAAGACATTTAAACGCTCAAGGACTTTTTAATGCTTGATATCATATTGTGTTTTAATTTGCTGGAAGCCACCCAGAGTGGCTGGGGTAACCTAGTCAGATGGGTGGCATATATTATAATAATAATAATAATAATAATAATAATAATAATAATAATAACAACAACAACAACAACAACAACAACAACAATAAAGTATTAATATTACTGAGCCATTAAGGGCCCAGTCATGCAACACATTGAACCACAGCTTAAATTAAATTATGGTTTAATGTGGCTGAGCATCAAAAGTCTCTGTGGTTCTCCCCCCCCCCTCCCTCTTTTAGGGATATTAGGAAATTTTGTCAGAAACAGAAGTGGAAACTGCCACAATTTGCATATTCAACTGAAGTCAGGAATAGAAATCGTGCAAGGAAATACAAGTGGCATTTGGTATCTGGTTTTTTTTAGTCTGAATGTTACATAAATAATTAGGCAAATTTTGTCCTGTTTTTCATGTTTGATTTTCACTGGAACACACTGAAGTTAATTACATACTTAATTACATAATTGCATAATTAACATTTGTTTCAGCCAACACCAGAAAGTGAGATGAATAATGTAGATTTTAGCAGAAGCCGAACTGTAGTGAAATGGAAACAGCATCGATTGTGATGAAAATGGGATGAAACCCTGCCTCTTTACATTCTGAGCTGTGGGGAAGACGAACCAGAAGCTAGTTTGTCATTGATATGTGAAATGGCACTCCTGGGTTTGACTCTGTCCTAACAAACAACAATAATCCAAGCTTTGTCCTTGACTTATCTTCATGGTATGTTAGGAGACAAACAAATCAGAAACAATGGTTTGCACATAATGGCAAGCTATTCTCTGGTTTGTTTCATTTATGATATGCTGAACAGGGGTGCACCACAGGCTGTTGTAACAATAGTTTCAAGTGATGGGTGAACCACATCAAAAAGGCTGTTCTTAAAAAGGAATTGTGATGTAATACATGCTTGTGGGAAACCATGTCTATGGAGTTTGGGAGGAACCAAATTCTAGTCATGCATGCTTGTAAATCTAACAGCAAGAGAAACATGAGCAAAGACACAGGCTGTGTATAGATGATTTACCTGGAACTGTAGGAACAGCTTTACGCTTAATGCTGACTCAACTTAATAGCCATAAAATGAAGAAGAGGTGCAATGCAAACAGGAGCAATTCTCTTGGTTCCATTTTTCTAACTGCAGTCACTTCTCCTGGTCCTAACTAAATGGTGAAACTGACTAGGTCAGATTACAAGCAGAAGCTGACACAATCAATGTAACTCCTGAAACATGGGGCATAATTGAAAGCGAAAGGTGGCCTTGCACCTTTTTGAAAACAAAAACACATATCCTTTTGGGCACCAAAAATAAATATTTGAACATTTTTTTAAAAACCCATTCCAAAGCTGCTACCGGCTATAATTTCCACGATGCTGCTTTCCATCAATCATCTATACATGGCAACATTAATAACAGCAAACAACACCACGTACAAAAATCATGTCACTTGGATTTCACACTCATTAAAAAAATATTAAGACACACACACACACACACAGTGTAAACTTTATTGTCTAGGTTAGTGGGCAGAAAACTTACATTCTTCAAGAAGTTTTGCTTTTTTTTCCCCCGCATCAGATTCAGCAGGTGAATGGTAATCATGAATTAAAGAAAATTATTTGTTAGTAAGAAGGAAAAGTTAAACCTTAGAAAGAGAAGGTATTGAGGAAAATATACAGATCACTGACACTAAAGGTATTTTCAACAATTGTTACTCAAACAGTAAATGTTTCAAGATTCAGCGTGGAATCTCACACAATCCAATGTGTGAGGCTCTTGTCAAATGTTGACTTTTCAAGTACAAACACTGCTTGTTACTCTGACCTATAAAGAACATGCCCTATTGATACTAAGGTTCTGAGGAGGTAGGGAAATGGAATTAATGGAATGCATTGCATTCATGCTGCAGGCAAAAATCAATGTGTGCATATGGAAGAGCAGCTAAGCACTTAAGACTGCATTTCAAAAATACAAACAGCATCTATTCCACTAATCTTCAGATGGGGGATCAGGACCCACTTGCAGCCTGATCCAAGGTGAGTTGCAACCGGAGCACTACCATCATCCAAAAACATGCTAAAAAATAAATAAATAAGAAATGGGTCCCAAATTCACATTTGAGTTAAAAAATTGTCCTGGGTCTGAAATGGCCGAAGATACCTGCTATTCCATCGACAACATGGACATGTTATTAGCTATGCTATTTCCATTACCAAATATATTAATTTAAATGTGAGAGCCTTCCTCAATATTGCAGGACTAAACCAATACTACTCAGCTTTATTGTAAATGTACTCATGCTATGGGGGGGGGACGTAACTTTATGTTTATAGTCTTGCAGTTTTATGACATAACAAATAAAACATTTGCATAAAAGATAAAAAGTGAGGCTGCTGTCCAAAATGCAAATGTCCTGGCTTTCGACCAGTCTGTTACCTAATGCCCAGTTTGCTTCTAAGCATCTAGTACTTAATTCTCACAAGGAAATGACACTGTGAACGGCTGCCTTGGAACTTTCCACAGCTAGAGGAAGTGAGGAGTGTGAAATATACATACAAATGTGTTTTTTCCATAAGGTAATAGCATTCTGATTGTTTATGAGCTGAATTTAGGTTATCAGTTTGTTTCCCTGTAACAGAGCTGGCCAATGTAATGCCTTCCATATGCTGTTGAGCCTCCAGTTGTCATTTGCTGCAGACATGGCCACAGTCAGGGATGATGCTGTATTCCAACAACATCTGGACGGTGCCATGTTGGAAAGCCCTGCTCTATAACAATATAAAGGCACGCAGCACCATTCTTTGGACTAAAAAGGTGTTAATACTTACGATCAAGAGGTACATCCAACGCTGTAATAATTTGGCAAAAAAAGAGAACCAGGGAAAGTCTGCTCTCAGAGATGCTACTGCTCCACTCCATTCCAATATGTATTAGGAAATGCCCAATAGAATTAAAACAAGCTCAAATTTCCTTTCTTATTAGCAGGAGATTTCTGGAAATGGGGTTTGTGAAGTTGTATAATCTGGAAACGAAGAAATACCAAACAATTGTTAGCAATGGTCTGCGACACATAACCAAACTACTACAAACCTTGCATTATGGCTGACTCATACATTAAATTTAAGTGCACCAGAAATCAGGATGTGAACCATAATGTGTAACAATTGTACCATCTGGGTTATATGTGCAGGAACTCATTTTCATTCCATGTACAAGTCCGTGGAAGCAACAGCCAATGCTGCCATTGCTATGGGGTGGGGGTGGAACCCTATTTCAGTTGCAGACCACATATTTTGCAGGAAGGAATCACATGTTCAAAAGGCACTCAGATCAAGCAGTGAGTCACCCACCTTTTGACCTAGAGATAACAATGGACTGACTTAGTAGGTGTTTTCAGATGTGTGCAAGGAAGGTGGGTAGGAAAAACAGGATAGTGAGTGCCTGACCTGTGTGTGTTCATTAGAAGGTTTGAAGGATCCCAGAGGGTTCATTCCATGTGACTGAGCTGCCTGGTGTTTTTTTTAGGGCTGTGTGCATGGGCTCATATCTTATTAATACACTTTCACATACTGATATAATGTCCAAACAGAGCTCATAAGGACTTTATCTTGTGTGCCTTTCCAGTGAAGCGGGGGGAGAGGTGGAGAAAGAAAGAAAAGTGGTCCTTAGACAAGGTGCCACTCCATAATCAAATCTGCATTAATTTTCCAGGTCATTCAGATGGCCACCTGGAATGGAACCACATGAACGGCTTACAAGCGCATGGTGAAATTGCTATGACAACAGCAGCAGTTGCTTCACGTCTACAGTTTACAAAATGATGTCACCTCTATTTCAAGTAACCACCTACATATATATAGCTGCATCTTTGGAACTAAGCCTTTGAAACTTTTGTAAAGTATCAAGATCATGGATGGCATTCAATGAAATTTTACTGAAAGATGGCGCCAAGGTAAGACATGCATATCAGAGCTCTGCATATTCCCTTTCAATTACATGATGGGGGTTTGCTTTGCTGGCTTCTCCCCCCCCTTTTATTCTTATTAAAATTCTTCTTATCGAAGGTTGTTTTATGTGTTCTGGCAGCCCCAGGAATCTGCACTATATAATTTGTGAAGCCAGCGTTGTAAATTAGTTTTAACGAAGCCTAACAGCCTTGCAGCCACTGCCCCGGTTTCCTGTTGGCGATATCTCCACATTTAAAAAACTTATTTTAAGGACTTTTAACCTTAAAAACCTTTTAATCTTTTAAAATCCATTTTAATTCCTTTGACACCCCTATATTTTAAACAACCTGAAGGAGAGCAAAAATTGCTGTTGGCTGAAGAGGCTACGTTGAAAGAATGCCCTGTTTGGTTTTTGCTTTTATCTTTTAAGCCTCCTTTCTGTTGCCTTGCTGCCCACAAGGTAGCTGTAGATCAATCTGGACTGGAATGAGACTGTAGATTTGGAACTCAACCAACTGACCAAAGAAGTACGGCTTGGCTGATACATGTAGAATTCCAGAAATGATAAGAGCAAAACGACTCACTTGTCCAGATATTGATTCACGGTATTTAATTCTCAAGCAGAGTAACTTGGACAATTATTTTCTGCCTCTTAAAGAGTCTGTTTCTCCACCAAAAAATCCTTTTAACTCTCTGCACACAGAAACAGCAGAGGAGACATTCCCTGGATTCAACAAGAAGGATACTGAAATTAATAGCCCTAATGTAGCCATTTTCATTCACTCCAATGGGTTTTCTCTGCGTTAAACTCATCCCATGATACATAATAATTACAATGTAGTGTGCTCAGCATTGGACACACTTTGCATACATTCGCCTTGTTTGCACATCACTTTAAACAATAGTTAAACTAAAGTATGGTTTAAATGCAAATGTGAAGTATGCTGTTGTACGCTGCTGCAATAGCATGCATTTCATTCCTCTCTGTACCTTCTATGGTGCCAGAAGCTAAGCCTGTCAGTCTGGCTCATGGTTTGTTTGGAAAGAAATAAACTATAGTCCTAGGTGCAGATGTAACAAAATGACAGACCATAGCTTAGCTCCTGGCAGCACTGTACCGGTAGCAGCTGTCAACAATTTGAGCAGTCTGCATTAAAAATGAAGCACTCATTGTTTTTGAATGAACAACCCACAATTTGAACTCTAAGCACCAGCATGTTACATGTTCACATTTAAACCATTATTTAGCTTAACTATAAAGTGACATGTGACCCATATCATTATCTCAGTATTCCTTGCAACAATCCCAAAAGGTTGGTCTGTGTTATTATTCCATTATCACACATAAGCAACTGAGACTGACTTATAGCAGCTTGCAGAAGTTTGGACATAAGTAACCCAGAATGTTTGCAAGCTTTGAATGTTGCCTTGGTAACATTCAACAACCAACCAACCCACCTAATATTCACTGACTTGTCTCTAGTCACATAATCAATTTTTTCAAGACAGGTAGTGCAGCAACCTGAATAGAAATATTGTGTAATCTGAAGCATACACCAGGGCATTTTGTCATATGATTTTAATATTAGAGCCAAAGGGAATGCAAGTGCTGAACTTGCAGTATGTCGCTATTAAGTGTCATCTGCTATAAACATAAAATACCTCAGTGGTTCATGATAGAACATATTTAACTAAAACACCTCTGTAGATTTGTCAGCACAATTTTTGTTCTGGTTCATCATATTCAGGATGAATAGTGACATAAATGGGAAAAGGTAAGACTGCAGCTCTGGCTGAACTGAGCATATTCTTGGTCACGAGATAAAGTCACCACACTTTGACACATGTTGTTATACCACGAATAAACAGCTCCATTATAAAGTTACATATTCTGCACAATATCAGAGCAATCTCCTATTCATGATATGCCAGTGGGGGGGGGGGCTATATAATTTTGTGGAAGCCCTGCTATGCAGATGGAACTCCAGATACTTTGCTGCCATGTCAGATACCTAGTACTGGGGCAGGGAACCTTTTTGGTTTCATGGGTCCAGATCCTTATCAGAATGAGACTCATGGGGCAAATCTGACATGTGGGCAGGACCACCCACCTAGCAATCACATGACATCACAATGATGTCAGGCGCTCCTAGCAGCCATCCCTGGGCGGTCAGAGATCATGTTGCCGGCAGGCTATCTGGGAATTCCCCTGGCTGGCCAGTCTGCTGGGCTTGATGGCCTGCCAAAACCTTAAGTTCAAGTGGTCCAATCTGAGGATTTTCTTGGCTAGGATGAAAGTGCAGTTATTCGCTGTGCTGCCCTCCCCAAAGGAAAGTACTTGACTAAAAGCAGTACTTGACTGGAATAGACATACTTTATCCATACTACTAAAAAGAAGAGTGAAAACAACATTCCTCAGATGAAAATAGGGACATTTCTTAACCCCCCCAACAACTGAACCTCCTGGGCCCCTATTTTTGAGGGGGGCCCCAGCATTTCCTTTCTGAAAAAGGGTGAGCACACATGCCCTTCACTATCATGAGAAAATCCCTAAATCCCAATTTTGTTTTATTTTATTCTTTGGTTAAAAAAAAAAAAGAGTAAAGGTAAAGGACCCCTGACAGTTAAGTCCAGTCTCGAACAACTCTGGGGTTGCGGCACTCATCTTGCTTTACTGACTGAGGGAGCCGACGTTTGTCCGCAGACAGTTTTTCCAGGTCATGTGGCCAGCATGACTAAGCTGCTTCTGGCAAACCAAAGCAGCGCACAGAAACGCCGTTTACCTTCCCGCCAGAGCGGTACCTATTTATCTACTTGCACGTTGACGTGCTTTCGAACTGCTAGGTGGGCAGGAGCAGGGAGCTCACCCCGTCGCGGGGATTCAAACCGCCGACCCTCTGATCGGCAAGCCCTAGGCTCTGTGGTTTAGACCACAGTGCCACCCACGTAGATTTAGATAAAGAAAAGCACCCACCAATAAATACTTTTTAGAAAGGGGCAAAATTAGACATGGACACACAAAGCATAATATATATATATATCAATCAAGACTCCTTGCATTCTGCTCTGCTCCCTCTTTTCTCCTGCCCAGGGCGGCTCTGGCCTCTTCCTGCCCTTCAGAGCCTGGTGCTTCACACAGGGCTAGACCTCGGTGGCCGCAGACTCTCCTCTGCTTGCCCACTCTCCAGCAGCTGCTCAAGGGAGAAGGCCAGCAGTGGCAGCCATGGAGAGGCAATGGGATGTTCCCCCGCAGCCACCATTGCCATCACTTGGGACAAGCACCGGCAAGCACCCCGAGTTCAGTGATAGTGGCACTAGTGGAGGAAATAGGGACATTCTGGGACCAAATCAGAAGTGGGATGGCTTTTGTCATTCCGGACTGTCCCTGGGAAATTGGGACACTTCTGAGGGTATGAAACGGTTTCTAGGCCAAAGTAAATGTTTCCTTTTAAGTTATTCTTTCCCACTGGTTAAACTGAATAATAAAACCTTTTATCCAGCCAGAGCCATTGAAGCCTTCAAGCTGATTAACTATTTAGCAAAAGGTTTCATTTCTTAACTAGGTCCCATGCACAGTTCAATAGTAACTCTTACAAGATGGAACTTTTCTTGCATTTCAATATCACTTTTTATTGAGGTATGTAGATGACAAAATTGAAGTATTTAGCTGGCAAATAACTTTCATTTTAAAATAGCTTTTATTAAATCCTGCCAATTAAATGGATCTCTTAATAGACCTAGTTCATTAAGCGTTTGCATATTTTCAAACCTTTAAAGTCACATTTATTTTCAATAGATGCTTTGACACCAGAAAGCCTATCATCCTTCAAAACATTTGTACTAGTTTGACTCCTTTTAATAATATTTCATAATCTATTGAATGCACTGACAGATGAATGGATGTGAGCATTAATTTCAATGCTGGAATGTGTTTCCTGTATCACACCTCTTACAAAGTTGAACAGCAAATAATTCATTCCAAAGTTGTAAGAGCCAGGAAAACCACATGAATTGCCATCATTTTGGAAGCTATGCACCATTTCTATTTGAGTATCCATTCTTTTGTCATTCAAGCACTGACGTTACACTATCTATTCATCAAGCAGGCTTTGGAAACTGCTACTAGTCATCAACATTCTAGTGAAGCAACAAAGCCTTGCAATATTACTAGACCATGTAAAATACAAAACAAAACACCGAGCTATTGAAAAGTGGTGTTAATGCCAGACGAATGACATTACTGAGTAAAGTTAATATATGAACCTGCTTACTCTTGGAAATTCTGTAAGGGTATATGAAGTCACAAGCATATGTACTTTGACAATCGGTGTAAGATGTATCACTTTGATTTTATTCAAAGCTATGACTAAACTGGGGTCTGTTTGGCACCACTGTATAATCAGTAAGAGCTTGATCAGCAGCCAACAAATTTGGATGAGATTGCAAAGTAAGTGTTTCACAACAAATCAGAAAGCTCTGAAGCAGTGAGGTTGCTTAACTGTGCCAAATTGATCCTTTATGAGCTTTGCCCTTATGTTAGGATCTGCTGCTGGCAGCACAATATGCACCAGCAGCAAATCACTGTGTGCGAAAAGGGCTGAATAGCTCTTGCCAACTCATGGGATTTACCGGAGTTAGGAGTATTTCAAAGGAGTAGACCTGTTTCATGTGTAATCATGTACATGTTAACAGTTGTCATAGCTCCCCAAAAGAACAAAAGATGCCAAAGTGGGTGAAAAATAAAGGTTATAGGTCTTTTAAATGAGAGAATCAATGATGAGCTATTGTACTGGGAGATGACATGGTAGGTTTGTGTGTTAAAGCAACTGAGACCTAAATGAAAGGTCTCTCCTATTTTTGGACCAGGCTAGCAAGCAAAGTTCTCACCTAGCAATGAAAGCATTTCTTACTTAAATAAGATGCAACATACTACACTTCATTACCCTGGCGCAAAGTGCAATCATGTTCATTATCCTCTAAACATAATGTGCTCCCCCCCCCTTACTCAGATGACACATTAATAAAACACAAGTCCCATGGTATCTGCTTTAAATTTAAGTGCATGGCAGTATCTTCAAATGAGATTTGCTATGGAACTCTGTTATCTGCAATTATTCCAGACATGGGAAGTAATGATTTACAGTACTGTTCTCACAAACTGAGGCAAAACAGGAAGGTGTTGTGCCTCCATTTGCCCCTCGGCAGAAGCCTTGCTTATTGGGGTCATGAGGTTTCTGGGTTCCAGCAACATATTGCAAGAGGTCTGTGAGATCTTGCTAGAACCTGTAAGATGCGGGTGCTTCTCCTTGCATCCTTGCATCTTTGGAGGCAGGCAAGGTGCTCCCCCCACCACAGGAAAAGTGAAGACAAGCAGTGGCAGCAGCAAGATCTCGAAACAGTTGTGCAACATCTCACCAGAAGCTGCCGCTTCTCCTCGCTTCTTTGGTGGCAGGGGCAGGGGTGGGTGGGTGGGTTGCTTGTAGGGGCATCACCACCAGAGGATTCTGCTGCAGTCTGCCTCATTAACATGGCAGCACTAGCCAATCTAGGGAATAGAGATCCCTTAGGCTGTTGGTAAGCAACCTTGGAGGAAAAGAACTAGTTGTTGTTTAGTCTTGTCCAACTCTTCGTGACACCATGGACCAGAGCACGCCAGGCACTCCTGTCTTCCACTGCCTCCCGCAGTTTGGTCAGACTCATGTTGGTAGCTTCGAGAACACTGTCCAACCATCTTGTCCTCTGTCGTCCCCTTCTCCTTGTGCCCTCAATCTTTCCCAACATCAGGGTCTTTTCCAGGGAGTCTTCTCTTCTCATGAGGTGGCCAAAGTATTGGAGCCTCAGCTTCAGGATCTGTCCTTCCAGTGAGCACTCAGGGCTGATTTCCTTAAGAATGGATAGGTTTGATCTTCTTGCAGTCCATGGGACTCTCAAGTCTCCTCCAGCACCATAATTCAAAAGCATCAATTCTTCGGCGATCAGCCTTCTTTATGGTCCAGCTCTCACTTCCGTACATTACTACTGGGAAAACCATAGCTTTAACTATACGGACCTTTGTCGGCAAGGTGATGTCTCTGCTTTTTAAGATGCTGTCTAGGTTTGTCATTGCCTTTCTCCCAAGAAGCAGGAGTCTTTTAATTTCGTGACTGCTGTCACCATCTGCAGTGATCATGGAGCCCAAGAAAGTAAAATCTCTCACTGCCTTAATTTCTTCCCTTTCTATTTGCCAGGAGGTGATGGGATCAGTGGCTATGATCTGAGTTTTTTTGATGAAGTCAATGAACATTACTAACTTGAGTCCATTGATTTCAGCGCATCTACTCTGAGTATGACAGTTGGTTTAAATGCTTAATCTCTAGTCCGTTGTTTGAAGAATAGATATTACATATACTGGACAACTTCTGCACCACACAGCAACTGCACAGATTATTGAAGTATACATTTTGTCCTTTTATAAAGGAGCTAACCATTAAAGAGTAGTATGGTGAATAGCAAAAGGCGTTCATGCCTTCTTTGCTCATTAAAATAAAATGAAAAACATTTGCCAAAATTTAGCTTTTGAAGACATATTTCTTTTTCCAAGCGATAACATGAGATTTTAAAATAAACCACTTAGTCTCCCTGTTTCTGTAGGCTTGCAGTAATATAACATAACAGATTGATTCCTAAAATTAACTTGCTGCCAAAAAAAACCTGACAATAGCACACTGTAGACAATTTGAATTGGATTTTTGCAAGCATGTAGCACGAATCCAATTTAAGCAGGTCCTGACTTAAAGGTAAGGGTACCCCTGACCCTTAGGTCCAGTTGCGGATGAGTCTGAGGTTGCTGACGCTCATCTCGCTTACTGGCCGAGGGAGCCGGCGTTTGTCTGCAGACAGCTTCCGGGTCATGTGGCCAGCATGACTAAGCCGCTTCTGGTGAAACCAGAGCAGTGCACCGTTCACCTTCCCGCTGGAGCGGTACTTATTTATCTAGTTGCACTGCGTGCTTTCGAACTGCTAGGTTGGCAGGAGCAGGGACCGAGCAAGGTGAATAAAAATGACAGGCTATGTGCCCTCTCCTTAATACCAATAAACTTCTCCTGCATCATCTCCCTATTAGGCACCCTAAAGGAGGAAAAGAACATGTTACAAAAAAAATCCCAAGGTCTGTATATATCCATTTCTAATCTTTACCAACATAACTCTGTTTCATTTACTATGAGAGCCCTAGAAACAATCTAGGGCAGCTTTTGACGACATGCTGCCCTCCAGATGTTGACTACAACTCACATCAGCCCTAGCACAAAATAGTACAAAATATCTGGAGGACACCAAACTGGCACAAGCTCATACAAGATATTGATTCAGCACTTTTTGTATTAGCTTTCGCCAGTTATCAAGATCTGCTACAAACTGATCTTTC
Organism: Darevskia mixta; assembly: GCA_034641385.1. Classification (NCBI taxonomy): domain Eukaryota; kingdom Metazoa; phylum Chordata; class Lepidosauria; order Squamata; family Lacertidae; genus Darevskia; species Darevskia mixta. The sequence continues at coordinate 7,501,976 of JAWWNH010000105.1, forward strand.
TGTACGTCTGAGGAAAACAACTTCCATCAACCCCAGTGAATCATCCCTGTTGGAGCTGATAGACTGATCTGATAGGGTATATGAACCTCTTCTGACATATAAACTTACTATAAAGGTAAAGGGACCCCTGACGATTAGGTCCGGTCGTGAGTGACTCTGGGGTTGCACGCTCATCTCGCATTATTGGCTGAGGGAGCCGGCGTACAGCTTCTAGGTCATGTGGCCAGCATGACTAAGCCGCTTCTGGCGAACCAGAGCATTGCACGGAAACGCCGTTTACCTTCCTGCTACAGCGGTACCTATTTATCTACTTGCACTTTAACGTGCTTTCAAACTGCTAGGTGGGCAGGAGCTGGGACCGAGCAACGGGAGCTTACCCCGTCGCGGGGATTCAAACTGCCGACCTTCTGATCGGCAAGCCCTAGCCTCTGTGGTTTAACCCACAGCGCCACCCGTGTCCACGCCACTTACTATAGTGGAAGTAAATAAGTTCACTGATGGGCCCATGCAAGTTCTGCAGTGGCCATGTCATGCTAAGGGCCACAAACAACCTGCCCACCCCTATGACTTGTTTCATTGTCCTCCTATATCCATGTAGATATATGGCCAACACAGTATGTTTACAGCATGACAAACAGTAGGTGACATTCACCCTTAGTTTTGCTCTAATTGAGTTGGTTATTTCTCATATAAAGGCACACAAAGAAATGGTTAAAGGCTACACTATGAAACCATATACAGATAACAGTATGATAATAGTATGTAGTTTAGATTTGTGTCCTTTAACAATTGATGCTTTAAGTGAGGTGTGCTGTATAAACAAGAACATCTTATGGTTTCTGGATTGGATTGTTGAAGATTTGTCATCCTTTGCATTGTTTTTTACAAGAGCTGATAGACATGGCACAACTATAAATCTTTTCAGATAATCTTACGGTGCGGCACATGTTGATTTATACTTGCTATTGTTTTAGCCACTTCAAAAAAATCAGTAGAACTCTTGAAAAATTGCATTACTTTCAGGCACTTTATAAACCCAGTAGTCGAAAACAGTGATGCTTAAGGAAAACCATTTCTCTCCCTCCAACTTCAACCAATATCCTACATCCTTTGCATTCTGTTATAATCCATCCTACTAGTCTTTTTTGCTTATGTAAGCTGATCAGAAGGATAGTGCACTATCAAAAGCTTTTTCTAAAATCCGGATTAATTATGTTCACTGTTTCTCATTTATTTGGCACTTAAGCTATGTAAAAACTAAAAATGGGAGGGGGGAGCAAGATGTCTTCAATTGGTAATTTATCAGCTACTCACCCCTAGAATTATGGGCTTTCATTCAGAGGGCCTTCTTGGTAGTGGCGCCCACTCTTTGGAATGCCCTCCCACCAGATGTCAAGGAAATAAACAAGTATTTGACTTTTAGAAGACATCTGAAGGCAGCCCTGTTTAGGGAGGTTTTTAATGTTTGAAGTTTTATTCTGTTTAATATTCTGTTGGAAGCCGCCCAGAGTGGCTGAGGAAACCAAGCCAGATGGGCGGGGTATAAATACTAAATTGTTGTTGTTGTTATTATTATTATTATTATTATTATTCAATAGGTAACCCAATTGTTCCCTTTACTTGGCATGGAGAGTAGAGTTAAGGCATGTTTTTGTTAGCTAACTACTTTCGCCTGCTACAGCTGATCCTAGGGGGTGGGATCAAGACAAAACCCAAACTGTAATACATTGCTTGCTGTTTGGGAGAAGATAGACTGCACTGAGCAGAGAGCTAATAAGGCACAAGGGAAGAGGGGCAAACACCAGATAAATTTGAATTATTTGCCAATTCAACATGTTCTCAGTAACTTAGCAAGATATGCCTAGTAATGTTGCAGTTAATGGACAGAGCCTTGCATAAAATTAGCATCTTTATCTAGTCTGTAAAATAAGTTGGCTGATTTTCTTGTCAAAGGAGTACTGAAAACAGAGAGCAGTTTATGAAAACTTGCAAAAACCATGTCACAATTTCCCTACACATCCTGTTTTTGTGCAAAAACGATACATCAGAAATAGCCTTTTTGCATCTTCATCACCCAACAAATGCACAACTTTCCAATGAAGACGGAGCTCAGACAGTTCCTGGATGGAAGAAAATATGAACAGTGTACTTTGGATACAAAACTGTTGTATTGAAAAAGGTTTTATTACAATCAAGCAGTTCTTTGAAATAAGAGGATGCCTTCACACAGAAGGCTGCCCTAAAGTAAGACACATAGCCACCCCAATTTGCCAGACAACATCTATCACTTCCCCTACTATCAATTTCTAGCTGGCAAAAGTTAACACCAGCTTCCACAGATCTTATACAACAGAGATTCCATTGATATTATGAACCTCTCTGCGTCAAAAACATGTGTTGAAAGAGCATTCTTCTTTCTTAATCAATTCAGGAGTCACATTTCACAATCTCCTAAAACAGACAGTTAGATTAAAATGAGAAGACACAGATGGTGGTCAGGTAAGTCTTGGTCTTTCCATATATTTTCCAATCTAATGCCCTGCTACCTGACAGACACAAGTTGCTCTGAAACATCCAAACTGACCATAGTAGTCTGTGCTATCTTCAACCTGACTGAATCGATGCCCAAACCCCTTCAAATAGGCCTGATTTGACTCAGGACTCCGGCAAAGCCAGTCACAGCCTCGAAAAAACACCTGCTGCACCAGTGGCAGGGCCCACTGCCAGTAGCAACGAGCATAGGGCCACTAAACACGTCACAAGTTCTGAACAAAAAATGTCTTATGCCTCCAAATCTTAAATAAAGAAGCAGGAAAAGGCCATTCAATTTCTCCTACAAGATGCCCAAGAATTTCTCAATAACCTACATCCCAGAAATTAGACAAAATAAGAATGATTTTACCTTTGTTTAATGCTTGGTTTTGATGAGTCAGTCTGAGTTTGATCACCTCTTTTTTAACCCTTGGTCTTCAAGAAATGATTGGAACTGAAATAGAAGGACAGTATGAATTTTTATATTGTTCATTGCATATTTTAAACCGTATATACTATTTTGCTGGGAGTTGCTGTACTGAGGCAATAGCTCCCAGCATCTGCTATGAAGGCTCTGTTTGCAGTAAAAAAATATGTTTGTTTTTTCCTCTTCTAGTGCTACTATTATCTGGTGAGCCAATAGAGGATTCTGCCAGCCTTAGATATTTGCTGCTTGCTCCTGGCCTCTCTGTCCAGCCCTTGAGATTGTCCCCAAGCCATGCACATTCCCAGGTCACATCCCCTTTACCAATGTCACACCCTTCATGTTCTGTAACCTCCTCAAGTGCTTTCTACTGACCATAATGTGTCCTTGATAACACCTCTTGCTTGTCTGGATGGAATGGTGGTGGTGGTGGTGGTGGTGGTGGTGGTGGAGTGTGTGTGTGTGTGTGTGTGTGTGTGTGTGTGTAGGGGTATAGAAACTTCTGGCTTGTGTGTGTCTGGGATATAGCCTAATGTACAAAGGTGATATTTGCATCCATTGCTCCACCCAGATTTTGCCTCTGGCACCATCCACCCCAGCTCCTGGGAGGTTGGCCACAAAGGGAATGTGGCCCTCAAGATTAAAAAAGTCCTCAACTCCAATTAAATGTACTCCTTTGCTGTTGACAGCATGCTGGCAACAGGTTGTGATTTAGCATTCAGTTTTATCACTATGCCTTCACTTGCTACAAGTATGGTGCTCTTATTCAAGTAGGTAATACACATTTTTAGACTGGGGATTGTGCTAATTAAACAGTACCTAATACAGCCATGACACGGGTGGCGCTGTGGGTTAAACCACAGAGCCTAGGGCTTGCCGATCAGAAGGTCGGCGGTTCGAATCCCCATGACGGGGTGAGCTCCTGCTGCTTGGTCCCTGCTCCTGCCAACCTAGCAGTTCGAAAGTACGTCAAAGTGCAAGTAGATCAATAGGTACCGCTGCAGTGGGAAGGTAAACGGCGTTTCCGTGCGCTGCTCTGGTTCGCCAGAAGCGGCTTAGTCATGCTGGCCACATGACCTGGAAGCTGTACGCCGGCTCCCTCGGCCAATAATGCGAGATGAGCGCACAACCCTAGAGTCGGTCATGATTGGACCTAATGGTCAGGGGTCCCTTTACCTTTACCTTAATACAGCCATACCTTGGTTTTCGAACAGCTTAGTTCTCGAATGCTTTGGCTCCCAAACATCACAAACTCGGAAGTGACTGTTCCGGTTTGCGAACTATTTTTGGAAGCCGAACCTCCGATGGGGCTTCCACGGCTTTCGATTGGCTGCAGGAGCTTCCTGAAGCCAATCAGAAGCCGTGCTTTGGTTTTCAAACATTCTGGAAGTCGAATGGACTTCCAGAACGGATTCCGTTTGACTTCCAAGGTATGACTGGAACCCAAAGTGAAACTATGTGGACTCAGAACCACATTTGGCATTGCCAGTTCAAACTATGCAAACTATGTCAGTTCAAACTCCCACCCTGCCCCCCAAAAGGGACTGCAGCGTCATTGTCTTAGGTGGGCACTGAGAGTAGAAAGCTTGAGAATCCCTGCCTTAAAATGTTGAAGATGATACAATTACAAACCATAATAGGGGGAAAGATGCCAAGTATTTTATCCTTTCCTGAATTTAGCACTCAAATTAACTGAGGGTTAACTGGATAGCAACCATTATAGGTTAGTACTCTATCATTAGTCATAGTTGAATACAAAAAAAAAACACACACACACACAACTTTTTAAAACATGCACACACAGACAACAGCAACTCTGCATAAATTTATATAACACTTACTGTCAATAGTGTAAAAAGGAATGCTTAAATTGCTGAATTGTTCAGATTTTAACTGCTTGGTTATATCTATTGATACAAAATATATAATGCTGTTGTGAGATAGATACAAATCTCAAAACCCACATTACATTGTGGTTCTTGATGTATGAATATTTATTAATCCCAAATATCATGCTTTTATTGTATGCTAGTCTTAAATCCACTGGGTTATACTGAACTAAATCATACATAGAGTAGGACCACTTAAATCAATGGACTTTACTACCTTTGTTAGCTATAAAGTTAAGCAGCAATCCTAACTCCACTTACCTAGGTGTGAGCCCCATTGAATTCAATGGTACTCACACTGAAATACACGTGGTTAGATATGGAGCCTTAGCAAGCTAGTATGAACTATTGATTTTAATGAGTCTACTGTTTGTATGACTTGGATACAAAACATTTGTTACAAACAGATTTCTCAGTGATTTCACTTTTGTTTAATAGCAGGGACGTTCATTTTCCACCTTGGGATTCTATAGTATAAGAAGGGCTCCTAATGTACAGGTAACTATGTCCCATCAACCTTGCACAAAAAAGCAGTCTGCACAAAACATGATTATCTACTGCAAGTACATCAACTTAACATAAAATTAAAAATTCTGATAGGTTTTTCAAATAATTCTATAGTTCAAAACATGAGCAGTTGTAAATAAGAATGTATTATACAAATAATGTTACAAGTCAACAGTGGAACAACAGTAAACAGAAAATGTTGACATACTTGCTTCTGGTTTAATGAAGCTGTAACAACAAAACCACGAGTGAATTATGTGCTTTCTAGTGCATGAAAATAGTATATTAATTAAAATATGTTATGAAGATTTGCAGTAGGTATAAAATTCAATGAAATTTCAGATATGTTAAATGTTGGTAAATGTGTAACTGGAAGGAAAATAATTGCCTGTGCAAAATATATTTAGAAAGTCAAGTGAATGAGATATGAACAAAAATCTGAAAAGCAATATTGAAAGAAACATTTCCTTTTCTCATCAGCCAATACTTAAATAGATGTTCCAACATGCAAAGTAAGTTTCTTTCTGCATAGAAGAGAACAGGAACTTTGCTAATGAACTTCGGTGGTCCAGGATTGTTTTTCATTTGCTTTTGGAATTTATAAAGATAGCATGTCCATACCTTTATAAGAACTTCATGTAAATATAAAGGTGCCAATTTCAACCCCCAGTAAAGCATTGAATTAATTAGATCCAATTTAGTTTCATCTTCACATTTTAAAAACATCTATTTCAACACAGTTAGCCAAACAGATGAACTGGTGCAAAACAAAAGTTTGTTAACTACTTAGTATTAACTAGATGTACCAGTAATACCTTCAAAGTAATTCTATATGGTACCTTATGAATGCACTTTTGCTCTGCTTTTCATCTCCAGGATATAGAAGTTAAAACTTTGATTAAAGAAGTCTTCTTCTCATAGCAATCCTGCTAATAAATCCCTGTGCTGCTGAATTCTGCTGCTGCTAAAGAGGTACCAAAAAAAGAGAGCTGCCTTTAAAGAGCCAATCACATCCTTTTGGACCTCCCAAGCTTCACTGTGCAATCAGCAAGGGCTTTGTAGCTATACAATAGGGGTTAAATACTTCCCTGTATTTATTTAAAAGCAAGAAAATCTGCTTAGTTGCTTGAACCTCTTACTTATTCAGAATATGGTTCTATTATATTTAATAGCAGATATTTGTTGCAGAAAGTAGCATTACTATAACTCCTGATTCTCAGAGTTATAAGAGTTAAGTACCAGGATTCCCTTAAGGTCTTGCCCCTACCCTGCATTTGCCCTTATATTTACTGTTCTTTGACTTTTTATTTCAATGCTCTGATATGATTTTGACCTAGCTATCTGCCACAGCATTTGATAATCAGACTAGTAGTACTCAGTTCTGATCAGATAAACATGGTAACTCCACAGAAACAATCTCTTTATGGTGACAAAGAAGTCTTTCAACTCGGGAAAAGAAAAATGTTCTGAAAGTCAGGATTGGTTAGAATAGATTACCACATTATGCACGAGACTGATACACCAGATTTATCACTTTATCCTCATTTACTTTTCAAGCAATTGCCTTGACACAATTAGTCAAGAACAATGATGCCTTTCAAACTCCCCCCTGTGGAAAAATATGACATCTGTAAATACAATATATCTCTTTGCTGACAAGCACACAATGTGGTTCTAGAAAAATTCAACTAAAAATGTTTCCCTTGCCGTTTTGCATGCTCAAAACAATAAGAAATGCTCCTTTGATGCCCACTTAGTTTCCCTAAAGACCTGCTCAGAAACTTCACAAACGTACAATCACCATGTAACATAATCTACTTCAAAGCATATTGTCAAAGAAGCCTAACACTAAGTGCAGTCTCATGACCTCTCACACTTAACAAAGCTGAGAGTGAGAGTGTCTTAACCATAGCTATTCTAGATGTGTGTTATCACTAGTCCTAGGGCTTGGTAGGTAACATTATATATTTTAAACACAAAGTTACTTTTTGCAATAATTATACAGTACTTACGTTTTCGTTTCATTTTATTTTTTGTTACGACTTCAATTACCTATTTCAATAGGCATATACATGTGCCTGTTCAATAGCTAAATGATTTGTATACAGTACTATAAATTAAGCATGCCATGAAGTTAATATTAGTACAACACCTGCAAAATTTCTACGGTGATAATCTGGCCCAAAATAAACATGCATAGATGTAACTAGTTTGAATGGAAATCATTAAATACTGTAAATACTTAACACTCCCACTGAAATCTACATTAGTCTTTAGAGTTTTGCTCTGGCTGATGTTATCATGACTTGTTGTAGTCTAATTGTCCCTCTGTTTTCTTCTCTCTACATCCTCTCACAACCTGCTTCATATACAAATGAATTGAAAACTGTATTTTGAAGGAAAGTTCTAAGATTTTATTCTGAACAATGACAGTTTTCCGTTCTTTAGACATGAATAGGAGAAGGACAGGTCTGATTCTGTAACTTGATTGACCAAGTCTAATCAGAATTATTTCTGCACACTGCTTCACTACAGCAGTAGCCCCATTAAACACTAAATGCTTCTGGAACCCGTCCCCCTTTCGCCTCCTACTGTGACCCATTACTTTCCAAACAGTAGCTACCCAGTGGGCTACTCAAAACATTCAAGGGAGGAAGGCACTATGCTAAACAATAATCTCAAAAGCCACACCAAAATCTGTCATTTTGGGTTTTGGGGGTGGCAACTATCCAGAGCCAAACAAATGATTTGTGATAGAATTCTTCTTTTTTTTAAGCCTTCAAACTACTCTTACTTTGCAAACTGATACTCTTAGTCAAGTCTAAGCACTCACCTGTACAACGAGTTTTATATCTATTTTCAGAATCAAGATGACCTAGACTAGGTGAAATCACAATTGAAAAAAGCTCTTCCATTTTTAGAAAAATTTATTGTGCGCATTTCAAACAAATTCATTTAACTAACAGCTTAACCTTAATGACACTTTGCTCAATGGGATGTCCCACTGATTTCAAATGAAATTTACTTCTAAGTGACTTTGTATACTGAACTGCAGCCTAATATGATTTGCATAATGCAATCTAAACATTTTTGTTTCGTTCAAAACCACTTGATCAAAATGATCAATTGTTACCACTGAGGGTTTTAATAGTATAATATCCATTTAGAAGAACAAATATTGTTCTTGCCTGAGCAAGCAAGTTTTTTTGCAGTTTCCACACACTATGGTCTTCAACCAAATGTTATTCCATAGTTCTACCTCGACATCCAGATTTACATTTTTGTTTTACTTAACTGTAAATCTGGATTAAATGGGAAAATAATATGGACATCATTTTGAAGAGTAGATGCTATACATAACTTGTGAGCGTAAACAGCAGACTCTACAAAAAACTCTTAGGTGAAAGTCCCCAGGGTCATATTTGAGATACCACCTTAAGCTCTGTGCCACAAAGGTTATTTGCATTTCTAATGATGGGGATGGACCCTGGAACACCCGCCAGCTACAAACCTGATCCTCTAGAGCAGGGTTTCCCAAACCTGTGTCTCCAACTGTTGTTGAACTACAACTCCCATCATCCCTAGCTAGCAGGACCAGTGGTCAGAGATGATGAGAATTGTAGTCCAACAATAGCTCGAGACCCAAGTTTGGGAAACGCTGTTCTAGAGTGAGTGGACCCCCGTATCAAAAAAGTATCACTCATCTGAGCAAATGAACACTGTCTAACATTGTCTCTGCCTTTTGGGACCGAACTTCTGTTTTTTTACTCATCCTGCCCATTGTCACAGCTAAGCACCAATTTACCATTTCTATAACCTTATCCTGGTTAGATGAAAAGGAGAGTAGAGCTACATGACACCAGCATATTCATGAAATGCACCCCAAATCCCCAGATTATCTGACTCGGCAGTTTCACATAGATGTTAAACAGCATGGGGATAAGACAGGACCCTGTGGAGTGTCATAGCACAATTGCCACAGCAACTGCAGAAATTCCCCAATACCACCCTCTCAAGACAGTCATCCTAGAATGAATGGAACCACTGCAATGCAGTATCACCCACGAGGGAAATAACCCTCTCCCACTGTTGTTTCCCGGCATTTGGAGGCATACCATTATCATACAAATCAAGATGACAAGATTTTTATGCAGTTAGTCACAAGACAATGCAAACTTTTAGTCCTTCTCATTCTGAAGAAAACTCCTCCTCGTACCAGAACACTGTTCTAGCGAAGCCTCACACTTCACAAGTGTTCCTGAAATGGGAGCCTTTGGGGGGAATCACAGAGTATATAATTATAACTTCTACACTTCCTGAAGACTTCAGTGGTTCTGCTATACAGGGCCAAAGCAGAGATAGCAAACATGGTGCCTTTCAGATATTGCTGAACTCAATCAGCCCAAGCCACCATGGTCAATGGTCAAGGATAGAATCATAGAATTGCAGCTTTGGAAGGAACCCTGAGCATCATCTAGTCAAACCCCCTGCAATGCAGGAATCTCAACTAAAGCATCCATGACAGATGACCATCCAAACTCTGTTTAAAAAGCTCCAAGAAATGACCGCCGATCACCTTCCAAGCAAGTTCATTCCACTGTGGCGCTGTGGGTTAAACCACAGCGCTATATATACCCTTATATAGCTGTTAAATGTTGATCCTGTACAGAAGTAAGCCATATGGTTCCTACCAGATGTTGCAGGACTACAATTCACATCATCATAGGTATGATAGGTAAAGGTAAAGGTAAAGGGACCCCTGACCATTAGATCCAGTCGTGACTGACTCTGGGGTTGCGGTGCTCATCTCACATTATTGGCAGAGGGAGCCGGCATACAGCTTCCAGGTCATGTGGCCAGCATGACTAAGCCGCTTCTGGAGAACCAAAGCAGCGCACAGAAACGCCGTTTACCTTCCCACCAGAGCGGTACCTATTTATCTACTTGCACTTTGACGTGTGCTTTCGAACTGCTAGGTTGGCAGGAGCAGGGACCAAGCAACGGGAGCTCACCCCGTCGCAGGGATTCGAACCGTCGACCTTATGATCGGCAAGCCCTAGGCTCTGTGGTTTAACCCACAGCGCCACTTGCGTCCCCATGATGTAGTTACTTGGGATCTAATACCCTCCCCATTCTAGTCATTTAACAGGAGCACACAGATAAAATGTAACTGTCAAGGTTGTGCCCCATGTCCTCAGCAACTTCAACCCTAATTCCTTGCTCCAGAAAACCATTGCAAATCAGGCTCCTTTTCTCCACTGTTCTATGTATGATCATTTGTTTATCTATTGCATTTATATCCTAGTTATCCTCTGAGGTTCTCTCCGTCCCTACTTTACCCTCAGAACCACCCTGTGAGGTAGTCTAGGCTGAGAGACTGTTACTGGCCCAAGTTCACCCAGGTGAGTGGGGGAACTGAACCCTAGGTTTCACAGGTCCAACCCTCTAAGCACTATACCACAATGGTTCTTCATTTACACACAAATATAATCAAGAACAATTGTGAAAAAGTGTTGAGGTGCTAGGGTAAAAGAAAAAGATTGGTTATCATTGGGGATATGACTCAAGAAATACTAGATAATGCTAGAATTAAAATGTTTTCAGATTTGATGGTGACCATATCTTAAAGCAGCAGCATCTAGACATAAATTACACATTATATTTGGATGACATTTTCATGAACTTTATAGGGTTTAATAAAATAAATTAGTTTGCACACTACTTATATAAATGAATTATTCTAAATGTTAGAAACAATTAAAAATACATTAGTAGGAAGCATTCCAGACCAAAAAGTTACCTACAAGAGAATTCTATTTTTTTAAAAAAAAAAAAAACATTCAAAAAAATTCCACCTCTCTTATCCATAAATGAATTCTGAAGTGGGGCAATTCATGCAGAATGATCAGCTAGTAGAAATGTCCTCAGGTTATAAAAAAAAGAAAAAGAAAAGGCTGAATACATTTCATAGATAATAATATAATTCAAGTCAGCAGAAAAACTAAAACAGCTAGGCAGTCTTGGAATTGCTTCTGTAGAACAGATAATACCTATCTCAAAGGACTGAGTTCACTAAAAGCAGCCTGCTACAAGCATCTGCAAGTTTTCAACTTAGAAGGCAATCCTCTGCCACCATCAGAACTTTTTTTATGATCAATCATTCTGGAAACCTGGGGTGCAGTTAGTACCTAACTTTTTAAAGCCCCTGTGGTTATCCTTTTTCTTTCAGAAACCCATTCCATTGGATTTAAACTGCATACTGACTATAGGAGGGTTGGGTTGGGGAGGGAATCCCAGCTCAAAAGGGGCTGCAATGAATTAAAATCCAAATCCCACATTTTAAAGTTTGCATAACTTAAATGAGAAGCCAATATATTTATCAAAGAAATGGACATAATAATCAAAAGTACAGCAAACAAAAAACAAAAAAAAACCCCATTAATTGCAGCAGAGAGCCTCATCATCCACGTTCCAAGAGAAGGAGAAAGGTCAAGGTTGAGAGAGGGCTACAGAAAACCTAAGTTAAAGGATGAGACCTATTTTTCAATTGTATACATGTATGCTTGATTTAAGGGACCCAGGTGGCGCTGTGGGTTAAACCACAGAACCTAGGGCTTGCTGATCAGAAGGTCGGCAGTTCGAATCCCTGCGACGGGGTGAGCTCCCGTTGCGCGATCCCAGCTCCTGTCTACCTAGCAGTTCGAAAGCATGTCAAAGTGCAAGTAGATAAATAGGAACCGCTCCGGCGGGAAGGTAAACGCCGTTTCCGTGCGCTGCTCTGGTTTGGCAGAAGCGGCTTTGTCATGCTGGCCACATGACCTGGAAGCTGTACGCCGGCTCTCGGCCAATAAAGCGAGATGAGCGCCGCAACCCCAGAATCGGACACGACTGGACCTAATGGTCAGGGGTCCCTTTACCTTTACCTTTATGCTTGATTTAAGCACTGTGAAATAAAAACAGGGCTTAAACTCTCTTAAAAAAAAAAAAAAAAAAAAAAAAAGCAACTTAATTTCTCCCCCATCCCTAAGCCTCCACCAACTGAAACACAGCAACTGGATACATAAGACAAGGGCCTCTAGATTTAAAATGTTCTTCTAAAAGGAGTATTTAATTTAATAATAGCTGCTTCCACTCCTGCACATTTTTCTATAGCTGCCGGGATTTAGTGATTTCAGCAGGCACTCTCGTTCATGGTATTACGTTGCGTAATTTAGAACTTTATAAGCTGTTTTCAGAATTCTGATAAAGCAGCTTACAAATTAATAAATTTATTAAATGTATTAATAAATGTACTACAAAACCATGCATTTGGTTGGTCCCTGGTGCGATACAGTCAATCTTAATACTGTTATTTTGAGTATATAAGAACAAAAATGATGCCATTATTTTAACTTAACACCTTAATCATGTGCTTCTCCCCCCCTGCAACACCCACTTGCTGAAATTCTTTCAACAGCTGGTTCAAAAAAACCTGTTGATCATGCCTAAATCCACCATATTTCAAAAGATCTGCCTTCAGTTCACAATTACATGAAGGAACATTGCATATGCTATTTTAAACTTTCATTCTACTTAACCATTTTTTTATTTGTGCAGTACTCTCTCTTGCATACAGCAGCACTTCCACTGCTGAAAATGAAACAATACAATCATGAAAACAACTGTTTTTTGAACCTTTAAATTGAACTTTGTAATGCAGACCAACACAAGCACCACACAATGTGTGGTTCCCAACTTAATACGGAAAAAAATAAAATAATTTATTGATATGCAAGTTGGAAGTACCAAAGTTTGAACAAGAAGACAGACTTTGTACAGAAATTCATTGCTAAAGATAAAGAGAACTGTAAAATAAAATTATCCACAGTGTTTTGCCTATTTTTCACCTCAGTTAATTAAAATCACAGCATTAAATTTTGTTGAAGATAGTGATTTGCTAAAAAAAAAAATATGGCAAGTATCTACATGCTATCAAAAATCCCTACTATATAAATAACACTGAATTATGCATGTTGTTTAATGAAGATTATAAAATATGTCTGCCAAAGAAGAAAAACAACATATGGGCCAGCATAATCCATTCATTGGTTTATGAGCCAAATGTCCCCCTGAGTATGTAAAATGCGTATGAGTCCCAAGTGATGAATTTTACATTTGGATCAGTGATTTAGCTAAGAGATGTATAAAAATATCACATGTAGGTTGATGGCTCCCCATTGACTACACATCCAATGATATTCATTAAGCTTTTCTTGTTGTGAAAATAAGTCACACTCATGAAACATTCCATATATGCTACTTTCAGGTAGACAAGCAAAAGCAGTTTGTGTAAAACGGATAAAACCCTTTTTATTTAAATAATGATCTATATGTGGCATGAGTTACAGCTATGAATGGGACCTTTTCTACTGTGTAGGGAGCAACTGTCCAAAAAGAAAGACACACAGAATAAAATTGGGGGAGGGGAGAGAGAGAAATAGAATAAATATCCTGAATATCCAAAGACAATGAAGTTAAAACAACAAATTGTGTGAGATGAGCAGTGATGAAGTGACACATGCAAATCCCCCCTTGTTTCCAACCCTGCCTTGGAAGTTTCACTTTTGCAACATGCCGGATACTCTTGCATTTAACTCTTGTCTATTCATTCTGGCAGCCGTGTAAACCTAGGAAAAGTGTTTCATCAGTGCTTCAGAGCTTTGGCAGCACTGTCTAATACAGCGAAAATGATATGGTTCAATTACTCTATTGTATTTCAATCTTTCAGTGAAATCAACGCTTCAATAAAACCTTGAAGTAGCTCATAAAGGTAAAGGGACCCCTGACCATTAGGTCCAGTCGTTACCGACTCTGGGGTTGCTGTGCTCATCTCGCTTTATTGGCCGAGGGAGCCGGCGTACAGCTTCTGGGTCATGTGGCCAGCATGACTAAGCCGCTTCTGGCGAACCAGAGCAGCGCACAGAAATGGCGTTTACCTTCCCACCGGAGTGGTACCTATTTATCTACTTGCACTTTGACGTGCTTTCGAACTAGGTGGGCAGGAGCAGGGACCAAGCAATGGAAGCTCACCCCGTCGTGGGGTGATTGGCTGTTGCCATTTGGGTTTCGCCTGCCACATAGCAAATCGTCACAACTTGTAAGGTTGTGGATGTTATGGAATGGTCTTACTTGCGTGTAAGACACAGCAAAGACACATGCCCGACTGGCATGATCTCGCCTTCCAAGATCGTCCGGGAGCTTATCAGCTTCTTCAGCCCGAACATCACAGCGACTGGTGTCGGCAGACATCCAGCACACTCATTAAAATAGCAGATAGTGTGCGGTAGCGTAACAGACACAGCAGCTCAGCATTGTAGCTAAAACTACTTTATTACATATTTACATTCACGGAGCTCTACATCATGGCTCCTCTCTCTCTAGCATCAGGCAGCCGAGAGAGAGAACAAAGGACAAGAGTCCTATTTAGAGGATACATAGCAAATCAAGACTTCCTATCTGCCGTCACTTCCTCCTTCCACTCTGTGGGATGAAAACATAAATACAGTCATGTGAAAACAATAAGACCATGACTGAACACAGGGAATGAATCTAATAACAGTGGATAGGCTCTGGTTCAGGTGATCGGGATGGGAGAACGCTCTCGCCGTCCCTATGTGAAGGGTAGTCCGTTAAAGGAATCCAGGGACTTGATTTGGTCAACCCCTGAGAGGGGGTTGTGCCCATGCCTGAGTCCAGGGGGACATTTGGGTGGCAGAGATAGTCTGTTCCTGGCTTTTCACTTATCCAGGTGTTCACCCTTGGCTGAACTATGCTGGAACCCTGGGTCAGCACTACCTGCATGGCAGGGACCTAGTTGAACCAGAGCCTATGCAACCATTCGCTTTCTGTAATCAATAAAGTTGTGACCTAAATTCTGCCAAAAGCCAAACTAAAATTTGAGTCAAATGTGTTTTTATTTAGGGGGGAGGTCTCTGGATCTTAACGTGCAAATATATATTTTTAGAGAATAATGTTGATGCTTGGGTAGTGAAAATTATGCCTACATATACATATAATTATGGTATGCAGAAAAAAAGCTGGAATGCGCATGAAAAAGTTTGAAAATACCACTGAAAGGAAAAATATATGTAGGAATTGTGTGCCCTTATGAAATCAGAGACAAAATAACAGTTTAATTCATGAAGCCATGCTGTCATTATTCAGCTATTTTAATGCTGAACTTGAACAATAAAATGCCCATTCTATTCTTTGTGCCCTAACAGGAATTTCTAGCTAATGTTAATATGGTTGAAGGAGGAAACTGTATCCTAGTTACTTTTCTACCAAACTGAAACAAACTTTAGACCTATGGTCTGACCTCACTGGCACCAATTTTTCCTATTGACACAAATTAATTAATGCAAAGCAGATTTTATGGTCTAAACATGTGGGCGTTTTCTGGTAACCAACAGAATAAGACCACTTCTGAAGTTGTCCCCTAAACCGTATGCCAGAATAGCTATCTTTCCTTATTTGTATCCCTTTTCCCTCAAACGTGTAGGCCAAAGCTGCTGTCAGCATACAAAAACAATGATTATCTGGCAATAAAAATGCTACAATAAACTTATAAACTTTCCAGTTATACCTAATGAAACACCAGTATAGTTAACAAATGCAAAAGTCATAAGCAATATGTAAAGGTAAAAGGTAAAGGACCGCTGGATGATTCAGTCCAGTCAAAGGCGACTATGGAGTTGCAGCGCTTCATCTCACTTTCTGGCCAAGGGAGCTGGCGTTTGTACACAAACAGCTTTCCTGGTCATGTGGCCAGCATGACTAAACCACTTCTGGCGCAACAGAACATCGCGACTGAAACCAGAGTGCACGGAAACGCCGTTTACCTTCCCGCCGCAGTAGTACCTATTTATCTGCTTGTACTGGCATGCTTTCGAACTGCTAGGTTGGCAAAAGCTGGGACAAAGCAACGGGAGCTCCCTCCATCACGGGGACTCGAACCGCCAACCTTCCAATCAGTAAGTCCAAAAGGCTCAGTAGTTTAGACCACAGCGCCACCAGCATCCCTAAGCAATATACAATATATACAATACAACCCATATGTTAGCTCAAAATATATACACATATCCCCGATCCAGCAGCCAATAGACAATGCAGACATACCATTAAATTTGTTCATTTATAAATTTCGAAACATTGTTTAAGGGTCCTATGTAGAGCGTATTACAGTAGTCTAACCTGGACATGACTCACATGTGCAATAAACCATTACAGAAAAACGAATCTTGATATAATTATGTGTACAATATTGATGTGATTGTACATATGATCACATACAACACAATTACATCAATATTTTCCCCCTGTAATGTTTTATCGATACACACACATGTTTCTCTGTGCTCGATAAGATTTTGGAAGCAGTGCTGGATGTAGGATTTTGAGGTCTCTTGGCCATGGCATCCTCAGCGGGAACCCAGACCTTGAAGAGGCAGGACATGCAAACTGATAATTATTTTAAGAGCTTTTTGAATACTCTATGCAAAGTGGAAATAATAGCACTGCTAGGACACTGGACCCTCTGCTGATCTTGGGGCCCAGGCAAATACCCAATCTTGACAACTTCTGAAGCTGTCCCTATTTAGTTTATTTAGTTTCCTTAATTAATTTCTAGCAAACACAGGTCATTAGACTCAGGATTCAACAGCGATGCCAAACAAAGCTTTTCAAGTGGACATTATTTACCTTAAGGCTTCCTCTACACCAGCTACACAAATTTAACTAAATATGGCCATACATTTTATTCAAGTGTTGCCATAGAATCTTGACTAACACAAAATAGCATTTACCTACTTCGTTTCCATGGTTTTTTTGGGGGGGAGGGGGTTGCTTCTGAAACTTGAAGGACTTTGTTTTCTTAGTCACAGCATTACAATGTATGTATATTATCTTGTACTGAAAGGAACGGAAAGCCTTGGCAGGTAGAGGAGGGATTGTGTGTGTGTGTGTGCATGTGTGTATATATCAACCAGGAAAACATTAAAAGACTGAGTAAATGCCTTGGCAACTGAATTCATATACAAGTACCAGAAAGGTGAAATTATCTGAACCTACCCATATTCGTTCTGTCTGCTTTCTGGCTAATTCTGTTCTCCTGTACTTGTAATGGCATGTTTAAAAAGCATCCTTCATGAATGTATCTAATCCTTCTGGAAAAGCATTTGTGCTGGTGATCATGACAGCAACCTGTGGCAATGAATACTATAGGTACATTATGTGTTTTGGGGCGGGGATTCTCTTTTGTTTTAAACCTACTGTCTACCAGTTTCGATACATGAGCCTAGGAAGGCTCATATTGTGACAGAATGAATCACTTTCACATAAACCTTTCCAATACATACCATCAGTTATGTTCAAAACCTAAATTGTTAGAGAGCATTTATTCATATGAAAGATGCTCCATTTTCCACCCCACGCCCAAATGCCCTTTTGGCACCCTCTCCAGAATTAGTATATGCATTTTTTTTTAACTTAATGCGACTATTTTACATACATATACAATACAGGACCATATTATTCTGAACACCTACATAAGGTTGCCTTCTGAAGATTGTTCACAAACTTCCACGGGTACAGAATGCTGCTGGTTGCTTATTGGCATTAGATAATCAAAGCATGTGACAGCACTCCTATACTAGTTGCACTGGCTGACATTGCATATATGGGCCTAATTCAAAGTGCTGGATTTAATCTTTAAAGTACTGAATGGTTGGGGACCATGTCATTTGAAGGACTAACAACACCGCTATGAACCTGCCTGGCATTAAGAACTGCCTCGGAAGTCATGCATGTAAGCCGACTTGCAAGGGCAATTTGGTTGGTGGAGACAAGATACAAGGCCTTTTCTGTGGTGGCCCCCAGCTTGTGGAATTGCTAACCAAATGAAGTGG
The DNA here is from genome assembly GCA_034641385.1 of Darevskia mixta. NCBI lineage: Eukaryota > Metazoa > Chordata > Lepidosauria > Squamata > Lacertidae > Darevskia > Darevskia mixta. The sequence goes on from JAWWNH010000105.1 coordinate 7,520,272, forward strand.
GTATGGCCTCGATGCATTCAACCTAAGTGGTTTTTAAAAGCCTCCTCCTAAATAAGAACTTTAATTTTTTTAAAGAGAGTGCTCTCTTAGAATGGGCAGATTTTTATTTCTTCTGTGTGTTGTTTTCTGTTTTAGCTGGCTTGTGGTTTAAAATGAGTGCTAATGCTTCTGCCCAGATACTTTCAATCTGCCCTCTGTCCTTATGATTCCATGAATACCAGTAGTTGAGAATCACAAGCAGCTAGAGTGTTGTTGCATTCAGCCCCTGCTTGCAGGTTTACCAATCATCTGATTGTGGTTGGCCACTGTAAGAACAGGATGCTGGACTAGGTAGACCTTTGGCCTGACTCAGGAAGGATCTTATTATTACAGTATTATATATATTCTCTTTTGTTTTCAGACTTTTCCCTAGCCATACAAAGTACCATGTTTTCACTGCTTCAGTAGAGCATTTATTCTTCTCCACCATTTTACTTTTTCTTGGACCAATTCTCCTAAAGTTTTTTGGTTTTTTTTACAATCCAGTTTGGGCTCTATCATCCTGAATAATTTGGCATTAACAGTAAATTTGGCTACTGTACTCCCAAGCCCTATTTCCAGACCATGTGTGAATCATGACCTTTGATATATCTACCCTGTGGGACAAGCATTTTATAAAACAACAAGGTACATGCCTTGAGCAGATATTCTAAAGTTTAGGTGTGGTGCTGAAGTTGTGATCATGTTCAATAGCTCTTCTCACGCTCTTCATGCATTTCAAGAGATGGTCGGCACAAGTCTGCATGCATACAAACTGAAGCTTGCAAAGACTTCTGCATAGCACTCTGGAAGACCTCACAACCAAGCCCAGTGAACAGTGTTCCACAGGCTCAGACATCTACTGATCTTTGCGCCTTGTGAAACTCCATGCACAGCACTTCATAAAACGTCCCAATCAGCTGATCATCTGAGCATGCTTTGCAGGGCTTTGCAGGTGCTGCCAATCAGCTGAAAAACCTCTTCCACTTGAACCATGTCCTACCCCACACCTGACACATGGAGTAGGCAGGCATGGTTTGGTCAAAACGGCCTCAGGAGCCAAATGGGGAAGTCTGGTAGGTTTCATTAGGTTTGTTGGCTGGAGGTCCATAATAACCTTAACAATTGTCACACTAGTAACAGGAACTACAGGAACTTTTCCTTTGCTTTTCTCTTTAATTTCCTATTCATTGTAGGTTGGGGGGGGGGCAAAATGTGGCTTTGGCATCCCATTTTGTATAATTATTCTACGCACCCTAGAGTAAAAACCCTTTGCTCACATGATTTCTTTTATTAAAACACACCATTCTTCCCTAGTTGCTGTAATCACAGCTACTGTGCAATGGCATGCAGAAATAACCATGCCTCATGTCTATATTTACATGTGATTATTTTTGCAGTAAAGGTATGACAGCATGCCATCTGCAGAAGCTGCAGGGTATGAAATTAATTTCCATCGCTTCTTAAGGATGGTGAGAAATCCAAGCAAGCCACCAGACTTTCTTTCTTTCTTTTTCACTTAATAAACAGAGCATAAGGCCACACACTAAAAATAAACCTTCTTCCACATACTGCAAGCTTTCAAATGAAAAGGTATATTCAAGATAGTGAAATGTCTGCCAGGCCTTCTCAACAGTTAATCCCTGCTACAAGGGTAGAAAACAGCAAGTTCTTGAGAGATGGCAGGTGATTAAAATGGACAAGATTTTTTTGTCTATGGAACTTGAGAGAGCAGGATTTCTGTCAAATTCAATCCCCCACTGATTCCCAGGAAAAGAGCTGACAGCACATTCAGCATTCAACAATGAGTGTGCTGTGCTTCCAAGGACTTGCTGAGAGTTTTGAAATCCGGGAACTGGGAGGCAGAGGAGATCCTTGAACTTGAATGATGAACAATGCTTTCGAAACAATGTGCAAGATATTGTTAAAAAAAGAAGAAAAATATGCAGACAGACAGGGATAGTGTGAGTCTCAGAAAAGAGGATTCACTCAGAAAACATTTTATTTGCCTAACCCTTTATTTTCTTACATATTTTGGAACTCTAATGTACACACGAAGACCTCCAGGGGATGAATGATTCACCAATGGATGGGCCAGTTCCACATGTATTTATTCATTGACAGTCATACCCCACACTTTCAAGTCCCAAGGGAGCTTACAAAAATTATTGAAGTAAACAAAACAATGAAATATGCAATAATGCAAACCACATAAGAGCACAACCAAGCAACAGTGTTGAGCATGAAAAGGAATGAAGGTGGGATGAGGAGAGAAAGTATTCAGCAACAGATAACATCCAAAGGTTTTTGTATCAATAATCAGGTTGTAACTCAGCCAACAGATCTCTTTAGAGGGATACTCCATGACTTGGCCTCCATTCATGAAGGAATCTGACCTCTGTGCACAAAGAATTGCACATAGAATAGCAAGATCCTTCATACAGTGTGGCCTCAAGCAGTCTGGGGCTTTAATTATTAAGACTGAAACCAGTAGTTGCTCCCAGAAACAAAATTGTAGCTAGTTTATTTAGAATGGCAGTGCAGATGGAAAAATGCCCCATATGAATACTTTGCTAGTGAAACAGAAAACCTCTCAGAAGTCCAAGAGAATTAGCAGGATCACACTCGCCTTCCTCACTTCTCGATGCAGGTCATGCATTACGATGACTAAGGTAGATTTAGTCCCACAATCATGCCAGGAAATGCATCTAGATCAGACCTTTGGTGTCTAGGTGCTACTGGCCTGCAACACCCATCGGCCCCAGTCAGAATGGCCAATGGTTAGGGATGATGGGAACTGGATTTCATTTAGAGGGCTACAGGTTTCCTGCCTCAAGTCTAGGTAATCAGTATCTTCTAGGATAACCTAGAGCTGTGTTGCTATGACATTTTCAAGCACCTAACCCAACAATGGTATATTTGAAACTAGCCAATTGTAAGGGATCTTGTAGCTGTCAATAGCCTCTAATCTTAATGTTATGACCTCCACAATCCAACAAGCCACCCTAGATCTGTCACATCACACAATCAGAGAGGATGTGAGTGGTACAGTCTTCACTCTGTCCTAGTCTTCATTACATTCTTGATGGAAATACCAACCCAGTATCTATCAAGTTAAAGTTGAACCAACAATAAGCAACTTTATATGCTAGTGCTTCACAAGATATTAAGTCTGGAGAAATCAATGTAACCTCCATCAGCTCAAGCAGAGAGACTGTTAGGCAGTGGGGTGGTTGTCACACAACAAAATCCCTATCCTGCTTCAGGTGCCAGCCCCAGGTATAAACACTCAGAATTGTAAGCCTGCCTTTTTTGGCTCAACATCTCTCTCACACACACACCTGCACACAGCCGCCCCACCTGGTCAGTCCCCCAAACGAATATTAACATCCTTGCAATGCAAAATGCAGTAGGTAAACCTGTTCAGTTAGGTCTCTGACCAGCCAACATTCAACAGCATAGAACCTAATCAAAACAGGCCAGTGCAAATAAATGCAGTAGTAAATCTCATAGTAAATGTGGTAGTTTATCTAAGGTAGCATGTCACTCAGGCTGTGTAAACGTTGCCAGCTGGATTGTTCTTTTTCTCAATTAGGACCAAAGTTGGTTTTGGGAGAAACTGCATCAAAATGCAGCATAGGAAACAACAGGTAGATAAAGGATATTCTGTATATAGATTGTGTGTACACTGCTAGTTCCACTAGTGCTGAGAGCACACTGGATGGGAGTGTGCACACAGCCACAAATTATCACATGAGAATTGAGAAGCATACTTCTGTGAACCAGTCCTAAATCCAAGAGTTTTGAATAAACTGAACTGTGCACTCTAATATGAGCGCTTGCGCTTATAATAAGCCACCTTTCATCCAAAGGCCTCAAGGGACTTAAAAGATGTAAAGTGGAAAGTGAGTAATTCCAAATGGAATTGAAATGAATAGATCAAATGACGTATTATCCATCCATCCATCTCTTTCTATCTTTCTCTCTCTCTTTCTCTCTCTCTCTCCAGAGCATAGGTGCCTAACTAGGTTAGGAATTAGGCAGCAGGGAAAATAAAATATTCTCACACACATATATGACTGCAAAAGGCTTGTTTCATTATGTTTTTGGGGTCCCTCATTGCAACTTAACATTTGTTGTGCTGTACGTGTCAAATTGATTTTTATAAAGTGCCTGTTTTTCCATTGCAAAAGAAACTGGAACAATATTGACACATGACCCAGAAAATGGGGATAGCTACACACACTCTCACTAAATGTGCCCCAAATTGAACAGGATCTTCAGCCACATCCTGACAGCAAGGGAAAGGGCATACTGGACTGGACTTTTTTCAGTGTGTTTGCAAAGGATAAAAGGTTAAGGGTGAACAAATAATATTTATGCATAGACCTTTTACCAAAGCAAATGACATTTTTATTGAACTCTGATTAGTTTAAGCATGTAACGTTCTTTTCTGAATACTGTACCATAACCTATTGCTTGTGTCATTGAAAGAAACAGTACTGCTGTTGTTATTCAAAATACCACTGAACTGTGTCTGTGGTCCCTGAGTCATATTGCCGGAAGCCTGAATGTACAAAAATGAAAAAGATGAATTTGTTGTGCTGTGAATAGATGTCTGCTGCATGCATGCATTTAAAAGGCACATAATTGATCAGATGAAGCCAAATGGTTTGCACCAAGTGCAAGTTCATTAAACAAATGTCTTCTTAGAAGCCCTCTATTAAATTGAGTATTACTGATCTAATTGGTCTTATCTTGCATTTGGGGAGGGGGCTTTTATTGGGCCTTTTAAAGTGTCTGTTAAAATAATGCATGAATCACTCATTTATTAATCCAGAATGAACTCAATAAGCACAGAAGTTGGCTGATCTCACCATAGCCAGAAGTACAGAAGACAACTGTTTGACTCTGTATTGGTGATGGATTTTCTTGTTTTCCTTTCCTTTTTTAAAAGTTACAATACAGTAGAATAATCAAGTTCTTAACAAGGGTTTTTAATTTTACTATCTATGAAATATCCGCTCAATTCTGACTTAACCTCCACTCCCAGAAATCTTTGTTTAACTGTTAGAGATTGATGGAGGTTATTATTGCCCAAGGGAAAACAGCAGCATTCAGAAGTATGCTACACCTAGCACCCAAAAATACTAAGAGAAAATAATGAACAATGCTAGGAACTAGCTTTTTTATTGTCAGAAAAATACGGGGGATGGTATTCCTGGGTGATAAAATGCTGGCTTTTCTGATGCCAAGACAAAACCCACAACTCCCACAGCTGACACAGAGAAGTGATAAAAAGAGAACTGATGTTCTAAGCAATGAAACTTTTAGTGAATTTCACAGGGGAGGGGGCATGGAGAAACAGGTTACTATAATATATCACTCTTGCAGCTACATCCCTGATTCCATGCAAGCTGCAAGTTCAGCAACTGTATAGAAGCAATGAGAAAGTTGCCTTGCCTTTTTTGTTTTTAATTTAACATGCTACTTAACTCCAATACCTGCTGAGCCATGCCTTAAAATCTCTAGGGCAGACCCTGTTTGTAGCAGTGGCACAAGATAGTGCCTTGTCCATGCCCCTAGCTGTGGAATTTATTGCCCATCAAGCTGTATTTGTCCTTTATGTTGTCATAGTTCTTGCCACATCTAAAAATGTATTTGTGCAGGTTTTTGGAGGTCGGCTGGGGTTATACAGCTCAGCATTCCTCCTCTGATGTACTGTACAAACTGCCATAGCTGATACATATTTTTGTATGGTTGCTTTAATGTATTTGTAATTGCATTTTTATTCAGTTGTATGCCATCTTGGTCTCCTATGGGTGAGAAATATAAATAAAATAAAATAAAAGTTTCAATCTGTTTCAGATAAGATTTTCAGTAGTACATTCAGACTATCTAGAGTTACAATAGCCTAAGAAAGAAGACTCTATTAAGAATACATCCTCATAGAACAGGATGCAATAACCAAAACAGGGCAGGGGGCAGACGTTGTCAGAAGAACAATGTGTCTCTGACCTTTTAATCCTTGCCTTCAAAGAAAGCATGTACAACACCTTTGAAGACTTGCCTGGGTATTAGAGGAAGACAGGCAGCAGAGCAGACAGACTTCTGTTTCTTATTGTTGCTTGTTTTTTGAGCCTTTGTCAATAGTTATTTGATGTGCAAAATACTTTTTCTACCTTGATTAAAAATGTGCATTGTTCATAACCTTGACAAACATTTATGAATGTTTTACATATATATGCTTCCTGTATCACAGACTCCAGGGGAACTTCAAAAAGAGCTTTTAAAGATATTGACTACAAGGTATACCGGTATATCCAATACTTAAAACCTGGGTAGCTGTTTTATAATATAATAATAATTTATTATTTATACCCCACCCATCTGGCTTGGTTTCCCCAACCACTCTGGACGGCTTCCAACAAAACATTAAAAATACAGTACAATAAAACATAAAACATTAAAAACTTCCCTAAACAGGGCTGCCTTCAGATGTCTTCTACAGTAAAAGTCAGATAGTTGTTTATTTCCTTGATATCTGACGGGAGGGCGCTCCATGGGGCGGGCGCCACTACCCAGAAGGCCCTCTGCCTGGTTCCCTGTAGCCTCACTTCTCGCAGTGAGGGAACCGCCACAAGGCCCTCGGAGCTGGACCTCAGTTTTAAATCTTCCAGGAGTGGACCTAAGGGAAGCCTGATTGTTCCCTCAGGCACGGCCCCCTTCCGCGCCAGCCTGCCATTGGCCAATTTGGCAGGCTGATGTGGAGTGGATTTCAAGCCACCGACGTTACTTTTGCCAATTCCATCTCCTCTGCAAACCCCAGTTCTACATCTGAAGGATCCACAGAGATCAACAAAAGTAACCTCCGACCCCTCCATGCCAGGGGGAAAAGATCTGGATTCAGCCCCATGGCATTTTCCTACACTACATTCACAACATACAAAATCTCTTATAAAAAAATTGTTTCACACATTTTGGTTTTTTTAGCTGCAACTATGATCGGAGATAAGCTTCTACTGCTGCCTTGCGAACGAAGCTCAAAGGGTCAATTCACATGTACTGCATCACTTTAAAGATATTTCTTAATTCGTATTGTATTATTTAGATAAATTCCATAAACAAGTCAGAAAAACATTGCCAGGTGGTGTTCCAATTCTGACATAAATAATACATTTTAAAATCAACTGAGTTCTAAAAGCTAATTATGCTGTTCCACAATGCATCCAGTCCAGCACAACTGAATAAACATCAAATCAACAGTAGAATATAATGTACGAACACTGTACATCCTTACAGATGGTAATTAACAGGCTGCTATTATCTGAATAGAAGTCTGTTGTCATCATTGTCCCAGATTTTCCTCATACAGAATAAAAACTGCTGATTCCAGACTTTTGATTCTATGGGTAGATTTGATCTGCATTTAAAAGCTATTTCAGCACATTGTTATAAGAATTATAATAAAAAAATGAGTATGGGCCATACGATAGCAAGAGATAGCACACTTTTTCAAACTGTTATTCAAACCACTTGAAATACTGCCAGTTATACATTTCAAACCTGAAAGTGTATTTTAGCAGAGAAAATGTTAATCATTACGTTTCTGATTGTATGTTCAGCACACCATCTGCTCTTGTAGTATGGGGGGAAATAAATTTCACTTGCAAGGTTTCTGTGATTTACTGCCAGAAAGACTAATCTCCTAAAAATAAGGTCAAGCATTCACCATACACTGAAGAAGGTGGCAGTCCATTTCTAGAACCTGCTTCAAGCTGAGTCAATACTTCAGAGTGAGAGTACACGGACAATGAGGTTTGTCAGGTTCCCATAATGCCTTTCTCATGTAGCCTGAGAGTAAACTGGAAGAAGTTTCTAATGAATCTGCTTTCACTAAATGTGAATATCATGAAATGCATCCTACTTACTGTATTTACAAGCCACTAGGAGATATATAAGGGACCCAGGTGGCGCTGTGGGTTAAACCACAGAGCCTAGGGCTTGCTGATCAGAAGGTCGGCGGTTCGAATCCCTGCGACGGGGTGAGCTCCCGTTGCTTGGTCCCAGCTCCTGCCCACCTAGCAGTTCGAAAGCACGCCAAAGTGCAAGTAGATAAATAGGAACCGCTCTGGCGGGAAGGTAAACGGCGTTTCCGTGCGCTGCTCTGGTTTGCCAGAAGCAGCTTTGTCATGCTGGCCACATGACCCGGAAGCTGTATGCCAGCTCCCTCGGCCAATAAAGCGAGATGAGCGCCGCAACCCCAGAGTCGGACACGACTGGACCTAATGGTCAGGGGTCCCTTTACCTTTACTTTAGGAGATATAATTCCCTGCTAAACACAGCAAACAAATCAAAGTCTAGCAGAAATCCCAACCCTCAGTAAAGTTTTCTATAAATCAAATTTGGCCTGTTGGATGGATGCTTGCCATCCCTGCAATATGAGTACAGGATGTTGCAGACTTTTGGCCTCAAATTCATGGACAGAACTAAACTGTGTACAGATTATGTGCAAGAGGGAGCAGCCTTGGCTGTACAGCCCTGCTTCTCTTAATGTATTTGCTTACAAGTGACAAGTCTGAACATCCAAGAGGCATCCAAGAGGGTTCGCTTCCCCGCTCCTCCACATGCAGCTGCTGGGTGACCTTGGGCTAGTCACCCTTCTCTGAAGTCTCTCAGCCTCACTCACCTCACAGAATGTTTGTTGTGGGGGAGGAAGAGAAAGGAGATTGTTAGCCGCTTTGAGACTCTTTAGGGTAGTGATAAAGCGGGATATCAAATCCAAACTCTTCTTCTTCTTCCCTTTTCCAATGGGAGTGAGGCTAAAGCTCTAGTTATTTATGTGTCCTTTGGAAAGCCAGAAGGCAATTAGAAAGCTACCAGAGAAGTTAGCACTATTGTTTTCCTGTTCAGGGGTGTTTACTGGTATCTGGTTTTTAGAAGGTGATGAATGTGGTGCCACAGAGGCAGCCACAGCAGAATCTGAAGGACAAGACAAAGGAAAGTGACCACTATGGGCATGTACACTGCATTTGTTTAGCACTCATATGTCATGAAGCTGCCAGGTGAGACCTCCCTGGAAAGAGCATTCTCCAAATGGGGAGCCACCACAGAAAAGGCCCGTTCTCAAGTTGCCACCCTCTGAACCTCTTGTGGAGGAGGGTCTTGAAGAAGGACCTCAGATGAAGATCGCAGGGTCCAGGTTGGTTCATTTGTGGAGGGGTGGTCCTTGAGGTATTGCGGTCCTGAGCCATTTAAGGCTTTATGGGTCGAAACCAGCACTTTGAATTGGGCCCGAAAACTAATTGGCAGGCAGTGTCGTCGGGCCAGGATCAGTGTTATATGCGCATTTTTGATTATCTAAATTTACTTTTGAAATATTTATTCAGACTTGCCTAGGTAATATGGCATTATCTACCCTTTGGAACTCCCTCCCACAGTATGTCAGATAAGCATTGTTTTTTGAGCAGCTTTCATTTTTTAACAAGCCTTTTAAGTGGGATTTTTTTTATCTGAGCCGATATCTGTATTGGCTTAGGAATACTTTTCATACATGAAATTGTTTTATATATGTTTTTATTGCTAAATTGCTTTGAGATGATTTATAGGAAGTGATTCATAAATGAAAATAAATTAATTGTGAATTTCTGGGGAAAGTGTCTATATTAAAATCTTACTGATGCAATATTTCTGAATAAAACACATTGGCTAATACATATTATTTGCCTTTAAATGACAAAATGTGTTCCATATTAATGAAAAATGAAAGCCAACTTTGTCCAATAATTGTTTTCTGCTTACCATAAATCTGTCCGTGCCTCTGCTTTCTTGATACAATTTATGTTATATCCAGCTGACAGAAATTATTAAGTGTGCTCTTTTTACTTAATGAATTGCCTTATTAGTCATTTCAAATCACAAACTGTGTGTTGAGTTAAGTAAATAGGCATACTATGGCTACACGGTAAAAGCCTTATAAGAACAATAAGAGAAATATGTGAACAACAATTGTTTGTGTACTGTTTCTTTCATCTTTGCACCAAAATTCAAGCAGAACATGTCTGCGAGCCACAACAACAAAATATACACTGCTTTAATATTAGGAAGTATTGTATCTCTCATTACCAGCAAAAGACGACAAATATCAGATCATTTGCTATACAGTAGTGGAGAAATCTCTTTACCACCAGTGTGTAAGCTTAATTGTATCTTGTTTAGCTCTTCCAGGTGGCACTGAGCTAAAACCCCAAGAAGTATCTGCAGGACCGGCCCACCCATGAAGCAAGGTGAGGTGACTGCCTTGGGTGGCAGGATCAACAGGGGCAGCAAAACCAGTCTCCAAGGAATGCATCACTGACTGCTGCCACAGTGGCAGTGATGGCTGGAGCGCATTCCTTGGAGGCTGGATCTGCTGCCTTCTCAGCAGACACCCTCCCCCCATGCCACAGGTGAGCCAGGAGCCAAAACTTCCTTTTCCTGTGACCAGCCAACAGTGTCATCAACCTCAGGGGACTGTCAGGGCTTTCCACAATCTGAATTTAAATGGGTCAGTCATGGCCAACAAAAAGGTGGGACTTGGTGGCGGACCTGGAAGGAACCTAGATTCTCTCAGGTCCACGTCCAATTAATTTAAACCAACTGCACTCAGAGTCATCAGCACAGTTGGCAATGAGCATCCCACCTGAAGATAAGTTGGCAGTACGTGTGCATGACCTTGGAGATAAACTGAAACATTTATCTCATTTTCAAAGCACAGAATATGCAAGTTAATAGAGTCTGAACACCAGAAAGGAGAGCTAGCAGAATGAAACCAAAGCGGAAATAACCGCAACAAAATTGTTTAAAACATTGCTTCGTTCAAAAACAATTTGATGTTATACAAAGATCAAACATTTTAAATGCAAACAAAACTCAAGCCTACACATACACAGAGGTGGCTGATGAGTCTACAAACCAAACGGTTTGCACAAATGTTAAACACTAAGAAAAAGAAAGCTCTCACAAACAGGCATCAATAAAAGCTCTTGCAGAACTCTCCAGAGAGAGATTGCAGTTACAATGAGGAAAATATATGAAGGTGATTTATTGTTGTTGTAGAATTACTAAAAAAAGATGCTAATTCCTAAAGAGTCTGACATACAGTACATCTATAAAAGCAACAACATGCTGACTGGAGCCTTGAAGGGTTAATTTATTTATTCCATTGGTCCATACTGGGTTGTTGAGGCAAAAGGTGGAGCAGAGTGAAATAGTACTATCACAGAATAAGGAAGATGAACAGGTCAGCAAGAGATAGAAGGAAGTGACCAACAGCAGAGACTCCCCTCATGGATGGCGCTGATGTACTGTATCCCAGGCTCCGCAGTTCCTGATGTGCCTCTTAAAGGGTCTATCTCCAGTTTACCACGCCACTATGTACACCAAATGGAAAGAAGAAGAGCCCTGATCCTAGTACTCTATCCAGAAGTATGGATCCTCTTCTTCCTACAGAGGATAATATATGGTGCTAAGCTGCTCAGGAGCTCAAAGAGAGGAATGGGAGTGAGAACAGAAGATGAGAGAGCAAGACAAAGAGATAGGGTTGGTAGAAAGAGAAAGACAGATAGTTCCCACCACTGATCCTGGCCCCCAGCTGACTTTTCCTGTGGTAGTGGTCCTTCACAGGGGGGGGGGAGGATTTGGGCCTGTTTTAAAGCAACCTGCAGTGTCTCTGCTGCAAAGTGTAGCACTTTCTGTGAACATAGTATAGTCCCATGTAGCCTAAATAAACCAAGCAATAAAAGGCAGCATTACTCTAAGCCAACACAAGAGTGATGCTACTCTGAAACTCCAGAAAATCTCTTTATAATATCTTTATTATTATCATTTATTAAATTTGTTAGTCGCTTTGTCTTGCCCAAGGCAAACCAAAGCGACTTAAAACCAAACACCAAACAAACAAACAAACCCCACATGGATACGTTAAAACCAGAGAGGGGCACTGAAAACATCCCACCCACTTCTGAAAGATAGCTTTAGTTAGTTAAAGGCCAGAGGCCTAGAGGAAAGTTTTTGCCTGGCACCTAAGCTGCAGATATTCACTAATTTATCACCTGCACCTTCTCATCAGTTGCTCTGCTTTTTTTAAAAAAAAATATTACTTTGCATGTCCTACCACACTATGAGTCCCTTTTACTAACTAATATAGTCTTATCCATTAATAACTGTATTTTATAAAGAATATTGATAGCCAATGATGCACACAATCATTTTTCTCTCATTCTTTAATGGGCAGGGTGAAAATTAGTTCTTGTTTTGTACAGCAAACTATTGTTACACACCTCCCCAGTTTTCACAGCAGTGTGAGATTCCAAGGGTCCAAGACTTACTCAGGGTCTGTGTTTCCTTTGGAAATGAGGCACTGGGGTGTGTTTATGATATATGGTTTACTTGCACATACCGGTATACACTTAAGGGAGCATTACACTCCAAGTAGGTCCTGTTTCTCCCATTGCTGTAGCCTCCGATTCAAACCACCAGCCCTCTGAACCCCCCTCTTCCGCTTGCTGCTTTTCACAGACTGGCACCTCTCCCCTCAATCACACCATAGCCAACTCAAATCCTATAACTTCCTCCTCACAAAAACTCTGGCATTGCTTATCTCAGAGCTCTGTGGACGGGGACACGGGGCTTCACCCATCTGTTGGCTGGCAGAAAGTCTCTGGCTTGCTGACGGTCCACCTCCCTGTCTCTGCTAATGGCCTATATGTCCTCAACATGGGAAGCTGAGTTCATCTATTAGGAGTCTGACTTCCAGTTTAACTCTCAAAGCATTGATTAAATTCTAACACTTACTAAATCCAGGAATTATTGATGTGTTGCACCCACAAACTCTGGTACCCAAACTCCTAACACTATTCTTATTTTTAGAAACGAAAACTCCCAGCTGCTTTCATTTGAAAACTGAATGAACTAACTAAAACAAATATAGTCCTCCTTTTCATAATAATAACTAGTCTAAATATTCATTGCTACTTATAGCACATAAAAATCAACTAAATATGAAGGTTACTGAAACCTAAATATTAACCCAAATCCAAAAATATATATCCTATCATGATAACAATGCGGAAAATATTTGGAGAGTTCTGCCTTTAGAGTCATTGACCTAAAATGTAAGAAAGCAAGGTTCATATGCTACTGATTTGTCGACATGCACCAAACAACAGGATTAATATACTAAACTGACATCTGCCTCTGGAAAGCAATTTCAGTGTATAATTATAATGTGGCCTGCTTGCTTCTAGAGATACAATAACAATTTCTATTATATTCAGAGTGAAATTGTTTGTTGGACGGATGTGACAAGATTTTTTTTTCACTAGAATACGCAATTTGTTAGTTTATGCTCTAGAATAATTTGTGACATTTACTATCCATTAGAAAAAGGAAAGGAATCTGTTTTTGCACTGAAAAATAAATTGTATGGGGAATAAAAGTCGTTTCAGCCAAACATGCACTTGGGATTTCCAGTTGACAATAACAATATTGCTCCTCATTATTTGAATAAAGGGATATGAGGCCTGTCAGGCAAAACCCAAAGTCAAGTGGTGATTTTAAAAAGAGAGAGAGAGAGAGAGTTTTCACCTTTCTGTGTTAGAACAAATTTACAATATTTTTTACTAAAAAAACTTTTATCATCACTAAAACTGACTACAATTCACTCTCACATTTCAAAGTGGAACTAGAACAGGGGTAGGCAGCCTAAGGCCCGTGGGCCGGATGCGGCCCAATCGCCTTCTCAATCTGGCCCGCGGACGGTCCGGGAATCAGCTTGTTTTTACATGAGTCGAATGTGTCCTTTTATTTAAAATACATCTCTGGGTTATTTGTGGGGCATAGGAATTCGTTCATTTTTTTCTCTCAAAATATAGTCCAGCCCCCCACAAGGTCTGAGGGACAGTGGACGGGCCCACGGCTGAAAAAGTTTGCTGACCCCTGAGATAAACAAATCCACAATAATTGTTGGGCAGGCTAGAACTACGTTAGGACTTATCTACAACCTTACACGTTAAATTTGAAGTACTAGTTTTGTCGGTTAAACCCTTACATTGCTCCCAACACAAGAATGTAACAACCTCTTACCATCAGAAGTTAGGTAGATCATAATCAAAGAGAGGGCATTCTGTCAAGGTTCATCGGTTTGAAAATATCCCCTTATTGAGATATCTGCATCGCTGGACCCCAGGAAGTCTCCCAATCAGCACTAACCAGCCCCAAACCCAAAGATGCCTTCACAATAATGTCATGAGACTTGTGGCCAGGTAAACTATTTCATTTACCTGAGCTGTTAACTGAATGTTATGTTAATTTTATTTTTGATTCTGAGGTTTCACTGCCTGGCTGCTTTATGCTTTTATTCATGCTTTTGCTGTTCATAATGAATTTATGTTCTTGGTTTTAATTGTATGTTTTCTGTTTTTAATGTCCCCTTGAAAACTTCTTTGAAATTAGAAAGCAAGGTAGAAATAATTTAAATAAAAGTTTACTTCCTTCTAGCTTACCTTTACTTTCATCAGTTTTTCAGCCATAGTTAGGAAGTGTAACACTTCTTCACTGATATTTCCAAAATAATGCAATTGGTTCCTGGCATAAATAAAGTTGCAAGAATTGAACTCCTAGATCAAAGCCATGCTCATTGTAAAACCTCGAATTCTCTGCTGATTAATTAAAAGAAAACTATTATCATAAGTACATCAAGCTTTGAAAATTTAGGAATGAAAAGAGAGAGCCAATATTCCCTATACGATGGGTCAGATAACCTAAGCCTAATGATAGATTTTGCGCTGTAACTGTGATTTGACCTGCTACAGCTCGAATACAATCCTGACTTATTTTATCAAATGGATGTCACATTTCCTCCAATCAAATAGTGGCATGGGAGCTACATCCGTGTAGCATAGTCCCAATGTTGCTCAAGGGTTGTGGTGAGCAGGGAAGGAAAACAGCACTCACTTTGCTATGAGTCCATATGAATGGGACTACAGCTTTGTCAATTTCTTTGGAGCTATGGAAGCCCATAACTTCCACAGGATGCTGTACAGGGCAATCAAAGGGTGCCCAGTCCTGCAGACACACACTTCCAAAATAAGAATAGGTCAGCTTGAGTTGTGTGACATCCTTTGCTTGGTAGAAGTTCTGGCCCACCCCTTCCATTCCGAAAACTCCAGCAACTGCCAGAGGACCTAGAAGACCCTGTGAATGCCCAGCTGAACAAGGACTCTTCCCAAAGTTATGATACCCACCCACCTGCTTTCTCCAAATCCCATTTCACCTGCTGCCCCCATTCTATCTTGTATTGCTGCTGTCATCCAGAAACCATTCATAGTCTACAATCATTTCCTTAGATGGCCCTGTATACCTGAAGGAGTGTCTTTGTTCAGTCCAGACACTGAGGTCCAGTTCCATGGCCCTTCTGGTGGTTCCCTCACTGCAAGAAGTGAAGTTACAAGGAACTAGGCAGGGGGCCTTCTTGGTAGTGGTGCCTGCCCTGTGGAACACCCTCCTAAAGGTAAAGGTACCCCTGGCGGTTAGGTCCAGTCGTGGATGACTCTGGGGTTGCAGCGCTCATCTCGCTTTACTGGCTGAGGGAGCCGGCATACAGCTTCCAGGTCATGTGGCCAGCATGACTAAGCCACTTCTGGCGAACCAAAGCAGCACACGGAAACGCCGTTTACCTTCCCGCCGGAGCGGTACCTATTTATCTACTTGCATTTGATGTGCTTTCGAACTGCTAGGTTGGCAGGAGCAGGGACTGAGCAATGGGAGCTCACCCCGTCGTGGGGATTTGAACCGCCGACCTTCTGATCGGCAAGCCCTAGGCTCAGTGGTTTAGACCACAGCGCTACCCGCGTCCCTATCAGATGTCAAACAGATAAAAACTACACAACTTTCTGAAGAGATGTGGCGGTAGCCCTCTATTATGACTTTTTAAATGTTTGATGTTTCGTTGTGTGTGGGGATGCCTGTATTTCCATATCCTACCCCTACAAAGGTTCAACATCATTCGCAACTATGTCCTACACATGTTTTAGGATTACCCTTCCAACCTTCTAGAGCAGGTGAGATCAACATTCTTGGCCCCAGAGTCTTGGCCAACATTCCAGAGGCCACAGCAGTAGATGTGATGAAAACTGGGTGTTGCCATGCCACACACACTTACCACACACATTTATAGGGCACAGAAACACCCTCAGCTGATCTGTATAAATAGCTAAAGTTGTGGGTTTACTGCCCTCTCCCACCTCATCAAATGATTGATCTGATTACTGGGGAGGGAGAAAATTGTACCCAATCAGTGCTGCTGGGCTAGGTTGAAATATTTAAATTTCACTGCCTATCACAGTGCTATTTTCACTTTATTTTTATTTTTTTTGTCTCTGTGTCCAGAACAAAACTGCTTAGGGAGCCAGATTATGCCCTGAAACTGAGGATTAGCCACACATGTTCTAGAGGAGACTAAACATCACCATAATAAGCAGCCACCCCAATCACAAAGTAATTACCGGTATGTGAAGCAGTACTATTAAACAAAATAAAAAAATATCACTCTGCTGATCTAGTTTCTATCCTAACAACATACATGCTGGTAACTAACAGCTAAGGCTGAAGAACTCAAAGGTCAGTACAATTTGCTCTTGTACATAGGATATCAATCTGTCGATTGATAAAAACAAAGTAGATACCTAACTAGACAAGGACTTATTACATGATCTTCAACCAGAAGTCATCTTTGTTAGTTTCAGTTACTTACCTAAAAAGCAGGCATAATAGTGACACACCCAGGGATATTTTAAAGATATATCAGGTTGTAAATCAGCATTAGACATAGTAAAATAAACAAAAAGGTAAATCTCATTAATTTCAACTGAATTTACAATTAGGCTTCAACTTAGAGAAGCATGCAAGTGTCATCTATACCAACTTGCCTTATGCATTAGAAATCTTTATTTTTAATCCATTTAGATCAGGGGTCAGCAACCTTTTCCAGCTGTGGGCCGGTCCACTGTCCCTCTGACCATGTGGTGGGCCGGACTATATTTTGAAGGAAAAAAATGAACGAATTCCTATGTCCCACAAATAACCCAGAGATGCATTTTAAATAAAAGCACACATTCTACTCGTGTAAAAACACCAGGCAGGCCCTACAAATAACCCAGAGATGCATTTTAAATAAAAGGACACATTCTACTCATGTAAAAACCACGCTGATTCCCAGACCGTCCACAGGTCAGATTGACAAGGCGATTGGGCCGCATCCGGCCCCCGGGCCTTAGGTTGCCTACCCCTGATTTAGATGTATCAGACTATTTATAATTAATTTTAATTTGAAACTGTTAAGAGAAAGGCATTTATTAGCACTTGAGAGAAGGGCAAATATAATGGTATTGATTCCCTTAATTAAAACCAGCAGAAATTATAGATTTCCTTGCTTAGCTTTCCCTCCCCTTCTGATGTGTAACATCTTCTGTTACTCAAAATCAAGCACAGGCCAGTGACCAAATACATTACCTCCCATATAGTGCCTTTTCCTTTCATTAGTTTATGAGAATACCGGGTGCAGAAAATTATATTCTTGAAAAAGAGACTTCCCCTCTCCCCTATACACACTGTTCCCGGAAACAGCAGCAACACCCAGCCCTCATTTCTAACCCAGTTAACAGTTTAGTACCATGTAAATGAAATATATGATTAGTTTATTTTTATTGTTACCTTAGTTGCAAAATATAATTAAAATGCTAGTTTTAAGTCCAGCATTGTTATTACATTTAACAGGTACCATAACACCACATTTATCCAATCATGTCACTTGAAGCTGAATATATTTTAGCTGCATCAGAAATTGTTTGGGGAGAGAAGGGTGAAGTTAGGAATAAAACATAAGCTTTGTGGTCAGCTGTGACCAACTGGAAACTATATCTGAAAAGTGCAGTGATACACCAGAGGGAATGAATGAATTTCAGGAAACAGCACAGTTTTAAGCATTCATAAAACAAGGCACAACCAACAAAGCAGAGTCACATAAAACAAGCCTTCTGTGCCAGCAGTGTACTTTCAGAAATTTCATTAATTAAAAAGGTCAAGAACTCAAAGTACTGGAACTATCTGAGACTTTGCAGACATTTTCTGAAGCTTAATTACTCGTGACATTTACTATGTACTTTCATCCAAAACTAACATTCACTTATTTATTTGAAGTCATTTTCTCTGAGTGTTCTGCTGCATGGAGAATGCACTTGGATCGCTGCAATACTGTTTTGGGAACCCTTTAGAGCAGCCATGCAGAATTGTTGCCATGGAAGGGGGGGGGGAACCATTGGTTTTTCCACGTTCTTATTATCAGTGGATATTTCTGAACATTTAATTTTTCCTCTTTAGATAGCTCCTAAGGTAACTAATTTAAAATTTATGACAGCCGTTATTACACCATGAAAACAAAACAGGTTTTCCTCAAATCCCATTATCTGCTATTTCAATGAGGATCTCTGCCCTTCCAAGTTATGCATCTTGTAGTGCAAATCACAGCCTCACTATGATAATGACCTCAGATTGGGTTCAATTTGGGGGATGTTGTCCGTTTTATCTTGTTCCAGTATTGATTTCTTAGTCTCCTTGTGTCTCATCAGAAAATTAGGCAAGATGGGAAATTAAAAGTAAATAAATAGTAAATACAGGTAACTTGCAGCTCACACAAATGTTCAGTTCCAGTGAGTCCTGGATCTGAAACTGTTAATGCTACTTGTTTATAGCACAATATTGTTTTCTTATCTTCCATGGAAATGATAATAATTATCTGAACAAACTCATACAGCTGTAATATTATGTACAATTCAAATAATTTCCTCCTTGCTTCTTGGTGTAGTTGTAGCACTTTAGGTTCTTAACCTTTTGATGAATGAAACTTCAGTTCTGTCCTACCTAGGCAGAAAACTCAAAAAGATCCACTTAGACATGCTACACTTGCTTTGTAGAAATGTGGAAAGGTCATTTCTTTTACTTAATTCCCTAATAGGACGAGAGAGTATCAGAATTAAGTGAGCTGTGAAATAAAAGGTTGCAGTAACACAGCCACAAATTCCAGTCCATTTCATCCTCTTCCTTTGAGTGTAAGGCTTGTTAGAGATTATGATTTGTTTTAGGAGCAAAAGTAGTTGGTTTCTTTCGAGCACTGTCTTTGCACAAATCCTGATTCCGCATTATACTATAGATATGCTCTAGAAGTTGTCACCCATTGGGGGGAATGGTACAGACCTGGCCTAGATATGGAGCTCTGGAAATGGTTGGCAACATGGTGATTTAATAGCTGATCTACAGTTGCTATGCTGAAACTGTTGGGAAAGCCGGAGTTTGTTTCTACACCTTAAGGGCCAAACTATACATCGTGTTAATACCATTATTAAAATAGAATGTTTAAGATCTACCACTCTTAAGCAGACATGAGGGCCCCAAATCAGACAGGACTGCAGAATGTAAATGGGACAGTTAACCTTCACCCTGTGCCATTTTTATGCCAAAAAATACCCCAAGGGGATATTTGCAGCAAATGGAAACTTTAATGAAAATAGCAGCTTCGAGGTTTTCAGCATGCTTAAGCACCTTCCACATCACCCTGATCAGGATTCACCTTCTATCATTACTTTTGTTAAGTGGCATAGCAGATTCTATGAAAACTTCTTTAAAATGCAAGTAAAACAAAGTTACAGTGCAATACTTTTCACATTTACCTGGAATTCCAGTTATGTTCAAAGGGACTTCCTCCCTAATAAATGCAATTAGGATTTCAGCATTACTTTAATTTGAAGAGGGGGTATACAAATATTCAGGGACACGGGTGGCACTGTGGTCTAAACCAGTGTTCCCCAACCTTGGGCCTCCAGCTGTTTTTGGACTACAACTCCCATCATCCCTTCTCTAGCAAGACCAGTGGTCAGGGATAAACCACTGAGCCTCTTGGGGTTGCCGATCAGAAGGTCGGAATCCCCATGATGGGGTGAGCTCCCATTGCTCAGTCCCAGCTCCTGCCAACCTAGCAGTTCAAAAGCATGCCAAAAAGTGCAAGTAGATAAATAGGTACTGCTCCGGCGGGAAGGTAAACGGCATTTCCATGCGCCACTCTGGTTTCAGTGTTCCATTGTGCCAGAAGTGGCTTAGTCACGCTGGCCACATGACCAGGAAAAACTGTCTGCGGAGAAATGCCGGCTCCCACGGCCTGTAAAGTGAGATGAGCACCGCAACCCCAGAGTCATCTGCGACTGGACTTAACTGTCAGGGGTCCTTTACCTTTACCTTTACCTTTAAACAAATATTCAGGGTGACTGAGTTCTGAGTTGAGCCTGCATGTGACCAGTATTCTAGCTATAGAGTTCTGCTCTGTCCCTGTCATTTACTTTATAACAAAATACTTCATGTATAACCAAGCAAGCCCATTTCCAAGTGTACACGAAGCTAACTACTAGGGCTCTCCATATGCAAGCCTTTATAATTCAGGGGTGCAAAACTGTGGAGGTGCTGAATAGTGGCGGGTATATAACTCATAGAAGGACTGCTTTCACTGTAGCATCTGTGCACACAGTGGAATCTTTGCAAACACAAAGTAGCATCAGCTGACACTATCCATGCACTATCCTGTTTGGGGATTAGTCATTTTGTTGCTTCTGAATTTTACGGTAAAGCAGCATATGCTATGCTTGGCTAGTAGCAGCATTTTCAGTTTGACAAAGTTTACTGCTGAGCTACGTTTTATAGATTTCCCCCTTTTAAAAATCAAAAGCAGCTCAACAGATTCCAACAACACTGGAAAAAATTGTACAGAGATCAAAGCATTTCTAGAAATAAGACTCTAACAAATGCTCTCCATAGCTAACATCATGGGGAACTGGGGTAGCATGCAGGGCGCAATAGGACATCCATGCAGTGGCAAACAGAGCCGCAGAACAATGGAAAACAGCAGCAGGAAGAAAGAGTCGTGTCCAATGTTCTGGGAATGGAACTCTGTTCACGTAAGGGGACTTCCCCTTTCTCTCCTCTCACTTGGCACCCCAAGATTCTTCTAGAGGTTCTCCCAACCCCCTGGAGATGATTTTGAGGGTGCACAGGAGGCTGCAGGGGGAAACAGAAGAGGGGAAAGATCTGTTCTGCACATGGAAGGGGAACGTTGGATACCAACCACGGTGTTTAAGTAGCTCTCGGCAGTACTTCAAACATCAAATCTCCTTCATAGAAGAATCATAGGAGATTGGGCCCATAAGAACGTAAGGCAACCCTGCTGACCACCCCTGCTGGCCTATCTAGTCCACTATAGAAAGATCACAAGCGAGACGTGGGAACAAAAACAGAAGAAGGTGCATTGCAGGGGGGTGGATTAGATGCTTCTCATGGTCCCTTTCAACTCTATGATTCTATGATGTTGCTGAAGGTGTTCAGGGGCATAGTGCCTCTAATCCTTGCAGCAGCTTATATGTATCATGACAAGTAGCCATCATGACAGCCTTATCTTCCAAGAATTTATTTGGAATTCTCTTTTAAAGCTGTCTAGGTGGGTGGTCATTGCTACATTTTGTGGTGGTGAACTCCATAGTTTAACTGAGTGCTCTGTGGACAACTGTGGATCAGACACAGAATGTAGAGTTTGAGCCCCTCTAAGAATGCAGAGATCCAACTCACTACAGTATATCCATGCCTTCCTCAATGTGCATGCCTCTAAACATACACTATAGGTTTTAAAACTGAACTGAAAACTGATATTATACATTAAGTGGAGGTTCAAAACTTAACTAAGAAGTAAGCTTAGTTCTGAAGGAAATCAGCCCTGAGTGCTCACTGGAAGGACAGATCCTGAAGCTGAGGCTCCAATACTTTGGCCACCTCATGAGAAGAGAAGACTCCCTGGAAAAGACCCTGATGTTGGGAAAGATTGAGGGCACAAGGAGAAGGGGATGGCAGAGGACGAGATGGTTGGACAGTGTTCTCGAAGCTACCAACATGAGTTTGACCAAACTGCAGGAGGCAGGGGAAGACAGGAGTGCCTGGCGTGCTCTGGTCCATGGGGTCACGAAGAGTCGGACAGGACTAAACAACAACAACAAGCTTTATTTAACAGAGGTCTACAGTAACATTTTTTAGAATATGAAAAGATGTAGCCACAGCAAGGAGGAGACTGGAGGGCTGAATTGACCAATGCATATATTTCACCCAATTTTCCTGAATGTTTGCCTTGCATAAAATAAAATAAAATAAAAAAATAAAATAAAATAATAAAATATTGCCCTTTCATTTATGAAGATATTTAAACAATACTTTACCTAAATTCTCTATAAATCTACCCCTTGTCTCCAGTGTTCCAGCAAACAACATGAAAGTACTGGGGGAAATACTTTTTATTTCATTCATTTCATTTAACATCCATTAATCAGCTAAATATATTTATATTTTGTATCTCCAGTGCTCTGTAACGTCCATCCCATTACCATCAGACAGACAGACAGTGTGAGTGAGTGAGTAAATGAGTGGGACCCCCTAAGAGTATATAAACTTCTGGGTTGACATTTTTTGGCACAAAGGATATTCATGTGCCCACAGCAGTTTTTAGGCTCACCGCTAGGTATAAAACAGCTAGAACAGAAAGTTAATGAAGGGGTGGAATACATACAGCAAGATGAATTCTGCAGGCTAATTATACAGATCCTTCACAAGCTATCTCTAGGACATTTTAATTAATTTAATAAATAAATAAATATTTAAAGATATCAGCTCTTATCCTCCTAGCACATATACCAGCGGGAGTGCCAGGATTTTCCAGCTGAAACATCACATAATGAGAGCTAAGAAAAAACCCTCAGGCTTCAAATTTATAGCCCTCCTGCATGGGTTCTAAGCCCCTTAGAAGAGCTACAAGTTGTCCCAACTTAATTATAGCTTGTTAAATTGACAATTTGAATTGCTAATTCTCTTCTGCGGTCATTTGAGAAGCTACCCAATCCTGTACTGAGATTCTCTTGTTACATCCAAAATATTTTGACCAAAACATGCCTTGTGCATCAAAAACAACCACAAAAAATGTTTGAGTGTTGACAGAAAAGTGTACAATTCAAGGATTTATATTTTCTTGATGAATACCGGCAGTTGTTTTTTTTTTTTTAAGTAATCATCGTGTTTACTGCTTTAATCTATGAACAAAAAAGCACCATATTTCCATCTCATGTGTTGTTAGGTGTCAAGTCATCCAAGTCAAACATCAAACAAAAAAAATGCAAAATAAGCTCCCCATTATTAATTCATTGATTATCAAGATTAATAGGTCTCTGTACTCAACGCACAATCACATGGGAAAGGCAGAACAGATAAGAAGAGTGTAGGCGAAACAATTTAGCAAGACAAGTAAATTTGATTGTGTGATGGATCCAAGGCCTTGGCCTTAAATCACATTTGAGTGTCTCACTACCTACAATATTTTTTATAACCTTGTCAAATAACTAGATTTTTAATGCACATCTTAATCAGAGGCTGAACACATTTCTATCTATCCTCCTATGTGTTGGTTCATCACCATCTGTCACGTAAAGCTCCAGCAGATACGAAAATTTCAATTCAATAAATGCACTCTGCACTCAAACTAAGCTATCATTCACATTTAGACATGAGACTTGAATTCTTTTTCAGTGTTCTTCAACTCTGACCCAGCTCTACCCCCTCCTTCACTGAAAAGGGCAAAGACAACAGCCCAGCAAGTGGGACAGGCAAAACAGACCTCCTTTGTTCACTTTTTCCCCTTTCAGTTTTCTATTGAGGTAAATAACTGAAAAGCTCAGCCAGTCTTCAGTGCTTCTGAAGAAAGCAGTACAGCTAGCCTGAAACTACGCCTACTGATCAACATATAAGAGTATTATGAAGCTCATGGGACATCATGTTAGTCTTGCAAAATAATGTATTGAAGGCTAATTGATGAAATGAATTTGCATTTATTCACATTTTCTAAACATATAAACAAAGTTACTTTAAATAGTATACTTGACAAAATTTAAATTAGTGTTATTTATATTACATGTGCTGAATTTTTTGAATACTGCCTGCCCACTCAAGAAGGGAAAAGCAAATAATTCAATGCATAGTACATATGACCTCCTACATTATTCCCACAGCTTAAGCTGCTGAAAAACACACTTTTCCGTATGGATTTCAGCTGAGGTTTTTTTAAATTGTATTTGCAGAGCAGAATAAAACTAAAGTAAAACCTACTGCCATCCTTCCTAATGTATCTTAAAAGCCTCCTTGCACTCCCTCCAAACTGATATCTGGCAGGTTGACAAAACAAAAATATGAGGACTATAATATGGTAATTCACAGAGTGATTTGGAGCAATTACAGAAATGGCCCATCATGGATATTCAGTATCGATTTATTTATTATTGATTTGCTCTGCTGAATATTTAATTGAGCTGCTTAATAGTCCTAACCAGTCTATTTTTAAAATAATAATAATAATTGGTGATCCTAAAATTTATACTCAGTTTCAGACTAAAGCTTCATGGGCTAATAAAATGAAATCACATCTACTGAGTTGTGGTTTAAATTTTGTATACCAACAAGAAAGCTAAAAGTTTATACCATATCAGTTCCTTTCCCCCTGTTACATTTATGGTTAGAAAAATAAAGGCTACCTAGTTGATTATTAAGAGTTCATATACATCACCATGCAATAGAGTTCCCTGCACTGGTAACACCTACACTGATTTAAGCATCATTTGCATTGGGAACATTTTATCCATTTATAAATAAATAAAAAAAATACAAGAGCTTTAGCTTCCTCACAATCAGTGGCTGGGAGCCAAAGTTCCGTATGTGCTCCACTGTTGCATAACAAGCTCTCAGATGTGCAACAGCTTCCATTTCACTTAGATTCTGGAGCCAAAAGGGATGTGCCCCCCCAAAAAACTAAAGTAACTGTGAAATCCTGTCAGCATACAGAAGGAACAGGTAATTCAAAGAAGCCCCTGTACAGGTAAGGCTGTGGATCAAGTTTTGTGTCAGGATTACATCCCTCCTACAGTGCCATCCTCAGAAAGTGTCATATGTGGAGCAGGATGTCACACACGATGTCTCTCCCCACTCATTTTTTTAAAAAAATGACACATGGAAGGGAAGATGGAGCCCAAAAGTTAGTGGTCCCTCTGGAATCTACTGCCTGAAGAGGCTGCTTCATGCTGCTTAACAGTAAGTCCATCTTTGTCACACTACTTGTTGAGTGACATCTCACTCTGCACGCAGGCCCTGATGGCAACAAGCTAACCAGCAACAAATATAGTTTTGGTCCTAGATATTCTACATCAACCAGCAGTTGATTTATATGGTTCAGTTGCCCGATTATGATAATTAGTGGTATCTCGGGTTACATACGTTTCAGGTTACATACGCTTCAGGTTACAGACTCTGCTAACCCAGAAATATTACCTCGTGTTAAGAACTTTGCTTCAGGATGAGAACAGAAATCAGGCAGCAGCAGGGGGAGGCCCCATTAGCTAAAGTGGTGCTGCAGGTTAAGAACGGACCTCCGGAACGAATTAAGTACGTAACCAGAGGTACCACTGTACATGCATCTAACAGCACCATCAGCGGAAGCTGTGCATGAGGACTTCCACTTGTGTAATGGGGCTTCCCTTCTCTCCTCTCCCCCACCCCCCCTGAAATTGGCCGGGTGTCGGTGCGTGGGAGAACCAGCATGCAGGGGGAGGAGATGGAGGATCACACCACTTTGGGAAGCTGAAATGCTTGTGCAGACGGAACAATTGGAAGAGTGCCATGTTGAATTCCATCCAGGATTTTTTTTAACTGGCATTTTCCAATTTGTATAATGTGCTTTAAAAAGGACTATTTCGACAATGGTGAATGAATTGCTCTGTAAAATAGCTTGCATCAATAGCAATCTATAGATATTAACACCATGAACACAGATAAACCACTCATTTGGGTTACACTTAGCAATCACAGCTACAAATTAATTTCCTAGCAAGTTTTAGAATAAACAGACATGCGGGGGTGGGGTGGGGATACATTATCGCTTTCTTTCTAATGTTCATAGCTGGTGCCACTGCCTAAACAACTAAAGCAGCACCATCCACACAGAAGAGAAAGATATCAGCAGAAACAGGGAAACATTCAAAGTTTCCAGAAATGCACTGAAGTCTGAGCAATGCTGTGGCTAGGGAATGTTGCCTGACTATTGGAGAAACCACAGATATCTGGATGTAATGAGAACAGGAATATTGTGGAGGACATAACTGACTGGAGTAGTGAGCAGGAGTACTCTATACTGTAACATTTTGTTGCAGCTCTCACTTGTATCATACCAATAGCATTTAAAACATTATTCAAATCTATGCCCCTTTAACCTACGCCCCTTTAAAGATATGATATAAAAAGTGATGGGTTTGATTTTACTCACCTTACTAATATTAAGTAACATGCTACTTATTTCTGTTATGTGTAAAATGTTCACAAAAAGATGAAAGTATAACATGTTTCTTTCACAGTGAAGTTTTAGCACATATCTATTCAAATTCAATGCGTCTTACTTTCAGGTAAGTGTGTGTATACAGGATTGCAAGTTTCAGTTGCTGAAGTTTCCTAGAATCATATCCTTGATCTCAGAATGAGTACAGGCATCTTCATAAAAGGTATCATTTCAGAGCATGTGGAGGATGCAGATTAGAATATGTTTAATCACAAAGTGGCGAACAAATACACAATACTGTAGTTGAATAAAACCAAACTGAATAACAAGCCAAACTCAGTTACTACGTCCGTAGATGTAGGCTTCCCATATGGGTTGCCATTCCAAACTACTACTTTAGGTGCACCTGATGGAATATTTATACACCCCCTTTTGAGCACCTGACTTCTGTGTCATTCCACAAACTTAAAACCGAAGTGAAACTACTACTTTAGGTGCACCTGCTGGAATTTTTATACACCCCCTTTTGAGCACCTGACTTCTGTGTCATTCCACAAACTTAAAACCGAAGTGCCCTCCAACTTTAAGAACTACTTATCCTGCAGGATGGGAGTCTACTGTTCAAAACCAATTGCTCGCTCTCTCTCTTTATTTTAGCTCCTGGCTATAATTGACAACATAATCAATCTTCTACTGGTGATAGCCTGCACTTGATGCATTTGTGTTATTCCTAGAATGAACATAACAAAGAAAACAGTTGTTTTGCTGTATAATCAATATAAAAACAGCAGTGTATTGTTAACTAAGCCATAGGAAACTGAGTTCAGGTTGACATGCTTTTTCTACACTGAACCAAAACTTTTCACAGCTCCCCAAAAAATTAGCAGACCAAAACCAAGTTAATTAACACTTGTAGCCAGGAGATTCGCTGCATTGCTTGCATTCATGGACATTTTCTAATGAGTGTCAAAGAAGTGGAAAGTAGTACAGTAAGTCACCTGAGCAACCCCTATGGATATTCCTGCTACCACTTGCTTTAATTCTAGCTGGCTTTGTAAACAACCCTAATATACAAGAATGCTGACATTCTTTTGCACCTTAGTTTGCTTCTTTCCCTGTTATTAAAACATGTAGCTATTCCATTACATTCCGTTAGATATCATACGCATGCACCCATGTACACATATTCAAGAGTGAAGGGCAGAGGAGACAGATCATGAAAGCAAGACGAAATAATAATAATTGAATGACCCATTTATGAGATTGCATTTTCTGGAAAAACAAAGCTGATATACATTCCGCTCAGGCTACCCACCGCCAGTCAATCTGGCTAGTCATTTCTGTATAAGGCAAAGCGTTCTTTTGGAGCGAGGTAAATCCTGCTTCGCAAAGTGGATCGTTTACCCCTTGATTGTGAAAGAGCTTTTCTCCCCAAAGCGCCCTTTTTCCAAACCAAGACTCATCAAATCTGCGTGGCACAGATGGAGGAGGAAGGAAAGACGAGCGGGCCTCTTAAAACCCTAATCCTCAGCTGCGTTGGCTTGCTTCAGCATAGACAGCTCCTTTCCCCCACGCAGACAGTTGCACAGGCTGCAAGGAGCCTGGACCAAATCAGGAGGGTTTCCGCCTGGCGCGCGCGCAGTGGAGCCTCTGGCGGCGACTGAGGGGTGGCTGGCTGGGAGAGCGAGCGAGCTCGGCAAAGCAGGCAGCCTGTTGCCCCCTTCGGCGGGCCTGAAATGGCGACTGTTGTCAACCTCCGCCTGGGTGGGAGAGGCTGAGCTACACGCCGGGAAAGGAGGGCAGGAGGGGTTCGCGTCTTGGCCTCCGCCACTCCTTCCCAAGCATCCCGACCTTCCCAGCCCCGGGGCAGAGAAGCTGGGGGGGGGGCAGCAGACACTCCCCAATCCAGGCCACCAGCAAATGATCGCCGCTCCAAACTCCGGATGGAGAGATGGTGACACAGCCAGGGATGCCAACTTGAATAAGGTGGTGGTAATCGATCGCAAGACGTGGTGCACGCACATTTGAATGGCAATGCCCATCGACTTTGGGGGGCGGGCGGGCACCTCAAATATGTCATTGGGGGGGGGCTCGGCCCTTAGAAGTTGGCTCCTATGGTTATAGGCGCTTTCCGAGGAGGGGTCGGCCCACACCTGTAGCACACAAAGGTCTCTCCCCCGCCCAATCCCAGCAAGCAAACCCAGCCCCACAACTCCTACCAGACACCCATCGTGGCCGCCAGAGGAGTCGTGACCTGTAAACAGGGTGGGCTGCTGCTGCTGCTACTGCTACTACAATGAGCCTGGCTGTCACCCGCCGTGGAGATGCACGGCGGAGGCACACCCACACTGCCATCGCCACTCCACGGCACATCAAAGAAACGCTGGGCCGGGGGGGAGGGGAATCCCGCTCCTCCACTCCCCCCCCCCCACTACACAAGGCCTCGATGGAGAGAGCCTTCGAGGTTCAATGCCAAAGGGGCTCCCGGGAGTCCCCTCAGCCCTCGCGCGCTTCCTGTAAAGCGGAGGAGTTGGAGCCACCAGGAAGCAAAGCGGGATGGAGGGCGGGCGCGAGAAGGGCTGGGCGCCGTCAGCTATGGCACATCCCTACACATGGCGACTTCTTCGGCCCGGCTCGCCCACAGGGACATCCCCTCCCCGCCTGCTCGCGTTTCCCTGGGTGACCCCATTGCGGACCACGGCCGTTATATAATTCACCTGATCCCTCCGCTTTCTGGCGTGGTGGCGGGGTCAGGGCGCGGAAGACAACAGCGAGGGGGTTCTTTTATTGGCTGTTTCCCAGGAGCGGGGCTCGTCGTCCCTCCTCTCTCTCTCTCTCTCTCTCTCTCCTGCCCGGCTACCAGGGCGCAGGAGGGTGGCTCCCAGCCAGGCTATCCCCGCAAACAGCGGCGGCCAGTTGCCATGGGGAGCTGCGGCGGAAGACGAGCTCGGCGGACTCCGCCGCGCGGCGTCGCCTCAGCGCCTGGGCTGGGCAGGGCTGGGCGCGGGGGCTCGCGCTGGTGGGTGACAGTTCAGCCACCCCGCACCCACCGCCACTCCCGCGAAGGCAGCCGCCCTGTTGCTACCGAGCGCCCCGCTGCCAAGACACTCCACCCCAAGACACCATATAATATATATATGTATGTATATGAAGCTCAGGACTCACAGTTAGCCGTAGGCGGGGGGGGCCGGAGAGAGAGATAGCGCGCTCCTCTTTCTCCTCAGGGGGCTCGTTCTCTCCTCCCTCAGGTCCAGCGAGCTTGGAGAGGAGAGCTCGCTCAGGCAAAGCAAGGCAAGGCAAGCGCGCGCGCGCTCCAGAGCCTATCTTCGCCTCCCTATTTCCGACAAGAACGAGCTCGGCGCGCGCGTGCGCGTGCGCTCGCCCCTGCCTGAGAGACAGAGGAGGCGGGAGAAAAGGGATGAGCGCGTGGAAGGTGCCCTCACCCCACCCAGCTGCCTCCTTCCCAGACGCTGCGCGCGCGCTGCTGTGCCCTCCTCAGGCGGCGAGATTCCTTCCACGCCGTCTGACAGGGCGCGCTGCCTCTCACAGCACAGACACGCGCCGCCGCTGTGATGCCCCCAAACCTGGGAGGGCGACGGTCAGCGAAGGGCTGACAGAATTGTTATCCCTCCCTACTGTTTAGGTTTATGTAATGGGCGATACGAAGCGGGACCTGTGTGGACCCCATTGTTCACAGAATTGTAGAGCTGGAAGGGACCCCCGAGGGCCATCTAGCTCGAGCCCTTGCATAGAAGGAATCATAGGGGCCCAGCTCCTAGGTGCTGAGGTCCCTTCGCTCCCCCCCAATAAAATATTTCAGGGGGCCACCCTCCCAAGTTGGTGGGCATTGGAATTCAAATGGCGTGTGCGTGCCATGTCATGACATTAACAATAACAATAATTTATACCCTGCCCATGTGGCTGGGTTCCCCCAGCCCCTCTAGGCGGCTCTCAACAGAATATTCAAAACACAATAAAACATCAAAACATTAAAGACTTCCTTAAACAGGGCTGCCTTCAGATGTCTTCAAGATTATGCAAGATGGGGCTTACCTGGGCCCCCCAAATATTTTATTCAAGCTGGCACCCCGGCAGGAATCTCAGCTAGGTCATACAAGGCATCTACTAAATAATTATTTGATCACCAAATATGTATTTCATATCTCTACTGGATATATAAGCCATTAGTCCAAACACAGGCTAAGAAGAATGTACAAACTATTTTAGTATCGGCAATGAATGTTTAAACTAGTTTGCATTACAAATTGCTGAATGATTAGTAGATTTATATGTGCACAAGCATGTATTCTTTAACATTCAACACATTCATTCTTAGGAACAGCTTCTTCTCCAGAGCGATCTCGGCCTTGAATGGGAAGCCTGGACTTTGAAAGTCATCTAATCTTACCTGTTACCGGTATGTTGTATCATACTGTATGGTTTTAATCAGTGTTTTTGTAGTTGTTTTGTTTTTGCGTGGAGTGCCCTATCTGGGTGGATGGAGCAGCCAAGTAATTTCGTTGTCCCCTTTGGGACAACGACAATAAAATATATCCTATTCTTAAGCTGGCAAGCTATGAACTCATAAGAATCTTGTGTGCAAAACCCAGTCTCAAACAGTAAAAGGGAAATCTTGTGCTATTTGGGCCATTAGGACTTTATGATACTCCCTGGGGAGGCATATTTTCAACCACCCTGCAATATGTGCCCCATCTGTATATACATGTTGCACACACACAGGTATTTAAGCAGGTATGCGGATTACCCGTATCTTGCTGAATTGGGACACATTGATTCTTTGCAGAAACCACAGAGAACTGTACTGTGGCAAAAAAACACCAACCCAGGACAGAGAGAGATCCAAGCAAAGATCCAAGCAAACTCCAAGAGTTTGTTTGAGCTGCCCACCAACTACCCTGATTCCTTTTTGCAATGTTAGAATTGCTTATTTAAATCTAATTCAAGTAAGCTGCATTTGAGTAATTTGTACACTGATAGGCAGGATATAAATAACTGTAATAAATAACCTGCCTGATCAGTGAGAAATAAGGTTGTCTGACTCCACATAGGACATGTCCACAGAAAAAATGTTGCAAACGAAGAACCCATAAGAGTATATGGTCAGTGAATAATAAAATACATTGTTCATGCTGGCTGCAGATTCTTCAACTGGAGAAGCTACTTTAACAGTCTTTGTATTATTGCACTATAGGAATCTGTGCACCTGCAAAATCCAGGTTGCTGTGATAGCACTCCTCCCACCTTGTATTTCAATAAGGACTTGTGCTCACATTACAGGAAGGCACGATTTATATGTTCTAAGGCTGCAATTCTATGCCTACTTAGTGAAAGCAAATCCCACTGAACTCAGTGAGACATACTTCTAAGTAATTGCATAGGTTTGGACTACAAAGTTAATGCAACACATTCCAGAGCAAACTAACTAAGCCACACCACTTAAATAATATTTTTTTTACATGTATAATAGCTTTTTAAAGTTTGCTTTCTGTAAAAACAACTAACTCTTTACATGAATAAACAGTAGTGAAAAATTTGCACGTTTCATTTTTTTAAAACCTTGAGTAATATTGTAGTGAAACATAAATGGCTACGGAAATAAGTATCACACCAGAGAAAGATAAATGTGTCTATTGTAAGATGCTGTACTGTTTGGTATATATAGTAATGAGGTCTGGTTTTCCAGCATACCATCTACAGTATACCCTAATATAATGTGTTCAAAGAACTTGTCTAAGGGGGGGGGGGAGCACTACAGTGTCGGCTTTTAGAAAATACACAAAGATAGTACTGTGCTATCTAGAATAGGGCACTTGGAAATAGTTACCATCAAATGTAAAGCTTTAGTGCAAAGCTGTTAATTAAGCCAAATCCAAACCAGAAAATGAGTTAAAAGCAAGGCAGTACAACCCTGGAACAGAAGTTTAGGGGGATCTCTGCCACTCCGAAGTATGACACAAAAAGTTATTGCTTCCTTAAGATACAGCACGTTATTTTCCATGTCAACATTACAAATTCCCACATAACTAACTTCAATAAAGCTCAACAGAAAAAACAGAAAACCAGGATTTTATTAATGAATTGTAGTAGCAAAATGCAGAATCAGAATCCACTCCTCAACACTATAACCCCTCTCTGAAGTAACTGGAGTGTTTTGATGTATGTATGTGGGAGAAGAGATGATTGGGTTCCAAGCTGGACAACCTTGGAAAGCACTGACTCAGCCTGAGAACAGAGCAAGGCTTAAGTTTGTTAAAAGCTGAAATTGTTATATGAAAACAATATCGTTATTTCTCAGAGAAAACACACAGTGCAAACTATAGAACACCTACTCAAGATAGAGCAGCATAGAGTTCAATGGGTCTCACCCCTAACTGAAGTGGGTATAGGATTTCAGCTATATTTTATTTAATGGAACTTAAATAACACCTTTCATAATATATGTCCCAGGTCAATTTGCAAATGATGTTTTAAACAAAATAATAAATGTAGAACAAACCTATTAAAAAGCAACCTATAGCACATTATTTTTTTTTGGGGGGGGGGAACCAACCAAGTCACTGAATTCAATGGACTTAAATCCAAATTTTGATAAGTGTACTCTCCGTATACTATACTTGGATTATACTCCATACAATTAAAATAGCAATCAAAGCTGCAAAGTAAAAAGTCACTTGCCAACACTATTTTTAAGTACAAACTGTTAAAATACCTTAGAAAATAAGAATGCCTTAACCTGATCCCTAAGAGACAGCAAAGTTGGCGATAGGTAAAGGAGGGATTATTTTACCATGGTTTTGCCAGGATCCCCACCCCCCCACCCCCAGCAACCTGGTGAAATACTAAGAACAGATGACACAGGCCGTGTGGTCAAAAAAAAAAAGAAAGAGGACCTCTAAATTTAGGCAGGAAACACAGCATGCTTTTAAATCTGTGGACTATAATTGTAAGTCTACAATTTTTACCAGCTGCCCTTAATAGAGAGCTTCCATCTAGACTAACTGGGCAAATTTTAGCACTACTAAAGCCATGGTCTTTATGGAAACAAAATAAAGATGGTTGCTGAATAGTATTCAGTTGGCTGCAGCATTCAGGCTACCAGCAAATCCAATGTAGATTGTGAAATACAGGCTAAAGATATGATTAATCTAAAACACATACATCTATCTCCTGGATGCCCAGCTGAATGAGTTGATCCAAAGAGAAAATTCTGAAAATATAACGTGAACCCTTCTCCATGAGAACATCTGGCTTACAGGCACAAGGTTAAACCTTGCAACACAGAAAGAGCTGCATGAAGCTACCATTTGATTCAAGTTAAATGATGGTATTTAACCTTTCCTCCTTTTAGCACTACACAATTAGGTTTGCATCATTAGAACATAAGAGCACCACCAATGATTTTCTAATTGCTATGTTACATAGCACTCTAATTTTTGCATGGTGATGTGCTGGGTTCTTGAAATGAGAAACAGGAAGACTTAAATTCCTCCCCAAAGCCCTGCAAGTTATTTGATGTTTACAGAGAAAAAACAACTTATGAGCAGTAACTGCAGTTGCAAGATTGTAGATGAAGCCTTAAGAGCTCTAGTCAAAGATGAGACCATCTCTTATATTTATTCTTCTCCATACTATGGAGAACATTCCTTAAAAATCAGTATGTATGACACCAACAACTTTAGAACCTGCACTGAATTTAACTTCCCTTTCTTTCCACATTACTTATAAGCAAAATGGAATGTGCTTTTTCCTCTTATGAAGTGGACAGGCATAACAGTGTGATTTATCACACTGGTATCCCACCTTTTGTTCCTGGAACTATACGTCCCACCTCCAATTTTATCCTCATAAAATTATGATGGGTCAGTCACCATCACAGTTTCATTTCGGTTTACCCAGCAAACTTCATAGCCAAGAAAAAAAATGGTTGTTCACTAGGTATCTTGTTCAACAGGATCAGCCTGGAAGCAGTGGCCACTCAGTCCACCTGACCCTGCCACATTGCCATTTTGATTAATCCAGAATGCAATGTTGTACATAAAGCAAGAACAGTGGAACAATTTGCACAACTGCCTGAGGGGCAGATCTCCATCAAGCTGACAAGTCTATCACCCTATGCATATCTTCAAGCTGTCCAACAGAGAAACTAAATCCTAATTAGCATTATTAGACAAACTATACATTACCTTTAGGGCTAGGCATCCCAATATTTTTGGGTGTGAGTGTGAAAACTCTGTTCTGTGAATGACCTCAAACAGTCCATAACTGTTAGCCTTTGCATTTCAGTTCACTGCTATGCACAATGCATAGACAGACAGACTTAAGAGAATAAAACTTATAGAATTAAGCTGTCACTGCAATGAAGAGTAGAATGGAAAAGTCTCAAAAGGATTCATGACTAATAGCATCAAAAATAAATGTAGTATCTTTTTAAGAAAGGACAGAAACAGAAACAAAGTCAGACTAAACTGACATGTTTCAGTGCCAAATGATGTTTTCACACAGTATCTAGCTTGTATCATACACATAGACTGGTATATATATACGTGCAGGAAACACAACTTATAAATCCCTAAATCAGTGTCTAGCTTTAACAGGAGGCAGTCATTAGTGCCAACTCTTACCTGATCCATTTGCCATTACATATTTTAATCTTGTATAGATGGTTGCCAAAGGTAGTCGCTGAGCATCAATTTTTAAAAAGTGTTTTTAAAAGCATTTGTTTATTTCACATTTACAACCTAATCCCCCACCCACCACCATGTCCAAATTTAAGCATGCAAAGGAATACTAATTATTACAAATGCCTGTGGAAGTGCCTGGTGTACTGAGGGAATAGGATATAGGAATGTTTCATCAGACTGTCTTCCACAGCTAATGAAATAATTAAGGAATATATTCAGGCAGAGATGACCTAGCTAAATTTACTACAGCCAACCACTGTATCTTTATCGCAGGACTTTGGAGATCAAACAAGCTCTCTTACAAGTGCCTGATGGGGTAATTGGAAAGGTTAATTGTATAAGTCCAAGTGCAGCATTTAATCAGACTCTGAACAAAAACTGACTGGATAAGCAGCCAATTCATTCGAGATAAGAAAACCTAGACACCCTATTCCCTTCAGATAAGGCAGCACCAATTTTTTTTTATCCCTGGCCTAAAACAGAGAGAGGAGCACCACGTTTAGTAGTCAAATGCAAAGTTATGCCACACAACCTACTTTTACAAGATCTTCAGATACTTCTTGAATGTAAATACACACTAACCTACATACGATATGAAAACAGACTTAACATTCTTCAATTAGAATAAAGAATCTCAAATGGCATTATACTCATACCCTGTGGAATATTCAGGCACAGGATTACAATTAAAAACAGTTTTAAAGGAATTGTAGACAGCACACACTGTATCTTATCTGCATTCAACAATAAATTCTTTCATCAATATTTCAGACAGATGCTATGATTAAAAAATGATTTGCTTATCTTTGGGAACTGAACTTGCCAAGTTTATGAAGGGAAGGCAAAATATTTTATTGCCATGAGTATCTTAGAAAAAATGCAAGAAAGCCACGAAGGCTTGATGCATGGAGCGTACTCAAATTAGTGCATACTTAAATTAGTGTACATTTTCATTTCTAGCTGACAAAGTGGCTTTAAGGAGTTTTCAGACACCCTTGCTTCTTCATTCACAACTGGGTGCACAGAACAAGTTTTTAATGATAATTTTTAGAAACGTTTATAGCAGACACAGCTAAAATATGCCAAGTCATTTCAGGTGCATCATTTCAATTTCAGAAAATGGTTCCTTTCCTATAGAACTGTTCTTCCCCATTTTTCATTCCCATTCCCTCATGAGAGCATCAAGCCGTGAGCTGCCAAATTCCAAAGAGCAGCAATGGTTTGGGGAAACATTCACATTGTGGATATATAAAAAACAAGAAGAATGGGAGTATTTATGAGACAGCCAGTGTGGTGTAGTGGTTGTAGTGTTGGACTAAGAGCTTGGAGACCAGCATTCAAATACCCACTTAACCATGAAACTCACTGGGTGACCTTGGGCCAGTCATCGTGTTTCAGTCAAACCTACCTCACAGAGTTCTTGTGGGGATTAAATGAGGAGAACTATGTATGCCACCTTAAGTTCCTTGGAGGAAAAGTTGGGATATAAATGCAGTAAATATTTACACAGAAGTAAAAAATAGAAAAATTGGCATGCACAGTGGTCTAGCTGTTATAGTTCTGTCTGTTAAGCTTGCCCCTTCTGGGATTCTAAGCATGATATATATCAAGAAACAAAGGGTTGAATCCAAGCCATACTCCAAGTAGACCCTTTGAAATCAAGAGACACAGCATACTCTGAATAGGACTTTGTTGGATACAACTCAATGACACACTTAAGAACAGTCCTGCTGATCAGGCCAAAGGTCTATCTAGTCTAGCACCCTGTTCTCACAGTGGCCAACTAGATGCCCATGGGAAGCCTACAAAAGCAGGACTTGAGTGTGACAGCATTCTGCCACTTGTGATTCTTAGAAGCTGGTACAGTATTCCGAGACATGCTGCCTGCAATAGTGGAGGTGGAACATAGCCTCTTTATTCTCTATGAATTTGTCTAATCCTTTTTTAAAGAAGCCATCCAAGTTGGTGGCCTTATGGCCAATTAAAATAAGAACCACCCTGCTGGATCAACCCCAAAGTTCATCTAGCTGAGAAGGGGACAAACAGGAACTGAAGGCAATAATTCTCTCCCAGTGTTGCTCCCCAGGCAACTGGTCCACGGAGGCAGAATGTTTCTGAACCTGGAAGTTGTATACAGGCGGGAACCATTTTAGGCATGTCTGATTGATGCACAGATCCTTTTGGAGCTGGAAGGCAGTGGATCAGGGGCAGGCGAGAACGGGGCACACTTATATGCACTTGGCTGATGCACACAGGGGCTAGGAATGGAACCCCCATGCATAATGTTCACTGTCTGTATAGCCATCATAACCAACTGCTATGGTCCATTATTTATCTAACTAGATATTTCTTATCTTAAAGCTCTTAACCATAGATGTCATTGCTTAAGCCAAATACTTTACATATTGCCAAGCCTGTGTCTGACTACCAAGATCTCACGAATAAACCTTCCAGGAAGGAGATTTTCAAGGGCGGCATGCAAGGCATTCATGGGGTTTATGAATAAACACAACTTGAGAGTGTTTGAAATCCCCCATTGCCACTTTAGCGTATCAGAATGAACCATGATTAGCATAGATGAGTCTTGAGTTATCTTAAACACTGGTACTGAAGTCATGTTGACTGCTAACTGGAGTATACGAAGTTATACAAGGTTAAAACTCAAGTCTTTGAGCAATTCAGGCATAGAATATGAAGCACATGAGTAAACCTGTTTATTTTTTTACCAATAACTAGACTAGGCTTAGTATACATATCACTAAATAAATCATACAGTACTATGAACATATAAGAAATCATGTTACAAATTAATTTTCTTACTTTCAAGACATGAGTTTGTGTTGCTTTTAGACAGGGAATTACTCTGGAATAGAACCTTTGAACTTAAACGTTCTGAAAAATATAAGTAGGTTGCTACTGTAGACCTTACCGTAATCAGCCAAATACTGATAATGTAAACTGGATAAAATATTGAGACCCAATGCACAATATACAAAGCATTTTAACATTATTTTAAAATACAAAAAAATTGTTGACATGCACAGACTTTGTGATAAGGCAATTAAATTGCCATTAAATAGATGGGATGGCATTTAGTGGCAGTGCCAAGAACCTGTAGAATACTGCAGGTTCATAATACATTGCAATCCAATCTGATATCAGACAGTTTAGTTCCAATAATTTCTATTTGACCAGAGTAGTTTTATTTATTCTGGCATAAGTGCTTTGTAGAGCAGGCTGCCCAGTTGGTTTGTTTCCTCTTCTCACATCAAAAACATTTTTAGTTAACAGGTAAACCACAGTTTGTTTTTGTCAACATGATTTTGGTCTGCATTTCCAACACACAACAAAATTTGTGTCCCATAATTGTCACAAATTTAGGCAGACCCTAATGAATGTCAGATAAAAAAACCAAGCCATACCAGAATTGTACTTCTGAGGAAGTTTAGGAACAGATATCCAATAAAATCTTCACTTCAAGAACTGAAAAAAACCAGACATGAATCCTTAGATTCCACTGCATAAGTAGGATGCACCTCCACCAATGCAAAAAGGTGTGTGAGGGGCATCATTACCCTCATTTGCATCTTGCAGAACTCTACCTTCAATCTAGCCCAGGGCTCCAGATTGGGGGAAGAGGAGGGGAAAGAATAAGAGATTGTGGCAACTTCCCTGTCTGCTTTAAGTGCCATTGGTGTGCCACTGCTGACTGAAGTACTTTCCCCCAGCCTATCGTGTTCATTATAATCACAAGTAATTACATAATGACTAATAAATGTTGATCCCTTTTAGCACAGAACGGATTTCTGAAACAAGGTCCACACCTGAGACTTTACAAACTTCACATATTCACAATTTGGAAATAATTGGAAGCCCTTCGTACATGTCAGATTTTAATCTCATCCAGTTGTTAAATTTCTGCAAAGTTGTTTTCTCCTGGGCTAATATTTTAGCAGCTTTTTTCAGTTTTTCTTCATTTCTTTCTAAATACCGGATGCCATCAATCCTCAACTGATTAAGCTTTTCCTCGCGATTTTCATCCAGAGGTATATCTTCATTCATCAGAGGATTAAATCTGAAGTAGGTGTCTGAAGGTAGAAGGGCATCCAGCATAGTGTGGACTTCTAGTTTTAAAACCAACACAATAAAAACAAAACATTAGTTTGGGAAGACACATGCAAACTTCAGCTGCACTTTACTGAAGAATGAGGAATAGGTTTAGGTGTAGCACCCCTTCCCCAAATTTAAAGGGTTCTTGCTTTTTAAACTGGAACCCCCACACTCCACTTTTTGTATGATTGTGTTTAAATGGTGTTTAGATGGTGTTTAAATACATGTCTCTGCCACCATCATGTGTAGATTGGGCTGAAGTATCTACTTACCATCGTCTTACTTATCAATAGTGATGATGGCAACCTTACTCTAAAAATATTTATTTGAAAGTAAAACAGTTGTTTTAAAATAAAACATAGTCTAAGGCAGCATTTCTCAACCTTGGGTCCCCAGATGTTTTTGGCCCACAACTCCTATGATCCCTAGGTAGCAGGACCAGTGGTCAGGGATGATGGGAGTTGTAGTATAACAACATCTGGGGACCCAAGGTTGAGAAAGGGGTGTACCTGTGGCACTCAATAGCCCATTGTGCTCATTTGTTACTGTGATTTGTACACATAAATGTGATATAGATGCATACCCAATTATTTGTTTAGAACATTCATAACATGCAGCTGTACATTCTAGGAAGCCAGTTAACATGAGGACATATCCGCACAATGAACCAAACATTACCTGGCCCACTGCATCCCCACATCTGTATCAGAGCTACCCCAAGGTGGTGATACAATTTCTGTGATTGTAGAATGTTTTAATGATGTAACCACCCTGGGACATTAGGGTAAAGGGTAGAATGATGATGATAATAATAATAATAATGTATTTTTAAGCAGCCAACTCACAGGAAATAATGTATCTTAACCTTTTGATTTTGCTGTTTAGAAGTGAATGTTGCACGGTGACATTACTGGTATGGGAAGTGAATAATCTGAAGGCTATGGCTATGTAACTAACCAATCATTACAACAACCCCAGAAGCAGAAAATCACATAATGCCTAGCCCACCATTTGACCAGAAAATCAGAAATCCTTTCATTGTATTCTGACTCCCGTAAATGGTGGGAAAGAGGCTCAGCTGTTATACGATAAAATTTTAAAGCCAGGCGATTGCTAACAGTAAGGCAATTCTCTGGCCACTGGAATACAATTTTGGGATTTGGGACACTTCTGAGTAGCCAAATCCTTGCTGAAATGCTACACCTGGCTCTTTAGTAATAATAGTAGTAATCATAATCATAAACAGATCTAGAGCAACAGGAGTGTGAGACACAGTTCTCTTCCCCGGCACTTCTATGGTCTATGCTAGCCTTTCCCAATATGGTGCCTTCCCTGTGTTGCTAGGCTACAGCTCCCATCAGTCCCAGCCAGCATGGAAGGGGATGCAAGTTGTGTTCCAAAACATCTCCACCCCCATCGTTCAGCCCGGACACTGAGGTCCAGTGCCGAGGGCCTTCTGGCGGTTCCCTCACCACGAGAAGCCAAGTTACAGGGAACCAGGCAGAGGGCCTTCTCGGTAGTGGCGCCCGCCCTGTGGAACGCCCTCCCTTCAGATGTCAAAGAGAACAACAACTATCAGACCTTTAGAAGACATCTGAAGGCAGCACTGTTTAGGGAGGCTTTTATAGATTATTGTATTTTAATGTTCTTTTGGAAGCCGCCCAGAGTGGCTGCGTATAAATAATAAATTATTATTATTATTATTATTATTATTAATTATTATTATTATTATCTGGATGCCACCGAGGTGGCCTTTCTCATAAAATATCTTAAATAGATTTCACACTAAAAACCATTACACAACTTCACTTTTAAAAGTCACTCCTGTTTTAATTTAGTGCCTCTCTTCACAGCAACACGACTATGCAATTTATCTCCTGGTGGTATTCCGTATCAATCCCGGAAGGTTTTCAGTTTTAAAAGAGGCAAATGTGTTGCTGGTTCAAGTCAAACAAGTCCTTAAAAATAATTTATATGAATGTGCAGAATGAAGGGAGATACTGCTTTTCCACCAATATCAAAATAGGCGATTTAGAATTATGTTCCTACTTAACCACTACTCCCAGCATGCTCAAACCTATACCAGTCATTGCCATGATTATTTTAATGCTCATTCTGGCATCCATCCTGAATGTCAAGGCAAGCAACACCTCCATCAGCACTATGGCCTATTTTTAGATATGATGTATTCATCAATCAAAGAGAGCTTAATAACAGCATAATCAAGGTACAGTCTCAAGCAGTTAATTTAAATGCATATTTGGCATGCTTTATCATCAGCTGCCAGCACAATCCTTATTCACCAAATATCCAGTGCAATATATTAGTCTGACAAAAAGGCTAAATCTTAAATGTATCAAACACACAGACTCATACACAGACCGATTTAACACAATGCATTCTAATTCTCTTTTTATGCTGGCTTTGTATATGAACTAAACCCCAAATCCTCACATGGATGGCGGGAGATAGGGATTAACAAAATAATCTCAATTTGAACAAAGATTATGAAACATGCCCTTGATGGAAACAGAATGTCCTTTGATGTTTTTACTACTGGTAAATCGTTTTTAAAAAATATATCCATGTATGCTATGCTATTCCTAGTCATGAAAACCTGCATTTTAACTCTCCAAAGAGCTACAAAAAGGCATAATATGAAAACAAAACCTTAGTCAGTAGGTACCAACCTTCAGTATCAGTGGCACTGCTGATGACATTAGTCAATTTAGCTTTCAGACTTGTATAGGTGACGTTAGGTCTCCCTTCATTTTCATATCGACCTGTTCCCAGGGATATTACACACTGCAGTGGAACATTTGGCCAAAGACACTTGCATTCGTGCACTGCTAAAGCTGTAGGATTATTTAAAAGCAGGCCTCCATCCTGTGAATAAAAAAAAATGGAACAAAAGCAAGGTGTTTGAGCCATTCGTAACTATAGGTGTATCATTAAAATATTACAAGATGCAAATAAAAAGTCCTAGCATTCTGTTTTTATTCGCTTTCTGCCAATACTGAAGCAAGGAAGCTACTTAAAATATACTGCTGCTTTACATTACATCAATTTAATTAGTAATGCTACTCTATGGATTCTATGTGACTGGTAAATTTTGTTTCTAAACATGTACGGTATCAATAGCTTTGGGTAATTTAAACCAAGTAAAATATATACATTAATATTAAACAATCATTCCTTTGATGAAAGCCTCAGGCAGACAGAACAGCAATAGCTTTAGATGAGAGCAAGGGAGGCCCTGCACAAAACTGTTGCACTATGGAGGGTTCGGTCTACTAGTATAGAGTACTGCTCTGTTCAGTCACTCCATTGCCCTAGTTCTTCTTCTGTTTCTTCCCCAGCACAATGGCCAGCAATTCTGTGCCTACAAGCATGCTCAGTCCTCACTGGTCTACTCCAAAGCATATGCCCAATGCTTTAAATTTTAATCATAATAAAACAGATATTGAATAAGTTTGTACATAAGCTGCTGCATGGACACTTCTTTTGCACACATATATATTGATTGCAGTTATGTTTACTACAAGCCTAGAATATAAGCCAAATAGACTTTTGAGACATTTATTTCTACTAGTTCAACAGGACCTATGTTGAGCTTGTGCCTTTCAGAAACCTACAAAAAAAATTGTTTTGCAGGGAGTGCTTGTAGCAGCTGGCTAGAATCATATTTTAGTGGTACAAGACACTGCAAACAAACATTTCCACATAAAATATTAAAAGGTTCTTCATGCACAAATACATAAATTGTCTGCTGAAACCCTGCTGGAGCTACAGTTGTGCCTCGTATTCTCCAGCAAAAAAGCAAAAAAATTAAATCTTGCATCCTAGTCTGAAGTGTGATGGGAGCAGCTTTTCTCCAATATAGTTTATCACACAATCAAGGCTCTCCCAGTCCCCCATTGCATGGCGCACAATTGTTATTTCTCTCTTCCTAATTAGAAGTGGTGTCCCACATGTAATGCTCATTGTGCAGTTTTAAAGGTTCCTTTATATAAGGTTATAATGTCATCCTTCTGACAAGCTGTGCTTGATTATGAATTGCTGCATGATAAGATATTTAGGAAACTTCCCTTCCCTCTGCACTCACCCTGCCCCCCGGACCCTCCTCCCCCCATCTACAACACCCTGCAGCTGGCCAACACCTTTTCAGAGTATCTGGATGACACCCTAGAGGTTCAGAAGACCCAGAGGTGTCCTTGACCCCAGCGGGAAAAGCTGAGGTTGTAGCAGCAAAACAGTGTCATTCATGTCTGGAAAGCTGAACTGCGGGCATAAGAGCTTAGATGTTCTTGCTCCAAATTAAGTTTCCATCTAATCACATATCAAAATGACTTTCTGAATCATGGACTATGTTACCAGTTAGAAGCAATGATCACAGTATGAATCTGCACAATAATGGCATTGACATGGGTTGGGGGGGCAGAACGACCCATACAACCAACTGCAGGTACTGCTGTCTATGAAACGGACTCTGAAATTTGGACCACTTTTTTCACTGAGATCATAATATGCAAAACCAAATTCTGTTTCCAAAGGCGTGCAAAGACAAGTGTTGGCTTCTCCATGGGACTAAATCATTTTTTAAAAAAACTGTTCTAATTCTAAATTTATCACATCACACCACAAGAATATCCAAATCACATCTACTTAATATATTGTTCAAACTGCAGTCCAATGAATTCTTTATTGAAAACAGAAACTCTTTTTTCCACAGCTGCAGTAGATAAAGTAGGATGCAGATCATTGGCCTGTTGAGAAAGTCCTTTGATTAAGCTTTCAATACAATCTACAAAAGCTTTTTGAACTCTTTCTGGACCAATTAGTATATTGTGCCTTCAGCAGAAGTAAGAAGAACAGTAGCCTCTTAGTGCACATTTTAAAATTTTGGCTAAAATCAGATTTCGCCTCAGCACCCATAGTAAACACTGTGTTTGCTCTATGAATAAGTCTACTGAATTCAGTTTAATACCCTGGTTCTTTTAAAGCTGAAGATAGTAAATATTAGCAGCAGCATCTACTTGGGATATATAACATTTAATTTTAAGCAGACGAGATTCATATAACTGTACATCATATGTGCTACAACAGTCTAA
Organism: Darevskia mixta; assembly: GCA_034641385.1. Classification (NCBI taxonomy): domain Eukaryota; kingdom Metazoa; phylum Chordata; class Lepidosauria; order Squamata; family Lacertidae; genus Darevskia; species Darevskia mixta. Next base: position 7,564,698 of record JAWWNH010000105.1, read on the forward strand.
AGGCATGATCCTGCAAAGACCTTTTAAGGCCTACTGATTGCAAAAATTCACATTCCACCTGACAGTTGTGAAAGGGACAGGAAAGACAGCTAAGGCCTCTCTGTCAGCCTGGCTAAGGCCAACTGCCACTAGGGCTGCCCCTAATGAAACTGTCCCCACCAGTGGTCATTCTGTCTGGGTTCCCACAGCACCACCACACGGTACAATGCTACGAGTTTTAAGCATGCAAAACTAGCAAACCCTATGTATTTTCATTATATAGAACACAGGAAAACCTAAATGGAAAAAAGCTACACGGCTTTCATATGAGCTTGTTACATGGATGTTTCCGTCTGCAAAATGCAGATGGCCAACTTGTGCTCAAAAGGGCAAACAAGAGTTCACAAAAGCTGTTTTGAACATTTAACATATTGTGGCTTTGCTTATGCTCTAACTGCAGTTTCTATTTGCTTTCGTAAATACAGAAAATAACTGAGGATCTGTTTAACTACAATTTGATCATTTGTTTAAAGCCTTGTGTCGCTAAAGGTTAAAGCTAAGTTTAAAATTTCACAAGAATAGACCAACCACATAATGGCATCTTTAAATCTCATATCCCTAGATACTTTAAAGTGTAGAAAAATCGTTATAATGGATGCCCATCACTTTGAAATGAATGATCTAGTAACATCCATATGAAGTGTATGCACAAGCCTTGGATTTTATTCAACTGCGTGGCAACTGGCCAAAATTGACAAGCACTTCATTCCATTTATTCTCTTTTCACTTCTCATGTTGCCTTCCCTTGCCCTCTATTTTGTCTTCTCTGCTCCCTATTTATTCTTATTCCAACTGCAAGTTTCTCTCTTCACTAGTCCCCAAATATACATGAGCCACCCCTGCCTCTCTTTGTACTCTTGCATTCTTACATTGATCCCTTGCCCCGCTGTTGCCATAAGCACACTGGGAACATTTAAAATGTTTTATGCCACTTTTGGCTGTGAATTAAATTCAAATTTAATGCTTTGACAAAAAAAGAAAAAAGTATTTGACAGCTATTGCAATCGTCAACACAGAGCTTTGATCTCCAGGCCCTTTCTGGTATAACAGTATCTGCTTATTTTTAGATTGCAACTTCTAAATGTCAGACTGGCAACTGCCAAAGGAATTTATCTATGCCACGTTTTTATTATTATTTAAGAACTTTTTTTAGGTGTGAAAGAAACAAATTATGGGGCAGAACACTGTCACTTCTAACTTAGCTTTGTTTGTTCCTTGCCAGATCAAAGACAAGGTTTTCCTTTCTTTTTTTAAAAAAAGTCCCATGTTACGTGCTTTACTTAAAACATGTACATGGCAGTAAGGAGACAGAAACCTAAAAGTTAAATTCCACTCAAATCCATTCTTTAAAGACTTGCATTTCTTCCTTTAAGAGCTATCTTGATTTCCTTCTCCCTTTCTCTCAAAGTGCTGCAGACCTCCCTGCTGTTCATGGTGAGCAATGGAGGACATTACTTAATATGCATGATTTTTAGACGTCGCTGGGAATTTTACCAGTTGTCTTCTTTAAGATTTCAGAGCTCATACGCTCAAGAAAATAAATTTTATTCTTCCTATTTAGTATTTTACTGCCTAGTCTAGGACAACTGGTGGCAGCACTTTTTAGAATGTTCTGTTGGTACTGGAATATTTGGTACTGTAACAAGTGGCATCAGTACACCTATGGCAACAAAAACCAGGGCAAAATACATCCATCCCAAACTCAACAGGAGACTACTAATTAAGACTTTAAAATCTTGTTACTCATTTTCAACAGTACCGTACATGTAAAGCCTATTGTGCATTTTTTTCCCAATAAAAAGCCGGAATTTCAAGTTACACTGTACCAAGCACTTTCTTCTTTTTCCTAAAACACAGGTTTTTTTTTACTTCGACACAGTGAAGTTATGTGAACTGAGTCCCATGGCACTGAAAGATGCGATTTAGCAAAGCCAATTCCAATACTTGGAGTTTGCTAGCTCCATAGCAACCATTTCACCTCAATGCCTGTGCAGACATGCTTTGCATTTCTAGTTCATTTTCACAGACTTGCTCTGTTTACCTTCATTGTGCTTGTGAAAAAGAAAACTCCAAACTAGCCAAGGGAATATTCACTTACAGAATTGTTGTATTTTAAAATTAAATTCAACATTAAAATATCAATATTGGGCTTCTGCTATATGCAGAGGGGTTTTTAAAATTGCTGTCTTCTGAGAATTTTAACATTTTCTTTTGTCTGATAAATATAGGATGGAACAGTCAAGGTAAAGTATGATAACAAAAGTGTTAATGGAATGAGATTCTTGATTACATGACCATCTTTCAATCACTCCACTGAATTGTGGATTTTTATTTATATAAACAAATTAAGACTAATCTTTAACATTTATTGGTATGCCTTGGACTCCCATAAAAGCTGTGTATTCAATAAACACTCGCTTAGCACAAAATATGTGCTTTTGCATCACTTAAGACTTACAACCATTTCTATAGTGTTTAAAATGGGAATTAATACTTGAACAGCAGAAAAATGACACCACCACAATACTAAACAGAAAAGAGCGTTTGAGGGAAAAGAAAGAACATTAGTTCAAGTTCTCTTTAAAATTGTGCAAAGCCAAAGTCTGTAATTAACTGCCCTAGCTATAAAGTTCTAGTTTCCACTCCCTATTCACTAGTGTTACCAAATCGCAGTTCTGACACCTTTGTAGTCCCTGGAGTTCCAAGTTCACACCTCTCTCATTTTTGACGGCAAGCACAATACTACCCCTAGTCTAAACAGATGAGTGAGGAATAAAAAGCATCACTGGACTACACTGCAAAGAGGTATTAAGGGTACCAAAACCATGTCTGGGTTAGCAGCTGACAATCCCATCCCAATTCCATAGCTGCCCTCAACACACACAGTTCTATTCCCTGCCAATTTCCAGTACTGGAATTTAATACCATGGCAGAAAGGCATGGGAGACATTCCTGGGAGAAAGCACTCTTATCATGTTCCAGTATTCATACCCAGCTTAAGTCCTGTTACTAGAAAATGGCCAAGGAGATGAAATCAAGCACCCTTAGCTCCATGCCACAAATAGTAGAAGGTCCCACCCCCCTCTCCATGTCTATCAATTTTTAAAAACTTGAGCCCGTGTTATGATAGAAATGCTTGTTGTGTTTTGTTAATCTCCAATGATATTTCAAAAATTATCCTACGTATCTGACAAAGTGATCCTAACACTGAAGCATGGGCATAACAGTAAAGACCTTGCATAAAACCTTAAAATTCTCGTGTGGATATAAAGTCTATTCATAAAGGCAAGAGAAGGGAACAAAAACAACAACATTTAATTGTACATAGGTTGGAAACAGGCTCCCAGTTACTGTTATGAAATGAAAGCTTTGAAAACATTTCAGCAAGGGTCACACTCTTCTTATCCTATATGCTCATCCTAATACAATTGTTTTACACATACGGAATTATCTAATCATTCTTAATTTTTGTTATGTATGGAGTCCTTTTTACATATGGAGGTTTTTTATTATCTTTTTTTTTTTAACTGTGAAATTGTCTCAAGGTATTTTATGGGAACCAATTCATAAAAGGACTCAAATAAAGAATTGGGCTTGCTTGCCAAAAGAATTAATTCTTCTTCGTGTCAGGAGCCAGTTGCCACTCTGTACAGCAGAGGAACTTGCCCAGTAGCAGTCACATCTACATGTAACACTAATCCAGGGTAGCTAGCATGATGCTTTCCAGATGCAATTGAACTACAGTCCTATCATCCCTGACCACTGGCCATGCTAGCTGCAGCTGCTCAGAGTTGCTGGACTCTCCTTCATTGAAGGATTTTAAGCAGGGGTTGGATGGCCATCTGCCATGGATGCTTTAGCTGAGATTCCTGCATTGCAGGGGGTTGGACTAGATGGCCCTTGGGGGTCCCTTCCAATTCTATGATTCTTTGAAGCCCAACACCTGGAAAACTTTGACAGTATCTATCAAACACCAGTATGAAAATGAGTTTAGTTGTGTAACACACAGTGAATGCAGGAAGTATTCTAAGCAGATGGCAGATTATAAAAGGTGTTACAAAGGGAAAAATACTGGCAGCTGCTGCAGCGACTGTGACAATAAAATTTAAGTACAGCAATCCAGTGTCTTGTACCATGCAGGGAACTTTGAGAACAAGAAAAGGGGAGTAGATTGGAAGGTTTTACTACATCCTACTGGTAAGTGGTCTGATCTCACCCCCTCCCCATTCTTCCAGAGAGATACTTTTTCAAGCACAAGGGGAAATAAATCAGGGCTTTTGGGAAAACAACAACAAAGCAGCATATGTATACTATCCTGCTTGCCTGGAAGATACTGATTCCCAAGATTTGTTCTGAAGCACTGTTCACTTCTGAGTCACAATAAAAAAAAAACAAATACAAAATGTTCCTCACCGCGGAAGTTAAGTCTTCATGGGTTGGAAGGTAACAGTAACTGTGACCCTTAAATGCTGCACTTAAATGCAACAGTTGAAAACAGCTCTTGAGTAAAGCCTATTCTCTTTGTATCACAAGCCCCTTTTTAAGATCTGCACAGCACAGGGTTTTCCTTTGCTTTTAGCAGCTGCTTGCAACATTTTGAGAGATGTAGCATTTCCCCCCTTTTATCTACTTGTTTCATATACCACAGAATCCCAGCCCTGCCACAATCCAGAGATCATTTATCATTATTTATACCTCCCAGTGGGTGGTATTTCAGTCTATACTGACTAATTGCTGTCTGGGTTGTTGAGAAAGTTCACTGGTCACAACAGTTCTATTTATTGACAGGTCGGAAGAACACTCTTTGCATCAATCTACATGTGCTATGGAAATGCAGATTCTCTTAACTTCTCCTTCCTCATAACCGACTTGAACTATAAACCATATAGTGCATGCATTAAGTATGTTAAGAAAAATGTATAAAATATGCTAAGTGATGCAATAATGAATAATGATATGCCTTATAGCATGGTCATTTGTCATGCTGACTGAGGCTGTTGGGAGTCCAATGACAATTGGATGGCCACAGGTTTCCCACCCCTGCCATATAGAACCAACTGCCATGTATCCTTAGGCTTTTCTTCAGAAACCAACGTTTGTAAACATCACTTGATTTTAAACAAAGCTGCTAACTACTACAAAAAGCAAAGCTGAACAATTTGATAACAGAAACTAGCAGGAAAATAAATTAAGTAGCGACAGAGACAAATATTAACAACAAATATCTCTTAACAGCTTCATCATTCAGAGTGCCTTCAGGTGTCTCTGGAGTAGCCATTCCGTAAAGCTGGCATTGCCACCAAAGAAGTCCTCTTCCGGACAGACTCCTGCTGAGCTTCAGTCAACAAGGGCACTCAGAGAGAGGATCACAGCTGCTGAACTGAGAGCACGAGGGAGTATATACAGGGGAAGACAAGAACCTAAGGTCGAAGCAGTTTTAAGGCTTTGCTAGGTAGGAATCAGCACACTGCCCCAAGAAAAATCCCATTGCTGAACAGACTGCATGCAAATATGGAGAACGAACGGAGCTATTACAGTAATTTAGTTCTATGCAACAGAGATCTGGTGGAGGCTGCTGCAGGGAAAAGGAAGGGGAAAGTGGTGAAGTGATTTTCGCCAATTCCTCCTTCTTTCTGCAACCCACCGACACCCCAACAGAGCATCTTCTCAGGGGGCAAAGGAGGAATTAACAAAAATAGTTCCTTCCCGATCCTCCAGTGAGAGGATAACACGAACAGTAGACCATCAACGGGATCTCTGGGCCGAACCCTTTGTGTCTAGTTCAACTAAAACTTAATCACATTTTCAGCTGAATTTAGTCTATGGCTAAGATACCATTCAATGTAATCACTATTTATTGTTAACTTGACAATTTAATATTTATTTTTCATATTTATAAACACTGTTGTCACTTCTGTTTGTTTTAGCTTTGAGCTGCATTTCAGTGCAGCAATTTTATTTCATACTGTCTTCTAAAAATTGCAAGCCATCTTGAGGTTCCTGTTAGGAGGTGGGATAAATATATTTTAAAATGAACAGAATTCTAAGAGCGGCTTCCATTTTTCTTTTAGGGAAAAAATGCCATACAGCTGATCTGGGTTTCATGCCCCTTCCTCACAGAAATGTTTTACTTTTAGCAAATTAGCAACATATGAAGCACCCCTAAGACTCTCAATATTGTCACACATCAAAGAACTGGTATACTTAATAAACTGGTTCATTAGGCAGGAGGCAGAACTAAATGCAATGAATTTTTAATGCCACATATCAAAGGACTCTTCCATTCAGTGAAAACATTAATTAGCATCAGCATACAACCCTCACAGCAGATGCCCTGGCATTAAAGTTTGTCAGCATACCTTGAAACACGCAGGGCTTTGCGAAAGATCACAGAACTATGAAACCTTTATTGTAAGGTTAAGCAATTCACCGAAATCAGAAGACTCTTTGAACTACTGAAATCAATATTGCAGTATGAACACTGAATCGTGTTTCACTGCCTGAATTCATGGCAAGGAGCCATGGTTAATCTTGCTTCCCTAGTGCACATACTCTTATCATACATATGTACCATATGTCTAAATCATGCCTGTGTCATATAAGGTACATACATAAGGCTCACTTTAAAGCAATATGTGAAATGAGCTGCAGTCTTGTTTGATAGTACTTGCTGTTAAATAATTAATCCCATTTTAACTCCCATTCTCCCCTACATCAATTATGTCTACAAAAAGAAATCTAACTATTATTATTTAAAGAAAAGCAACATTACAACCAACCTGATGAAGGTCATGGCCCAGCGCATACTCCTGGAAATAACCTGGTGCAGCAGATGATGCTCTGATAGCTTGCCATAATTTATATTGACAACTTCCAGGATAGTGAGACTTGACTCCGGGAAGGTGATTGTAATTTCTAAATACAAAGGCTTTCAACGGTGTCCCTCTGCTTACAATGGTGCTTATTGCAGCCACCTGACAAGAACAGGGAAACAAAACATTAAATGAAGCCGATAACTGTTTCCTACAACTTTAGTGGTTAGAAATAGGACACATACACCTTATTAGACAAACTTTATTTTCACACTCAGTTATATAACAATGTTGACGGTCAGGTGTGATGGTCTTATCAGTCTAACACTTTGATTAGAAGATGCCATAATAGTTAAGGTTTTGTAGAAGTGCTTCGGTAAAGTACACACAAGAGATAACAAATATTTACTGATCAATGGGGAAAATGTAACACATGGCACTTGTTATGAACAGTTAACTGAGATTCAACAGCCCCCATCACCTGAATGTTGGAGAAGGAAAAGATATAAAATAGAAATCAACCACACAGAGTCAGAAGATGGCAGGAATATGTAAATCCCCAACACTGTTTTTATTCCTCACATCTGAAGATTTTAGATTGGAAATTTATTACACAAGCATAAAGTGAGTGATAATTCATAAAGACTTCATCATATGCTTTGATAAGAGATAAAATGCTCAAACCAACTAACTCCGCTATCATACAGTATCTTGAAACACTGCAGTTTGTGAAGGTAAAATAATTTGCAAAAACTTTTACAGATTACTTAGCAACTTTACTTTATATATATATATATATATATATATATATATATATATATATATATATATGTGGTAATGTAAGGAAAGCAGATTAGCTTATGGCAGCTTCAATGATGCAAATCTATGAAAAAGGTTAACCTAGCTGAAAAAGGTTAACCTAGCTCAGGGGTCCCCAACCTATGGCCCACGGGCCGGAAGCGGCCCACAGAGGTCGTTTAACTGGCCCACGAGCCACCCCCAAACTGAGCTGATCGCTCGGCGAGTCCCCACGCGCTGCGCTAAACCGGCGCAGAGCGGCGCAGGGACTCTCTTTGCCGGCTCCAGAAATCGCTTCTGCGCATGCCCAGACACCAGAAATCGCATCTGCGCATGTCCGCGGTGCCGGAAATCACTTCTGCGCATGCCCAGACGCAGAAAATCGCTTCTGCGCAGGCACGATTTCCGGCGTCTGGGCATACGCAGGCACGATTTCCAGCGTCACACTGCGCTGGCCTGGCCCACGGAGGATCTCCGCGGGAGTGATCTGGCCCATGCTCGGTAAGCCTTGCCGACCCCTGACCTAGCTAATAGAGATTCTAATTATTTTTTGGCCTTTCTGTTAAGTAAACAGCAATGAAAGAACCTGAGTTTTCTTTCCCCCCTTTCTGTTCCCTATTGCTCTTCCCCGTCTTGTATTTTAGATTGCAAAGCTGAGGGCAGGGGCAATTTTATTACTGTTCACAATAACCCACTCTAAGAGGGTTTTTTTGGGATAAAAACACTTGAAATGAATAAACTATTTTAAATGTGGAATCACTAACACTTTTTTTGCTTTTATTTCATAGTTAAAACTGTAAATAAGGTGGGCAATGCAACACTAAAAGCTACCATAAGACTAGCAATCTTCCAAGTATTCTGTAGACAGAATCATTTTGAATATCTGCCTCTTAGAAAGCAAGGTAAGATTTGGAAAATCATTCACTAGGTTTTGTGTTCACAGTTCTTATATCTTCTGAAGTTGCATTTATACAGTAGTGACCAGTTTTGTGCTCATAAAAGAGAATGATGGAGCTGAATACAATGAGATAGTTAAGTTGCTAAATTACCTAAAGGGAAGCAGAATGAATAACTCCCACATTTAACATGCTTAGAAATATATTAATGCCCCCCACCCCACCCCCAAGAAAGACTTCTTTTAACCTCCTACACAAGTATGCAGGTTTCCACCCCAGAACAATTCTAAGAACTAAACATGAGAGATTGATAGGTTAAAGGAAGACTTTCTAAACAGTAACTCTGCTTCAGATATTAGTTAACAGTGAGTGCAATACTATTTCCTATCATGTAAAAATTAGCATCAGAAATATTTGAGACATTTAAATCGTGATGCACACAGCTCAAATACCATCTTTTAAATGGTTACTCTTAACAAGTCAGTGGGTGTATATTTCTATTTGTATCCCATTTAAGAACTTGCCTTTGTTTGAGAAATCATGACTCAAGCACTTAAACCCTGCATTTATGCTATTGTCGTACTGTTTTTCTCTGCCCAATTACAAAGTAAAATCATTCTATTTAAAATAAAATAGCTCAAAAAACAGCAGAATTCTCACATGCAAAGCTGAAATGAAATATCACTCATAAAGTATATTACTTGGCTATGACAAAAGCCATGTACAGATTGGTACATTTCTAGATGGTGCTAACACAAACCAATGCTCTTCAGTATTTAATGACGCAAGCCAAATTCACCCTACCCATACAGAGACCCTGAGCCCTGGAGGTGCAAAGAATGAACGCTCTCTGCTAGAGCATTCAATTCTAAAGCCACCATTGATTTGCAAAGAAACAGAAAGTAACAGGAGCCTAGGAAAAGCCAATATGAATCAGAGTCTTCAGTATCAGACCACCCACTCCATTCTTCCTTATTGACTACAATCAGGTCTGCATCTTGATCTTCTGGGGAAGAAAACTATTGCTGGGATAGACTATTGCTGGAGAACAAGACTACTGCTGAGAAGCATGGCTTGAGTACTTATTAAAAGCTTCCCCACAGTTAAAAAAGTGAGGATCTGGAAAAGAAGCATCCCTGCTTTCAACAAAAACCACAGCTGCAGAAGTAACCACTGCTGATAGTTGAGAGGCAGGCTGAAGTACTACAGATTGAGGGAGCCCCAGTGCTCGTGAAAAACTGAGAACTTGAAACAGGTTATGCTTCTGACATCTGGGCATTTGAAGCGGGCTGAGAAGGGGTAATAAAATCCTTTGCCACAGCCTGCAGTCAGGAGTAAAAGGAAGCTGCTGTTACTGAACATTTAAGTTACCAGACATATTGCCATACTGTTGAAATGAGCCACTGCTGGATTGGGACATAATAGGCAAGCCAGCACCCACTTGGGTGTTGGAAAAGCCCTGCGTGGGGGAAGAAGAAAAACTGAGGAATTCCTCTGTAGAGGATGGCAGAGATGAAAAGCTATGTCCTTCTTCCCCCAGATGGTTCTTCCAACTTTGTGTGAGGCACACCTGGCGAGCTCTGAAGAAAGAGCAGCAGGTCTTCTATGCATGGCTGCATTAAGATCAGCATTCAAGATCAGTTTCCCCCAATATATTCACCTTGGTCAGGACTGAAGGAGTAGAAGGGCCAGGTCTAGCCCTTAAAGCCAGGGGTAGAAAATCCTAATGCTCACCTAATACTGAATCTTAAGTCTTTCTGATGCCAGGCAAAAACATTTTTACTCAGTCAGACCGTTTTTAAAGTGCTTTATCTTGTTGACCATTTGCTGAGAATTCTGGAAGAGCTGCTCTCTGTCTCAAAGGCCTTTTCCACCAGGCCTGGGATGGTGGGGCCCTGACTGACTCCAGCTACAAAAGCTGACGCTGCTGAACAGACTCTTAGGCTAGGGTGCTGTTGCTGTTAGTTTTTTGTAATTTTTAACTTATTATTTATGACTACTTTTGTTATGTTGTAGGTTTTATTTCCCCACGTTATAAGGCATGGTTTGAACTGTGGAAAGGTGGAAGACAAATAAAATTACGTATGTATGTATGTATGTATGTATGTATATTGTTGAACTGCTTTGTTGTCCTGCTTTTTAAGCAGTATTTTGGAAAATTTTTGTATTGTTTTTATTTTTGTTTACATATTTATTGTAAGTGTTCCCAGAAGTTGTAAAACTGGACTGTTTCATTACAGTCCAGATCTTAAATGGGTACTAGGAATAAACCACGACTCAGCTCAGGTACAGGACAACCATGCTTTGCCCAATTATAGCTGGTTTTGTACAAGCTCTTCCAGGCTCATAAGACAGGGATTGGTTCATGGCAAAAGATGAGGTGGAAATCCTTTTGCCCAATACCAAGTATTTAGGGTTAAAGAAAGACAGTGACCAGGGAACCTCTTCCTTGGTTTTCTTCCTGTCGCTTTCTCCCCACTGGCAACTGCTTGCTTAGAAGACACATACTGCAAAAATTAGAATCGTGTTCATATTGAACTTTGCAAGGGACTGACCAAGACATTTAGGAATCTAGGTGGCTAAAGTATATATGCACTCATCCTACTATGGATCTGTTTTAGAATTTGTCAGATTCAGGAACACATTTTTACGTTTTAACTTCCAATGACCAGTCACTGGATTAATGTGCCTACAGACTTAAATTCTGTACCCACTTGCATGTTTAAATGCCCATTTCCTACATGCTGATGGTAACATTAGGAACGGAGCACTGAGAAAAGAATTCTAAAACAAAGACAAACAATAATTAATAGAAATGTTGTGCAACACATGTTTAAACAATCTTACATGCTTGCAGTACATTAAAAAAAAACACTGATCAAGTACACTGACCTTAGGACATTTGGGATTTCTGGCTGTTTCAATCATAACATCTGATCCCATTCTCTCTCTATGGAAAAAGGACAAAACATGACAAGTTACAATTTTATTTTATTTTTAATATGCTGTCTGTCATTGGTTTTTTTTATATTTCTCAAGAAATACAGCTGCCCTGATCTTCAGTTGTCATTCCTTCTCACATACTATATATTCATGCTCTAAATGCTTAGGCAGGGGAGATCATTTATTTGGATTCTACTGGACTGCATCCAGACTAAATCAGCTGACCGTAGCCTCTACTGAAATCAATTTGACAAATTAGTCATGTTTTACTTCCGACAGAAATCTATGGGACTCAATTTTTGTTTTCTTTTAGATCAATGGCAAGAACACTTTAACATTTACCACAGTTTTTACCATACAGACAAAATTCCTCAGGTGGTGAGGAATTTTAGTGACAATAATGAATCACAATGAAGAGAGCTATTGAGCAGTTGGGAATGTAAAAAGAAAACAGAGTACCCCAACTCAATTTATTTGTCAGAAACAAAATTATATTAAAATGGTTTGGCAGCCTGAACATACAAAAACTATTTAAAGAATCACAAACCACGGACTCTAAAGAAAGGTGTCACCATATCTACTTGCAGTTAATATTATACTCCTCTGTTGCAATAACATTTGTCACGGTGATATGAATTCTTAGAATTTACAGGGTGATAGAATGAGAACTGTGCCTATTTAATACTTTGATGTTCATTGAAGTAAGCAAAATTAGTGATGATTTTAAACAAATCAATAGATAAGTTTAACTTACATAAGAATCTTCTCCCAGATTTCACTGTCATAAAATGCATGGCTCCAGCCCATTTTAACTGTCCCAACAATGACATTTTGCTTAAACACATCAGTTCCTAGTTTACGATAAAGTTCTTCACACTCATCCAGAGGGATATGGAATAACCCCAACATAAATGCCAATATAGCACCTAAAAGCAAACATGATTCATAAATTGTAAATGTGGTATTTTATATGAATATTACCTAATGCATCATTTTAAGGAGCACAGCATAAAGAGATAAAAACATATTTATACTCTGAATATTCTAAAAGGTTTTTTAAAAAAAAAAAAAAAAAATCAGGATTATTTTGGTCCCTGGAGTGTAAATATTATTTCAAGCTGATTATAAATATTTTTGAGACATATTTTTAGGAAAAATTATTTGTAGAGTTTAAAAGTTCATAAATGCATGCTAATATAACTGAGATATTCACATTAAGCATTCATTTATAGTGCTACCTAGAGTGTAAGAAAATAATGGCCTGGTTTGCACATCACATGAAGCCATAGATAATGCAACTGAACAGTGTGATGGGGAATGCTGCTCAGAAGTCCATGCAGGAATATTTACCTGTACTCACTCCACAAATGTAGTCAAAAAGATGATGAACCGGCTTTCCGGTGAGCTCTTCTAGCTTACGAAGCGTCTGAAGTGCTACTAAACCCCTGTAACACAAAAAACCAACAATGTTATACAAGTTATCATTTGTTAAGTAAAAGCCAAGTGACAGTATGTTTAAGTCACTAGCTATCAAGCTTTCAGTATCATCCATTGCTATATCCTGGGAAATGTGGCATATTTAAAGGCAAAGAACACATTCAAAACTGATTGATCTCTCCCATTTGATATGCTTTAATAAGTGTTTCCTATACAGGTCACAGGAAATACCGGTATATACTTTCTAGGAAAGAAAAATAAAAAGGTTACTAAGGTTCGTAAAGAATAGAGAAGCAATGCTGACTTTAAAGTCAGTAATTTCCCCTCTCTACCAGTAGCTCTGAACAGGAATATTCCTAGTGGTTGCAACCTTCTGCAGTAGGATATAGTAATGGTTATCATAGAGCAGGCATCCCCAAACTTCGGCCCTCCAGATGTTTTGCATTACAATTCCCATCATCCCTGACCACTGGTCCTGTTAGCTAGGGATCATGGGAGTTGTAGGCCAAAACATCTGGAGGGCCGCAGTTTGGGGATGCCTGTCATAAAGCATATTCAAAAGCAGAGTACTTTTGCACTGTTCCACAGCAGCCAATGCTCAAAACACACAAGCTATGAAACTGCATCAGTCCTAAGGTGCCTGACCACAGGGAATACCAAAATATGTAAATTATGTAAATTAAAACCTGAACTGCATGACACCCTGGCAACTTAAGATCTTATAGGTTGTGTGTTTGAGAAATAAAAGAAGCCAACAAAGTGAAACACACACATTGCTGACTTACTGGTTATCTTAGCTATCAAGTCCTAAAATACATACATGAATTATTATTCAGCAATTGTGCTCTGTCTACATAGAGCTTATTCTTCAGTAAGCCAACGTAGGATTAAAACTCAAGGTGCAAATCATTAAGTTAAGATCTTGCCTCTACCATGAGTCACTCTCAACCTCAGACCTTATTGGCAATATAGGACCATAATACTTCTGTCCGTTGAAAGGAACTTTGAGGTAAGAGTCAGTGCTAGTCCTTCTCAGAAGAGACCAATTGACATTAATGGACACAACTATCTTAGGCTCATTAGGTAGTATTCAACTAAGTTATACTCAGAAGAGACTCGCTGAAATGAATGGACCTAACTTAGCTGTGCTCATTAATCTCAATGGGTCTACTTTGAGGAAGAGCTCAGCTGTACACAATCCTTTGAATCCAATCCAGTATATTTTATCATTTTAAAGCTGAAATATTATCATTTTGTTGATTAAAACTAATATTTTTATACCCGGTGAGAATTTAAGTGCAAAGGTTGGTGAAATTGATTTTGTGGAACACAAATCTAATGGCAGCTTCACCGTTAAAACAGAAATTGCCAAGGCAAAAACTGAAATCACGGCACCGGGAGAGAATGTGTGCTAGAAGGAGCGATACCAAGAAGACATCAAGCGAGAAAGTAGTTGCTAAGGAAAGCAGAAACAAGAATACATTACCACATACCTTCACAGCTCACTGATTCAAAACAAGGCAGAATGGTAATGATTACAAGTAATTAATGCTTTCAGGCAGTTCTGTACTTTATGAGCAATTAATTGGTTAGTGTCAAATTTATGTTAGTTGACAGTTGGTGAGATTAGTCCAAAATATCACCATAACTGGCAACGAGCACTGAATGAAAAGAAACGACAAAGAGCTTTGCAGGGACTTTACCAAGGACAATCTGTTCAACATGCTCCTAGTTATCTCAACTCTAAACCAAAGGTGGCTTGTAATTCTTATAAATGGTCCATTAAATATGAAAAAATATCAAAAGAAAAATGCTTGCCCTGAACCATTTCTATTGCCAGTGAAAGCAACTGGATATACGCCACAACTTTTTCCACAGGCAATTATATAACCAATAAAGTTTTATTTTCTTCTTAATTTAACACGCTTACATGCATCATTCTTTCCTGTTTTAGGATATGGCTGTGGATTAATAACATTCAAAAGGAAACACAGATATGGCCTTGTCCATTTTAGATACATTAGCTAAATTAAACAAGGGTGCCAATAGCCACTGTGTTTACTACATAGCTCTTTGATTTTCTCTTCAGATATTAAAAAAAAAAACTCATTCAATCTAAGAAAAAATGACTATTACTCAGCAAGGTGATCAACATAAAAGCATACTATACAACGCCTTTCCATTGGTCTGCCTAAAGCAGCAACTCCTCAATTCCATTTACATCAGTCACCCCATCCGGCTAAGAGAAGAGAGATGGGACTGCAAGACCTCTTCATCTGCTCTTCTCCAAAATTTTCAATTCCTGCTGTAAACCTTAAGATCTCTGTAACTAAGGACTTAGTGTCTGAGCTAGCTTTTTTCTTTCTCCCTCCCAGTCATTTCTCCTTTTGTGTCATGTCTTTTAGTTTGTGAACCTGACAACAGGGACCTGTCTTCTCTCTGATAGTTGAGAAGGTGGTATTCAAGCATGTTTTGCCTGAAGAACAGGATAAAAATGCTAATAATAATAGTAATTGTTTGCTTGCTCGGTTTCATTCTGTTTGAGAAACTATCCCATCCTAAGACATATGAACTCACCATGTATTTTCCAAGATAGACTACACAAATACCAATAAAGGTATCCCAGCATTCCAGAGATATTAGTATATGCTAATCTAAACTGTATAGGATTCTACTGTTCAGCATCAATAGAGGATGGAGCAGGTGGTCATGACCCAAGAGAAACAAATTCATGAATAAGTTTAAACAGAAGTGTTATTTTAAAATGCTGACATATTTGTCATGTTTACACTAAAATAAACTGGGCTGAAGATGCAAGTTGTTCTTGTTATCAATTGAGAATTTCAGTCTGTTAGTAAATGAAAGTGGGACACTCTCAAGTGACGCCCATTCAAACAAGTATGTGGGTATCAAGCGCTGAAAATAATATAGTTGTATACACTTCTGTTAGGAATTAGACTTGAAAGATCATTTTATTTCAAAGAAACAAAATTCAGGCTAATGACAGGCCAAAAGCAAGCAAACCCCCTCCAGCACTTTAATATGATGATAAAGTCAGGGACCCATAACTATTCTCCAGTC
This sequence comes from Darevskia mixta, assembly GCA_034641385.1. Lineage (NCBI taxonomy): Eukaryota > Metazoa > Chordata > Lepidosauria > Squamata > Lacertidae > Darevskia > Darevskia mixta. Next base: position 7,580,704 of record JAWWNH010000105.1, read on the forward strand.
TACGGTCTTGTCACATTTCCATCTTGCTAATGTAGAAAACTTTCCAGTTATCATGGTTATAGATAAATTCTGAAAAATGTGTTAAGGTTGGTCCATCCTTTACACTGATTGTTTAACATTACATGTCTGTGTTTCCTCCTCCATTTCAACTTTAGTTCCTTTCACTTTTGCAGAAAGTCTAGTTTGCCACTATGACTGAATCCTCAAACTATATTTGCATGAAGATTGCGAACTAGCATAGCGCTATTCAGATTATATATTTGTGCAAACATTATTTGCTCGTTCAGATGTAATGGCAAACTCGGGTTGCACAGAAAGGGGAAGACAACATGAGGAGTGAGCATGTAAACACAGGTCATGTTCATGAATTGGCACACAATGGTGCTGCATCTAAATCAACCCTCAAGTGTCTGACTTCACTATGAGAATCTCCAATGCTCTTCAAACGGAGGCAAACTATTATAGTCCAGTGGCATAAATGTAAATTTACGAATCCAGTGACACAACGAAGCGTGCAAAATTGTATTTTTTAATCTCCAAGAGTGCTACATTATTTTTCTCCCACAGCTCAAATAGGCAGAGGACTACCTCTGCTGGCTATACTAAAAGGGAGGTACACAAATTAATTAAAACTTTTAAAATAATTCACTCCCTAAGGACATAGATGTAACACTTTCACAGCCCTACCTTGTTCCCCCGCCATCAATAGTGAGAACTCGAATGCCCCACCCTTTCACAGGGTTTGTATAGCCAATTACAGCCAATGCTTCCCTGACAGCAGCCTGAAGAGCTTCATCATTTGACTGCCTTAGTCGCAACAAGCATGGAATGCTTTTTTCCTGGAAACAAAATAAAGATTTTAAATGCAGCGCAAAAAGTGTTAATCTATCTGGTGCTCCTCCAGAGCACCAGATATAAAACTATAATGAAATTTATTAAAGTAAATATTGTTAAATTTAAAAAGAAAGCATTGATGTTTTCTTCACACTTTTCTTACACATACTATACTTGGCCTGAAATCCTAAGCACACTTCTCAGGAAACAAATCCCTATAAAATTTGTAGGACTCACGGGATCATGTTATTAGAATCTTCCAGTTATTGAAAAATGTAGTTAGTGTTGTTTTTCAAGTTGCAGGGCAATAATGAGAGTCAAAATACTCAAAATGTGTAACTAGATATCCTCAACTCCAGATTCTACTATAAGTCAGAAATGACTGTGATTATCTCCAGAAAACTTCTGAATCTTTTGTGTATTGCAACCTTGCGATCTTTGAATATTATGTAACATTACTGTCCCTGCACCAGATAAATTTATTGGTGTAACTTTAGTGCAGCGGTGGCTAACCTGTGGACCTTCAATGCCAATTGTTCCTGACAAGTGGCTATGCTGGCTGGGCCTGATGAAAGCTGGTGACCAACATCTTGGCAGGATATAAGAAGCCACTTATTCTTATAGCCTGATATCAAGTGGAATATGCACTTAGATGTTATATATTGTTGTAAAATACATAGCTCATTATTATTTCCAAAATGAGGATGCGATTTCATTCTCAATTCATGGTGAGATGATAGAATTGATTTGTACCTTAACAGCAACTCCTCTACTTTCTGGAAATTCCAAGAGATGGTATGTCAGTTCTTCAACCCTGTTGATATAGACTCTTCTGTTAGATGATCTCCGTAATGCTTGCACTAAAGCCCGGGTTCTGTTATCTATACTCACCCTTGCAATAATCTAAGAAGAGAATGTTTTATTAATTTTAAAAATCCATCAAATATCTAAGACAGATGTCTTCAACCAATTCAAACTCAGGACCCACCTTCAACCCAAATGTGCATTTGAAGGACCCATTTCTTAACCTTTAATCATATATTTGTATGTTGGCAGTGCTGCTGCTGTGACCCAGTAGTGGTTCCCTACCCACCTGCTGAAGATCACTGGTCGAAGGGATCTAGCAACACAAGCTTTTGTGGGCCAGAACCCACTTTATCAAGCACATTTAAAAAATGACAGGCAGGCAGTTTGTTCCCTCCTTTTCTCTATGAGCAGAAGTTAAATACCCATCCACTTAAGGCTGCAGTCCTATGCACACTTATCAGGGAGTCCTTTCAAAATACAACTTCTAAATAGACAAGCATAGGTTTTCACTACTCATGACCATTCCTTCCATCTGATTACGTGAACTCTAGCATGTACTACAAGTGTCATGCAGTGCAATCCTATACATGTATACTCAGAGGTCCCATTGACTTTAACGGGGCTTATTCCCAAATAAATGGGTACAGGACTGCAGCTTTTAAGGTACCAGAAGGGTTTTGGTGGTTTTGTTCTAAGAAAATGCCTCTGGAATTAATAAAAATGCAATATTTTGCTAAATAAAATTTTCATCATTTTTATTTTTTTAGACTGAACCTGAAAATAACCACTTACCTTGTTACCTCTGCTGAGTTAAGAATTGTAAGAACATATAAAAGCCTGCTGAATCAGACCAATGGCCCATCTAGTCCAGCATCCTGTTCTCAGAGTGGCCAACCCATGTGAAACCTGCAAGAAGGACCTGAGTGCAAGAGCACTTCCCCCATGTGTAGTTTCCAGCAATTATTTCCATGTCTGACAAACAGGGAGAGCTTTATAAGCATTTCAGATGTTTTTTATCTCAAGTCCAGAAATACGTAGTAAGGGTGCTGGGCTAATAAATAAAGTGGCACCTTGGTTCTCAAACTTAATCCATTCCTGAAGTCCGTTCGACTCCCGAAACGTTCAAAAACCAAGGCGCGACTTCTGATTGGCACAGATGCTCCAGAAACAATAGCCAATAGTTGCACTGGACATTCGGTTTCCGAAAAAAGTTTGAAAACCGGAACACTTACTTCCGGGATTTCAGCGTTCGGGAGCCGATTTGTTCATCAACTAAGCTGTTCGAGACCCAGGTTCCACTGTATTGTTGTGCACCAGTAACTTACTGAAGAGAGTTGTAGGGAAGACAGTAGAAAAAACAAGACAGTGGGACACACACAGCACTTTAAAGTGCTCAATACAGAGTTGTGTTCAACTAAGGTCACTCTGGCAGCCCTTACCACAGCCCTATAAGGCCAACAGCAGTATTCTGAACATTGATTTGTCTGTGGTGACTAAAGTCTTCCCGGTGAACAGGTAGGGCTATTTTTAAGTTAAACGCTAATGGATTATCTCCTGACCTCAAGGCTGTTGATGTTCTGTACCTGATTTTTGTTACTTTTGCATAAGCAGTCATTTTTGTAGACTACCGGTAATTTACAGTGTTGTTGCAAACGTAACGCGGGCATGCATATCACGAACGCACCAAACAAAAAAAAACAAAAAACCGGAAGCACGATTTGAGCGCTTCTGCGCATGCACGAAGTGCGCAGAACGCTTCTGCACATCTGGGGGTCGAGCGCGCTCTGGAAACACTTCCGGGTTGCAGGCGTTCTCAACTCGAACATCCACAACATGGGGGGTGCGTAACCCAGGGTACCACTGTACTTAGTTCTTCTAAGATTGTACAAAATAAATCCAAAATATCTACATATACTTTAACCACGTAAGTATTTTCACAAAGCTGCTTCTTAAGTTGTACAACCTTTAAAAATATTCTATACTCTGCTCTGTTAAAATCAATCACACAGGGGTTTGGGGTTGTTGGTCCGCCCCCCCCCCAATTTTCTTCTATTGTCTACAACTATATTTTATCTGTTACATAACAAAATAGCTTATGAAGTGATGATTAAGGAAGTTTACCTTTTCCCTTTGAAGGGACAGCCTCCTCTCTTTCTCTTCTGCATGTTTAGCCTCCTCGTCATCTTTCAACATATCCTTACTTTCTTGTACTTTGCTCTTTTCTGGAAAAGCAGCTTTTGGATCAGATCGTAACTTTGGGACGAGTCCTCCAATGTAACTATCCACAAAGGCCTGTACACTATTACTTGGGTAAGAAAGAAAACTTGCAATACCCTTTTTGCTGGAAGCTGGAGCGGTGGCACTGGCCTTTGCAGAGTCTGGAGACTGTGCTGCAGGTATTAAGGCAGATACTGCATTCATTCTGTTTTCATTACTTAATATCTCATCTTCTGGTGTAGCAAGTGTCTTCTCCTCCTGAGTCTGTGATTTAGGAGGGGAACCATTCCCCTTTTTCTCTTGAGCCATACCACCAGTGCTAAAGTACCAATTGATGTGATTCGCTAGAAAGTTGTATGTTTCTCCAAAGTTTGTAGCAAAATAGCTAACATGAAAAAGGCTATTTTTGAAATCTGCAATATCTTTCAATGAACCACAATTAGTACTACTGGGATCCAAGTCTTCACTTGCAGGCACAAGCTTCTTACTGTCTATGCTATCATTGCAGCCTTTCTGATTTCTGTTGTCTGCAGCTTGTCTGACATTTTCTGGGTTCGTATGAAAACTATTTTCTTGGCCATTATTTTCAGCCGATCTGTTCAGTATACCAGAATGTGACTTAAGCCGAGCTATCCGTGAAATCAGTTCACTGTGAGTTCCAGACACAGCTTTAGAGACAGATTCTAAAGTGTTCTTAAATCGTGACATGCGACTGCTTGCTTTTGTCAATTCCTTAGAAGTACTAAGTTTAGAAGCTCTGTAATGCAAGGAGTCATGATAACAGAGGTGCTTGTTATACCATAGTGCTTTGCCTCCTCCCCATTTACAATATGGTTTGCTTGTGTGAAAAACTCTAAAAGGAATAGCTTGGGTTATACTCCAAAAAAGCTTAGGTCTGTACAAGTAATACAGTTGTCTGGTCTTTTGTTTACAAAGACTTTTTGAACTAGCTACTAAGTACAGATAGGCATCTAAAGACAACCGAACTGACATTACTTATAAATACTGAAGTCATCCATAAATTTGTTTTGTCCAGAAATCTTTTTTTAAAAGGAAACATCACTCTTCAGGATGTTACCTGAAATGAAAAATAAAGAGTGTTAGTCTATTGAGCAAAGTATGCTAGACAAAGAGAAATAAGAGTTTCCAGTAGTGAGTATACTTGATCTTAGCCTAAGAGGCACCTCATCAAATTTAGAATTGTATCATCCTGGGAAGCCATTTCTTTAAGGAGTTAAACAAAAGTAATCTTAAATTAGCTATAGGGATTACCAATACTCAAATACAGTGTCATGCATTGAAGCAAAGTATCAGCGCATCCCCAGGAATAGCTACATATTACACAATAGAATAAAACAGGCACCCCCAAACTCGGCCCTCCAGATGTTTTGGGACTACAACTCCCATCATCCCTACCTAACAGGACCAGTGGTCAGGGATGATGGGAGTTGTAGTCCCTAAACATCTGGAGGGCCGAGTTTGGGGATGCCTGGAATAAAACAATAGAGAATATGCTGACTCCCTCAAAGTATAGAATATGAGTTAAAATGCACAATTGTATTCATTCCTATAAGAACAAGGCAAGAGTGTAATTAGGCACAGAGTTAGCTAACCATACTAGAAATAAGATTCCTTCCCATGGTGGTTTGTATTAGTGAAAATACTTCTGTTAGTGTAAAGCAAAGCACCTCATTTTCACCCCTACCAAATGCAGGTCTCTATGCCATACCACAGAAGCTTCCAACCTCCAGGAGAAGCTTTTTGGGGCCCCAGGATATGAAGTATCAGTGAGAATTAGACATTCTGCCCTGTGCAAATGGAAGCACTTCCACAACTGAAAAACAACAACCGCCCACTGCCAGTTGCATCACTTAATCCAACAATTCTACTCTAAGGCAACTCTTTCACCACATTAAGTTTTCACTGAACTTTGGCACCAACATTATGTCTTCATTGCACTTTGGCATGAATAATCTATCGAATTTCTCACTGCAATCAACAATGCCTCTGGGGAAAATGTTTCAGGGAAACTTCCTAGAATAGTTCTACACTGAAGTACTGCATCAAATCAGCCTGTGTGTGCCCCAATGCTTGGTGCATTTCATATTTTGGGCTGCCCTTGCATTTTAAGGAAAGAAAAGCTGTATACAATCATTTTATTTTAAGCAATGAACAAGTTGAGCAATAGAGAATAGCTAGCTGACAACAGGGCACATGACACTTGCATGATCTGTTCCTAGTATCTTTCTTGTACAGCCAAGATCACACATTACAAGGCACTATTTATAACTGACAAGATGAGCACTTGCATACAGGAATACACTTAAAACTAGGAGGAAAACATTCAGAGCCTAATAGCTTTGGGTTTCAGTGAGACATGCTTAGAGGATAAGCCTGATATAAGCTCACAAATACAATTAAGCAAATTGCCAAGCATTACGTGTGTTTTCAGGACACAAGACTGACCACACCAAAGCAGTACGCTAGTCACATACACAATATAGTGGGCTTCTTCCTTAATACATCTTTAGCCCAATGGAAGGCAGAAAAGCTAGTGAAATAACCAACCACATACACACCCATTTTTTTAAAGATTGAGAACAGCTCAAAACCTTGAACAGTCAGAAAATATTCCAATGGCAAACATTCTTGTGGAAAAAAGTCTAAACTATATGCACACAAACAAACAGGAATATTAAAGCTATTTTGCTACTCAGTCTACTGACCATGATACATTTAATCTCAAGGTCGTGGGTTCGAGCCCCAAACCTTGCATTTCAGGAGGTTGGACTTGATGACCCTCGTGGTCCCTTCCAACTCTACAATTCTGAGTCTTTATAAGGGTTTTCAAACGATGGGCAGGGAGGGAGATATAGAGGGAAGGCATCACATATACTATTGTGTTCCTTCCTTTATATTAAGAGCCAAAGCTAAGAGAGAGAGAAAAAGAATGAAAGGCCCCAGGGCCCCATAATACCAGGTGGGCAACTTTTAGGGAAACAGTGGATGTTTGAAGTCTCTGCCTTAAGCAGAACCTCACATCCCCCACACACCAGGTGTGTGAGGAGAGGCTGTGTATTATCACTCACTGGTTTGTTGTTTTTATTTTGTTTATATATTTTGAGGGTTTATATTTTGATTTTGTTCTGTGAACCACCCTGAGACCTCTGGGCATAGGGTGGTATATAAATTCAATAATAAATAAATAATAACAGCAGCAGCTGACTCACACGCCCCTGGGACAAACTACCACAGGCTCAAACTCGTAACCTGCTCACTGGTAATAGTAATAACAATAACAAAAATAATAATTTTATCATTTATACCCCCCCGCCCACTTCGGGAGGCTTTCCACACATATAAAAGCATAACCTATAAAAACAATTGTACTATTGAAGGCCTTTTAAGTCAGGGACAACCCGAAGCTACACAACGTACAGGAAAGGCACACATAAACACACACTCTCTCTCTCACACACACACACAAATACCCCGTAACCAAGGAAAACAAAACACCGCGAACTTTAGAGGGGCAACAGGGCGACTCACAGACCCAGGCAAACAGCGGCGTTCCTGACACGGGTCAGGAGGACAGACGCGCACGACGACGACGACACCGGGAAAGGCAGCAGCACGAGGGGACGGAAGGCCAATGGAGCTGATGGCTGCCACTCACCCCAAGCAGGGCTCCCCGAAGGTCGACGGTCTACCCTCTAGGCCGCCCGGCAGGACGCCCAACGCGAAACCCGGAACAACAGTCTCACCGGCCATTTTCTTCCCAGCCGGTGAGCATGCGCGGCCGGCCACGCAGGCGCGCTAGAGACGCACCGGCGTCGAGATTTATTTATTTATTTATAAAGATATCTCTCTCTCTCACTCTCTCTCTCCCCTCAGGGATCGTGCGCCTACCCCATCTTTACCTAGTACGCATGCGTGCGAGCTGGAACGTTTAGCCGCGCGCCGTTTAACGACAACAAACAAACTCGGTAGCCGCCGGTCGCCTAAAAAATGGCAAAAGAGATAACAAATCTTTAAAGGGGCGCGTCTCATTCTCTAGGGCAGGGAGTTTCCGGGTTGATAATGGGGATGCCGTATTTAACGCACACGCACAAAGAAAGAAATAAAGAAATGATGTTGTTGTTTTATTTATACCCCGCCCACTTTGGGCGGCTTTCCAACACATATAAAGCCTTAAAATAAAATAAAATCTAAAGATTCATACATCCCTTTACATATATTATTAGCAGTCCCTATCATACAATACTTACATTCCCTAATATACATGAAGATTGTTATGAAGATTGTTAGGGGAGATAGGTTATGTATGTAATGGAAAAATGGAGAGTGTATGTGTTGTCTATTTTGTTTTTGTTCTTGTTTTTGCTTTTTTGCTTGTTTATTTTTGTCTTTTATACTTAATAAAATTTAATAAAATAAAATAAAAAAAAAATCTAAAGATTGTAACGTACCTGAGGTTAGACCTCGGCGTGTCCACCTAGAAACAAACAAACAAAGGTCGCAGCAAACAGATGACTTGCTGCTCTTACCTTAAGTGGAGGAGATTCCCCCCCCCCGCTTTTAAGTAAACACTTTAAAAAAACAGCCTTTCCTATTATATTTCCCTAATGGCGCGGGGGCTAGCCACGCAGAGGGGAGAGCTTGTGGCGAGCCTGAAAAAAGGAAATGGCTTTGGTAGGCAGGCAGTCAGGGGCCACAAGAGATTGCTTTTTCAAAATTGCCTGAGGGGCTCTTTGAAACCAGCCCGGGGGCTGCAAAAGGCCCCAGGCTGGACTTTGGACATGCCTGGTGTAGGGTGAAAAGGTTCAGGGCACGGAGCAACAGAATATGGAAAATATATTCCTGTATGCATAAAGTGTGTAATAAGGCTTATTCCTAGAATTAATATATATATATATAATCCTTCCAGTAGCACCTTAGAGACCACCTAAGTTTGTAAGGTGCTACTGGAAGGATTTTTTTATTTTTTATTTTGTTTTGACTATGACAGACCAACACGGCTACCTACCGGTACCTGTAACTGAATCCTAGAATTCAAGATGGGCTTAGCCAATACTATGCACTTTTATTTGTCTTAACACCACCATCTTTAATCTACTACCCCCCCCCCACCCTGAAATGTTGTGGGGAAATGTTCGCTCTTTATGGCAAAGAAGATTTAACAGAAACAACGGGAAGGTGCCTGCAGTCAGGAGGGTTTCAAGCACCAATCCAAGCAATTCAAATGGATTAAAGCACTGTGTTGCCCTGGCACAAATAATCCATTTAAGAAAAAGAATTTTGTGATGTTAGGAAATTGGCAGAGGGCTCCTCCAGGCAACATATCTATTCAGCATCCATCCTGATTTGCTTGAATTTACACATGGTGCTTAGAATATCTTGGTTCAACTTGAATTTGCTAGTGCGTGAGTAAATCCTATCTGAAAATGGAGGTGGTTTGGAAGAGCAGAGAGACGTGTAAACAACCTGCATGCAAATTAGGATGAATGCAGGATAAATGTTCGTTGTTGTATAACTGTCCCATAAGTAAATCGGAATCAATGCTCAATAACGGCTGTTTACAGGATGCTTCCAGACTTTTGCTGTTTTCAGGTGGGATTCATTCACATAACCACAAATTCAGATGGCACAATTATAGTTGCTTGGGCTCTTTGTGTTAAGGAAAGCAACAGGAAAACAAACTGGAAAGTGTGGGATGACACTTGGTTTGATGCAACATAATCTAGCCTCCCCACAAACAAATCAGAAACAATGCTCATTAAATAGTCAGCATCATCTAATCTACCTGCAAACAAACCAGGAAGAATGATTAATTATCAGGTTTCTGGAGGAACCTGAAAACAATACTTTACTACAAAACTCTTCTACATTCAAACACTAGGTGGCAGCCCGAAATGGGAAAGGAACTTGTTTTCTGTGTAATTACGTAAGTACATTGATAAATATCCTAAACTTACAAATGAAGCATACTAGCCAGCAATAAACTTTCTTGTCCTTTTGTTTATATGACTCTATTCTCTCTCCTTCGCCATGACTTTGCCATTGTTATAAGCACACTATCCATTGCAAATGTCTGTTTAGTTTGGCAGCTAAGCAGAGACACTGTAGGGCATACACATAAATTTGACAAGAGGCAACTCTACTTCCACCCTCCTCCAGACTTCCCTGTCTCTGGAGATGGGAAAGGATCCTGTGAATGGAAAGAGGCAGACACAGGGAGGATTCTTAAAATGGGTCTATTGAGGGTCTTGGGAATGGAAGGGTCAATGTTTTGAACAGGTAGAAAGGAAAAGAGGAAATTACTTGAGGCGGCATAGAGACAGGAAAGTCTGGAGGAGGGTGGAAGAAGATGCAAGAACGCCTTGCATTTATTTGGGTCGCAAACACTGAACAGCGCGGCTAATCTGCCATAAATCCAGTTTGAGACAGGTGGTTGTTTGAGTGGGTGTGAGGGACATGGTAATGGCTGCTAAATAAGGAGATTATCCCTAGTGGGAAGGCGTACAGGGGAACTGCCCTGTGCCCTGTGCTTTCGGTTCCCTGTGTCTGGCACCAATGGCCACAGACAAGAGCCCTGCTGATTTCCAACCACATAGATGAGGCTCTCAGTCTCCTCAGAGTTGTTGTTGTTTAGTCGTGTCCGACTCTTCGTGACCCCATGGACCAGAGCACTCCAGGCATTCCTGTCTTCCACTGCCTCCCGCAGTTTGAACAAAATAAAAAATAAAAAAATTCTTTCCAGTAGCACCTTAGAGACTAACTAAGTTTGTTCTTGGTATGAGCTTTCGTGTGCATGCAAACTTCTTCAGATACCGCAGTTTGGTCAGACTCATGTTGGTAGCTTCGAGAACACTGTCCAACCATCTTGTCCTCTGTCGTCCCCTTCTCCTTGTGCCCTCCATCTTTCCCAACATCAGGGTCTTTTCCAGGAAGTCTTCTCTTCTCATGAGGTGGCCAAAGTACTGCATTGGAGCCTCAGCTTCAGGATCTGTCCTGCCAGTGAGCACTCAGGGCTGATTTCCTTAAGAATTGATAGGTTTGATCTTCTTGCAGTCCATGGGACTCTCAAGAGTTTCCTCCTTAGAGTAGGGCAAGGCTTTTATAAGGTTGACTTTTAAAAGGTGGTTTAATGTTCCTTGTAAGCTGCCTTGGTATGTATTTTATATTGGAAGGTGGGATGTACAGTGGTATCTCAGGTTACATACGCTTCAGGTTACAGACTCTGCTAACCCAGAAATATTACCTCAGGTTAAGAACTTTGCTTCAGGATGAGAACAGAAATCGGGCAGCGGCGGCGCAGCAGTAGGGGGAGGCCCCATTAGCTAAAGTGGTGCTTCAGGTTAAGAACGTTTTCAGGTTAAGAACGGACCTCCGGAATGAATTAAGTACGTAACCAGAGGTACCACTGTACATTAGGTCACATTCATGTCATACATTTGAAAGGCAGCTGTCTACCAGCTCTGGCTGAGACCCTACCTGCCTGCGCACTGTCTTGCCAGAGTGCTACATGCACTGGTTATCTCCCACTTGGACTACGACAATGCACTCTACGTGGGGCTACCTTTGAAAGTGACTTGGAAACTACAACTGATCCAGAATGCAGCAGCTAGACTGGTGACTGGGAACAGCTGCCGAGACCATATACCGGTAACACCGGTCCTTAAAGACAGTCAGTAGCCAATGTAGGGCTATAGGGTATGTGTAAGCAGAGCCAGCCAACTGCACCATACACCAGAGAGAAACCTAACCCAGGCCCCTCAGCTATGCCAACTTGGAGCCGGCACAACAAAATAAGTAAATAAATAAGAACTTAAACAAAAACAAAAACAGCTCCCCTACCTTCTTTCCTGGCTGGCGTAATCTGGCAGAGCTTCAGATGCAGCAGCTGATCTGACACTCTGCCCCACCTTGGCAAGGATTTGGACAGCTCTGCCAATTCGTCTAATTTGGCAAGACACGCAGGCAGATGCAGCTTAGAATACCTTGTAGAGCCAGTTACAAGGAGATAAAGGAGATTTTGTTCCCCAACAGAGGAAGAAGTCACAAATACAGAGAGGGATCTAGGTGAGCCAACACACTTTTTACATTTAGGTCAAGCCCTGGATTGCCTTTAAACATGAACGAACAAGAGCAGGCGGACCAGTTTTCAACACAGCAGGTGTTAATCAGCTTACTAATGTCTGGATGTGCACTTTCCTTTACCCCCCCCCTTTTTACATACATTTAAACTGCAATGTAATTGATATTCTCTGTATTATTATTATTATTATTATTATTATTATTATTATTTGCATTTTCTTCAACTCTGACTTAACTGCTTACATTTCTTTCTTCCCTTCCACCCATTTCTTTACATATCCACCTGCCAAATTAGGAGAACCCTCCATGCATGTGATGAAGTAAACTCTGGTCTATGGAAGTGTGTGCCATTGTTATGCACATCCTACCTCTGTGGGTTAAACGTTCTGGTGGTCCATGCAGCACTTACCCAGGTTTGATGTCCTTTGGTAGGAGGTCAACTGAAGTCTTATTGACGTTCTGTAGGGTTCGCTTTATTGACACAGGTTGCTCATAGGTGGAGGCGTAGCTTAATCAGGGCTTTTCCCCCCAGCCAAAACTCACTGGAACTCAGTTCCAGCACCTCTCAGGTGGGTGCCATTGCTATTATAAGAGAACAAGGGAGGTGTTAATTGTGAGTTCTGGCACCTCTTTTTCTAGAAAAATAGCACGGAGCTTAACCATTCTAACAGGTAAAGTTCACAGCTCCCATATCATATATTTGAGGCCCCGCCCTCAATGCCTTTATATAACAGTCCAAAATCAAAGCTCTCTGTGTTTATTTTTCCTTCTGCTCCTGTCTGAAGCCACCTTTTCAGGAGAGGAATCTAGGTAAGTCATCTTCTCCAACCATCACTGAATGAAACGCATTGTTGGAACACCAAGGCTATCAGCAGGCAGGCATATTTTTTATTTATTTGTATGGTTTTCCACCCTGCTCTTTCCTTCCACAATAACCAATAATGTAGAATACACAACATTAAACCCACACAATTTAAAACAACAGTGGCAGAGATCACAGATAAAAATGAGCTGCGTGGGTACCGGTAATACTCAGCAATCAAAAGTAGACGTGACATTCACACAGCTTTTTCCGTTTTCAAAAGTAGTTTGAAGAGCCTTCTTGGGTTTTTCTTTCAGCAAACAGATTGATAGAGGGGAAAGTTCAGTTACTGTCATCCAGCTGGATGTGAGTTGGGAGTCTCAGGGGCAAAATTCATGTGCAGGCAGTGCTTCCCCACAAGTAAGTGATGCTTTTGTAGTCGGTGAAATCCATCCCTATAAATAAGAATCCAAGGTTAACCTATGACCCCCGATATACAATGACACTGCGGGTTCCATTGAAAGCAGGTTAAAAGATTACTATTATAGATAGGATCTCCCAGGGGATAAAAAGAGTCATGTACTGATCTCCTGTTGCGCCACTAGTCTTACTCCTTTGTTAGATTAAGGTTCAAGTTCCCCTGCTTGATTTATAGTTTGTGAACTGCAGGGAAATAGAAGGTGTGTCTGATTAAGTTATCTGAGCACAGTTACATCTGATTTTTTAATCTAATGGAAACAATAGTAATTGGATGTATTTCTTTCCTTTGGAAAAGTATTATTAGGCACTCCCTGTTTTGAGTACTGAGAAATCCCAGGGGCAGCACCAGCACTACAGGGTTTTGCTTACACTGGAGAATTAGGATACAGTGGTACCTTGGGTTACAAACACCTTGGGTTACAAACACTTCAGGTTATAGGCTCCACTAACCCGGAAGTAGTACCTCGGGTTAAGAACTTTACCTCAGGATGAGAATAGAAATTGTGCAGTGGCGGCAGCGGGAGGCCCCATTAGCTAAAGTGGTACCTCAAGTTAAGAATGGTTTCAAGTTAAGAAAGGACCTCTGGAACGAATTAAGTTTGTAACCAGAGGTACCACCGTACTTTTGTATAATCTGTTTTAATTATCCAAGTAGGAAGTAAGTGCAGGGCTGAGGAATCTGTATTCCTCTAGAGTAGGGTTTCCCAAACTTGGGTCTCTAGCTGTTTTTGGACTACAACTCCCATCATCCTTAGCTAGCAGGACCAGTGGTCAGGGATGGTGGGAACTGTAGCTCAAAAACAGTTGGCGATCCAAGTTTGGGAAACACTGCTCTAGAGGTTGCTAGACTCCAGTTCCCATCAGCCTCAGCCAATATCGCCAATGGTCAGGGGTGATGGGAAATGTAGTCCAGCAACATTTTGGAGGACCATAGGCTCCCTAGCCCTGGCATACAACATGCATTCTTGCAGTAAGCAGGAGGTCCCTATAACACATGTGTTCAGCCCCTCCAAAGCTAAACCTGTTACAGCTAACTCTGGTAGGAAACTCAGCTGGTTTTGTTTTTGTCTCTTCCAATCTCCAAAGTGCTGTTTCAATTCCACACACACTGCTCACTGTACACACACCTTTTTCTCCGAGGTGCTCAAGATGGCATACGTGGTTCTTCCTCTCCTGATTTAATCCTCACAACAACCCTGTGAAGTAATTTAGGCTGGGAAGCAGTTGCTGACAAAGTCACCCAGTGAAGTTCCTGGCTGAGTGGGGATTGGAACCCTGGTCTCCCAGGTCCTTGTCCAACATTCAGTACACCGAATCGGTACACCACAACGGCTGTTACAAGGGCATCGTATTTTAGAGGAAGGAGATGCAAGAATCACAAAATATCCACTGAAATAATGGATGTGAAGCATACTGGGCTGGATACAGACCTACAGCACAATCCTAGCCATGTCTACTTGGAAGTACCGGTAAGTCCTATTGACTTCAATGGGGTTACTCCCAGTTCCAGTTAAGTGGGGTTAGGACTGCAGCCTTAGCCATGCTTAGAGTATACTTAGTGAAATTAACAAGACTGAACGTTGGTCATCATTACTAACTTAAGTTACACTGATTTCAATGGATTGACTCTAAGCATGGCTAAGGTTGGATCCAACCAACGACCAAAAAATTGTGCAATATAATATGAAACCATTGCAAGTTTATCAATGAAGGTGCAGCTGACAAGTAAACAAAATCTAGAGGGTTGTGAAATTTTACAGAATCTCTGATACTCTCTCTTCATATTCCTGCATGCTGAAACTATAAATATTCCTTTGGTAATCTTGTTTATAAGGCTATATATACATCTGCTAGCAATCATTCTGTTCCTAGAAGGACTATGTTTATGTTACCATAATTACACTGAAAAATCCCAGATATCGCAGAGCCTATTTTTATCCCAATGATGAAGTAGTCAACAGCTCTTCCTATTGAAACATCCTAGCTACTTAGCCAAACTATGAAGTAAAGGTCTTGCGATACATTTTGTGGCTGATAATCAGTGCACACAAGGGAGAAACTATTCTAAGCTATTCATTGTGGGTGCCTCCACATGGCAGCTTCTTCTGTACTTGGTGCTGCTCATTTTTTATTATTTTATTATTTTTGCAGCATCCACGTGGCATCAACCTAATCAAAATGCCAACCTTACCCCCTCCCCCAATTTATTCCAGATTTACCATTTGATTGTTTTGTTTTGCTACTTATTGGCTTTTCCACAGAAATTGTAAATTTTGATTAAACGGGGAAATAATATGGGTAAACTTTCAGATTAGGACAATGTCATGTGGAAACTGTTCCAAACTTGCATGCATGCACAGCACAGATTCCAGAGTGAACTGCCACCTAGAAGTGTCCCATGTAGCTGCAAGGAATATTAAATTCACCATTTAGTGCTTTTAAAAAGTCAGTTAAAAAACCAAATTAGAGAAATATTTCTCTTGAGCTTAACTGAGAAAAATTGCCTGGTTAAGTTTCCTAAAAAATATTATCTATATTCATGCTGCAGTATGTATTTACCTAGGAATAAGTCTGAATTCAATGAGGTAGGCAAACTTTTTTTTAACTCATCAATTTTTGGACAACTGGACAAAATATTTTTAACTGGTCGATAACCCCATTTTTTGTTACAATACAAATGAACAACCACCGCTACTCTAATGTAATTGTAAACTTCTAAGGACCTTGGTTTTGTTATTTTCCCTCTAGCAAACATAGTTCCTCTCCCCCGTTAGGGGATATCAAATGTCTATCCAAACTAAGCAAGAGGCCTTCTAGAGTTCTTCCAGGCTCCCGGAGTCTGTACAGGCTCTGCTTCACTTAGCTCTCTTAAAAAACAGTGTCTTGGGAACAGAGCCAAAAACTGAGGCAGAAGTTCTCAAGCAAAGCACCATAATGGGGCAAAAGGTTGGTCAACAGTGGCAGAAGCCCATATGTTCTATGGGACAAGTTATGTGAGGCCTTTGGTCTAATAGACCCGTGTATTTTGGCTCATTTAAAAAAACGGGATAACTTCAATGAAGTTTGCATATTTGTCAGGATGCACCTCTACATTTCAGATTCATACACTAGCGTAGTCCCAGCACACATTTTTCTTTTCTTTTTTTTTAAAAAAAATAATATTTATTAAATTTCCACAACAAATTTTAAACATACAAACATTGACAGACTAACATACACTACATAGAAAGACGAACATATACAATTATAATTATAATCTTATCCTTAAATCCTTCACATTATGTCATGGCTTCCCCCATCCTATCCCTCTGTGTCATTTCTCCTTATCTATTATCTACCGGCAATTTCTTAATACTTCCACTTATCATTTCATTTACTTCCACTGCTTCTGGGTTAATTCCTTAATTCTACAATAAATTCATAATTACTATACAAAAATCATCTAAATTAACTACTATATATCAATTTCTTAATACAATATCTTAATCATAATGCTTCTCTAATTTACTACTATAGACTAATTTAGCATTGACATTTCCTTTCATTTTTTAAACTTTATAATGTTTTTTGAGATAATCTTTAAATTTTCTCCAGTCTTTTTCCACTGTATCATCCCTCTGGTCGCGGACTCATCCAGTCAGTTCAGCGGTCTCCTTGTACTCCATCATTTTCATCTGCCATTCTTCCAGGGTTGGTAGATCCTTCGTCTTCCAATATTTTGCAATAAGTATTCTTGCTGCTGTTGTGGCATACATGAACAAAGTGTGGTCTTCTTTTGGTAGTACCTGGTGGACCATCCCTAGCAGGAAGGCCTCTGGTTTCTTCAAAAATGTGCTTTTAAACACTTTCTTCAGCTCGTTATAAATCATCTCCCAGAAGGCCTTCAACCTCGGGCAGGTCCACCACATATGATAGAAAGTTCCTTCAACTTCTCCACACTTCCAACATTTGTTGTCCTGCAAATGATAGATCTTTGCAAGCTTGACTGGGGTCAGGTACCATCTGTAAATCATCTTCATTATATTTTCTCTTAACAAAGTGCATGCTGTGAAGGTTTTTCAGCACACATTTTTCAATGGGAGAAGGAAAAATGAAAATCAGCTTTAAAAATTTGATATATCGGAATTGAAGTTTGCATGTGCGTTCTTGACGCAACTTTATGATTCAAATGTTTAACTCTGGCTTGACTCTTAAATCCATTTTTGGGGGGTGGGAACCTGAAAACTCACTGTAATGTGATATATCTCATGAGCACGAAGAAAGCTTAATGATTTAATATTTTATATGTTTGGCATGATTCTGCATCTGCAGTCATAATTCCCGCTTCACATTCCCCCCCCCCACATTTCTAAAGGGAGAAGGAAACACGCAATAGCTGTGTACACACTATACCTTTAAAGCACATTCAGAGCACATTCTTTCCCTCAAAGAATTCCGGGCACTGTAGTTTACCCCCTTACAGACTTACAATCCCTAGCAGCTCTTTACAAACTGCAGTGCCCAGAATTCTTTGAGGGAAAGAATGTGCTTCAAATGTGCTTTAAAGCTGTAGCCATAGATTGCAATGTGATATCTGCCTTGAAAACGTGATAGTAGTACACAACTGTTTCTGCATTTCAGTTTTGGACATTGGGTTGACCTTTTCATTCATTTACAAAGAGGCCAGGAAGGCAAATTGCATTGGAAGGTATAATCTGATCCAAAGAACTATGCACTTTCCTTGTTGTGTTTTATTTTATTCAAACACAAGAAAGAAAAGGAATGGCACAGGTTCACAGATGTCCACCCGTTTCCTGAGTGTTGGCTTTTTTTTGTGATGAGAGATGGAGAAGCAGGTGCACACTTGTTCCTTCCCCCCCCCCCCATATTTTGGAATAATCTCAGCAAAGAAGTTATCAAACTGGCAGGAACAGCTTGAGCTCTTAGCCAAGGACACAGATGTCGTCTTGGTCCATGGGGACTGGCAAACTGCCTGCTGCAGAAACCCTTGAGAGCAAGATCTTGGTTACTCAAGTTGCGGTCCTTGAGGATGCAAAATCCTTAGATGTGGCTCACATGTGCCCACATTCATAAGTAACTGTAACATGAGGACTGGTGCATGTGGTTTGGCACGTGGTTATGCATGAAATCTAAAATAGATTTAGGATCTTGGCAGCTAGCATTTAAGGGGGATCAGAAGAGGTTTGGCTTAGGACAGATCCATGCCATACAATTATAGCACACTCAGTGCACACTTAAAGCACGTGACTACCTCCAAAGAATCCTGGTAACTATAGTTTCCTTCTCACAGCACTATAATTCCCAGCATCCTTAATAAATTGGATTTCCCAGCATTCTTTGGGGGTAAGTCATGCGCATTAGACTTGTGTTGGATGTGCTTTCAGGTTAGCAGTAGAAGAAATGCATAGCTGAATTAAAAGTGGCTTTCTGATTTTCTTTTGTGAAGAAGATCTGCAAGCATCACCTGCGAAACTATATGTTCTGGAAAAGCATTTGGAAATATATTGGACTGTGACCAGCTACTACTTGCTGTAAATGTGAAGGAACCTGAACACTAATGTATGGCATGCCATTTGCGGTCACTTTTGCCATTGTAGAAGCCAGGCTTTCGCTGTTTCAGGAACATCAGTTTACATTTCTAGTTCAAACAACATTAATATATAGCACACTATAAAAGAGAAGCGGAAAACATGAGGTTATGTTTATGTTAAAGGGAAGGATTTGATGAACTTGCAGCAATTTCACGCATCTGGTGACTAGGAGTATTTTCTCTGGAAAACCTCATCTAAATACAAATCAAGTGTTCGCTGTGGAAGAATTTTTGACCCAAGAGAAGCCGAAGCACATAAGAGTTTGCAATATAACAAATGCAAGGACATCCTCCCCCCTTCCCCCCCCCCCAGAATCAAAGCTGAAGAAATATTTCTCAGTCACTCAGTTATTGCTACGCAGCTTTAAGCAGGCAGGGGAATGCTCATTTTGAGGATACTGTGGATTCGTTTTGCTTTATGGACACAAGACTTAACAACACCTGCAAAGCTAAGTAAGTACTACAGCCCTTTTTAATGAATGCAGACATACACAACATGCATAAAATTGGTGGAAATAAGAAACAAGGGACAAGGTTTGCTTGGGATCATTTGATATTCATGATAGTAGGGCAGGTAGCAAAGGGGGGGGGGAATTTGAGGGAATATTTGTCGGAATGTAGACCAAAATATTTCACACACCTCTGTTTGATAATACTGTAGAGACTACAGCAACAGGTGTAGGATTTTAGCTCTGCTGTGAAGCTGCTTTGTACAATACTTGGCAAGGCAGCCTGGTGTTTGCTTCTGAGTATACCCTCATTGGGAATCTATTCTGGAAGAACTGGTTAGAGGAACCGCTACAAAATTGTGCATTTGCTATCACATTTTTGTTGTGTTCATGCATTGCGTATTTTAATTGCAAACTAATATGGGAACATCTTAAAAAATGTAAATGTATGAAGCAGCCATGCCCTTCCCAAAATCGACAGTAGTTTTTTCTACAATAAAACAATGTAGTCCATACCAAGAAAAGAAGAAGGCTGGAGAGCTGTAAATCTGCTTGGCAGTTTCACAAGCTGTAGCCATTCAAACGGCAAAGAATATCTTATCTGCACTTTTTAAATCTGCATCCTCCCTTGTATTTTTGCTCCATGTGAAAAATACAAGAACAGATGTGTAGTTCTAGGTTACATTGACATGGATTTATTTTGTATGAACAAAGGAATGCCAATCGTGATTTTTAACTTTGTACAAGGAAAGAACAATGGAGCACTAGGATTATTTTTGGAGACATCTTTTATAGTGAATGCACTCTTTGTGGTGGGAGAACAAAGTTAATGGGAAAATATGGTCCCCTTGTTGAATATATTGTTTTTAGCCTACTTCTTTGTTCTGGGGTTTTTCATTCCTTTTTGATGAAAAAGTGCACAGCCTTTCCATGTACATACGTAGAAAGCTTTGTCATTATATGATGATGAGAATTACGGTACATTAAAGAACACAGTTATCACGTAGATACTAGGCAAATATCCCATAAGCAAATGTATAAGCATGAATTTGGCTGCTTTTATTTTGGGATGTCAATGCAAATAGGTAGTTTACTTTCTACAAGCCAACTAGTTTCAATATATGTGTGTGTTTCTAATTTTCCTCCTGGCTAAGACAACTGCAGTTTCTCAAGTTACATAAAGATCTACTTGTTAAGAGTAAAGTTGCTGGTTTTTTTAGTTTTTAGATGTTTTCATTGGACAACGAGAGAGCGCGTTTGAAATTCAAGTCCACTGGTGCATGAACCCATATGTTCCAAGACACATTGAAACATAAACAACTGGTGGTATATTTAATAGCTTGCCTTCCACGGCTGCCAACCTAAGTAGCTCTTCTTCATTATGAAGAATTTCTCATTTTCCGAAGATCACTATGAGCCTGGCATTCCTTTCCTTCCCGGTTTTCTCAACGCCACAAATGCACCAGCTCTTCCCGAAAGGCAATCGAGAAATGAACAATTAGCTCTGGTAGAAATCGCTGTGCTGGGAATAATATTTGCGACAGCGTCTGTGGGCAACATCATCCTCATCCTGGTGTTATGGAGGAGAAGAATGAAGCTGTCTAGGATGTATGTGTTCCTGCTTCACCTGAGCATTGCAGACCTGATGGTTGCGTTCTTCCAAGTCCTTCCACAGCTCTTTTGGAAAATTACAGATGTTTTCATGGGCCCAGACATTCTGTGCAGAACCATCATTTATCTCCAGCTGTTGAGCATGTTTGCCTCCACTTATATGATCGTGGTTATGGCAATGGATAGATACCAAGCGGTGTGCCACCCCATGGCCTCTTTTCCAAAGAAGGCGGCTCTTTGGAACGTTCCTATCTGCATAAGCTGGTTCATTTCTCTGGTCTTCAGTGTTCCTCAGGTATTTATATTTCGGAAGAGAGAGGTATCCCCAGGCATCTTTGACTGCCAAGCTGACTTCATTGAACCCTGGGGCACAAAGGTGTATGTCACTTGGATTTCCATAGCTATTTTCTTCTTCCCCGCAGCTATCCTCATCGTATGTCATGTGAGGATCTGCCGAGCAATCCAAATGCACATGCATTTGAAAAGCTGCAATGAATTGGAAGTAACGAATCAGAAGCAAATACAGCCATGCCCGGGAAACAATGCAAGTTGTACATCGAAGGCTATAATCAAGACTATAAAGATGACAGTGGTGATAGTTGTGGCTTATATTTTCTGTTGGTCACCTTTTTTCATCGCACAGCTGTGGACTGCCTGGCACCCCAGTGATGCTAGGACTGAAGGTAAGGACAATAATCTTGCCCGATACATAGCCAATAATCACATTGCTATATTTTTAATATCTGGATGGATTTATATCCGTTCTAAATGTGGGCATAATATTAAACGGCTTAATAAGAAAAAAATATCAAATGGCATTTCTTTGCCAATTTAAAGAACAAACACAGGAAATCAATTGTTTTTAAATGAGTAGAATTTTGGTTCAAAACTTATTGAAATGCTTGCACCCCAAAGGTTGCTGAATGTTACACCCATTATGATTTACGAACAACTGGAGCAGATCGACTGGAGTACTTGCTCAAAACTGAACGAGACATTTCCTGTTACTCTTATGAATAGTCTATAGTGCATGAGAAACACTATGTTGAATTGAACAGTAATCTGATTCTAGAGAAATATAGACTGGATTTTGAAACTGTGACAAAATGTTTCTAAAAACATTTGGAAAATTTTCACCCACTCCCAAACAAATCTATAGTAAGTTAATTGGTTGAGGATCAATGGGATCAAAAAATTCTTATGTATATTTTTTATTAATGTTCTTTTATTGAGACTGAGCCTACTTTTCAGAGCATAAACATCTGTTCAGGGTATAAAAATAGGTTTTTCATTAAGAGAGAGAGAGAGAGAGAGGGAGAGAGAGAGAGATCATTTCCCCTGCAACATATTTCTTTGTCTTCTCTGAATGACTTTTAATTTCTTTTCCTTTCAGGTCCAGTAATAGCCATTCTTATGCTCCTAGGGAATCTTAACAGCTGTGTTAATCCATGGATTTATATGTACTTTTGTGGTCAAATACCACGTTGTTCAAAAAAAATACAGGACAACGCTGCAGCTCATGAAGAATCTACCATTACAGGCAGTGTTAACTTGGGAGAGAAAGAATCTGAAGACAATATCACATCTGTGTAATTATAAACTCCTGCTTTTTTGGCTTATGTTTGTTTCATTGAACTATTTTTCTAATATGGGTACGTGCACATGTGGTAAGAAACATTGTTTTCTTTATATATGTATTTCCTTAATTCTGAAGCAAATATATTCAAGGTTTAAAAATTCCCAGCACAGTGTAAAAGGCATGTTATATGTGAATATTTTTGTATGCCAAGTGCTGGACTCCATACACACCAAAGTACATCTCAAACTACACACATAAATAGGCTCCTGTCAGTTCTGGATCCTCCTCCAGCAAGTTTAGTGAGCGTATTATAATGTCTCTAAGACCTTTGCCATGGTAAATGCATATCTCAACAAATTATACCAAGCACACTTTTTTTGTAATATGACAATACAACGGGCTTTAGAGAAGGGTGGGGGAACCTCTGTCTTTAGATAGGTTTTTGTACTCCAATTCCCATCAGTGCTAGCCATCATGTCCATGTGGCCTCTGGAGGGTCTGTATTCGAGAGAGAGAGAGAGAGAGAGAGAGAGAGAGAGAGAGAGAGAGAGAGAGAGAGAAAGCGAGTTCCCACTAGATTTCATGTACTGCAGATTCCCTTCATTGAGCACCAGGTAATGTGCTTACATATGAGGTAATGTGAGCTGCACAATTCACACTAATTAAAATACATGCCTTGTCATAGACTGGGCACGATCTTGGCAAAGCTGAGGAACACTGACCTCAGCTTACAGAATTATTATGTGAAGTAAGATTGACTATGAAGCACGCTGCCTATTAAAATTGCTTCATGAGCTATTGTTTATTTTACTCCTACTGGTCTTGTGGGCAGGAAAGGACAGATACGTCAGTGAGCAGAACAGAAATGAGTTATTAAAGTCACTGGTGGCTTCAGGGAAAGGCTGCAAGGTTGAGTATAAAATCCCATTGTTACATGGTCATATTACATGGAACCTTTGATCTAGAATGTCCAACTGGAGTCCTGCCTGACAGACTTTACTTTTCAGGATTTTCTTGTCCTCCTGCTTCCTACCTTTTTATTCAACCTTTAGTTTTTCACCTTCTGTTCCTCTCAAGTCTCTCTGAACCTCCTCTACTGACATGCTGTGACCAACGAATCAGCTTCTGGCACTGCCCTTTCAAAAACTTGGCAAGGGCACTCAGTTTCTTGGTATTGACGTTTGGCTCTACAAACGTACGCTTTGTAAAATTGTGAGAGGACTGCGGCCTATTTCTTGGCTGTCGGCTCACACTGTGACTCACATCCCGGGCAGCTCCTTACAACCACAGTCCCGGGAGGCCATTATCACAATATCTCTTTGTGCGTCCTCTAGCACTTGATTGTGTTCTATCAACCTCACGCTGTTGACAAAGCAAATTATGCACTTAATCTGAATTAATTGAGAGAGGAGTAGTCCATTATTTACGATGACCTTTCTGTAACTTTGATATGGAACAAAGAGTGGGGACTGCTGCAAACTTGTAAGAACATAGCAAACTATGTTTGCTAAGCAGCAACCAATACTGTCTATGTTGGTTGGCAGTGGTTATTTGGGGTTTTAGGCAGGGCAGTCTCCTGGTCATACTTAGAGATGTTGGAGACTGAATCTAGGATCTTCTGGGTGCAAAAGCAGATGGTCTACCACTGAGCTATAGTTCCTTTGTGATCAAATTACTGCCTCATGCAGGCAGCTTTTGCTGATATGAATGCCTTTCTCGTATAAATATATGATCTGGGGTTAAATTCACATCAGTTTGGGTAGGCCTTTGAACTATGGATGGTACATAATGCCATTATGATAATGACAATATATTTCTTGGGGTTCAGGAGCCACTGGCAGCTCTTCAGTTATGGGATACGTGGTATAGTTGTGTCCCATTCTGCAGCTCACAGCACAGGAA
Source organism: Darevskia mixta (assembly GCA_034641385.1). Classification (NCBI taxonomy): domain Eukaryota; kingdom Metazoa; phylum Chordata; class Lepidosauria; order Squamata; family Lacertidae; genus Darevskia; species Darevskia mixta. The sequence goes on from JAWWNH010000105.1 coordinate 7,605,072, forward strand.
GACTGACAGTCGGCAAAATGAAATAGAAATTTTAAAGCTTTCTTTTTGACCTTATTAAGCACACTTTTTTTTAAAAAAAGGAAGGATGCTTAAACAAATAATTAGCACATTGTTCATCACATTGAGGCTTGACACTATACAGTGAAAACAGATAATTATAAGTTCAAATTTTGTTACTTTTAACCAAATTACAGGTGTGTATATACATGTTATCACATGTGCATATCACATGTTAAATCAGTTTGTTTTTGTTTCTGAAAATGACTGTGCAAAGTTACAGATGGGCTTTGAAGCAGTCTACCAGCTGATGAGAATGTGCACCATTCAAAAGAGCTTTGTTTTCTAAACTCTTAGCACCACACCTAATTCAGAATCATTTTTGTTATGCATAGCTAATAATGACTTGTGGCTTCCTATGTAGTTCCAATTATCAGGTATAGAGCTTTGATAGAAAAACCATATGTTTAACAACATGAATACTATATTTTAAATAACAACATTTAAGTCTTTAGCTATATACCAGTCTGTATGTATTTGTCTCCAGGACAGCAGCATAAGTTTGGAATTTGGTTTATGGCACAAAATAAAACATCCTGGGAATTTAAGTGTCCCCAAGCCTCCCTTTTGATACTAATGAATATTAAAGATGTTCTTTAAATAAAAGAGTGTTATAGCACCATAACACTTTAAAAAGACACCCCCCCCAAAAAAAATAAAAAAATTATGGTCACCACCATTTTGGCACTTTGAATCCAAAAGAAAAGTTCAGCACTCTGGGTTCTCACATTTCATGGACAGTCAGCAACTACACTCACATTACTAAGCATGTGTAGTGCTAAATAAATTACAGATTTTTAGTTTTAAGGATCACCTGGAATTCCTCCTCCCAAAGGTCTGTTAGGTGAACTAGACCTTCCCTTTCCCCTGACACAACAGCTACATCACATTCACTAGTATCAATGTAGTGGGATTAACATTCAGAAAAAGTGGAATATCCCTGAAAGTGTTGAAAGTCACTTGCAATTCTGCTTCTTACAGGAGAAGAACAGTATTTAATAAGAGCTTGGAGCCACCCATCTGGAAGCGGCTGTCACAAACATGTGTCCCGCAGACCCATAAAGTCCCCAAATCCCTCTTTATTTTGAGAACTGCTAAAAACCAGAAAGGTTCAGTCTATCCAGATGACAACCACTGCGTATTGTTCCATGTGTCTTGTAAAACTTCCAATTCTCCTTATTTATTTACAAGGGAAAAAATTCTGACTCCAGATGTGGCTTAAAGTTTGCAAAGCATTCTTCTTGTTGTCTCCTACCTTCTATTCTGTAAACCAAAACAACCTTATTTATGACAGACCTTTTGCCAAGTAAGTCAAAGAAACAAAGCATAGGCTGGCTTGGATCCAAAGACCCTGCTGTGCAAATCTAAGGCCCTTCCTCTTGTGCAAGGTAGCTGCCAATTTCCCCCTCATCTGCACCCCACTCCAACTTCTCCAGAGCATATCCCAAATCGGAGCCAGTTTTCAGGGGTTGCAGATGGGGAAGGGAATTAGTGATCCCCTCTGCATGTGGACAAATGTATTTCACTTACGAAAAAAAAAATGTATTTCACTTACGCAATGTGATCTTTGGAACAAAACAATTTACAATACTCCTCTTCATTCCAGAATGCTTATTTTTTGAATTAGCTAAACAGGTTTAAAAACACCTATTATTTCTAAATCTGAATGGTGGTGTGAGCACTTCTGTCCTTCTGTCTCGATAGCTGCGGAGGCACCACAAATAAATTAAAGCCCAGCTGAAGACTGTCATTATTTATGGAAATGTTTTCCAAGAATGGGAATCTTAAAGCCTCCTTTTCCTCCTACTCAAACCTTCTTCTCTCCACTTCACAAGGTTGAGAACTAAACCATCCAGCTAAATCACAATATTGCAGGGATGGTCCCTGGTGCCTTTCAGATGTTATTGAACATACATTTGATGGAAGTTGTAGTAGTTCAGAAACATCTGGAAGACATTGTGTTGAATATTGTTTAGCCACAACTGCCGACAGCTGAATTTTTATTCTGCCTTTCCCCCAAAGGGGCCAGAGCAGTGTGATGTATGTTAGGAAGAGAATGAAATGTGTTTTCCTCAGGCATCCACTGAGCTTCATAGCTAACCAGGGATTTGAACACAGGAGGTTGCCTTATACTGAGGCAGACCAACAGGTCCATGTAGTACAGTGTTGTCTACACCAGTGTTCTTCAACCTTGGGCCACCAAATGTTGTTGGGACTACAACTCCCATCACCCAGAGCCAGATTTTCCATAGCCAGAAATGATGGGAGTTGTACTTCAACAACTGAGGACCCAAAATTGAAGCATACTCATCTACACAGACCGGCATTGGCTTTCCAGGGTTTCAGATAGCAGTCATTCCCAGTCCTACCTGCCAGGGATTGAACCAGGGACCTTTGATGGGTAAAACACGTGCTCTGTCATTGATCTATGGCCCTTCCCCAAGCTGAGTTTATCATTCCTCTAAAATAATAATGATGATCTGGATTGCAATCCACACTCCCTTTCTTTGTTTGCTTGTTTTGTGGGGCGGAAGTGTCCTCCACCCAGCCCTGATGGCCTTCACTGGTTTCCACCCACAGAATGATCATTCCACTCACTCAAAACTCCCCATTTGTTTTGTCCAATGAGTGGGAAGGTGGAAGTGCATCTACTTGTATCTCCACCAGTGGCAGCCTGCAAAAAAAGCTCCACTGACAAGTTTGCTTCTTGCTTCAACCAGAATTACTTTCAAAAATGTTGACTTAATTCACCAAATTCAAGGTAACTAACTGTGCAACCCTATGCGTGACTATTAGGAAATCAATTCTGTTGGGTTTACTGTTGAGAGGGATGGATTATTGATATGTTGTTTCTGTTTTAACTATTTATTTGTGCTTTTATCTTGTATTTTTATCTTGTGAACCACCCTGAGATCTTTTGATGAAGGGTGGTATATAAATCTTAACAACAACAACAACAACAATAGAATTTTAGCCACTCTACCACACTAGCTTTCAAATTTTGGCAACCTGAGCTACTGCAGGTGGAAGATGAAGTTGGATTGAACCCCACGTGCATAAAAATGTGATGTGAACCTTCATCTTTTTTTCTGGCTTCACTAACTTTGTTCACTTTAATCTGACTTATATATGTTTCATTGCTGATCTTATTGAACAAAATAAAATGCAGTGACCTAGATCTAGTATAACTCATTTTAATGTCATAAAATGGATTGCCTTTATCGATCTGCACAGTATTTTATTTGCAAAGCTAGCAATAACGCAGAAGTGTTTTACGATAGCACCACATGTTAACACACCATTGTCTTCAGCCATTATATTTCCATGGCTTCGATCTCAATCTTTTCTAACCAACAGATTATTCTTTTCTGAAATAGAAAGATTTCTGTTGATTAGAAAGATAAGAGGTTTCTCTGCAGTCAGAATTCCTAAAATGAGAAACTAACAATGTTGCGAACTTCTGCCAGTGTGTGTGTGTGTGTGTGTGTGTGTGTGTGTGTTCTGGAATTTGGTCATCTTGCCATTGTGTATCAACTTCCTAATGACTACAGTCGTACCTTGGTTTTCGAACAGCTTAGTTCTTGAACGTTTTGGCTTCCGTACGCCGCAAACCCGGAAGTGGCTGTTCCGGTTTGCGAACTATTTTTGAAAGTCAAACGGACTTCCAGAATGGATTCCATTCGACTTGGTATGACTGTATAACTGTATAACTAATGTGAGGATGCATCCGAACAACAAAATCCAGAAAAGTTAGATGCCTGCGAATAAATGAACAAATCAGCCTGCTGGGAGCTGGCAGAAGAGCTAGGGAGAATTCCATCCCTCAGTTAGCAACCCACTATATTTCTTTGCTGCATGCTGGGAGGGGCAGAGTGCTTCATCTCTCATCTACCAACCCATCCACTCACCTGCATGCAATTTATTTTCACCTAGGGCAACCAGCCTACGGCTGAAATACAAGGCTGAATGAAGTACAGAAGAATGGTGCCAGACAAGAATACACTTTCACTGAAGAACTGCATTTCTTTGAAGTATTTTATTTAAAAGATTTATAGACTGCCCTCCATTTATTTGTAGTAAGGCTTATCCCCCAATGGAGATATCCATAGCGGCTACGAAGCAAATACAATTCAGAATCTTACAAAGAAAAAGTGGGGCAAGAGATAACAAAAGTCAGCAGAGAGCCAGATTGAATTAAAACTCTAAAAAATAACCCCAAAAGAAAACTAAGTGTTGCTATTCCCATGGCGACTGTCAGTTAAGTAAATGTGGTTTAACAGCTGTTAAAACAATGATTTAAGAACAGCAATCAGTAAAAGAAACAAAGAAAAGTAAAATCAACAATGGAACGAAGCCTAAAAACTGGAGCTGGGAAGATAGAAATGGATAGGCCTTTGCACTGCATTGGAAAGATTTAAGCACAAGCTTCATTTAAGCTTCTCTGAGCTAAGAAAACATTCTTCCCAGTCTCTACTAAAGGTAAAGGGACCCCTGACCATTTGGTCCAGTCGTGTCCGACTCTGGGGTTGCGGCGCTCATCTCGCTTTATTGGCCAAGAGCCGGCGTACAGCTTCCAAGTCATGTGGCCAGCATGACAAAGCCGCTTCTGGCAAACCTGAACAGCGCACGGAAATGCCGTTTACCTTCCCGCCGGAGCGGTTCCTTGCACTTTGACGTGCTTTCGAACTGCTAGGTGGGCAGGAGCAGGGACCGAGCAATGGGAGCTCACCCCGTTACAGGGATTCGAACTGCCGACCTTCTGATCAGCAAGCCCTAGGCTCTGTGGTTTAATCCACAGCGCCACCTGGGTCCCTCTCCAGTCTCTACTAGGGATGGGCAAATCTGTCAATTTCAGTTTCTCAGATTCTCCTTTTTCAAATATTAAGTTCCGTTTCCCACATTTCCACATCACTTTGCGAATTTTTAAAAAGTAAGTACTGTATTCATTAAAATTTTAGTGCAAATTTCTTCCAGTATGCACATTTTTGTATGCAGTCTTGCCTATTATGCACATTTTCTCAAAGCCATCCCCCCTGATACACTGCAATTTTGTCTGTTATTTTTGCCAATCTATGCATTTTTATGCATGTTTTGCAGCCACATGTGCATTTTTGTTCGTACTACTTGGCGAGAGAACTGCATTGCAAAATTTTTTGGAGAAGGATGAATTTCTAAGGAGGGCTGATTGCTTCTGAAAGTGCAAATCAGACAAATTGAATCCAATTTCTTCCAGATCAATCATCTCCGCTCAGCTGACTACTTAGAGGATGGGGGGAGCCAGTTCAGAAACACAGTAAATTTCATAAACACAATTAAAGACGCTCATAAACAAGATACTGAGAGACCAGCAATTCATAAAACAGGAAGCCCACCCAAAACTCTTGAACTGGCATTGTTGCTTCAATGAATAATTAATTAATTGATTAATTAATTAATTAATTAAATTTGCATGCTGCCTTTCATCTGAAGGTCATAGGGTAGTTCACAGCATAAAAATACAAAATGAAGACATAAAATACACAATAAAACAAAAACAAACCAATAACCCCCTCTCACGAACACATGTTTAAAAGCCATAAAATGTTTGTAATCAACCAAAGACCTGGCTAAAGAAAAACGTTAGTCACATGATACAGGCAAAGAGAACCTGTGAGGTGTAAACCTTAACACAGTTACACTTGATTACTGTTATTCAGAACTATACACCAAAGTGCCGCCATTTCTGGGGGGGGGGGGAATGCTTGACCTTTAAATAATAGCACGGAAGCCAGCAGGAGCCTATATTAAGAGCTGAGGGGTGTTCCCTAGAGAATGTAACTAGAAGAGTTGCGAGAAACATAATTTGATGCGAATGACTCATGTCTGAGAAAAGGTTGTTAGTGGACCCACCAAGAATTCAACAGCATATTAAGAATGGGGTAGATGGATTCAATGAGAGGTGTTAGAACAAAAAACAAACCAACCTAGAAATGGTCTGATATCTGCAAGATTTTCCAAACATGCCTGCTCCCTTAGAAGACTTCACACTTTCTCCTTTGCTACCTTCCAAAACACCTGTGGCCCACACTGGAAGATCAGCAGATATAATCCAGTTCGAAGGATGGGTGTCAAAATCAGTTTAGTGTTATATGCTCCAAACATATGTTTTTGATAAAGCCCCACAATGTGCTATCTTTGCTGCTGTTTATTTCTAAAGGATAATTAAAAACCCACCCCCTTTCCAGCACCTACTAAAAAGAAAAGGCTTGTGGGTAAATAACCCACTGTCCACTCAAGTGCAAGCACAGCATGTCCATATCCTACACTAATTTATCAGATATTTCACTGGAAAGACTTATACATTTAATAGCTCCAGCACCATCATAGTGATGCGCAAGCCTTCTGAGAAGGCAATCATCATCTGGGAACATGTTTATCTTTTTATTCATTGATTCCAAGTTTTGAGTTGGCTGGTCATGTGATTCATAGTCATCCTGGTGCTCAGTTCAGGTTTGAAGATCCATGCAACATTTGTTTCCAAGGCAGCATCTACAGTGGTACCTTGGGTTACAGATGCTTCAGGTTACAGACGCTTCAGGTTACAGACTCCGCTAACCCAGAAATAGTACCTCGGGTTAAGAACTTTGCTTCAGGATGAGAACAGAAATCGCTCAGCGGCAGCGGGAGGCCCCATTAGCTATAGTGGTACCTCAGGTTAAGAACAGTTTCAGCTTAAGAACGGACCTCCAGAATGAATTAAGTTCTTAACCCGAGGTACCACTGTATTTGGTAATGATAAAAAAGGGAGTTGCTCCTTCTGAAGACAGTGCCTAGTAAAAACCAGGTACTGTCGTATTTTACCCCTTGGGACACAGTTATGCCTGTCAGGGTCTGCATCAAGGGTTGGTACGATTCGGCATGGGCAAAGGCCTCTGACAAGAGCCTCGTGGACCTCTTCTCCACCACTGCAACCTGTTTGTTGACCTACCTTCCATTCTGGCAAATCCCCAAAGCAGTGGTGAGGAGGAGGAAGAGCTACTACTGCCTGCCAGTAGAGAATAGTATGCAGATGGCATGTTTGATTGCCTCAGGTCTTAGAGAGGTCCAACAATGGCAGCTCGCATGGTCAGGCAGCTGCTGGGCCCTATATACCAGAAAAGAGTCAGGAGCAGACAACTGACACCAGCCATTACCATCTTTAGGCCATGTGTACAACATGCTCAGATGTGGATAAGTCTAGGGGGCTGCAAAGTTCTGTCGTTACTCTGTTGCCCTGGTAATCTCCAGGAAGTCAATATGGACCAGAGGGCACTGCACAATACCGGTAGCCAATGGTCTTTTATTAAGAGTTGTCCCTGCAGGCCTGCTAGCTTTTCAGAAATATGGATCCGATGGCATTGCTGACTCCATTGTCGCTGTTGCCACAAATAGTCCCGTAATTAGCATTAAATAGCTGTGAGGGATTCTTAGGTATCTTGATCCCCAGACATTGATGCACTTTTTCAGGACAAGCTGCCTTTAGGCATGGTGGCTGGTCACATCCTGCTAGGCTTTCGGTCTCTGATCCCTCTAAGCCACCCAGAAATGCAAAATTATGCCAAAGGTGGTTCCTTCTTGATAGCTTGCCATTAGAATGTTCTAGTTTCATTGTTAATTCTATTGGAATATGCAATTGGAATATTATAAATGTATAAATGAACAAAATCCAGTTCCATATTAAGCCAGGAAAAAATGAGTTCATTGGTCTGAAACAAATAATTGTCTTCGTACGCATACATATACCGTATATTGTTCTGAATGGTTTTGAGCAGCATGTGTGCCAATATGCTCCAGGATATTGAATTAGTAAATGATCAACAACATAATAATAAGCCAAAAATGTAATATTACCTTTCAGTTCCTCATGTGACTGGGGGAAATGTTGTTTATTGCATCTGTGGCTGACAAATTTGGCACTGGTATCTGCACAAAGCTTCACTTAAGGAAGCACACAGTGTGTTGAAAATAATCAAGCAAGCAAATGATCTCTCCCCAGGGTTTCTGTGGGTGGATGGAAGTATGCGCTTGAGATTCATTGAGCATATCTGATTGCAGAAGCACTTCAACTCAGCTGTAATCTGCTGTAAACCACTTAGGCAGCCGGGTGCTCAGTTTGCCATATGAAAAGAACCAACCATTTTTAAATATTACCTCCTGACAGGTGGCCTGCTGGTGGTAGATCAGTCAAAGCAACAGCTTGCTCTAAGCCTTTACGCAGGCATCCCCAAACTGCGGCCCTCCAGATGTTTTGGCCTACAACTCCCATGATCCCTAGCTAACAGGACCAGTGGTCAGGGATGATGGGAATTGTAGTCCAAAACATCTGGAGGGCCGAAGTTTGGGGATGCCTGCTTTACAGTTTCACAAATGGTTGTGTGAATCAGCCCAGATTCTAAAGCCAGAATAGGAAAGGTGTTTTTAATAATAATAATAATAATAATAATAATAATAATAATAATCCAATATGCTATACTCCAACGTGGACCTTCAAAAAAGTGACTGGATAGATAATTTCTTCCTTTTGGTTTTCCCAGAAGGGATTTAAACAGCCTACCTGTTGTGTACCAGGCAATTTATTTTCCAGGGTACCCTACCCTGCCTGCTCTCTTTTTAAGATTTATGGTGTGGATCAGGGTTTTCCAAACTTTTCATGTTGGTGATACACTTTTAAGACATGCATCATTTCACAACACTGTAATTCAGTTTCACTTGAAAACCGGAGGTTTACCAGACCCTTTCTAGCCCTGGCAAGAGCGTGGGGAAGCATTCGCACGACACACCTACACACTGCAGTTGACACACTAATGTGTTGCAACACACAGCTTGGAAGCTCTGTAGACACAGAGCTAGCCGCCATGTTCACAGGGCCAAGAATAAATTGTACTGAAGACCACCAATGCTGGATCTACAAATTTTGCCATAGAGGGCAAAAGTCTGCACTACAGCTCCACTCACCCTGATTGTGAACTGCAAATTGTAAGCCTTCGATCCCAAAGTAAATAGAGGGAGGTAGCCACAGGCTGTGAAAGATTCCCACAGAACGTTTTTCACAATGCTTTTTGCTTGGATGCACCCTATCAGGTTTTAAACTACAGTGATGATCCGGGTGGTCTTCCCTCACCCGTTTAATTAAGTTAAGCAAGTCTGCATCTAATATTTAGATGGGAGACTTCTGGGGAAGGCCTACCCAAAGCTTCCTTTGAAGAAAGCCTGCATAAAGATTAGCCAATAAATAATTACCACATTGTCAATTAGCTGAAGAAGAAACCTACACAGGCTGGCAATAGCTTTCAAGGGTTCTCTCCCAGCCGTAATTGAAGATGTGGAAGATTGAACCTGGGAACACAGAGGAGATACTCTGCTACGGAGCTATGCCCCTTCCCACTTGTGTTGACATTGGGAGAAAATCCCACCACTAACACCAAAGAGATTTTGGACCTAAGCAAGACAGCTTTCTCCCCTCCTGCAGTTTCCAGCAACTAGTCTTAAGAGATCAACTAGATTACTTCATAAAATGTATATTTAAACTAACGAAGTGATGAGTGTTCAATGCCATTTATTTCAAGGGCCAGTATTCTTTGGATTAGGGCCAGTATTCTTTGGCCATTTTCAGTAACCGATGTTGCCTTGCCTTTGGTATCTTAAAATGTTGGTCTTTTGAAAACGAACCTGATTGCTTGCTGTCAGTCATCTCATCTTGTCTGGAGTTTTCCCAAATGACCTTGAGGCACTAGTGGAACAAATTGTCTGGGTAGCACATAACGATGAAATGTTTTACTGCTTTATGTATTAGTTTGTTATCTTGCCCTCCTCTCTTGTTTAGCTTTCCTGGCTGTGGATCGTTCATCATCTTCTACTACTGCAGGCTGTAATAAAATATTTCATTGGAAGTTTCCACCTCATTGGCTTTGAAACATTTGGTTGCAGCATATTGACTCCTCTCTGACACCAAGAGACCCACTGCATTGTTTTCATTTTATTAGTCATTCATTCATTCCATATCCACAATGCCATAATTGCTTCCACATTGTTCCTTTCTCTGGAATTGCCACCTTTTGTTCACTGATGACACTGATGTCAAATTGTTGCAGTACAGTAGCAATTTCTTTGTAATTCTCCTGTGTGTTTTCAGATCTGAGTTGTGGTGATTCCCCCCTCAAATAAAACATAGTTGCAGTACAAGTCTGTTTTGTGTGCACAGGCAAAGCACTGTTCAAGTTTTCTGGGGCTCCTGTGCCATTAAGTAAAAGTTTCCTGTTTGCAACTCGTGTTCATTTTATTACTTCCTGTTGATCAAGGCTGAGAAAACTGTAATACATAGCTTCTTAATTCTCCTTTGAATAATGTCTCTTAGCTGTCTCTGTGTTAGTTTCCCTTGTGAGGGAACTTTAAGTACTGATTTCCACTTGTCTGCGTTTACATTTTGTAGCAAAGTAGGAAAAAATGCCTCTTTTGCTTTTAAAAATGAAAAGAACAAATAATGCAAAGAAACCAACCAATACCTAACCCTCTTAATAGAACTGGAAACAGACATTGGGACAGTTAATATATATATATTTAAATGTGTTTAGATGGTTTTGTGTCTGAGCATATGGGAAAATAATATCTAGGATATAGCAATGTCTGAGTGTCTAATCAGACACAGGGGAGTGATTAATGGCATAACAAAAAGAGATATCTTCCATGAAATTTGGACCTCTTTCTTTAATATGTAAATGATCCCAATCAAGACCTTGTTATGCCAGCCACTCAGTCTTCTCAGTGGAGAGGTTATGTTAAGTAATGTGCTTGAACACTGAATGTGTAAGCTTATGTCTAAAGTCAATGGAGAGAAGAAACACCATTAGATGTACTGCTGGATACGTATTTAATGGTTCTTGTATTTGTAGTTTTTTAAGAACCAACTTAAAATAAAATAGAGGGTTTTAAAAAAATGTTTGCAATGTTTGAAATATGTTTTCATTTCATTTTAAATTGTATTGTGTTACCATTTTGATATTTGCTACCCTGAGCTCCTTTGGAAGAAAGGGCCTGATACAAATTTAGCAAATAACTAAATAATAAGAGAGGCATTTCAAAATACAAATAAAGGTGATATACATCACTGTTCCTTCACTGTACTTAAGGAGAAGCAATAAATATGCTCAAGTTCTGCATTTAGCAAATATTTTTATTATCAAACCTTTGCTTGTGCCTTCCTTGTAGGACAATATTATAGAAATAACTTGGTCACAGGAAAGGGGTGGATAATATAGTGCTGTTTTACTGCGTGAAGCCTTCCGGCTAATTCTAGAAAAGCAATGTCTCAGCAGTGCTAAAGTGCTCTAATGTGGAAGCAATCCAAATTTCTCTAGAGCTGTGTTATAAGTCAAAAGTCCATTGCTTAGGCCACACACACTTGGATCCTTTAAAACACATTCAGTGGTATAAATAAGGTTACAATGAGCACAAATGTGGTAATAGATCATATTCCTGCACTTCCTTTGTGCTTATAAATATGAGGCATTGCCCCCATTCACACTTCCTTTCATTTCACCCACTGCTAAACTTACAGGAATCTTCCTGTAAAAAGGGCTTTTAGTGATTGCTCATCGACAAATGCCACCATCTCGAAAATTGTTGCCACTTGAAGTGGCCTATCTATTATTTCAAATTGCAGAAGAGCTCTGGCAATAAATCACAAGGTAAGGAGTAGACAAATGCACAGGGTGATGGCTGCTGAAGAATACAATCTGCCAACAAAAATTGTTGAGAATGGAATGAATGGAAAGCCTGTCATTTGGGGGCTATCATGGTGATTACATGTGTAGCAACAGCATCTACCTCATGGCTGCGTTTGTTTTGTTTGTCCACCTTAGGCTGGAAGTAAGTTCCACTGAACTCAATGGGGCTTACGTCTGAGCAGAAGTACATAGGATTGTGCAGTTACTTAGCTTGAGGATGCAGACGAGATAGATGAACTACTTGGAAGAAAAGAATAGCTCTAGATGGAAAGTTATCATTTTTCTTGCACGCCCCATGTTTCTGTGAGACTGGTTTAGCCTAATTCAAGTTCAACCAACCACAATAATCCTCCAATAAATGTTGATTTCCACTGCAAGATAGTCTGCGTCTCAATTTGCATTCTGTTTGCTACTCCATATATCAGTCCTATATCATAAGGCCATGTTCTCATTTCTAAATATCTCTGAACTGTGATTAAACCACAATTGGAAAAAGAGCCATTGGAATAATTGAAAAGAGCCCATAATAATATTAATAATAATTTTTTATTTATACCCTGCCCTTCCCAGCCAAGACCGGGCTCAGAGCAGCTAACACCAATAAAATCACAACAAAACATAATAATAATAATAATTCTTTTATTTGTACCCCGCCCATCTGGCCTGGTCTCCCCAGCCACTCTGGGCGGCCTCCAACAGATAAAAAAATACATTAAAATATACATACATAAAACATACAAAACAATCAATTAAAATGCAGGTTAAAATACGATTTAAAGTTTAAAATGCAGCCTCATTTTTAGGTAGCCCACCAATCAAACCATAAAGGAATGAAACATCAGGGTTTAAACTGAAACCAACCCAAAGGCCAGACGGAACAGCTCCATCTTGCAGGCCCTGCGGAAGGATGCCAAATCCTGCAGGGCCCTGGTCTCTTGTGACAGACCGTTTCACCAAGTCGGGGCCAGTACTGAGAAGGCCCTGGCCCTAGTTGAGGCCAGCCTAGCATCCTTGTGGCTCGGGACCTCCAAAATGTTATTATTTGAGGACCTTAAGGTCCTACACGGGGCATACCAGGAGAGGCGGTCCCCTTAGGTACGAGGGTCCTAGGCCACATAGGACTTTAAAGGTCATAATTGACCCGCCCAGAAAAATATGACTATGGTTTGTTGAATTCATCTTGTGAAGGCTTCAGTGTGTTTTTAGGTGTAACCAAGTGCTGAAAAAGTGTTTTAAGAACGGGTTGAAAGGTGCAGGAGTGCCAAAGTGAATTTCTGTAGACTGTCCCCACATACTCAAATCTTCTGGAAAAGTCAGCGTGCTTTCATGTGGCTAGGCAAGAGAAGGCTGCACGAATTAACCCTGTCAGATGCTGTCTTAGTTTTACCTGCCAAGGGCTTTTGTTGCACTAGGAATCGAGGGGGAAAAAGACACAGTTAAGGTTAAATTCTCAAAATTAGTAAGAGCTGATTGACAGAAATGCCTCTGTAAGTTCCAGCAAGTAGAAAATGTGTATGGGATAGAGTACGTGGCTTTTAGATTTTGAGGATTAAAAAAAAATGCTTGATATTTTCGGGGGTGGGCTGTTCCCCAGTGGCCCCAGTGGATCAGTCTCCACTGACTACATAGTGCAGCCACTACAAAGATTCTCCAACTCCATGCCATCTTGTCAATCATAGGAGCCAACTCCCAGGGGGCGAGGTCCCTGTGTTTATGTGGATTTCACTACTACTGCCCATATTTAAATGAACACAGAGAGATCAAAATCTGAGTTCATAAAATATTTGAGCCCCCCACAGAGTTTATGGGCATTGCCATTCAACCTGCCCCTCCCCCAATGTTTTATTCCCGTTGGCACCTCTGTTGTCAATCTTGCAAGGCGTTCCACCATTTTGAGTCACTTATGGCATCAATGCAGCCATCTGGAACTCCACTGCATTCAGTATTATCTATCTTTCATTTTGCACAACATGGTCTACTTTACTGTTATTTTTAACAGCTGGTTTTATGTTCTGTTCTGTGATTTTAGTCTTTAGCATCTGAGTGGTTTTCTTGTTATTTTTATTTGTTTTGGCATAATGTAAGCCCTCCTGAGCACTCTGTGAAACCATGTTGGCCAGATAAAACTCCCGAAAATAAATTAGAATGATTGCACAACAGATCATAGAACTGGCCACAAAATCTTAGAATTCAAGTGCAGCCTGACCCTATTCATGTTTATTCATAAATAAATCCCATTTATGCCAGGTAAGTATGAGTGTAATGGGAATATCTCCAGTCTTCTTTCTTGTTTTACACAGTAAGCGACATAGCAAAGACACCTGGATACAGTGAATGTTACCAGTTCCCTTCAAGGCTTGATACTACACAGATATTTTTTTTAAATTTCTATTCTAGGGACCTCTAGCTGACCACATTTTATTTTGCATCTGATTCGACAAGACACTTCTTAATGTTCTGTGACCATGTGCCTTTGTTTATTTGTTGTACAAAAGAAACGAAAATATAGGTGGTCTTGTATCTCTAGATAAACTACTGAAAAAAGAGTTCTGGTTTAACTGGACTACAGGCTTCTTGTGATATATCAGATACTGTGTTTCTAACCTGAGTTATGGGCCAGCACCTTCACATTTGCTTTCAAGGAAGAAAATAATATTAATGGAAATCATCTTTCACATCCCAGTGCACTTCAGTACCTGAAACGTAACAAGCGAAAATTGCATTTCTTTCAATGGCTACAGCTCTGCTATTACAGAGGCAAACGTGACTTGACTCTGAAAACCTCCTGAAGAAAGGGAATGAAAGTACTGGACCAATATCTGTGAGGAATTTTGCATTAGTAGTTATCAGTGCAGCCTGGTTGTCCTCCTGGTTGAATATTCATTTTTTGTTGTTGTTGTTCATCTCTTTATGCTCTAAATTATCAAATCCTCTTGATTGCAGTAAGAATTTGAGTGTCCACTCAGGCACGATCCGCTGTAAGAAGGTTATTCTTCCCTCAGACATCTGCAGCACAAGATCCTGGTTTATTCATCTTGGTAGGTTCCTATGCCCTACCCTCAATTTCCTCTGGGAACACATGGAGCCACTGGTGGTCGTCTGACTCTGACATGCTGAAAATAATGCAGAGATGCCATTGGTATGAACTGGCTTCTTATTGGCAGGGCACACAAACCCTCTTCATGCAATTATCAAAGAGACTCTATAACACAGGTGTCAAAGACAAGGCCCGCGGGCCAAATGCGGCCCGCGAGACCTCGTCATGTGGCCCGCGAGCGCGCGCTGATTGGCGGTGGGCAGCGAAGGTCAGCGCGCGCGAGAGGAAGGTAGCAGAGCGGAGAGAGGAAGACTCGGAGTGCATATTGTTTCCCGCCAGGGACAGAGTCGGGAAGGCGGATTGGTGGAGGGAGCGGTGGGCGTGGCCACTCGCGAGAAGTAGGTGGGGGAGCCGAGGCGCGAAGCTCTGGGGTTGGCTGCGGCGTCTCCGCACCATTTTTGATTTTCGGGCCGTTTTGGCCCAGCGCGGCTTTTTGCCGCCTCGGGGGTGCCCTGTGCGGCTTTCTGCTGCGTCGGGGAAGCCCCCCGCACCATTTTTTCCTTGCCGGGTGAGCCTGGCAAGGCTTTTGATTTTCGGGCCGTTTTGGCCCAGCGCGGCTTTTTGCCGCCTCGGGGGTGCCCCGCGCGGCTTTCTGCTGCGTGGGGGAAGCCCCCCGCACCATTTTTTCCTTGCCGGGTGAGCCCGGCAAGGCTTTTGATTTTCGGCCGTTTTGGCCTCGCGGGCTTTCCAAAGCTGCTCTCCCGTTCGCTGCACGTTCCTTCCCACTTCATCTTGTGAGCTGAGTCACCGGCAGAAAGGAAGCCTCTTGCCGGACTCGCCAGCAACTCTCCGGCTTCCCTCAGAAACGAGTGAGGAACATGCTCCCTCCCCCCATAATCCCTCCCTGAACATCCCCCCTGAAACCTTACTAAAATATACCCCTTTCCCCCATAATCCCTCCCTGAACATCCCCCCTGAAACCTTACTAAAATATCCCCCTTTGCCCCTTAATTCCTCCCTGAACATGCCCCCCTCCCCCTGAAACCTTACTAAAATATCCCCCTTTGCCCCTTAATTCCTCCCTGAACATGCCCCCTCCCCCTGAAACCTTACTAAAATATCCCCCTTTGCCCCTTAATTCCTCCCTGAACATGCCCCCTCCCCCTGAAACCTTACTAAAATATCCCCCTTTGCCCCTTAATTCCTCCCTGAACATGCCCCCCTCCCCCTGAAACCTTACTAAAATATCCCCCTTTGCCCCTTAATTCCTCCCTGAACATGCCCCCTCCCCCTGAAACCTTACTAAAATATCCCCCTTTGCCCCTTAATTCCTCCCTGAACATGCCCCCTCCCCCTGAAACCTTACTAAAATATCCCCCTTTGCCCCTTAATTCCTCCCTGAACATGCCCCTCCCCCTGAAACCTTACTAAAATATCCCCCTTTGCCCCTTAATTCCTCCCTGAACATGCCCCCTCCCCCTGAAACCTTACTAAAATATCCCCCTTTGCCCCTTAATTCCTCCCTGAACATGCCCCCTCCCCCTAAAACCTTACTAAAATATCCCCCTTTGCCCCTTAATTCCTCCCTGAACATGCCCCCTCCCCCTAAAACCTTACTAAAATATCCCCCTTTGCCCCTTAATTCCTCCCTGAACATGCCCCCTCCCCCTAAAACCTTACTAAAATATCCCCCTTTGCCCCTTAATTCCTCCCTGAACATGCCCCCTCCCCCTAAAACCTTACTAAAATATCCCCCTTTGCCCCTTAATTCCTCCCTGAACATGCCCCCTCCCCCTAAAACCTTACTAAAATATCCCCCTTTGCCCCTTAATTCCTCCCTGAACATGCCCCCTCCCCCTGAAACCTTACTAAAATATCCCCCTTTGCCCCTTAATTCCTCCCTGAACATGCCCCCTCCCCCTGAAACCTTACTAAAATATCCCCCTTTGCCCCTTAATTCCTCCCTGAACATGCCCCCTCCCCCTGAAACCTTACTAAAATATCCCCCTTTGCCCCTTAATTCCTCCCTGAACATGCCCCCTCCCCCTGAAACCTTACTAAAATATCCCCCTTTCCCCCTTAATTCCTCCCTGAACATGCCCCCTCCCCCTGAAACCTTACTAAAATATCCCCCTTTCCCCCTTAATTCCTCCCTGAACATGCCCCCCTCCGCCTGAAACCTTACTAAAATATCCCCCTTTCCCCCTTAATTCCTCCCTGAACATGCCCCCTCCCCCTGAAACCTTACTAAAATATCCCCCTTTCCCCTTAATTCCTCCCTGAACATGCCCCCCTCCCCCTGAAACCTTACTAAAATATCCCCCTTTGCCCCTTAATTCCTCCCTGACCATGCCCCCTCCCCCTGAAACCTTACTAAAATATCCCCCTTTGCCCCTTAATTCCTCCCTGAACATGCCCCCCTCCCCCTGAAACCTTACTAAAATATCCCCCTTTCCCCCTTAATTCCTCCCTGAACATGCCCCCTCCCCCTGAAACCTTACTAAAATATCCCCCTTAATTCCTCCCTGAACATGCCCCCCTCCCCCTGAAACCTTACTAAAATATCCCCCTTTGCCCCTTAATTCCTCCCTGAACATGCCCCCCTCCCCCTGAAACCTTATATTATTATTATATATACACACACATACTGAGTAATATGCAGTTGAAAATGAAATATGTTATATATAATCATACACACATATATATGTAATATATATTTAAAATACAAAAAGCAGTAATAATTGAATGCAGTGACAATAATTTATGATAGTAAAGAGTGGACACATAGTCCTACAGATACAACCGGCCCTTTGAGGGTGACCAAACTGCTGATGCGGCCCCCGATGAATTTGAGTTTGACACCCCTGCTCTATAATATTATAGAGCCACCAACATCTACATGTTGGTAGATGTCCAGTATGTCCAGCATGTCCAGTAGGGAAGCCTATGCACCTCCATGTATGTTTCCACACATTCTGAAACCATTCTTCTATGTATCTGAATGGGAGAATGCACTTTCCCCATATTCAGCATTTCCCCAATAGGCTATTGCTTCAGAAAGGCAGCACAGTCCTTTCAGTTTAGCATCATGCTAGACCAGAGCTTTCCAAACTGTGTGCCGTGATACGTTAGCGTGTCGGCTACAGCATGTAGGTGTGTCACGCAAACGCTCCCCACGCTCTTCCCAGGGCTGGAAAGGGGTTGGTTTAACCTCTGGTTTGCTAGTAAAACTGAATTACTGTGTCCCGAAATGATGCATGTCTTAAAAAGTGTGTCGCCAACACAAAAAGTTTGGGAAGCTCTGTGCTGGACTATAATCCAGGTTTAGGTGATCGTGGATTTCAGTTAGGTACCAGAAGTATGGAGCTATATGGGCCATTCTAGCTTCTTCCGTCACCTTATGGGGAAAGCAGCATCTACTGAATGTCAGCCTTCTGCAGAACTTGCTTCATCTCTTTTGTAATATAGCAACACTACACCAGTGCATTTCTTGTTTCACGTGGTTGTAATGGTATGGAAAGATAATCTAACCTCTTCACCTTGCAAGTCTGAGATCTGTCATGCATTGGGTCGCCAACTTTTGATTTCAAAAGGACCCAGGTATTAAAGTTGGGTAAGAACCTCATACGTTAAAGTAGAATCTTATGGATTCTGGTGTGGCAGAGAAAAGAAGGAATGTGGCTGGTCAGGGGAGGAACGAAGCAGATTATATATTGCATCACTGCCTGTACCTTGATTGGTAATCAAACATTATCCAATAAAAATAATAACATTGCAGGTCATGGGTGGAGACTGGTATAATCTCGAGATTTTCTGATTTCATTATTAGTTTACCTGCCAGAACACAACTTTATTGGTTGGACCAGTTAGACTGGTTGGCAGCTTTGACAGTACATAGAGTACTATTAAAAGGTAAAGGTAAAGGGACCCCTGACCATTAGGTCCAGTTGTGACCGACTCTGGGGTTGCGGCGCTCATCTCACATAATTGGCCGAGGGAGCCGGCGTACAGCTTCTGGGTCATGTGGCCAGCATGACTAAGCCGCTTCTGGTGAACCAGAGCAGCGCACAGAAACGCCGTTTACCTTCCCGCCAGAGCGGTACCTATTTATCTACTTGCACTTTGACGTGCTTTCGAACTGCTAGGTTGGCAGGAGCAGAGACCAAGCAACGGGAGCTCACCTGTTGAGTATTACTTTGTAATATTTGTAATAACACTTGAGTAATATTTGTGAGTATTACTAACTCACAAATAACCTGGGAGAATCACATGGTGCTCATGGCTGCTTTCAGATCTAAATCTCACTCTGCTCAATCTCCCCCCCCCCCAGCAAGAATTTACACTTCCTCTAATGTCTTTGACATTCTGATTTAAAGCTACAAACAAAACTAGCTGGTGATAGTCAGGAGTGAAAACAAAATACTCAATCAACATTTTCCAATGAAGACTCTCACATGGGTGTCTTGCTGTCACTGCGAAACAATAGGCAGGGGACAGGCAACGCTCCTTCTGGCAAGCCTCCTAAAATTCTGCTTCCGCTACTTGTATTTATCAAGAATATACAGACCTTGTTTGCAAATGGAAATTAGCCGCAACTAATTCACTAGCAATGAGCAAACCGGCAATTTATCCCAAAGCTTACAACTGTTGTTGCCTGGCTACAAATCCGCTCAAATGCCTTTATATATGAAATGATGAGGGAGGGAGTGTTGGAAGTAATTTGTTTTGATGACAAGTTGTCACAGGGCCAGGTTGTGCAACAAACCACATTAACCTTCTAAAGGATTTGCTGTCTATACAGCTTCACCAGTATTAGGTATAATGCTTCAAAAAACCCTGCTGGATGAATTACATGGGAGGAGATGCAGTGTAGCATCTTTAAATGCACCCATTCATTTATCTTCAAAGGGTTAGACATTTTGCAGCACAAATCGTGAAAAAGTCAGCTGGATACATCAGGCAAGCACCTCATTTGCTGTTTGCAAAAGCAAAATAAAGAAAAAAGGGAGCACATAGAAAGCTGTCTTACATAAGAGTCAGACCACTGGTTCACTGAGTTCAGAGGAAGCGGGCGGCGCTGTGGTCTAAACCACTGAGCCTCTTGGACTTGCTGATCAGAAGGTTGGCAGTTTGAATCCACACAACAGGGTGAGCTCCCATTGCTCTGTCCCAGCTCCTGCCAACCTAGCAGTTCGAAAGCACGCCAAAAAAGTGGAAGTAGATAAATAGGCATTTGGGAGCTTCCTACAGCCAATCGGAAGCCGCGCCTTGGTTTTTGAACATTTTGGGGGCCGAACAAACTTCCGGAACGTATTCCGTTCGACTTCCGAGGTACCACTGTAATAGCAAATATCAGCAATATCATAGATGCAAGATCACAGAAACGTAACCTCATTCTCAGCACATTATATTGAAATGTCCCTCTTGGATTGCAATAATTCTTATTTCCACGTATTGTGATTAGAGCTGAGATTTAAACACCTTAGATTCTGTTAACCCATTTCTACAACATTCAAATGACCAAATAAAGGCTGTCTTAGACACCAAGACAAAGCTTGTATTCCCTATTTAGAACCCCCCCCCCCAGCCTCCTCTTTCTCACAGCCACCTGAATCATTACGTCCCCCCCCCCCCCGTCCCCGGGGAGCCAGAATGATAATGCGCCACACATCTCTTCACTGAAACTTGCTGCTAGATACGGCAAAAAAATCAATACACCATACACATACTTGTGTCATATTTCTTACTACCTCTTGCTTCACCTTTACCTAGCTAGCACAAGTGGCAAACTCTAGGCTTATGCAATATCCTACCAGAAACAGAATGGCTACGAGGCAAGTAAGGGTGTAATTGACCTTAGCTTGCAAAAAAAGAAGAAGAAAAAGAGAGAGGGCCTTAGATTTGTATGCTAAAGTACAGCAGTCACACGCCGATTCCATAGATGTACAAAAAAAAAAAAAGCTCTGTTTGCTCCAGTTTCTGCACTGTTTACCCCTGTGCGCCATCCAAAGCTATTTCAATTTCCTAGCCAAAGCTGAGCTACTGAACAGTACTTTTGATCTCCAAAGGAGAATTAGCATTATCCCAGCTAACCTGACTGGTTTGTTCAAAAATATCCGGACCGGTCCTTAAGCTGTTAGAAAGCTGAGCAAACGAAAAGAGGTGCCCTGGCTAAGCTTCAACAAAGGCTTGTGCAAAGGGATAACACTGACTTCAAAGTTAAGCAAGTTCACTCAAAAAACCCCTGATTTCCCATTGATCATGATGACAGCTGGGGGGAAAGGGAACCAAATAAGAAGATTACCGATAGCTTGGAAAAAATGGTAAAGATTTCAGAAGCGAGCAATTCCTTTTTCACATTGGAAAATCTTAAGGGTAAAATAATAGCATCCTTCGAGGTCCCCGCCCCCCCATAAAGTAGCATTAAGGTTGATTTATCCTCAGATACGAAAGTGAAGAACACATGGCCTGATAAACAATATATACATAACACTTATTAGAACATTCTTATTTGCAGACTCTGAAAGTAATCACATTAGCCTTGCTCATTGGCAGACCTGCCCTCCTGTAGGGCTAGAAATTGGCCAACACCAACGTTTTAAATGTGGATCTGAGCTTGCCGTTTTGTGACAGGCCTCTCTTATCTTGATTGAGGGCTGCTTTCTGCTTCATCAACCTGGCTTTTTGTGACAAATGCAATTACCTAAAGTGTTTCTTCTTTCTCCCCCCTCCCCCACCCGCCATCAGTTGAACCCCCATGCAACAGCAATAATTGTGCTACAGAGAAGATTGGCTTTTAGCCTTCGTGACTCAAGTATTACATTTTCCTCTCCAAACAATAGGCCTATTATGCCTTTCAGATTTCAGTATGGCAATAGGCACATTACAATACAACCTGGGGACTGAAATGATTGTTATAAAGAATGTCAAGGGAGTGAAAGACTGTGAGAGTTAGAGTAGGTGGTCCATTATGAGACCCCTTTAATTCACATCCAAGTCATGAGGCCTCTGTTAGGCTCTTGTCCTGTTTTCCTCACAGATTCTAAAAAGTTGGGGACATGGGACTGCAATGTCTGAAATAAGGTACATACTAGGAATAGATGTACAAACTGCACATCAGATGGTTTTCAGCTAGACCTCAGACCTTGTTTTCTGAGACTACCTTTACCTGACTGTCCTAACCATGGGTGACGGAGCCTTCCAAACATTGCTGGATTCCCAATTCTCATCAGCCCTGGTCAGCAATGGTCAGGCATAATAGGAGTTGCACCCTTGTCAATGTGGTTAGACTGCATGTTCCCCACCCCTGTTCTATACAGTTGCACCTTGGAAGTCAAACAGAATCTGTTCCGCAAATCCGTTCAACTTCCAAAACGTTCGTAAACCAAGGCGCGGCTTCCGATTGGCTGCAGGGAGCTCCTGCAGCCAATCGGAAGCCACGGAAGCTGCATTGGACGTTCGGATTCCAAAGAACGTTCGCAAACCGGAACACTCACTTCCAGGTTTGGGAGCCAAAATGTCTGAGTACCAAGGTGTTCTGGATCCAAGGTAAGACTGTACTAGAGTTCTGATGTCAGCATGAACAATTGAGGGGGGAAGTTCATTAAAAATATTTCTTACCCAGCTCTTAAACCATTACTGTGGTAGTTTACACTTTGTGATGCTTAACAAATGACACATGTTGCAGCAAAATGTTTCTGCGTCAAGTGTTCCTGTTCCGGATTCTAACCAGCCAGCCACACCCTATCCCAGGGCTGTCTTCACACAACGGTTTATTCTGTCTTACTCAGATTACCCTAATTGTTAATTTCTGTATTATATTAGAGCTTTCCAGGGGCATAACGTGGGGGTTGGGATTGCCAGGGGTGATCATACCGGATGCATTTTTTTGGGGGGGGTGAGGGAGCGCTGCTTATGCTTCCCTCCCCGAGCAAATTTAGAACTCGTTTTCAAGTTATTTGCAAACAGATTCCCCCCACCCCTAGAAAACATGGAAATGAACACTAAACTTGTGCTGTATTTCTGGAGGTGGCTTTTGTGTCTTGTGCAAGTTCAAATATAATGCAGGGGGCATTTTTGACTTGGACTAGGCTGGGGAGAGACACAAAGACTTGACTTGCTCTCTGTGCTTTATGGGTGCAGCTAGAAGCCTAATGGGGGAGCAAGATGTTTCAGTGTTAATATTGTGAGTCCTTCTAGTTTATGTTCAATTGTATAGTTGTGTCAATAAAACCACATATTGCAAGAACATCACAGGCTCCAGTGACCTAAGGAAACCGAACCCAAGTTACACAACAGCACCTCTGAGACACACATTCATACGCAGAGTAGGTAAAACATGCTAGAAAAGAAAACTCTTTGAATTCTCTTGGTCACTTCCCCCTGTTCCCTCTCCATTCCCATTTATTTCTCTTGACAAAGCAAGGGAAAAAGTGTACTTCTCAAACCTCTCCTATTAGAGAAAATTAACGTTTACTGACAAACACACCATTAATTAACTGCAGGTTCCCTAGGGAAAAGATCTGGCTTTTCATGCTCTTAAATCCAAATCTGCTGATATGATTTCAATTCCATGCATACATCAGTCTTGATGAAAAATGACCAGAAGCAATTAGTTTGTTCTGGGCTTTTGCTGTTCACACGGCTCTAAAGAGGCTCTCGACAGGGCTACTCACCAAAACAAAACAGAATGATGCTGCTTCAGAGTGGATTTAACAACATTTCCCAAACTGTGATGAGTTTCCAGGACTTGAACATACACACAAAAATGAATGAAACACACATGCTGTGCATGGGCACAACAATCTTGTTGCCAAGCTGTAGAAAAACTTCCCAGGGGAATGATGCTAAATTCATTATATACTGCAGCATTATGAAATTAAGTGTTCCGAAGCAGGTAACCGTGAACTTTGGTAGTGTCACTAGATAGGGCTGAATTCCGAAGCACTGCTCTGCTCACGAAATGTTACCACTCGCAGGAGGGGGAAGGCAGTTCTTAATGATCCCCCCTTATTAAAGAATGTAAGTGGATCCTGCTGGATGGATGAGGCCCATCTGGTCCAGCATCCTGTTCTCACAGTGGCCAACCTGATGCCTGTGGGAGCCTGCAAGCTGGACACCAGCGCAACAGCATTGTGCCCACCTGCAATTCACAGTGCCTGGAATTGTCTCTGGCGGTGAAGGTAAATCACAGCCATGGTGGTGGTTGGCAGCCCCTTCTCACACCAGCCCAATGCGTCACCCAGGGATGTGGGGACTCTCTGGAACACCGTGAGAGATGGCGCAGGAGGCTGTGTTGGGGAAGCAGGGAAAGGAAATCAGCAAAAAGCTCCACTTGGTCGACTCCTTTCAACTCCTTTTGTTCATGGGAGGGCCATTATGTGGTGGTTGCTGGTGCCCACCGGGGCTTGTAGAATGGAACACAGAGAGATTGAGGGCTTGCCCACATTTCCACTTGTCCTGCAGCTTTCCCCCAGGGAAAACCTGCTATATATCGCTGAATTGGAGCAAATGTCTGGCGAATTTTCCATGGATTGATGTCTGCTCTGATTCAGCGGTAAGGAGAGAGCTTTCCTGGAAAAGTGATGGGGCAAATGGAAAGGTACTCAGACCAGTGGTGTAGCGTGGGTTGCCAGTGTCCGGGGCCACGTGGAGGGGCAGGGATGGAGGGAAATGGATGGAGCACGCATGCACATTCAACTGCCTAATGGTGTCCACATCACTCAGGAGATCGAAGCCACGAAGATAAGAAAAGAAGAGGACAAGTGGAAGTGTGGATGAACCCCAACAGTAGATGGAGCCAGAGCCAGTATCAGCTAACTAAGGTTTTCCCCCGCCTGTTACAAAATTGTACACACACATACACACAAAATATTACATGACGGACAAAAAAATGGATCACCAGGGTGGGTAGTAAAATACTTAACACATTATTTTATGGTACATAATAACGAGATGATTACAGTAAACCAGTTCAATGGATTCTTCAATAAATCAACTCTGAAAACAAAATAGTCTGAGTGAGCTAAAAGAGTATTGCCTGTTTTTCTACTTCATATTGTAATACATGTTGTAGGTATTTCTTATCCATGTAAGAAATCATAAAATCATATCATACCATGTAAAAATTTTCTTCTCCCACCCCATCTTCCCTTGCCTCCTTCAATTTTTGCAACACTTTTTCTGTTTGCTAGACTATATTGTAACAGTGATCAAAATTCTTTAATTGCAAGGGTTTCCAAGCTCTGTCTCTTACCGTTCTAGGTGCTGTTAATAAATGTGTTCTTAATTCCTTGCTTCTTAATTGGTCCATATCTGAAGTATTTAAATTAACTAAGGCAAAATAACTTGTGTGGGCTACTGCATATAGATGAGGGGTGGCTAATTTTTTGACCCCCAGATGTTGCTGAAGTACAGCATCACCCCTGATTAATAGCCATGTTGGCTGGGGCTCATATTCTAATACCGGTACTGATATTCTAATTCTAATTCTGGTTATTATTATGAATAAATTCATTACCTGTGTTTCACTAGCAGGTCCTAGGGAGGGTTACAACAATTTAAAACTCAGTATTAAAAACAGTGAAAACAAATTACAATCACAGGAATTGGGTGACCCTGAAAACACACATTTCAAGTGTGAATGGCCAGGATAAAGAGACAGAAGAGTAAACAAATAAATTAATCACATGAGTATGCTTGGAAGAACAAGTAAATGGATAAGTCAGCCAACTTGAATTATTACTGTACAGTCTGCTATCAGCACCTAGTGGCAATGGGAGGCAACAGTAATATTAAAAATGTAGTACCCGGTATCTGCTAGGAAAGTCTCAATCAATAAAAGAGGACCAGTAGCATTTTGCCAAATACTTCAACGTACGTTTGGTATCCAATGTGAAGGTTTTGAGTACTGCTTGCAGTTTATGTTGATGTATCATATTACTGTCTTCAAGCCGTCAATGGTTTGGAATAAAAATTGGACCAGTACTCCAAAAATAAATGTCAGGAAAATGTTCAAAAATTACTGTATTCATTCTAGGCTGGGGGTGGCCAGTAGGTTGGAAGCTATGGCCTACAAGGTCACTTTTAATTTGTTTGAATGTTTTGCGTTTTGGGTCAGTAAAAGATTAGGAAAAGGCTCTGTTCTTGGGATTATTCATCAGGCAGTTGGAATTGAAAGAAAATCTGATTCACAAATTTAGCGTGCACTCATTCCTACGTGGAGAATATTGTGCTAGTTTTCCTGATTATAACACTAGCACTTCCATCCCCTTTACTAACGTTCCTTTTGCACAACCAGACTTGCTGTTGTCATGGGCCAGGAGTCAGCTTTGCCTGTTGAACAGCAGCCTGAAGGGGGAGAAGGGGCAGTGACTCCACCTGCAGCTGATCAGGCTCCAAGGACACAGAGGAGAAGGTGCTGATGAGAACCAGCTGGCTTCAGCCTTCTTAAGCAGAGCTTCCAGCAGCAGTCAGGTAACAATGCTTGTGGTTCCTGGCCCTACCTTGCTGCTCCCTGCTTGCATTGACCCCTGACCCCATGAATTATTGGATTCCTGGACCTCTGGACCATTTGAAGGAAGGAGGTGGTTGTCTGGGTTTGAGGTCACCAAGGGACTTTTGACACCTCGGTTTCCCAAAGGTCTCTCCCAACTTCATTTCCTGGAGCTGAAGAACAAAGTTTAGGTTTGTTTTATTTGTTTACTTACTTTTAGGAGGAATAATCCATTTAAGCTTCTCTTTCTTCCCTTGCTATTGTGCTGTTTGTATCTGCTTCTTTTATCTTAGGTGCTTGAGTAGGAGGTTTAAGATATGCAGCAGCTGTTGTAAATGTAAAATAAATGAAGCCAACTTTTTTTTTTTAAGTCAAGTTGCTATTTGTGGAGTTTCCTGCATCCTATTGCAGCTTTAGACTTAAGTGGTTCAAGGATTCTTACCTATTACAGGGCAAGGATGTGAAGGCCTGGAGGCCATATATATTTCCCATTGTTTAAATTGCTCTTAAACTTTAAGGCTCTTCTTTTGATTCCTTTTATCTGGTTTCTTTAAAATGCAAACACTTACTGCAGTACTAAAAATACAGTTGATACAGTTTCTGAATTAGAGTGCTGTATGATTACTTCTCTGGAGTAATTTCTCAACTTGATTAAGCTGTTGAGTGTTTGAGCCTCTGGGAGCAAAACTGTACATTTCTCTAACTGATGAGTAAACAAGAAATGAAACCGAAATATAAACCAGCAACTGGAACTCGCATAGTACCAAGTGATAAGGTTATTTTTAAGGGAAGGCAAAGCCCTCAGCAATAGGTGCACATCAAGGAGTAATTTTAATTGGGGTAGATGCAAGATTGCATTGCACACTAATCCCCACCCCCACACTAGGAAACTGAATCCTGAGATGGTTCATTGGGATGAAATTAAGTCTCCTACCACATCCTAATTAACCCCTCATTTGCATAGACTCTTTCATTTTGGCTGCAAAGCTTCTTTCCAGTCATTTAATAATTGCAGCCTTCCCTGTTCCTCTGCTGTGCAGAACTTTTCTCCTTTCACCCTACCTGACATTTGCTTCTTTCGTGGGTGCTTACAAAAAGATTCTACAATGCCATCCAACAAGTCGGTGTCTCAACAACTTAGATCTGAGGCGGCTTTGTGTAGAGAGGTGGTTATCTTTAGCCTCTGACCATTGGGAAAACAGACATTGCCACAGTCTTACAACTGCTGGTGGGGGATGATGGCAAGGTTGGGCCTACTTGGCAGCAAAAGGGTACTGATGACTGCATATTCCGTTGTTAGGTTTGCTGTGTAATTTATCTAGCATTCAGGATCAGGAGTAGTCAATGTGGTTCCCTCCACATTGTATTAACCTACAACCCCCATCATCCCTGACCATTGGTCATGCTGGCTGGGGCTGATGGGAGTTGAAATCCAAAACATCTGCTGGCTGTCACATTTGCTGTTCCTGACAGAGATTTCATCTGTTCACCCATTGCAGTCCTTGGCCAATGGGAACTCAAAGACAGACTACAACAGCCAATTTCCAAATAAATGGACATCTAAACACTAGATAAGGTGGTCATACATTGTCCTGGTGGAAAGCTTTAATGTCTGTCTCCTCAGATTTCTGATCAGATGCTAAAATGTGGCAAAATTTTGTCTTCACTTCATGAAAAGAAGATTCAATGCCACGTTTAACCAAGCGTGTGCTCACTGTGGGGAGCTATCCCTGGGAGGGTTGCCAGAGACTGCTGCTATAATCCTAAATCTGGGACAAATTTGAGAAGCCCAGCAGACATTTCTTCCATCTCTTACCACTGTTTTGGGGCTTCTCCAGACAGCCTGTAAACTGAGGATTTATGCTGATCCACTTGCACAAAGATTATACACAAATGCTTTATTGAGCATTTATTCTGAATCGTTTGTGGGGAGGTTAGATGTCAACGAACAGCAATACCCATATGCTTGAGAGGTGCTTCTCATTGTTTGTTCACCCCACACTTTTCAATGCATTTCCCCACCACTTTCCTAACCAGAAAGGGTTTGATTTATTTATTTTGTAAGCAAGTTTCTTGCACTAGGGTGACACTGTCCTTTAACTGCACAAGTCTAAATTGATGGCATGCACTTGAATCCCTCCTGGGAAATAGTTTGGGGGCAGTCCTTTTGTAAGCTCCCCTCTCCTGAGTGGCACACCTGCAGACTTAACTTTACAGCAGGGGATTGAACACACAAAAGAACCATAACTGGGATATAACTATGGCTGTTTAATTTCCCAAGACAACAGTATATTTAAATAATGCCAAGGCATTGCCTTCCCCTGTGTCTGATATTAAATTACTAAGACAATTCATCTGTTTTTCCCAGTACTAGCAGCAGCTTTCTAAAGCAGGTGCGGGGAACCTCTGGCCCTCCAGATGTTGTTGAACTGCAACTGCCGTCACCCAGCATAACCAGTGGTCAGCGATAGTGATTGGAAAATTCATTTTAAAAAGGAGCTGGTTCACATTCACAGTGTACAAAGAGGTACTAGTTCCATTTTGTCCTATTTACAAAATGAACTAGTTCAGTCCAAGTTTGTATGAATAAGCTGTTCAGTTCATAGAAAGTTCATCCTCGGCAAAAAAAGTTCCAGCATTAAGAATGTTACAAGCTGAAGTATAGGGTCTGAAATTATATCCCAGCCACACAATGTTTGAGAGATAGAATGTCAATAGGTGAAGCTTTCCATACTAGAAAATGACTACCTGGTTTAATTTGTGCCGGCCACGCCGCAGTTAAAAGCACAAGGCATCATTTGCTTTGCTCTTGTACTTTTATTACTTGTTGCAAACTGCTCCTTTTGGAAGTGTGAATCTCTTCAGCATAGGCAGGAAATGCCTCACATTCCTTCCTTTTGATTGCTTTCCAACAGTGATTAAACAATTAAGCATGCTCAGCAGCTCCTCTGTATCTTCCTCAGAACATTGCCGCCATGTTTTGCTTTCAAACTTCCTTTATAGATGTCTGATTTATTTAACCTTTTATATGAAAAAAGGCCTCCTGCTGGAAATGAATGTGCAAATCATTTATAGTTCTACCTCCAAATGAGTTTAATTCACCTTTAGTTCACCCACCAATTATGGGAACTGCTTTCTGCTGCAGTTCACTGAACTAGTTCCAAAATCTCTGAACCCTTTCCACTGAATTGGATTAAGTTTGATGGCAGTTGAAGTCTATGAACATCTGGAGGGCCAGAGGTTCCCCATCCCTGCTCTAAAGTATCAAACTGGATTTTCTCTCTCTTCCCCAGAAGATCCTTTGAACAAGTGAGGTGGAAAACCGAAAATGGGATCTTTTGCTTGCAAAGCATATGCTAAGGACCCTGTAAATAAACAATCCAGATTCCAAATTAGAAGCATTCTTTCAAAATTTCTGCCCAGTTCTTAACTCTTTTCCTAACATTTTATTTGCCCAGAAGATGTGCTGCAAACAAGATTTATTTAAATACAAGGTATAAAGCCTACACTCAAACTTTTATATACATTTTTGAGTGTCCTTTGAAAAGGGCCTTTGGGGGGAGGGGACAGAAAGCATTGTTCAAGTTCTGTATCTTTTTGCATCTCTTTAAACATATTGAGCAAGAGAGACATTTTGAGATGAGCTGCAGTACTTTGAATTGAATCAATAGCTTTGTTAAATATATTTCAGCTTCCAGAGAGTCTTCAGTTAATTTAAATGGGTTAGTGGCTGAAATGCTCCGGCAGCGTGTTCACTTAATGTACAAGTCATTAATGTGCTTGTATCTCCTTCCAACAAATCTTACTTACAAATGCTACACATCTGCAGGGTATTGTTTTTCCGCTATTGTAAATACATTAATTTAGAAAACTAAATGTGAACGCTCAATAGCCTTTCGTAGAACAGCAATAGATTAGTATTATTTGTTTGTACAGTTGCAACCAGTCGACAGAACAACAGTGGTGAAAGTAATAATAAAAACCACTAACTGGTATTTAATACTTTTATAATCTTTTATAATTTTATCATAATATGGATATAAGCTGCCATTATCACTGCTGCATGATCCTCATGGTCCTTTCCAGCTCTACAAATCTATGATTCTATATGATACGATAATCTTTATTGTCATTGTCCCATACAGAACGAAATTGAGAATCTACATCAGACATGCAAAACTGACAAGCCTACTATCCAGAAAATTCCTGTCTACTCATTCCCCATCCCACCTATGCATAATTAACCTCCTAAAACTTTAATACCCTACCTGATTAGCCCCCTAAAAACTCTGATGCCCCGCAACTAAATACAGACACTCCCTTAGAGACTGCCTTACACTGCGTTTAAAACCAAAATCGCTTTGGGATAGAAGCTATTTCTCAGGCGGCTAGTCCTGGTCTTTATAACCCTGTACCTTCTTCCAGAAGGCAGAAGCTGAAAGAGATAATTTCTGGGGTGCGCACTATCCTGCACTATCTCTGCAGCTTTCTTATAGCACCTGGAGGCATAGATTTGATCCAAGGTGGGAAGAGTGCACCCAATTATTCTCTCCGCAGTCTTTACAACCCTGGACAGCATTGTTCATTCCCTGACCGTGCAACTCCCAAACCACACACACACAGACCATAGGTTAATACGCTCTCAACAGTACAGTGGTAAAATGCCACCAGCAGGTCCTTTGAGAGATTATTTTTCCGGAGGATTCTCAGAAAATATAACCTCTGCTGTGCTCGCTTCATCAGGTATGAGCTCTGGCCCTACCTTTCCCCTCTAGCCTCTCTCTCTAGAGCCCTCACCAACTGTGACATGAGGTTGAGCTCCTCCTCTGGGTCTGTCCTGCCCATTGCTCAGCAACATGTAGGACTCTCCTAGAGCTGGTTTTGAGAATAGGAGAGCCAGCAAAACTGAGACTGTCCTGCTGTGTGATGGCAGGTGTACCCTCTGATTCCTCCCTGTCTGCGTCTGTGCTCATACTGAGATGCTTAGCCTCTAGCCCTGTTCTGGAAGAGCCTTCTTCCTCCAACCCCCATTTGATCGCTCCACCCTCCTGCTTCCAGCACCACCTAGCTCGAACATTTTGCATTGTCCCACCACCAGGACCCAGGGTCTAAGTTATCGTCTTCCTTGGGGGGGCTTCCAGGCAGGAGGCTCCTCGCACTCCTCCTCATCCAGCCAGACCCTGACACCTTCCAGGTTGGCCGCACTGCAGTCCTACTATCACTGACCATTGGCCTCGCTAGTTCAGAAAGTTGGGAGTCCAGCATCTAGGAGCCACAAGTTACTCATCCCTGAGCTCAATCACTAATGCTCCCTGATTCTCCATGGAAATCCATGGAAATTCCTACATATTCTCAACACAGAGATGGGCTCGTTTCTCCAGGGTTGGTTTGTTTTTTAAAAAAGATTATTTGAAATCTCAGAGGAGGAGGAGGAGGAGGAGGAGTTGGAGTTTGGATTTGATATCCCGCTTTATCACTACCCAAAGGAGTCTCAAAGCGGCTAACAATCTCCTTTCTCTCCCGCCCTCCCACAACAAACACTCTGTGAGGTGAGTGGGGCTGAGAGACTTCAGAGAAGTGTGAGTAGCCCAAGGTCACCCAGCAGCTGCATGTGGAGGAGCAGAGAAGCGAACCTGGTTCACCAGATTATGAGTCTACTGCTCTTAACCACTACACCACACTGGCTCTGTTGCTGATGAATTCATAGAATTGTAGAGAAGGAAGGGACCCTAAGGGTCATGTAGTCCAACCACCTGCAATGCAGGGATCACAACTAAAGCCAGAATATGGAAATTTATCATTTCCATATTCTGCTGTCACAGCTCTCCACTGTACATAGCCTTCTCAGCACCCAATTTCCCCCCTCCTCCCAAAACTTGTCCTCATGCCCAGGTTGTTGATGAAAGGTGTTCCTTACACCTTCAACAGATCCCAAAGGCTTGCATCAAAGAAGGTCTCAGCATTGGGTCTTTATGATGAGAGAATCAAAACCCCCGACAGACTTAATCCCAAAGATCTTTGTGATGTAAACTTATTGTTGTCAAGGCTTTGGGGTCTAGCAAAAGCACAAAAAAGGAATCATTTCCTTCACATATGACTATTCTTTGAAGGCAAGTTTCAGGGAAGAGCTGGAAACAAAGAAGGATGACATGAGCTTATTTATGAGCCTACCCAAAAAGGAAAGGGATTTCAGCTGAGCTCATAAACAGCAATTTAAATCTAGGCCAGCAAATATTCATTAGGAAATGGTACCATATACCACTTCAAATACGCAAGCGGGGAAATCATTTGTTTGAAAGCATCCCACAGTAAACTCTGCTTACATGAGCAGCTGTAGCACATCAGTCATAGCTTGTCTCTGAAAGTGGAGAGTTTGATGGTCCTTCCTGATGGCGAGGATTGGTATGATATTAAGATATAATGAATTACTCATTCCCATAGTCTAGTCAGACAATGAATTTTAGTAATGTATATATATATTTTACAATAGAGATATTCATCAAAAGATGCACTGATTTAGTTGCAGAGTTTTATCTGCGAAAGTATTTCATGTTTAGATAAGCAGGGAGAAATACAGAAAGAGAATTTTATATGTTGACCACTGGATGGAGACATTTCTCTAAAGTTCTGGGGGAAGCTTTTTAATGAGAAATAGGTACTTGTTCAGTATTCTAAAACTGCTTCATAGAATAGTAGCCAAAGCTGGAGTAAGCAATGGCACATCTAGATTATGTCATATATTTTACGCTTAAAAGACTGAATTAAAATAGCCGCCTCTGCTACATTAAGACCACACTTACTTAAAATTATAAAAATGAACAAAAGCATCAGGTTAAGCAATGCCATTCTCAAAGCATTGTTATCATTATACATGTAATAAATGACGTTAAGCTACCTATACTTTTCCTTTTTACAAAATATTTACCATTAGCAAGATGTCTGTTTATGGGAACGTATACTGAAACATGACCGCAAACTAGGACATCTGCGCTGAGCTTAACTCATCAGTTAGATTAATCTATTAAAATATTTTAATGGATGAGTAAAGTGCAGCAGATTGTAAATTCTTGCATGAAGAATAATTCAAATAATTTTCACTAATGGTAGGTGGCTTCCACCTCCTTACTTAGACATGAGGAAATGCCCTTTGTAAAATTATGCCTGCAGTAGTACATGCATGCATCACCTAACAGAAGAATGTGATATTTCTGCTGGATCAGACCAAAGCCTCATCTAGTCTGGCATTCTGATCTCACTGTGGCAAGCAGATGCCTATGGGAAAACCACAAAAAGGACTTGAGCGTAACAGCACTTCGTCTAAGCATCTGCCTCCAACACGGAAGGTAGAACTTAGCTAGTAGCCTTGGTTAACCTTATCCTCCATGAATTTGGCTAATCGTCTTTTAAAGCCATCCAAGTTGGTGGCCATCACTTTATCTGGTGGGAGCGAATTCCATTGTTTAACTATGCACTATGTCAGGGGTGGCCAACTTCCAAGGGACTGCGATCTACTCACAGAGTTAAAGACTGGCAGTGATCTACCCCCTTTTTTTGGGGGGGGGGGCGGGTTCAGATCAAAGTTGTTGAGCTTTTTTGAGCAAGGAGAAAGGCCCATTTCTTTGAGGTTCGGTCAAAGTTGCTGAGCTTTTTTTAGGGAGGAGGAAAGCCCCATTTGGTGGGGAGGGGTGCAGGTCAAAGGTTTTGAGCTTTTTTTAGGGGAGCCAAAATTGTTGGGCTTCTTTGGGGGAAGCCAGTGATCTACCAGTGATCTACCACAGACGTCCAGTGATCTACCAGTAGATCATGATCTACCTGTTGGACGTGCCTGCACTATGTGAAGGAGTCCTTTCTTTCATCGAAAGGACACAAGTATACATTTTTCCTTCAAAGGTAAAGGTAAAGTTAAGTACAGTCAAAGGCAACTATGAAGTTGCGGCGCTCATCTCACTTTCAGGCCGAGGGAGCCGGCGTTTCTCCACAGACAGCTTTCCGGGTCATGTGGCCAGCATGACTAAACCGCTTCTGGCACAACGGGACACCATGACGGAAACGCTCTTTACCTTCCCACCACCTTTTTATCTACTTGCACTGTGTGCTTTCGAACTGCTAGGCTGGCAGGAGCTGGGGCAGACCAACAGGAGCTCATTCCATAGCGGGGATTCGAACCACCAGCCTTCCAGTCAGCAAGCCCAAGAGGCTCAGTGGTTTAGACCAGAGCGCCACCCACATCCCAACTCAACCTTCAAAGGTATCCCTATACAGATGCAAATCTATACAGGCTTAACTAACTCAAATTCATGCAATTAAGTAAGATTTAACTCAGGCTTCCTCAAACTCAGCCCTCCAGATGTTTGAGACTACAATTCCCATCATCCCTGACCACTGGTCCCACTAGCTAGGGATCATGGGAGTTGTAGGCCAAAAACATCTGGAGGGCCAAGTTTGAGGAAGCCTGATACTAATATACTAGATTTAGCAACTTCCTTCCCAACCCTTCTCCTCTTCCCTGGCATCTTCCCTGATTCCCTTATCACCCCTTCTCTTACGCACGGACTCCTATTCTTTTCATAGCTGTAAACTCATCCTGTGACAGCTTCATTTCCTCCTTCGTCCTCCTTTTCCTACATCTGCCATGGAGACACTCGGAGCCCTCTCTTCAACCCCATGCACAACGTTTTTGGAATTATAAACCTGTGTGCAGTACCTCACTTGCCCATCCGGTGCAATCCAGTGCATGTCTACTTGGAATTAAATCTCACTGGAATTTACAGCATCGTAGAATTGTAGCATTGGAAAGGACCCTGATGCTAATCTAGTCCAGTTTGTAGAAAGGGCTTGGATTAAGAGTGTTACTCCTCTGTAAAGGCACTCAGGAGTTTAAAGGCAGTAAAAGAAAGGGGGGAAGCAAAGACACCACTCTCTCCATGTCATTAACTCACCCAGAATCCTGAGAAATGAGGGTCCCCGTAGCTGAGCCATGCCTCACTCAGGCTAAATGACACATTATGTCAGCAGTGCATTTAAATAGCATGTTTAGGACATGGCATACATCTAAGGGGGGGGCAGTTCTAGATTAGATTCATTGCCCATAGTTTAACCCTTTCCATTGAACTGTTCTCCTGTTCCAGATTTCCCCGTCCTCTGCTGAAAACACTTAATGCTGTATTGTTTTAATATTTGATTGGAAGCCGCCCAGAGTGGCTGGGGAAACTCGGCCAGATGGGCGGGGTACAAATAATAAATTATTATTATTATTATTACTTCTTCATGCAAATAGCAGGGAAGGGATTGTGAATAAGGCCAGCTGGTAGACAACATGGGCGGATCATGACCCCCCTGAGGTTGC
The DNA here is from genome assembly GCA_034641385.1 of Darevskia mixta. Classification (NCBI taxonomy): domain Eukaryota; kingdom Metazoa; phylum Chordata; class Lepidosauria; order Squamata; family Lacertidae; genus Darevskia; species Darevskia mixta. The sequence goes on from JAWWNH010000105.1 coordinate 7,640,747, forward strand.
TGTGTTTTTACTTAGAATGGCAAGATACAAACGAGAACAGGCATCTTGCATTTTTAATTGTTGGAGGAACAGGATAAATCTAATAGGGTGCAGCTTCTAATGCCAAGTGCACTAGCTGAAATTGCCTTTTCAATGCAACTATTAAAGATACAAGGGCCCTACAATCTTTTGCATCTGGCTCCCCTACTTTATGTTAATCCAGCTAAAATAGCTACCATATCATTTAGTCTCAGTGACTAATGTGGCTCACAATTTCAGTTTCACCCACAGACATGCAGTGGAGACATAGCAGATGTCTTCCTTTAACTTGTCTTCCACCACCCAGTTGTTACTAGAAGGTATTAAAACTTAAGTCAACATAAATGAAAGCCTGATCCCGTACATATACACGGAGGCATTCAGAGGATTGAAACCTTCGTCTGTTACCAATCTTGGAATTTTCTGGGATGTCTCCTATATGCCGACTTGTGGTTAAAAAAAAAGAAATAGGACATTCCTTTTTCAGCTTTCTTTGCTAAAGTTTGGCCAAACTACAGTGTTCTTTTAAATCCTGCACTTCAAGCTCAGAGCTAGCACTTAGTAGGTCAGCTGCAAGGTTCATATTTCAATTGTCTGCATTTAACTATTCAATTTTTTGGAGGGCTCTAGAGCTGGGGGGGGGGGAATCTATCCCGCTAAGTCAAATGCTCAGGAAGGGCCAATTAAAAAGTGCCTGTTAACAAGGATTGAGGACCTAGCAGTAGGTCATATTGATCAAGAGAAGGTTGGAGAAGTTGTAACTGGGACTATGCCGATATGGCAGTCAAGTAGTTTTGGTTGAATGCTGGTAGAAACGTTGAAAAAAAAAGAGATGAAGGGTCGAAGGGATACAACAGGTTAACAGCTAGGACAGTAGAAAAGGAGTAAAAGCAGTGGAGGGCAGATAATTTGTGGCAGGCTGACTTCAGTGGCTAGATTGCCACCCAGAAATACTGCCTGTCCCTTTGAATGTTCTGAAGTAGCAGGAGAATATGAAGCCACTATTTTGCCCTGATTCTCTGCCAAGCTTCTCACTCTACTACTTTCTGTGGGGATAAAATTGGGTATCTGCTTTCTAAAGCAGCAGCAGCAGCAGGAGAAAAGGAGAAGTGATGTAGATTGCCCATGTACCCCTGAACTTCCCCTGTGCTTTTAGGAGGGGGTCCTGATATGTGAAATCAACTGCTGAAGCTTTTCACTGCATGGAGCTAAATATTGTCACCCACTATAATGGTTGCACTTCAAGCTGCTGTTAAAAGGAGATGTGTAGGGCAAGACTGTGACCTGGCAATCCCAGGATTGGGCTGAGATCCAAGAGTTGGTGGTAAACAGAAAAAAGGGGTCTTGGGTGCTTGGAAACCTAGTGAAGACATGTGAATGTCTTGGCCATGGTTGTAGATGTCTAGGCTGTAGGGAAATAGTATTGAGTTTAGGATACACTTAGTTGGAAGAAGGAAATGGAGAAAGAGCCATAGCTTAGTGGTAGAATAGCAACTTTGCCTGCAAAATGTTCTCTGCCATCTCTACGGAAGGCTGTTGCCTGTCAGTGTAGAAGATACTGAGCTAGATTCAGTATAAGACAGCTTCCAATGTTCCTTCCTCTGGAGTAAGGCACTTTGGACATAGGAATTACCTGTGTGAGTAACCATGCGCACTGGGTTGTGCTGTGTAACTCACTGCAGTGGGCACATGATGCAGCAACAGGTTCTGTCCTTTGAATGCTAAATGATGTGGAAATGTTCTCAAGGATTCAAGGCCAATGCTTTATAAGCCTGACCAACATTTTCAATTTGTTGGGTTTGCTCTCTCCTGTAATATACTAAAGGATTCCCCACCCCCCTTCTTTGGGAGTTTGATATATTAAAGTGCTGCTCTCCTTCTGTGCTGCGGATAAGTTTAGGCATAAAGGCAAGTCACTAATTCTTGAGCGCGTAAACATCCATCAATTAGGTGTAAGGAGACACATGGCCCTGGTGAAGGAAAATTATTCAACACAGCTGGTGCTTTATATTGGTTGCCGAGAGTTTGTGGGCTTACCTTACATTAAAAGGTTTGAAACGAGCACAGAAATAAATCTCGGGCTGCGTTAAAGCCACAGAGCCTTGTGGTCCATTAAAGTCCACCAGATTTATTGCAGCATAAGCTTTTGTGGACTAGTCTACTTCATCAGATGCCATGAAGTGCTACCCTTAGTTGGCAGATATATATGTCTCTGTGTATGTGTGGGGCGGGGGAAATATAAGCAATGGGGTCAAGAGCTATAGCCAGTGATAATTTTACACCAAACACGCATTTATATGATATAAGCATAGTGACAAATAACAAAAGTGGTCATTATAGTACTTTGTAAGGAAATAGCTTTGATTTTGTGGTTTACACCTATGTTGGCATATGAAGCCATTATCTTGATTCAGGCCCAAGTGAGTAAAATAAAACTTGATGATACTCAACAACTTTGTACCGGGGTCTCTTTTTGAAGTTTCTTTGTTGAAGAATGGTAACTCTCAGGTTGGAAGTGAAGTATCCCAAGAGACTATGTTCTCCCACTAGTTTCTGAATGGTGCCATTTTGAAAATATTAAATTTGGGTCTGATTTTTTTATTTATTTTTTATTTGTTTGGTATAGAGACTAACTTGATTGTCCTATATAGGCAAAGAGTGACAATGCATATTAGGTAGGGAAATGTCACCCCTCCCCGGTGGCATGACTACTGCTCTTGGTGTAACACTAAACTTTTATTAGTGTTGCCTCAGTGGATATGAGGACAGAGATGGCAGGTGGGTTGCTACGCGGTCTGATTCCTGTGTTTGTGCTAGATGATGGGTTCAGAGGTCTTCCTTTATATTGCTGAGATGAGATAATAGCTGGAGCCCCTGTAATATCATGTTTAGGTTTCAATTGGCTGTAACGGCAGGGACAGAGGGTAAATTCGGAGCATAATTCAGACTCTCAAATAGCAGAGGGCAGGAAGCTGAAGAAGAGTTGTGCCAGAAACTAAAGAAGTAGTGCTACCTACTTACGAGATACAGGTGAATTATACAGAGACCATGGCATAGCCCTCAATATCAGACAATTGTTTCCCACTATGTTGCTTTCCTCATAGTTGTGTCCCAAGATGTTTGAGCTATTGTCAGGTGAATGAGAAGAGAACAAAGAAAATGGGAAATGCAAAGAAGGAAAGGTTCATGTGTTAAGTTGAGGTTCATGTAGGGCTGAATATAAATGACACGAATTCCCCTTGCCATGTTCTGACATTAGCATCTCAGGCGAAACCCACTCAGAAATGACTCATAGGTTAACAGCTCCTTTTCTCCACCAGAAACGCTGTGCCTCATTCAGCTAATGCCGCAATTAACCAAAAGTACAAAGCTGATGACTGTACAAGGCTGTAGAACCCTGAATGCAGGAGAGACTTCTGGCTATTGTATTACCCGCCTCCAATTTGCCAGAATGTTGCCTTTGAGGCCTTCTCCTTGCATTTCCTCACAGATTTCTCTCCGTACATAATGCTTTTCTTCCGCCCAACCTCCCCCCTCCCCAGATTTGTCCTCTGGCGAAATAGTTTATTAACTGACTGCAGTAATACAACTTTCATTTTAATAATCTTTCATTACTGACCAAGGATTAGAACTCCCTCAGTTGGGAGATCTCTGCCTTTTATTGTGTACAAAGTTAGTACCCTATAAATGCTAGCAAGATAGTGGTAGCAATTGAATTCCTAAAGCATTTTTTGCTTGTAATGAAGCAATAACAACTGCCAGCCTCTCTGTTTCAAAATACATTTGCTTTGATTTCAGTAGAACTTGCTTCCATGTCCAGAAATGCTCAGGCTCACAGCAGATGACTGAATAAGCTTGTAGGTTTAGCATATGTAACTTTATCTCTCTCTCCAATTCAGTAAGTGTGGATAGAACCAAATAGATGCACTTTTGGGAATACTTTATCCTAGTATATGCATTTTTGTACACATAACTGAAAAATTCAGAGAGGTGCAAAAACTGAACTAAACTTGTCCCCCATCCTTAATTGGGTAAGATTCCCAACATCCGGGCATTTTTTCTTTCTCCAGGCTACAGGAATGTGCCCTTGTTTACATGAGACACTTTTATGTCTTAGAGGAATTCTTCTAGTGTTGCATTTGCAAACCGCAGTAATGTGCTAAAATTGGCCTCCACCTTTCCTTTCTCCCAGCACTATATGAAATCCCAGGTGTTTGCAGGTGGCGAGAAAATCCTTTCATTTCAGCATCCTGCGCTTTCTTCCCCATGTAATTTGGAAGGATGCTTTCGGATGCATTAGGCTAATGCTGCAAATGGCTTTGCAAGGCGCAACTCTTTGTTGGAGAATAATGGCAAAAAACAGGCAAATGTAAATTGCATCCTATGCCAAAAGCCCAGGCTGCTCATGGCTTGTCAACAAAGTGAATTCCGCCCTGACAGGAGTTGAATTATATGTCTGATGCTACCAGTGCAGCTTCATTCTCTGGGGTTCCTCACACTAGAAGCTGCCAAATTGACTGTCGCTTTCTATTCAGTTTGGGATGTGATCCTTTGGCTGCAAATGGAGTGTGTTAGGAAAACTCATTCTCCTCCACCCCAACCCTCCGCTCATGTTCCAGATGATGGGATATTTCTCTCTCTCTCTCACACACACACCTCATTTGCTCATCTCATTCGCTCATTGGCAGATGTTGTGTCCCAACATCATGAGGTAGGGAGGAGGAAATGCAACAAAGTCGCTAATGACTCTGGCTTCGAATTTGAAGGCTCTGGTGTGTTTTCTCCACCCACCCCCTCCTTCTCAGGCTGCTTCTATTTCACTTCAGTGAACAGTGCTTCAAAAACATCAAAACCCACCTTCATCTGTCTGCAGCGCTTCTTCGATTTGACATTGTAATAACCCACATTTGATTCATTTCCCAAGGTTGTAAATCTTTTCTTCTTCTAGTGCACTGATTTTTTTAAATACTTCAGTGGTAATGGGACAGCAAGCAATAGCACCGAGAATCTGTTCCTTAATGAAAATGAGCTTGATTTTTAGCAGTAGGGACAACTGGAAAAAAATATCCGAGCAGAGAGATGCTGATTGATTGGCGTGTGATGAGTCTCAACAAATATATACATGTTTGCAAATGTATGATTCCCTCTTCTTTGCCGTTGCTCGCTCACACCAAATTATATGCTTGCAGTCCAAAGAAGGTCTTAACAAGCATTTGCCCTCCTCCCCCCACATATTGTAGCAAATCGGAATTTGTTAAAAGGGGAAATCGAGAAAAGAATGAAATCCAAGCCCTTTGCCCTTGCCAGTGGCAGATTAATAAATAAACAAACCCATCTCCTTGCTTATAATATGATTTACTGGCTATGCTTTTCTTCATAATGCTATAATTTGCTGCAGCAAATCCCATTATATTTAATAACTTGGCAGATTACGGAACTTTTTTTAGAGGGACTGATCTACATAAAATAACCATCTGGATTATTGTGTACATGCTGAAGATGAAGATGAAATAAGGAAGAAGCATTTTGTCGATGGAGTTTTACTCAACATTGCTTTAGCTGTATCTTATTAGTCAACTGTCCTTACTGCATTCCATTTCCCCCCTTTCTTTCTTTCTTTCTTTCTTTCTTTCTTTCTTTCTTTTTAAAATAAATGCTGGTCTTCAAAGTGTGTTAGGGGTTCAAAGTGTGTAAAGGATTTCATAATTGGTATGCTCGACATCAGAGGAAATTGCATAGCTTGCCTATATGAAAATCTCCGGCATTATAAATCGCACATAACAAGGTAGTTGGACATAAATGGGTGAAGAAAAAGAGCTCGAATGAAATCCTGTCTCTTATTAAAGTCACTGGGAGCTTTGCCAATGACTTCAGTGCAGCCCTGGATTGAAAAGCATAGGTTGTGGGATTCAGTGCCTTAGGCATTGAAGTGTAGGTGGGTTCCCATGAGGCAAGGTACAGCAATAACAGCAAGAACCTTCATTGAACTGGACAACAGGGGCAAAGCAACTGCTTATATACATTTCTGAAGGCCTGGGCCACTCCCACTGTCTAAACTTCCAAGCTGCGAATCATGACTCAGAGTTTAAGGGCCAATGGCAGAGGCCCAAATCCTGAAATGTTCTGTGATTGGATATCGTATATCGAATTAGAACACAGGAGCTCAGAATCCTTAGTCAAGACTCAAGCTCAGGCAAACACAGTCCACTGAATACATAACCGGCATCATCCTTAACGCTTTTGCACACTTGGATTCTGATCCTGCCACCTGGCTCCAAACACGCTGGGTGCATCATTTTGGGTATGTGTGGGTGTGTGAAACTTAATTTTTGCAAATTCCTTCATTAATTTAACTGAAATATCTTTTGAATTCCCAAGTCATATTACAACTTTTTAGAACCCCTTGTTTCTGGAATGTGAAAGTTGAAAAATCCAACACTCCTTACTCCTAACAGCCAGAGGGAAATATTTAGCCTGGGCCTTTCTTTCTGAATTTGAACATAGTATCAGGAGTGGCTTCTCAGCTGGACTCTGCCCTTTAGAAAGTAAGCTCACCTGAGATCACTCAAGCCTCTTGGGGTCGTTTTCCACTGTCACCTAAAAAAAAGGAAACCAGAAATTGAGAAAAATCTGCTGGCAGAGGTCCCTGGCTGTGTGTTGGACTTGTTTTCTGACTCACCCCCTTTACTTTTCTTCTGCCGTGAGATGGGTTTGTTTGCTAGTGTGCTCTTACCTTTCCTTGTGATCCAATTTTGCTCACCAGCAGTGGCCAGGTATGGGTATTGAGAGAGCCCCACTGCCAAGCTTTGAGTGCCAGCATATTTGCTGTCAAGTGGATACATGTGTGCACAAACCTGCCACAGCATAGTGTGTGAATGCCAGGGCCCAAGCAGAGCTCACTGTTGCTCCTACAAAAGTTCCTATGGAAGGAAAGTTTTCTATTCCTCATTCCCCTCCAGCAGCCCCTCTGCTCACATTGTCCGAATCTCTGAGAGGCTTTTCATGGGGCTGAAGGAGTGAAGAGCGGACAATGGGCTGTGAGCTTCCTTAAGGTATGGTAAGTTTGCTTAGGAGCCAATACCTTGTGTTGTAGCGTGGGTTAATGATTTCAGCAAGTGATTTCAGCTCTCTGACATAGCAGGCAGGAGACAGCTTCATGTAACAACTCTTTATTCAGGCAAACAAGACTGAGGGAACTGAGGGTAGGGAAGCTACATTTATAGGGACAGAGGACTGACTAGGAAAAGATACATTTTGGAGGGAACAATCTCAAGCAGTCACACAGCTGCTTTTTGGTGGGAACCAATAAGACTGAGGATCCAAAGGCAGCAACTTGAATGCACCAATAGTAACTGTTCCTTCTGGGACAGGAAGGCAGTTACTTTACCCTAATGTGATTACAGACAATAGTAATACAGATATGATAACACTCTGAATCAATACACAACACCTTGGGCTTGCCAAACTAAGACTCAGGTATTCCACTACTAGCTGCACTCTTAACACAGATGTGAGTTCAGTTGATTAGAGAATGCATCCCTCTACTCTGGTACCTGTAGTGAATTAAGAGATACAATTACTTTTGTAGCTTAAGTAAGAAAACCTTGAACAAAAATACCCAGTGTTCCTATATAGTGGCTTACAAGAGAAAATATAAAGCCATTAATCCCCTAACGTTTGTACCAAAGTTTGCTTTTATAGAGCAATCTTTGAAAATCCTTTGCTCTGTTAAAAACATTCAGTGTCCCACTTTTCAAGACAAAAAAGCTCTCAAAATGTGGCTTACAAGATAGCTAAGCTAGTATAAATACAATTTAAAAACAGTAAGAAACACATCAAAAATTATGTATTGGGACATAATGGTCATAACCAGGAACCATAATTTCTGGTTATAATGTTAAGATCTTAGTAGCTGTTGATCATTAAAAAACACACCACAACACCAATACCTTTTGATAAGCATGCTGTGTTGTAAAGACATATAAAGATACTGCCTGTATTTATTGTGGTTGGTTTGTATAAATATCTTCCCACCCCCATGCAGTCCACAAATCTCAGTGCAATCAGAAACTCTTATTGGTATCTCCATCTCCTGCTTTAAAAACAGGCCAAATTTATGATAGGGCAACACTGTAAACATGTGGTACAGTGACAATAAAGTATTTCTATTTCTATTCACATGTAAAATCTCAAATTAAATGGAACATCCCTATGACTGACCATCTCTGACTTCAGATGAAAATAAATAAGGGCCAGGGCTGTGCTGGAAGGAAATGTTGGGATGACTGTTAAATTGCTGTAATCACCATTAAATGTAATCACATAATGCCACACTATTACATTTTAGAAGCATAATTCCGAATCCTTGAGAACTTACGGTTTTACAGGACAAATAGTCATGGTGATATCTGTTTAATATACCTTACACAGTATCCATTCTTCCGCCCATGTTCTGTCTCTTAATTTCAGTAACATCTGCGGTACCTTTTTAAAACATGAAATCCCTTTGATCTTGGTGTTCAGCTTCCTGAGCAGGACATTTTATTAACCCCTCTTTGATTCATGTGACACGAATCCAGTGTTTTCTTTAAGAGGATGCTTCATCTCCAGTTAGGGGTGCTGACAAATGAGTTTAACTCAGGCCAAACGTTAAATACAGCAGGCTACCTGCAACTATTTCTGATGACTTCTGATCACATTCTCACACATTCCAAGTGGAAATGCCACAGCTAGTAAACTCCCCCAAAATTGGACCCAGGTGGCCGCAACCCCAGAGTTGGACATGACTGGACCTCATGGTCAGGGGTCCCTTTACCTTTACTTTAAACCAAATTAGTCTTACTTAGGGTAGTTCTACTGAAGTTAATGGACACAGGTGGTGCTGTGGGTTAAACCACAGAGCCTAGGGATTGCCGATCAGAAGGTCGGCGGTTCAAATCCCTGTGACGGGGTGAGCTCCCGTTGCTCGGTACCAGCTCCTGCCAACCTAGCAGTTCGAAAGCACATCAAAGTGTGAGTAGATAAATAGGTACTGCTCTGGCAGGAAGGTAAACGGTGTTTCCGTGTGCTGGTCTGGTTCGCCAGAAGTGGCTTTGTCATGCTGGCCACATGACCCGAAAGCTGTACGCCGGCTCCCTCGGCCAGTAAAGCGAGAGGAGCGCTGCAACCCCAGAGTCATCCGCGACTAGACCTAATGGTCAGGGGTACCTTTACCTTTACCTAACTTACATCTGCCTCATCTTCTTTCACAACCACAGCAGATGATGGGCTGTTAGTTGGAGCCTTATCAGGTCAAACCACCAGGAGAACATAACACCCAGAAAGGTAGGAGCATAGGAAGCTGGCTTATACCGAGTCAGACCATTGGTTCATCTAGCTCAGTATTGTCCTCAATGATTGGCAATGGCTCTTTGGACCTTCAGACAGGAGAGACTGAACGTGGCAACTTATGCACCCCAAACAGATACTCTACCACTTGGATACATCGGATGGCATAGGGCTCAATCAATTCACAAATGAGAAATATCAAGGAGAAAAACCAAAGTTTAATAAGCAGGTGAGGTGGTAGTAGAGTTGCCAAGGATGCTGTGGGAGTGTCTGGCATTGCTATGATGTTTCTTGTTTCTGTAGCTACTGCTGTTAGCTGACCATAGGATCATTACTCTGGTGTAGGAACCAAGACGCAGCATGGCCACTGGATTGGTCTACCCATACTTTTCTTTCAGAGGGTGTTCTTGTCACACGGATTGCATACTTGTGCTTTTAACAGCCGAATCACAAGTGACTCTGTAGCTGGCTTCTTGATCTCTCCATCCTTGACTGATGAATCGGAGCTGAATCCATGAACCCACTCTCCGGAAAAGCATAGCTTCTGAGCCAGGCCCAGCTTTACCATTCAGAAAAATGAGACAAGCACCTCAGGTGACAGAAGCCTGGGGGGGGGGGCGAGGTGGCAGCAGCAGCTCCCCTGGCTGTTGTTCTAAGTCTCCTGGCCATTCCACTCTGAAGGAGGACAGATCTGTGTATGCTACACAACCTGTCTGGATATCCTAAAATTTTATGCTCCTTCAGGTGCAGTGAAGGATGCTGCCCTGTTACCAGGGTTGAAGTAAGATTCAACTGCCACTCCAGTCAGCTTCCATATGTGAAACAAGAAGACACCGTCATTTTGCCATTTGCCTTATGTAGCAGAATATTTTGGGCTGAACTCATTCTAAGTTGATGTGAAAATTTGGGTTGTGGCCTTCGATTTCTGATGCCTTGTCCACACATGATTAGTGCAAGTGATGAGCATGCCTGGGTGAATGCTCCTAATTTTTGGAGTAAGATTTCTGTCCTCTAAATGCAGCATCTAATTGGTGATAATAATTTAATGCACCCAGTAATTTTGCACATTTCCTTGTTGCTTCCTGCTCCATTCGAATCTGTAAATCAGATGTACAGTTTTACTTTTCCCTAGTGAGCTACGTATTTGTGTCTGGGTATCACATCTGTAGCCCCCCCCCAAAAAAACAGCAGGTTAAGGACAAGGCTGTATAGTTCAGGAGGTCCCAGTGATAAGGCAGACTCTCTCATTTGCAGCCAAATCACAAGGTTTATGACCCATGATTCCCTCCAGAGTGGTTTTTATTTTGCAAGAATATTCTGCAACATGTCACTGATGCAATGATAGTGCAATAGTGGTGAGGTTATGAGTACAGCTGTCCCCATGCTATCAACATGAATGCACAATAAAAAAAGGTCATCCTAAGGGGCTTCTAGGTAAAGGAAAATATGGTGGGTATTATTTCCAGCAGGGGTGGGGGAAGAATCCAATTGCATCATTGATGCACATGGTTCTTTAGACAGTATAAGCAGACAGAGCTCCCCCCCCCAAGAGCTTACAATCTAAAACTGAATACGACTACTTGGGAAGAGGATGAAACAGAAGAGGGGTAAACAAGGAACAATGTGCATTGCATAGCATATATTCCAGTCAATTAGTTTTTTTATTTTGGCACATTGAATCAGTATTTACATTAAATATTAACATCAAATCAAGGCTACAAATTACTGATACCAAACATTAGCTACCTGATAATCCATAAAATAGCAAATATTAATTAAATATTAATCATGGTAATGCCTTATTTTAATTATTTATTCCAAAGAACTGTCCCTCACTCATTTTAAAGCACTTGAAGTGGCTTCCAGTAATACTGTGTGTGTGTGTGTGTGTGTGTGTGTGTGTGTGTGTGTGTACACAAACAAATAGAGCAACAGTACATAAAACAGTAATCATGGAAAACAGCAGCTAACATAACCAGCTGAGCAATCAATTAAATTACAAAGACAACAGTTCATAAAATAGTATTATTATTTTTTTAAAAAAGGCAACAGCTTGTAATCATTACATCTGAATCAAATGCATGTAATTGAATATTCATTTGATTGTTGTACATTGATTTCTTTCTATTTTTATCTCGTAACAAATATGTGAGGGAAATTTGGCCAAAGATGATTATTGGCTGAGGTGATTTGAACTTGATTTGATTTCCTGCATGGCAGGGGGTTGGACTAGATGACCCTTGGGGTCCCTTACAACTCTACAGTTCTATTATTCTATGAACCTGGATTTTGACACAGCAGGTTCAACACTCTGGTCCCTAGTCTATACTGAATCTGCTCCAGAGGATTCTGAAGAGCATTGAGGTATTTCTGCCCTAGGTAAAATATGATCCTATCTAACCCTTTCTCAATGCTTTTAAGTAAAAAATAGAGAAAATGACCCATAATAACCTTTTCTTAGCAAAACAGAACCAGTTTTAATTCATTCCCCTATCCTCCATGGCTTTTGGAGCATTATTACTTCAACTTCTGTAGATAATTTAGCTATGATTGCAATGCACAGGTACTTGTTTCAGATTATGCTATTAATTATATGCAATTTTCCAACTTCTTTCTGTGAACCTCTTGCACTGATAACCTCCATCTGTGGCAGGTGACTCATAAGATGTAGTTGATAGTACGTTTCATCTGTTATTTTGCAATTTTCCAGTTTCACAAGCAAGCTATACTGAAATGAGTTCGGAAGCAACCAATATCGCTCAGTGCTTTCTAAACACGCATCGTACGGCTGCATTAATAAAATTCAACGTCTCCCACTTTTATTGCAAACCATTTTGTTTATTTGCTATAGACATTTTTATGCTGCCCTTCAATCAAACGCCCAGGGCAGTTCACATTCGAAATTAGAGCAACAAAACAGTTAAAATTATAAATGCCAGTAAAACGTAAAAACTAACAAGCCAGCAAGATCTCAGTGCTTTGTAAAAACCAGTCAGTAAAACTAAAAAGCAAGTCTAAAAAGCTAGAAAGAAAATACTTTGCCTGCCACCGAAAGAGATAACAGACAAAATCAAGCAAACCTCAATGGGGATAGCAGTCCATAATTTGGACACCTCCAGTGAAAAGGCACTCTCCCTGGTATCTGACTTATTTTAGATGTAGGAGGCACCCACAGGAGGAGAAGAAGAGTTTGGATTTGATATCCCGCTTTATCACTACCCGAAGGAGTCTCAAAGCAGCTAACATTCTCCTTTCCCTTCCTCCCCCACAACAAACACTCTGTGAGGTGAGTGAGGCTGAGAGACTTCAAAGAAGTGTGACTAGCCCAAGGTCACCCAGCAGCTGCATGTGGAGGGGCGGAGACGCGAACCCGGTTCACCAGATTATGAGTCTACTGCTCTTAACCACTACACCACACTGGAGGATTTCTATTGAAGGTATTCATATCTGGGTGACACTTGGAGATGAGAGCCTGATGAATGCTGAAAATAATAGTTAAGAGTGAGCGGAGAAGGTTGGATGGGAATTCATCAATTCTAGGCAAAGAGAGAGGAGGGGGTCGGAGTTATTTCCCGGAAGCTGATTTCCAATTTATAAACTATGGTTTGGAGGGAGCCATTGTTTCCTGCAGCCATTGCTTTTTTTCTGGGGGGGGGGGATGCAGGGGTACGCATACCCTTAAACATTTTGTGAATCTAACGGAAGATGAAACTTTTTTTCTTTTAATAGTTTGGATGTGTAGTGTTTTACTGATGAAAGTCGGGAAGATGTTAGTGCACACAACCTCATGCCAATGTTACTGTGAACAGTCAGCTGTGTAATATGAGGCAATGCATGTTCTTTGTACTTTTGCCCATTTACTGTATTTATTTCCCCCGATTTGAACTATAAAATAGTGGTTTTCTAGAGTCAAAATGAGAGTACCCCCTAAACATTTTTTTAAAGTTTATAATAATAACATGGTGTTGTTATTATTACTCATGGCTTACTACAAAAAAAAGGTCTTCAAGCAGCTTACATAGATACAAAATAGCAAGCTCCTTGCTGATTATTTAAAACCAAACGCAAGGAATAAAATACAATAGAGCCAACATTTCTAAGGGTGTTCACCCAACAGCAAGAACTGTCCAATAACAAGAGATTAAAATATTACCCGTACTGCATCACACTTTCTAAAAGCTCCCAGAAGCCTTGGAGTAAATCTTTGCATTCCCACATCCTGTGCAGTTTAATTATTAAGCTGAGGAACCAGTGGATCGTTTTCTGCATTAAAAGGACACGTTTTGCAAGTGCTTTCACGTATCCTAACTGAGCTGTCACTTTTGCAAAATTACGGGTTTTCTGCAGACTGACGTTTGTTCCGATTCAGCGGTAAAGAACAGGTTTCCCCTGCTGGGAAGTGGCCGGGACAAAAGAAAAAATCCACTCAGATCCGTGCCCAGAAAGGCACAAATGATGAGCCCAAAGTGGCAAGTCTAGTTTACTGTTACTGTTTTTGCAACATAAATGTAGCTTTCGTAACGTTTCTATGGGTCAATCGCTTAATTACCAGAGACAGCGTTTTAGCAAACTAATATGCAGTCTCACAGCTTTTGAAGTGCTTTGCTTTTTATTAGCTTCCATACGATTTACACTAATCGGGACTCTGCAATGATCCCCCCCCCCCAATTGTGGGTGTGAATTCAACACTTACATGCTGAACCTTCTGCCTTGCTACACTGATGGTTGCTTTGTCAGTGCTGGTGTGACATCACGATTCTATGCATTTCCTGCTGTCAAAAGGGAAAAAGCTCGGGAAGAGCTGTACAAGTGCCAGCAGTCGTTTGCACAGCATAAAATGGAGCTGTTGTAATATTTTTATCGGTCGGTTGCAGTTCAGTGGAGAAGCTAACAATTTTAATAGAGTTCAAATCAGTTGCAAAATGCACAATTGGCATTAGTCACTTTTACTCACAAATAAGATGAAGGGTGGTGGTGGCAATTTACACCGCTGACCTCAATTATTATTATTATTTAAGATGTACTCACCAGTGCATTCACAAATGTCCAATGCTAGCGGCAACCCAGTCAGATGAGCAGGGTACAAATAATAAAATTTAAATTATTATTATTATTATTATAGGGTTGGGGCCAGCAGTGAAGCTCCACTCCCTGGTAGACTCATAGCTGTCAACTTTCGGATTTTAAAATAAGGGATTTCCCCCAACTTTCAGATTTGAAAATAAGGGATGGCGCAAGTAGCCTCGCCACCCTGCACTCCAGAGGCTGCGCGCGAACGGGTGAGTGAAAGAGCGAGTGCGTAGATGGCAGGCAGGCTGTCTGGTTGGGCATGAGGGTCTGGATGCACAAGGCATGCAAGCTCTGCCCTCAGTCGGTCTCAGACTCCTTATTGGCAGCCGAGCAACGCAGCTGAGGAGCCTCCCTGGCAGGGAGGGAGAGGAGCTGCTTCCTTTGAAATCTGGGAAATTTAAGGGATATCAACAATCCGGGATAGCAGCGGGAAACGGCATTGGAATAAGGGAGTTTTCCGCAAAAAAAGGGAGGGTTGACAGCTATGGGTAGACTCCTTGGTAGAAACTTCTCACACGAAGGGAACTATTGTCTTAAATGAAAGTAAACTCTTAAGGACAATGTTGCTTTGAATCATGCATCTGAACAGACTATGGGATTGCGGCCCATGCAACAAACTTCACTGTGTTGTATGGGCCATAGTCCCACGAAAGTGTGCAAAGGATTGCAGCCTTCATTATAAATCTCATTTTCTTTTCTTTTTTTTAAAAAAGCCTTATTGATGATGGATGCAAACTGATTGACAGACTTGATATTAAGGTATTATTGTTAACTAAGTGTAAAAAAGAAGAAGCTTTTATGCAGGTATGCTATAATTGAAGTCAGCTAGAAAAACAGCCATATTTTGTAGAAATATATTGGGGAAACAATATATTTGAGCTGTAGAATTAGGGCTTCAGAGGATTTTTTTTTTTTTAAAAGTCATGGCATTATTTCCCTGTTAGAGCTTCTCTAGTAGTCATGGAGATGCTCTGCATCCATGGTTCTTGACACAATGATATACTCTTCTGCCAGCCAAGTTTTGCATAGAGTGAGGCTGCTTAAAATTCAGCCTGCGCAGAACACCTGTGGACGTGTCTTGTCTGACACAGATAAAAGCAGCAACAAGCTCCTCAGAAGAAAAAAAAACAGACAAGCATAAACATTTCTCCTGCCTGCTTTTGTTTTTCAAAGGATAATAAGTGTTCCTAATAATCTGCCAAACATGCTGTTCAAATTACATTTTCGAATAAGGCTTGTACTAACAGTTTTCCACTAATGAACCTGTCGGCGTACTGTACATCCATTAAAAAAATGAATTTGCTCCTCACTGGTGACAAGAAGTAATGAGCAAGCACCTTGCAAGTTTTAACTAGTGAGAATGAAAGCTTGCCCATGCCATTCTGTTCGCTGGTTTGACAAATAGCTCTTGCAGCCTCTGCTGCGGGAAGAAACAGAAAATGTGCCATGAGCTGAAGAGCCTGCAAAAATCCCTCCCTCCCTCCCTCCCTCCCTCCCTCCCTTCCTCCCTCCCTTCCTTCCTTCCTTCCTTCCTTCCTTCCTTCCTTCCTTCCTTCCTTCCTTCCTTCCTTCCTGGCTAGTTGAAGGGTTAAGTGCCTCTGAGCATATGCAGAGTATTTTCTCCCACCAATAACTAATCGTGCTATTGCATCACTGGATCATGTGTTGCAAAAAATTTTTCCTTCGCCTTCTCTCTGTCTCTCTCTGTCTCTGTCTCTCTCTCTGTCTCTCTCTCTCTCTCTCTCTCTCTCTCTCTCTCTCTCACACACACACACACACACACACACACACACACACACATTCTCTGGGATGTGCAACAAAACGTTGCAGTGTAGAGTGCTCTTTTCAGGATGCCAGCCTGCCAGGATACTCTGTTTCCAGAATATTCTGTTCTGTTAACTCTTCATTGGGCTGTTTGGGGGTCTCTCCCAAGCTGTTTGTTAGGGTCTCTCCCAAGGAGTTATTGTACTACTGCAAACCCCAGGGTTCCTCTGAGTCCTCTTGTGCACCAAAGGTGCCCTTTTGGCTGCATTATAAGGATCTATGCTCAGAGAATGAGTTTGCTATTAGCAGACATAGGAGGGTACAACTCCTTTCCTTGGCAATGGTGGCAGTTCAGTTTGTTTTGTTGTTTTGAAAGGCACAGCTCTCCACACTGCTTGGGAGGGCAAGGAGGCATGGTATGATGGGCCACATCCCAACTACCTGAGCCCCCTGCCACCCAGATAAGAGAGATCTGGTCACAACAGAATGTACCCCTCTGCGTATGGTCAACCTCTCCCTATGTGAGGTACTTACTTCCACCAGATAAGACCGGAGTGGGGAACCTTTGGTTTGCCAGATGTTGCTGAGCTGCCATCCCATCAGCCCTAGTAAGCATGACCAATGGCCAGGGATTATGGGAGTTGTCTTCAAGCTGCCCTTCCAAAAATGTGAAGCAGTAGTAATATGATCATTCAAGATTTCCAAAATGTCCCTGTGGGGGAACATCTGCTGTAAGCTTCTTGCGGCAGGGTGTTTTTTTGTTTTTTAAGGACTCTGAAAAGCACCATGTACATAATTTACAATGTTTATAGTAATAGGTATACATAGGAGGGGATGCAGGTGGCGCTGTGGGTTAAACCACAGAGCATAGGGCTTGCCGATCAGAAGGTTGGCGATTCGAATCCCCGCAATGGGGTGAGCTCCCATTGCTCAGTCCCTGCTCCTGCCAACCTAGCAGTTCAAAAGCACGTCAAAGTGCAAGTAGATAAATAGAAACCGCTCTGGTGGGAAGGTAAACGGCGTTCTGTTTGCTGTTCTGGTTCACCAGAAGCGGCTTAGTCATGTTGGCCACATGACCCGGAAGCTGTCTGTGGTCAAACGTCGGCTCCCTCGGCCAATAAAGCGAGATGAGCGACGCAACCCCAGAGTCGTCCGCGACTGGACCTAATGGTCAGGGGTCCCTTTACCTTTACCTATACATAGGAGCCAACTCCTAGGGGTCGAGGTCCTTTCAACTCCCCTTCCCCCAATAATATATTTGAGGGGGCCGGACCCCACCAAAGCACATTATCATTCAAATGTCATGTGCGTCACAATTAATGATCAATCTTGCAGGACAGGACTTACCTGCCCTCCATATTTTATTCAAGTTGGCACATGTATATCGGTGCGGTGTTGATTAGTCCAATATTTTCACCCCAGAGAAGGCATCAAGTTGGATATTAAGGCTGAAGACTGTCAATTTGAGCTGAGAAGGTTGACTGGTGCAGCTGCTTAACCCTTCTCGAACCCCTTTCCTTCTCAAAATTGTCTGTGCGCAAATGTTTTGTTTAGTTTGTGCCTGCAAGGGAAAAGATACTGGTAAAAAGCAAATTTATGAATCTTTGGGTTTTCCTTTTGAGGGGGGCGGGGATGAAGGGGAAAGTGTTAAAATAGACCTGCCTCTATTCAAACTAGCAGTCTTATGGGTGATAACAAAAAGTGGAAACAAAATAAAAAATAAAAAAATTCCTTCCAGTAGCATCTTAGAGACCAACTAAGTTTGTTCTTGGTATGAGCTTTCGTGTGCATGCACACTTCTTCAGATACACTGAAACAGAAGTCACCAGACCCTTATATATAGTGAGAGGGTGGGGAGGGGTATTACTCAGAAGGGTGGTGGGAATGGGTGATAGGCTGATAGCTGTGGTAAACTTGTTGACGACTGTTAATGACTGCAATTAGTCTTACAGGAAAAAGCAAGGGGTGAGAAGGTTAAAAATAGCTTTGTCATGTATAATGAGATAAGAATCCAATGTCTTTGTTCAGACCAGGTCTCTCCATGGTTTTAAGCTTGGTAATGAGTTGCAATTCAGCAACTTCTCTTTCCAGTCTATTTCTGAAATTCCTTTGCAATAAAACAGCTACTTTGAGATCTTGTATAGAGTGTCCTGGGAGTCTGAAGTGTTCTCCTACTGGTTTCTCTGTCTTGTGATTCCTGATGTAAGATTTATGTCCATTTATCCTTTGGCGTAGAGTTTGGCCTGTTTGTCCAATATGAACAAAGACACTGAAGGACACTGTTGGCATTTGATGGCATACACAATGTTAGACGATGAGCAATTAAATAGTCCTGAGATGGTATGTTTGATGTTGTTGGGGCCAGTAATGGTGTTGTCCGGGTGTATGTGGCAGTGAAGTTTGCATCTGGGTTTATTGCAGGCTCTGGTGCCAGTGTCTGTGTTAAGTCTGGTTGTAGTATTGTTGTGGGTGAGGAGTTGTTTAACAAAAAGTGGGAGCTTTTTACCGGCATCTGCCATGTAACATTTTGTTTGGTCTGCAGATGGTATGAAGCCAAGAGACTTCCCCTTCCTTCCTTGCAAAGGCAATGTTCTTGTTAATTGGGAAACGGAACAGAACTGCTCCTCCTGTTGGAAAATGTGTCTTAATAGACCACACACATTTGCTGAGCTGTTCAGAAGCAGCTCAATGTGCATGAGATCATCATGGCTGTATTGATAGTATATGACACACTTAGGAAATCCATTTGAGAAGTGTTGCTAAAATCGATACGGAGAAATTTGACGAGCGGATATTATGTGCCCCCTTTCCCCCTCCACTCTTACTGCTCTCTTAATGCAAAGGGGTCAGAGAATATTGAGAGTGCTTCAGAAGGAAAGAAAAGTGTTTTTTTTAAAAAGAATTGCTATGGTCCCATGAAATGTAGGAGAGAGCAGGTCTGGAAGATAGTACATCCCACCAGTGCTTGAGCTATTCTTCCTAAGAGGTTCTGCCAGCAGGAATACTTTATGCCAGAATGCCTTGTACCAGCTCTGCTAAATTCGAGGGATTCTTATTGCAGTTTTGCAATCCTTTGATTCATCAGTAGAGCTGCTTTGAGATGATAGCCTGTTACTGCTGCATCTCAAGGATGTGGGAGAGTTTGAGCTTGGCCCAAAGGGGCGAGGAATCTAATTTTCAGCCTGAGGGCCACATGGGTAACTTTCTGGGGGCCCACATATCAGTGGTGGATGTGGTCAAAGGCAAAAACAAAAATGGGCAAAGCAAGAGATGTGATGCTTGCCTTGCAAAGGCCACCCTCAATTCATGCAAAATCCAGAGGTTTTGACACAGAGGTTCTAGCTAGGTAAAAGCAAGCAAGGACAGAGCAATTTTGACCCTGATCATGAGATCCCCACACTAGACTCCTGATCTAGGCCAAAAGGCAAGTTGTGTCTATGATGTGTTTGCTAATTATATTGCACCAGTATCCTTCCCTGAGGGATGCGGGTGGCGCTGTGGTCTAAACCACAGAGCCTAGGGCTTGCTGATCAGAAGGTCGGCAGTTCAAATCCCCGCTACAGGGTGAGCTCCCATTGTTCGGTCCCAGCTCCTGCCCACCTAGCAGTTTGAAAGCATGTCAAGTGCAAGTAGATAAATAGGTACCGCTGCAGCGGGAAGGTAAACAGCATTTCCGTGCGCTGCTCTGGTTCGCCAGAAGTGGCTTAGTCATGCTGGCCACATGACCCGGAAGCTGTCTGCAGACAACGCCGGCTCTCTTGGCCAGTAAACCAAGATGAGCGACGCAACCCCAGAGTTGTCCACAACTGGACCTAATGGTCAGGGGTACCTTTACCTTTAGTATCCTTCCCAATAAATTTGTAATTTATTAAATAATACCTGTTTTGCTGAGCACGTACCCTCCAAGTGTCCTGATTTTTCAGGGACAGTCCTGGAACCACGAAAGCCATACTAGCATTTGATTTGATCCTGGGATGTCCCTATTTCCCCGGACAGTGCTGCCTCCACCTAGCTTGGGACGGAGTATTAGCCAATGCTTGTCCCGAGAAGCGATGGCAAGGGAGCATCGTGTCGCCTCTCCATGGCTGCTGCCGCCGGCCTCCTCCTTTGGGCAGCTCATAGTGGCTGCTTGAAAGTGGGTGAGGAGGAGAGGCTGCTGGGGCCTGGCCTTGCATGGTGTGCCGGCTCTGAGGGACAGGCAAAGGGCAGGGCCACCCTGAGCGGGAAGAAAGGGGGAGTGGAGCTCTACTATGAGTCATGTTTTGTTTTGCTTTTTTTTAATGCTTTGTGCGTCTTGCCCCTTTCTAACAATGTATCTATTGGTGTGTGCTTTTCTTTTTATAGATCTACCAGAGAATAAAATAAGAGGGATTAAGAGGTTTTCTCAGGATGGGGCGCTTTGTGTGTGTGCTGTGTCCCGTTGGTCTAATGGTGGTGGCACCCACCCTTATTCTGACAGGAAATGCTTGGGGAGGGGAGGGTTGCGGGGACAAAAAACAGGGGGTGGGGGTAGTGAGAAATGTCCCTATTTTCATCTGAGGAATGTTGGAAGAAGAAGAAGAGGAGTTTGGATTTGATACCCCGCTTTATCACTACCCGAAGGAGTCTCAAAGTGGCTAACAATCTCCTTTCCCTTCCTCCCCCACAACAAACACTCTGTGAGGTGAGTGGGGCTGAGAGACTTCAAAGAAGTGTGACTAGCCCAAGGTCACCCAGCAGCTGCATGTGGAGGAGCCGGGAAGCGAACCCGGTTCACCAGATTATGAGTCCACTGCTCTTAACCACTACACCA
Source organism: Darevskia mixta (assembly GCA_034641385.1). Taxonomy (NCBI): domain Eukaryota; kingdom Metazoa; phylum Chordata; class Lepidosauria; order Squamata; family Lacertidae; genus Darevskia; species Darevskia mixta. The sequence goes on from JAWWNH010000105.1 coordinate 7,661,718, forward strand.
CGCTGGCTTGGAGGGTTTGTGAGTGAGCTTTGTTGCCAACACACACTAGACCATTCTTCCAAATGTGCTCGCTTTTTTTGTGCAAGAGACATTCACGCATGTGACTATTAAGAGCTAACATTGCAGATGACTTTTCCCTCTTTCTCATTGTCAAGCCCAGGCTTCGTGGAAGAGAAAACCTCCAGAAATCAAAGAGAGGATTTGTTGTTGTTGTTCAGTCGTTCAGTCGTGTCCGACTCTTCGTGACCCCATGGACCAGAGCACGCCAGGCATGCCTATCCTTCACTGCCTCTTGCAGTTTGGCCAAACTCATGTTAGTAGCTTCGAGAACACTGTCCAGCCATCTCATCCTCTGTCGTCCCCTTCTCCTTGTGCCCTCAATCTTTCCCAACATCAGGGTCTTTTCTAGGGAGTCTTCTCTTCTCATGAGGTGGCCAAAGTACTGGAGCCTCAACTTCAGGATCTGTCCTTCTAATGAGCACTCAGGGCTGATTTCTTTAAGAATGGATAGGTTTGATCTTCTTGCAGTCCATGGGACTCTCAAGAGTCTCCTCCAGCACCATAATTCAAAAGCATCAATTCTTCGGCGATCAGCCTTCTACAAGGGTAAAAAGTGGTTCAAAGGTTTGCTCAAGAATACATGAAATACTGGTACTGAAAACAATTGCTATGCCCAATACCTCAGTGCGTGGCATGTGGTGAGATGCTAGCACTCTTAAGTGTAGATCAAATGTGAAAATGTGAATGTGGTCCCACCTTCCTGGTTGGCAGGCAGAGGTGGGTCTCAAGTCTAGATAGACTGATTGAAGATGACTGACCTAGGTGCTCACTAGTCACTTATTCTACTTCAAGTTTTCAGTTCTCTGGCAACCAATTCAAAGTCACTGGGATAATTGGCAAGTACTTGGAGAGTAAGCCCGTAAAAAGAATTCCTCCTTTATTATTGAAACAACACATTTGAATACATTAGATCACTTGTATTTAGAAGTTTGATGTTTTCTATTGACTTAGCCCACCCTTCTGCTCCCTGCCCCTCATTATTTCAGGCCATAAGCCTCTCCTGACCTCTAAGCCCACCACCTAAAGGAGGGGAAGGCACAATAGCAAAGCATTTGAACTTGATATTTTGATAGGGTTTTCAGGAAGCATCGCAGATCTCTTTGTAGCTGTCGGAAGATAAATATCAGTCAGATTCTATAGCAGGTAAATGTCAGAGCCAACTGAGCTTTATGCTGACTTTTTCTAGGAAGGTTTTTGTATCCAATAGCTGGAGGTCAGGCAGAAGTTCAACAGGCTTCCCTGATATTGAGAAGCAATTATGGGGGAAGTTTAGCCTGCTGAATTTCCTTCTGCCATGCATCTGAAAGACACAGGAGTGCTGCCCCCCCTTCCCCGCAAAAGGGCACACCTCTGCTATGCAAGTGGAACACTGTTTGTTATTGTTGTTTCACAGTGGTGTAATATGGTTAAAGTTAGAGTTAACAAACTGAACTCCTTTTGTTTGAGTAACCCCATCCCACGGGAATTGGTTCAGGAAGCCTGTACTGCAAATACAGCAGAACTTGGATTATACAAAATCCAAGTTCAGAGAGAGAGAGAGCGCATCAAAAGATGGGGCAATAGTGTTGCCAAGGTGTGGCACATATATTAAATTCAGTTTGCATTTACAGGCAAATCTACGCAATTCACACCTTCAGAAACTATACACTTTCCAAAACCATCTTACTCGCCTAGGCATATCTGAGGTTTTTCCTTCTTCCTTTCGTAGTCTGGCAGAGTTGGAAGGGATCACGGCAATCATCTATTGCAACCCCCTGCAATGCAGGAATCTCCCCACCCACAACATGGGGCTCGAACGCACGGCCTTGAGAATAAGAGTCTCATGCTCTATTGACTGAGCATTTTCATATACAGTTGGTGCCTGCCTCTCCTGCCTGGATCATACTGGGCCACCCAATCTTTAGTAATCTGGGTTTGCCTTGATCCAACTCAAATGGTGCCTGGATCCCCCAAATTGGCCTGATTCAGTTTTGGCCCCAGCCAAATCCGGTGCAAAAGTACATAAGCAGCAAGTCTTGTTAATAGAATGTGGGTGGACAGAGATTCAGCATCCAGTGTATTATTCTTATTATTTATCTAGTGCCATCTATTCACAATTAGCGCACGAAAGGTCATACCAATAGCAAACTTAGTTGGTCTCTAAGGTGCTACTTAGATACATAAAGAAGGCTGATCGCCAAAGAATTGATGCTTTTGAATTATGGTGCTGGAGGAGACTCTTGAGAGTCCCATGGACTGCAAGAAGATCAAACCTAGCCATTCTGAAGATATTCAGCCCTGAGTGCTCACTGGCTAGGTTTCCCCAGCCATTCTGGGCAGCTTCCAGCAGAATATAAAAACATAATAAGACATCAAACATTAGTAGCGACTTGGAGAGGGCATTCTCTGTTTATTATGGCCAAGTTGTGGAATTCCTTCTCCACAGAAGCATATCTGGCACCTTCTTTATGCAGTTTTCATGGTATGCTGAAAACCTCTTCACTGTAGCCTTTGACACATGAGATATACATTTTAGGACCCCCTGCTTTTCTCTTGACTGTAATTTGCTGTAATGGATTTTAATAGATTGCATTTTTCAAATGGTTGTAACCCACTTTGGGACCTCACGGTGAAGGGTGGGCAAGAAATCAAATAAATCTTGCCTGCTTGCTAATAGCAGAGTGTCCTGCCTCTGTGCCAGAGGTGACAGTGCAAACGCTTTCACAGTTCAAAATCCATAGCAGTCCCTCTATATTCTACCTAATTTCATTTTGGGTTGCCATATTGATTTTTCCACTGTGCTTGCAAACTCTTTGTTGTCAGAAATGCATTTGGTACTGTCTGTGAAGAGGGCGCCACAAAGCGCACCGTCAACTTGCGCTGTTCACTTTTGACAGTTGGAGTTTTTCAAGTCGAGGCCCAAATTCTTTTCTGTACACACCTTGTTTGGCGCAGGACGAATATCGACCCGCTTTGTTTTGTCTCCACGTTTCCTCGCAAGCTGCTTTTTTGATCTGGGTGACAATATCAAATGGGCTCTATTGATATCTTTTCCTGTACTATAGAGAGGGAACAAATAGGTTCCCAACCTGTTATTTCCTTCAAAGAGGAGTCAGTCAAGCAGCCGTTCCTCTGGGTCACACAGTCATTATTCTGTGTGAGAGCACAGACACAGTCAAAATTGCAGAGGGACAAAATGAGCAAGGTGTCGGGCCCAACATTTGTTGATGAAATGGAATAGGTTTTAGAAAGCCAAAGGGGTTCGGATCTCAGTGTAGTCACGGCATCCTTTTTTATTACCATTAATTCAAACGAACTCTCAGAACACCAAAGTATGTAATATGTAAGCCAGTGTCGTAGTGTAGTATATGTCAGGCTGCATGGGGTCCCTTCCCCAGCTAGCCGTTCAAAGAAAGACTCTGAAACATTAAGCTATTAAGCTTTAATCTAGGCTAATTACTTTACAATGCGGAGTACATCATAAAAACATCTCGTCAATCACTCTCAGATTCCGGAAGTGGATCTTTACGATTCTCCCGCCAGGAAGCCCATCTTGGAAAACGAAAGCACCTTGTGCGCCTCTTCTTTCCTTCCCCCGCTACGTTGCGATGGCTCTGCCTGGCTGGCTGGAGCCCTCCCACCGCTTCCCCTTCTCCAGAGCTCTCTGGGGAGGGGGAAGGAGGAGTCTGTCTCCAAGATCGCAGGCTGTTCCTGGTACTCGCTCAAAGCCGGGCTGGAAGGGGGGTCAGCCCCCTGACAGTATAGGATCTAGAAGACCAGGGTTTCAGATCCTCACTTGGGCTGTTTTTGCACCGTGCCACTTTAATTCTCAGAGTGGGTTAACAACCAACCCCTCTTTGCAGGTAGTCTGAGAAATGTAGCTCTGTGGGGAAATGGGGGTCTCCTAGCAGCTCTCAGCACTCATGACAAACTACGGCTCCCAGGATTCTTTGGGAGAAGGCATGACTGTTTAAATTGGTATCATAGTATGGTGTGAATGCGGTCTTTGGCGTCATGCTCACTTGGTGCCCTTCGGATGGTCCGCATCTCTCAGCCTTACCTACCTCACAGGGTTTTCGTGAGGATAAAATGGGATTCTGCATGCAACTTGAAGCTCCTTGGAGGAAATGTGTGTGGGGGAGAAATGTAACAACGAAATAAATAATTCTATGTTCAACATCCTCCTTTGTGTGCATGTGTTTGCACTGTACGTATAAAGAAAACACACCCAAACTGCAAAATCGAACAGTTTTAGACTGCAGACTTAATGGTCTTCAGATGGTAATGTGTGTTACTTCACTCCCATATTGGCTTTAATCCCATTTAATGGGCTAAATTCGGTGACTGTTTGGATGTGCAGGCTGAATTTTCGCATGAAATAGTAACAAAGATGCTCAGTTTCATTCTTCTGGTTTTAAAGCCAACTTCCTCAAGAATGTTGCTGTTCGCTCTGAAACTTTGCTTTTTAATGGTGTTGACCGTGGAGTTTGCCCCGAAAGCTGCAATTACCAGGTCACTGAGGTCCTGCTGGGGAAGTGTTATGCCAGGGTCAAAGTAGAAAATATTGTTGGGCATACAATAATTCTATCCGTAGGGGAGAGGAAGTGTTACTACAAGATCTGAAGCTCCAGCCATCTTATCGAGCCACCAGTCTATGAAAAGAATGAGTTGAATAGATAAGGGCCATGACTTTGCCCTGCAGAACAGCTGCCGTATAGTTTTCAATAGCCACAGTTGATTGTAGTTCCAGTGTTGGCTTGTGTGAAGCACAACATCTGAAAGCAGGTCAGTTGTTCATTGGGGTCAAATGATAGGGAGAAGTGGGCAAACATTTTGATTGATGGAAGGGGCTTATCTGGAACCACACACACACACACACACACACACACACACACTTACATAGTGAGCAAGCTTTTTACCATCTTTTACCATTCCCAGAAAATATTCATAGGTGGCAACAGAAACCTTTATGAATGCTGTTACAGTCATTGTCCACTGAGCAGGGCTTTTTTTCAGTTCCGGCAGCTCTCAGGTGGGTGTCATTGCCATGATAAAAGAACAAGGGAGGCATTCATGGTGAGTTCCAGCACCTCCCCCCCCCCCGAAAAATGTCACTGAATGTAACCCACCTGTTACATTTGAACAGGTGCCCATTTCTTGGAAAAAGAAATGGGCATTAGTAATCTTGGTTATGAAAACTGTCAGCTGTACTAATGGCTCTCAGATGCAGCTTACAGGAAATATGAATTATGTGAGGATGTGTTTGCAGTATACAGTCATACCTAGATTCTCGAACGCCTTGGTACTCGTACCTTTTGGTTCCTGAACGCTGCAAACCCGGAAGTAAGTGTTCCAGTTTGTGAAAGTTTTTCGGAAGCTGAACTTCCAACGTGACTCCCGCTTGACTGCAGGAAGCTCCTGCAGCCAATCAGACGCTTATTTTTTAAAAAATAGTATTTATTGGGTTTTACACACAAAAATTTTAAAACAAACACAACAAATAAAAACAATACAACAAATACAAATACACACATACTCATTTGATAATTTCCCTTTTTGTTTCCTTTACATTTTAGTTTGACTTCCTCCTATCCCTCCCTCTGTGTTTCGTTTTACATATGCTTATTTCTATTGGCAATTTCTCCAATCTTAATCAATACTGTATCCTCATTTTGTTTATCATATTGAACCTTATCACTTATCTTTTCTCAAATTATAAACTTAACATAAATTCCTACATCTACGCTACAAATTGCTCATTTCAGAAGCTGAAATCAGAAGCTGCACCTTGGTTTTTGAATTGTTTCGGGAGTTAAATGGACTCCTGGAACGCATTAAGTTTGAGAACCAAGGGACGACTGTAACTTGAATAGTGTGTTTTTCAGATGGTTGCTTCTTTTATTATATAGCTCTCTTCCCATTTCCCACACTTATCGGGGGTGGGAAGAGGCATTGCATCTGCTCCCTAGCAAGGGGAAGGAAGCTCTGAAAGATTCTGGTGTTAGGATGCACATCATATCCAGGGGCAGAGCTTAATGGGCTGTCCTGTCCCTCAACAACCTTTTCATCATCTTCGCAGTGACTAGCCCATTGGGGTCTAGGGAAGCCTGTCACATCTTGGGCCTGTTGGGGCCTATATGGCCTGGAAGGATTGTTGGTCAATGGCAACCATGTTGGCCATGGAGAGGCCACAAATTCAGGGCTGTGGTTACTGCCCAGGAAGGGCAGCTGGTTTGGCAACCTGATCCATTGTGGTCTCCTTTCTTTTTAGTGGGCACACACCTCAAGCAGACTTAAGAGAGCCCAGAAGCAACTAGGAAAGGAATATTGAGTTAATATCTGGGCTTTGGACTCAATCCAGGGAGAAAGGGGAGGAGCCACTGTTCCTGTATTCTGATATGGTGAGGCCACCATGGAATGTTTTTGTAACCTGGCCACACTCTGGCTACACAGGGCATAATACTTCCCAACTCTTCTTACTGGGCAGATGGTGGGTGGTTTAAGAGTGCGCCCTTGTAGCTCTATGTTCTCTTTGACAACTCTCTGGAAATTTCTCAAAGTTGCTTCATTATTTACAGACATGCTCAAAAATAGTCCATTTATCTGGATTTGATAGCAGAATTAAAAACTTCTGTTTCTATGTCACAAACATTTAAAAAGGCAGCGTTGTTTCTATGAAGATAGCTTACCTGTCAAATTCCCATTGTCTTCAGAGCCTTCCAAAAGGGTAAACTTGCACACAAATAATGCCATAAAGAGGAATGCCAAGTCAGAGCAAATCCTTAGCTACCATAAAGAACAAGGGCGCATTTCATCCAGGCAAGGAGGGGGCTGGGGAGAAGTTGTGGCCTGGGGAGAGTCTTGGAGGGTACATTTGCGTTTGAGTTTGTGGTTACCCACCCCTGATATAGATCATCTTCCTCCCTCACCTATCTTTGTGTAGACAAAGACATTTTGGCTGGTGCAGTGGTGAGAAAACCCAAACTATCAAAATGTATTTTACACAGTTACAGAAGATAAAGCTTTCCCCTTTCCCTGCATCTGTTCACGCGTTCTCTCACTGCCTCTCTGCTTCTCCTAAAAAAGAAATCCACTCCCCGCCCACTAGGCTGTGATGTGACCCACTTTTTAGATCACTTTGGATCCTGACCCACCTGCTGAAGTGCTGGCTTTTTCAAGAAACCAGCCAACAGCTATCATAAAATTGATTTGCTTTTAGTTTCTTTGTGTTCTCCAGGCTCATTGTACTAACAAACTCCTGGCTCATATTTGTTCTGTGTCTGACAGTGATCGGCAGCATTTACCTTTGTGGTTCAGGTGTATTTGGTTTAGTAACATCTGTCTGTGTTCTCCAATTTAAAAAATGAATCAGATAACAAACAGCTTTGGAGGCTTCAACCATATGTCTGCTGTAACAGATGAGCCCTTAAAGATCCCTGATAATAGCACAGTCTTAACTTCGTGCGGCATTGAAAAAACTAGCTTGATTGCTTAAGGTTCTCAACAGTTTTACAATTAAACATGGCACGCAGAACATTTATTTGTTTTAATTTCTCCAATCTCTTTGCTTTATATCTTCTTAATCTTTAACATTTTGCTTATAATTTTTGATGATTTTATTGTTTTGGTGCATTGTAGGTCATTTTGCAGACCCTAGTTTAAGGCTGAAAAGTGGTCTAGAAATGCTATTTTAAATAATAAAAATGTTTCAAAGTGATCCTGCAGATGGACCTACTTTAATAGTTAAGATTTGTACTCTAAACCCTGCTATATTACATATTACCAGACATAAGGCACAGCATTTCTGACTGATAATTATATAAAATTACACACTTGGCATTTCAATTTCTTTGTGAAAATGGCCTTGCGGCATTATATCAGAACAGCAAAAACAGATGTTTAGGTCACTTAGTAGGAATAGATCTTGTGCTGAAGACATTCCCTCAACGGCATATTTTCCTTTTTAGAGCATATAAAAATAATTTTCCTGAGAAGCCATCTCAAGTATTTGCTAAGCCCTGTGCATGCTGGCCAGGGTTTAGGAGAATAGCCCTGTATGAGCACTGATGTACAACAACAACAACAAAATCGATAAAGTTAATAGTTTATATATACCTCAGGCTTCTGACATGCAGTCCCTAGTCAGTTGTATGGGAAAGTCTTCAGGACAAGTATTTCAAGAGATACAGCATTGAAAATGGCCATTAGCTAGAATTTCAAAAGTGCGAAGATCAAGAAAACTTATAAAATTGACAAAGAAGGAAACAAAGTTTGGATTGCAAAGGCAGATAGTACGTGGACAATTTCTGCAAAAGCTTTCCCATCACTGATTGGACGCCATCTTGTAAAAGTTAACTTAGGTAATGAGGATGAGATGTTTACTCTTCTCACACATCTGGGTGCTTCCACTGTGAAATATAAATGCTGTTTGGTCAGGACTTGTATATTCTACTTGTACTGCATTTCAGGACAAAGGGCAATGCTCTGGTTGTTCATAAGCACTTTGATTGTGTGTGTTTACACACCCTTTCCAATAAAAAGAAAACATTAAATCAGGCCACTAGATACCCTCCAAAATATGAATAGCTATGATAGAACTGAGAGTACACAATGGGGGGGATTTTGTGCTCTTGCTGCGTTGACCTCATGTTTAAGAGTTGCAAGAAACTCACATTACCCTACTTCACTAAAAAAACAACCACCTAGTTTTGAGATAGTTTTATTGATTTATTTTATTGCATATTTTGCACTCTCTCTCTCTCTCTCTCTCTCTCTCTCTCTCTCTTTGGTAAAATGTTTTTCGCGTGTGGTATAGATATCGGGGGGGGGGATATTTTTAATATAATATACACTTGTCCTGAGATTGCTCATGATGAGGGGTGGGATATAAATTTTACCAATAAATAAGTTAAAGAAATGCATAATCTATTTCTGCATTACCACTAAAACCAGATAAATGGGGGTGTAATCTATTATATTTGGGTGAGACACATTGGCAGGAAGGCAAGCATAATTTGGACCCATTTAGCCTTTCCCATCTTGAAGCATACCTTACGATGAGGGGTGCTTGTATGCAGGGAACAAGTTCTTCCGGTTCTTATACTAACTGCACGTGTTTCAGGCATTGTTTGCCATGACAAGGCAGCTAATTGTTCCTGTGGGTTAGGTAGATTTCAATGAGCCAGAGCTGCTTATCCCTACTTTGGGCGCCTATATTCTGACTTGCAGGAGCCTGCATAAAGAGAGCTCCCAGCTTTATGCAGACCCTAATTGGTGCCTCCTGCACTACCATATGCTGAAGGGTTCTTACTAGGCAGGAGGCCAGAGAAAGAATAAACACTGGTCTTCTAGCCATGGTTTTGACACTTAGGAATGCTACATTCTTCAAGTAAGGGGGTGGAACTTAGGAGGGGTGGTATGGAGGCAGGGGGTCATAGCTTTCATAAGAGTTATAGCCTTCTTTGGACCAAGCTGCTCAGTAGGAACTGTCCATGGTGCTGCAATCTGTAGTGGGCTATGCCTTCCTTGTTAGCATGCTTCAATTACAGAGAGATCAGAACAATATTGTTTGTATGCAAATTCAGGACAAAGGCACCCTTAATATTGTATTGATTATGACAGAACGTAGGGCAAGTGACAATCTATAATGGAAAATAGGTCACAGGCCATTTGAAAGGGCCATTCTTTTGAATGACTTTACCACTCTCTCTCTTCCTTTCCTCTCTCTCTCTCTCTCTCTCTCTCTCTGTGTGTGTGAGAGAACTGGTGATATTCTACCTTGAGGTGAATGCAGTCTGTTGTGCTACTCAAATGCAATGGAGTCTAGCAGCTATCTCAGAGAGCAAAAAAAGCAGAGTGAAAAGGATGTTGATCTGGTATTGATCTGTTTCAATTCCTGCCGGCTTATACCTTCAGTGGAAATACTGGCAGAGTACTGAAAGCAACCAAACAACTTTATTACAAAGAAAATATTGACACATTTCTCCTCCTCCGCCCTCTATACTTCCTTTTGTTGTTCATGTTGAATACTGCAAGTCGGTGATCTTGTAAGCCGCAAGGTCGTTACTCAGATGAGCATCTAGATCAGTTTTCATGTGCCTTTTAGTCCGTGGATTTTCTATTCAGTCTCTCACAGTTTAACACCATTTATGACAGTCTTTTTCCCCTTGAGATGAGTTCCTGCTCGTTATGAACTGCATTGGAGCCTTTTCTCATTTCAGACAAGAATGACATTCACACTATATTTTTGTAGCTCAGAGAATGAAAAGTCTCTGCTAAATGGAAAGAACTTAAAAGGGTGAAATTCAAAGTAGTGCCATTTAATCCTCATAAAAGAGAAAAGTAATTTTGTTCGCGGCCAGATGTTTCCTGGTTCTGATGAATCAGGAACCTGTTTCCCCTCCATGACTTTTCCTGTAGTTTGGCATTAAGGAACTTGGGTGGAGCAAGATGCAGTATAGCTCCCTTCACACCACTTCTCTCCTTTTTAGATCTCTGGCGACCTCCCATTTCAGATAGTGCTAGACTGTCCCAGGTATGGTACAGTATGAATGCCTCCGCTTCTACCTCCCAGCAGAAATACCCAGTTTCATTAGTGCGACATTGGAACTGCAGCAGCCTGGCTTTTCATTGGGTCAGATAAGCCCAAGGTATCAGAAGCTTCCAAGCATCACTGCTTGTAGAGTGGAGCCAATGTATATTGTGCTGATGTTAACATGGCAGTGGTTTCAGGGGAACCAAAATTTTGGCACAGAGCATTGCCCTGGGGAATCCTGACTGTTTTGAAGCATATCAATCCACAGCTGAGCCTAAATTAGAAGTGTCAATGAGGAAGGATCCACATTACTTATTACGGTGCTTGCAAATTCTGGGACTTCATACTCTGCCTATCTTACAAAGCAGTAGATTAAAAACGGGCCAAATTGTGCATTTTGTTTTGGAAATCATGCATTCAGTACATCGTGATTAATTTATTTTGTTGAAAGGAACTTCAAAAAAAGGAATATTACAATTTCCTACTGTGGAGTCCCAAAGCATAATAGTATCATATTTCTTTCTGTGTTTTGTGATGATCTGCTAGGCATGCAATATCTAGGGAGAAACCAATATCTTAGAATATTTCCCAGTGTGTGCTATGTTTCAGCACCAGACTTTTAAATTATGAAAGTTAAACTTTACATTGACACAATCCTCAGTTACATCGCCTATTTGTGTTTTTCCTTGCATCATGATTGGCATGTGTCAAGTGGCTGTTCTATAAGGCTGACCTTGCTCCACCTGCATGCGTCCAGGAGTTTTTGCTAAAATATATTTTACAATCTAGTGTCATTCTTAGCAAATGCTGAATATTTTTAGCCTCGAATAATGGGTCACTAATAATGGAAGATAAATCCTTTCCATTTTAGATGTGAAATATAATGAATGTAATTCAATGAAGTGTGGTTCCATATATTAACGACAATCCTTTAATTTTCACCCTCAAACAACTTTGATTTACAATACCAAGGGCTTGCTCTTGGTATTATATAGGCTAAATGAATCCCTTTACTTTTTTTGATCCAACTAATATTATCAGAAAAAAATGTTTTGCTGAAACGAAGAAAGAAAAGCAAAGAAAAACTTCCCCAACTGTATCATGAGCTAATTGCTAGGATATCTTTCAGTAGTTAAAATGGCCCAAATGTAGACAAGGGGGAATTTAATATGACTTTTAGAAATAATGAACTGGTATTACACTTCTACCATATCTTAATTCAGAAGGAACAGAAATTAGATAGATTGTGCAACTTTATCATTAGGCTTGTAGCTAGCTAATGGACCAATGAGGGAAGCATCTGTGTTGAGATGGGTGACTTGTGAATGAATGACATGTAAAATGTCTCTTAAAATGAAGCCCAGATTCAATCTGGTATGCTGAGCACATCAAAGTCAATTCCCCCTTTTGAAGCTGCTTAAGCCCTTGTGGGACACAGATCCACCAGTTCTAATTTAGATAACCACAAATTAATTGTGCTGCCAGAAGCCAAGCTCAGCTTCTACTTATCCCTGCTTTGGGATAAAAGTTCAGTATTCTGACAACATAATGCAGGCAAATGGTGTGTGGTGTGTGTGTGTAAAGTATTGTTGACAAACTTTCTCAAAGAGCAGTGCATGCTAAACAGGTGTTCTGTGATCCACTGTTTTAGCAACATGCACAATAACATCGCCTGTGTATTATTAATCAGCATGGATAACTAGTTTGAGGGTCAAGCAAGCATTAGCATTTTCTTTATATTGCCTCACATTCAGTTTTGTGGCAGATATGTTGAAGGCCTCATCTCCATGTATGATCCGAGAAAATCTCTCTGTCTCTCCTATGGTACACAAAGCTTTAAGTAGTGCTGGTTATACAGACTTAAAATATTCCTTCACACACACATATTGAATGTATTGGGCGAGGCCCTTGAAAGCTCATTCAGTAGAGCATGAGACTCTTAATCTCAGGGCCCTGGCTTTGAGCCCCATGTTGGGCAAAGATTCCTGCACCAAGTAGCACAGTTAAGTACCCGCTGGTGGCCTTGCACAGAGTCTTTGCTGCTACTGTTCAGCCTCTGTTGATGACACCACCACCTCTTCCAGTTTCTCCATTGCCACTGCATCTTCACCGCTAACCCTCCCCACTGTTTTCAGGGATGCCCATGCACCTACCCATCAACAAATAGCTGACCTTTATAGGTAAAGGGGTAGGAGGATTCTCTAGAGCCACTGGTCTCCTGCTGTATGCTAGTGGCCATGTTTGAGGGACAGGGCTAGTGTAATTGTTACTTCCTGCATCAACATCACTTCTATTTAAACTCTACGCTGGTTTGGGAAGAAACCATGTCTCCATTCTTATCCAGCTTTGGCTTCCTTCAGGTGTTGTGGTGAATGGGCAGAAGCAGTCTCACCCGTTGCTGTTGGCAATGTAGGAGCCATTGTTTTGATCGTCCAATATGACATTTTCCAGAGATTGTGGCCATTAGACTGTGATGACTTTTATGTGTATTATTTTGGATTGCTTCTTCCATTATGGTTTGATATAGTTCCATGTAACTTTTAGGGCTAAGTAAGCAATGTGTTGAGAGAGAGGCTGTATAAAATTTTGCAAGTGGTAATATCTGGGGAAGCGTTTCACAAAATATCCTCTGAGGGGACAGGAATTTCCAACAGGTTGAGAAGGAGGTTTGTGGTGAGGAGGAAATGTCCAGAAAGTTCTCTGCTGGTAAATTTAGGCTCAGTTAATACTGTATCAGACTAATATTGTAAGTTCATATTAGCCATCTAGAGAACCTGTATTATGACACAACTGATCAACAGACATAAATAATAAAACCAAACTGAAAGCAATGGGCTAAAACAAGAGAACTGGTAAGAGGAAGCAAACCCATTTATTCCTTCCAACTATATGAAAATATTATTAAACAATATTAAAACTGCATCCATAGTCACACTCCATATTCTTCACTCTGTCTGTGGGCAGCCAAGCTGAAGACAATTTCTTCATATAGTCTCCTATGGGGAGAAGAGCACTGAAATTTTCCAATAATTGGGAGTGGGAAAGAGGTTTTTTTTTAATATATATATGAAAATGTGGGTTTATAAAAGTTACCAGCAAATGTCACATTGCCATTCTTACCATCTGAGGATGAAGAATAATGACTAAATATTAGCTGTCTTGTTTTACTGATAATACTGTACTTTTGATTTAGTGAAAGACATATAGGAATGATGAAGGGAGGAACCTATAAAGCATTCCCCACCCATGATGGCTAGGCCTGATGGAAGTTGTAGTTCAACACAACTGGGGGGCACAAGTTTGGCAAAACCACCTATGAAGTTGAGCTCGGTGGTAGAAGGTCGCAGGTTCAATTCCCAGCATCTCCACATAGGACTGGACAATATCCCTGTCTGAAACCCTAGGGAGCTGCTGCCTGTCATTGTAGGCATCACAGACAATTGTATAAGTGAGCTTCCCATCTACCTGTGTCCCTAAATTCAAATTAATCATCTTGTCCAACATCAATGTACCGTTTGCACAGTATTCATCATGGCTACGTTATCTCCCAAATGAACCTCTCTTGACTATTTTTGTGACAAAACTTTTTATTTTTAAGCGCGTGAGGTTTTTGGGGTGGGGAGACAGCACAACATCTGACATGAGATAGATATTCACTTCACGGCATGTGTGGGTAACTCTCATTACTGATAATGGAAGATGTGAGCCTGCAGGCAAATGAGCAGGGAGTGGATTTATCATATCAATGTTCCATGAAGACAGAAGAAATTATATATAATGTAACATAACAGTTTTGAAGGAATCATGATGGCCTATTAGGTAAATAATGGCTTCCCCCCCTAATGTCTTCACATAGACTATATTGGTGTATGCTAAAACTCAACTCTTCAAATAGAGCTTTTATTTTATTAGGTTCAAATAGCTAGTGACCTTCAGAAGTATATGAGACCTCCCCATTGTTATTTGTACTGATTACTGCAATGTGCTTCACATGGGGCTGCCCTTGAAGATGACTCAAAGGGGGCCTTGTTTCAGGTGTTCATGCTGGTGTTTAAAGACCTAAACAACTAAAGCCCCAAATACCCAAGAGACCACCTCCATTTCTACAGACCTACTTGGTTGTTAAGAATTTAGAGGAGCATAGCACTCACACACTCATAACATTATAAACAGCACCTCCACCCACAGTCCTAGCTGGGCCATGACCTTACTAGTGGCATGGCAGTATCCAGAAGAATGGAAGAATGACCCAATCCTATGCTGCTGCAGTGTTTTTTCCCCAAGGATACTAACAGTGGCCCTGTTGAAACATGGTTGAGGTGTCATTTCTGTGAAACAACACCTTCAGATAGGGACAGTTATATGCCCCCCCAATGCAGTTTGCCCCGTACTAGTAGTTTTTAAAGGGCCCAGTGCAATTGGGCAAAAGTCTGAAACCTGCCAGGTGATATTCTAATGGCAATACATCAACTCATCCACTGGGAAAGCAGAAATGAGGAGCAGGCTGTCTTCTGAGCATAGCTGGTAAATGTTAGACTAGGCATGAGTCTTCTAGTTTTCTCTTCTATACCTAATAGGCAATAAATATACTAGGCAATGAATGCCACCTGCTAAGTTAATAATGCCTGGATCCGGCTGGTGTCTCTGCACTCATGGAAGGGCTTTCGATTCAGTGGAGGAATCTGCTTATGCAGTGGTAGGGAACCTCTAGCCTATAAACTTTATTAGGCTCTCCAGACCTTCTCCATTTGGCAACTTTGGCCAAGCCATGCCCACCTGCCTTGCACCTGATTCCATATATAATATCAGGTGCAAAGCAGGTAAAAGTGTGGTGGAGCCAAAGCAGGGTTGTAACATTTTGCAAGCACCAACAATCAGCTGATCCCATGGAATGGATCAAGTCCCGGTGCACATCCCGGTGGTCTGTGGCCAATAGAAGAGGAGGGGGGATTTTTGCTGCTTTCCCCCTGTACTGGAGAAATTCCCCAAGTCTCTAAGGCTGACTTCCGGGAGTGTGTTGATGATGGTGAAGGGAAATTAGCAAAACTGCCTTCCCTCCTCTTGCAGAAGCATGCACCTCTGTTGGTTCAAAAGCCATATTGCGAGTGCAAGGGCACCAGTTGGATCCTACCCATTGCTATTTTTCTAGAAAAAGAGGTGCTGGAGCTCACCATGAACTTCTCTCTTGTTCTCAATGGCACCCACCTGGGAGGTGCTGGAAGTGAGCTGTGGTTGAAAGATCCTACCCAATATCTTATGGAAATGTTCTTCAGCAGGAAAGGATGGTTGCTTCCTTGTGTCAGCTTTGAATAAGAGATAGCATAGTGGTCTGCAATAAGGCTATGGGGATGCATCTTATCTGTGGAATTTTAATATGCCAGTTACTGAGGAATCTAGGTGCAGAGATCTCCCCTTTAGAAGCTTCACTAAGCTTCATAAAATTGTATCCAGCACATTTCTTATCTCTAGGGGCAGAAGCTGAGTTCTGTTCAGAGCTTCAAAAGTAACTCAGTCTCTTTGCAACATAAAGGAAAGAAATATTAGAATTAGTTTGTTATTCACCCCTTAGCCATGCAGTTGTGAGCAACAATTTATCAATGGTTCTGTCTGACTTCACATCAAAGCCAAAACATGTATTTGGCTGTTTTATATTTATCTGGAGTGAAGGTAATTGTCTGAAATCACTGTAATTGTGACAGCTGTCACCGACAAAGCTTGCCTTAACATCTGGAGCTTTGTGGAATTTATAATATGAACATTTTCTATTTTTTTATTAAGCCTGTCTACTCTCCCTATTTGATTTCTTCAGCTGACATTAAATTAGTGGTTTTTCAGACTATAGAATGGGCTTGTTCAGGAGTGGTGGTGGTGAGAGATATTCTGGGAGGTGCGAAGGCTGCCAGGATAGCCATCAGTGGCTGAATAGTTGCAATTTTCCTCAGCTGTGGGCCAAGCTAGATGTGCCAGGGACACTCCTGTTTACGTGCCTTCCCATTCATCTATAACATGGGATGGAATATATGTCAAGGAGTGTTGTAGCTCAGTGGCAAAACACATGCTTTAGATGTAGAAGGTTCCAGGTCCTGTCCCCAGAATCTCCAGGTAGGGCTGAGATAGACCTCTGTCTGAAACTCTGGAAAGCCATTGCCAGTCAGTATAGGCCAGTTGGGTGCAGAATTTATGGTCCTTCAGATATTGCTGAACTCCACCTCCCTTCATCCATAAAGGTCATGCTTGCTAGGGCTGGTGAGAGTTTGCTTTCCATATTCTCTGAAATAATTCTTCGGTCTCCTTGCCTTACTTCTTTGTGCTCCAGTGTTGCAGATATATTTCTCCCAGTCCAGTTCCCACACTGTTTTTTACTCATGGTTTTTAACGCTAAAAAAGAGTTAAGGAATGGTTCTGATAACCATATAGCCACATGGTGCTTTTAAAAAAAGTTAATATTGTGAAACCAGAGGCTGCTGCAGAGCAGCCTCTGGTTTCACAATATTAACTTTTTTTTAAAGCACCATGTGGCTATATGGTTATCAGAACCATTCCTTAACTCTTTTTTACTATCATTCTTTTTTACTATCATTCTCTTTTTTCACTATCATTCTAATAACGTTTAAAAAGTGAGTGTAGATCCAGCCTGGAGGGAACTGGGCAGCGGAGAAAGGAGCAGAGACAAGCAAGGAAGTGGCAGAAGACTTTGTTCCCCTTATGCACATTGTTGTAAAAGATGGAGTAGATGCTGCCATTTTAGCTGACAACAGAGCAGGCACATAAAAACAAAAAAAACAAAACCTATGTGACTGTATCATGGTTGGGTGAATGTGCCCATTTCTTTTCATTTCTCATTTTTCCAGTATTTTAGAAACTGTTTTCTACATTTTCACATCAGTTTATTCAGTCTCCCTCTCTTTCAACTTCATGAAAATAGTTCAACATGTATACATTTTTGTTGCATTGCAAAATTTTCATGGGTGTGAATTAATAATAATTTTATTATTTATACCTTGCCCGTCTGGCTGTGTTTCAGTTTTGAAGGATGACTGTGTTTTCGTTCCTGTATTGTTTCGAAAAGTCTGGAATAACCTCACCTTTAAAGCTGAATCTAATTGCTCCCTGACCCATAGACTGTACCAATCATGCCTCGTATATTGTCCCCAAATGGGTAGCCAGGAGCCTACAAATGTTTATGGCGGGGCAGCAAGAGGAGGAAGGCAAAATGCCCTAGCTTATTTCAAGCCATCCCCTGTTGCTGCATCTAGAATTGTGTGGCTGCTCTTCTTTTTCCTCCAAATGCAACTGAAGAAGTGGAGGCTGGCCTGTGGGGACCCATTCAGAAGCCGCAACTTTCCTATCTTTCTGGAAGAACTTTCAGAAGAGCCTGAGCTAAGAAGAAAGCTTTTGCAATCCTCAATTCCATGTGTAGCTTATTGAATCCCAAAGGGATGGGGACTAAGTTCAAAAAGTTTGAAAGCCACTGTGTTACCTTGATGTCATTTCAATCTTTGGCACTTTTGAAAGGACTCATTATTTAAAGGACCATTATCAGCACTATGTACATAACGTTTTGGATTATTTGCACACTTTTTTTTCCAGTGGTGTGATTGAGTTTCTTGAAGTTTCTTAATAAAAAGGTAGCTGGAGGATTCAACTGAAGCAGCACATCTGTGCTAACAATCTGAATGTCATCGTTGTGCTGCAGAACATGAAATAATTAGCAGCAGTAATGCAAGGAAATTGACTAAAGTTGTAAGCAAGCATTTACTGCTGCATTTCTCAAGTAGATTCATCTATGCTGGCAAAGCAACTAATTACTTTCATAAATTCAAAGAAGGGGAAAAATAAAACAGAAGCCATTGCTGATTAATTCACATGTCCACTCCATCCTTGGAAATTTAAAACCCAGCCTAGTATGCAGAGAGAAGTCAATGAAAGTTTTGCTAATTACTTCGAGAGTGGCAGGCAAAAACATGAGCTTGCTCTTTGGGTTCATGATGTTGCAGAAAACATTATCTTAAGCTCAGTAAGCAATATCTTAGAGCCATTGATTCCCTTTTGTCTCATTCCACAATATAGTTAGTAATGCATGCTTTTAAGAATCATGGTACTGTGGAAATGCAAGGTGGGTGTAAATATTTATATATGAGAGTGAGGTTCACAAACCATTGTACTTATGCATTAACAACTCGTGTGTGTGTGTGTGAGAGAGAGAGAGAGAGAGAGAGAGAAATTTGAGTACATGTATATTTCACACATCATTTAGGGTCTGTGTATAGGTTGGAACTGGCATCCAATGAGGACCATGAAAAGTATACCAAAGAAAAGCTTAACACTTAGTTAAACTATGGACTCCACTCCCACAAGAACTAGCAAACTAGCTTTAAAAGAAAATTAGACAGATTCCTGAAGGATAAGGCGATGTTCTGCCCCTACTTCTTGAAGCAGCATGTTTCTTTATTCCAGTTGATGGGAACCATCATGGTTACACTCAGGTACACTCAGGTACACTGGTTACACTCAGGTACAGCTTTCAGGCTTTTCATAGGCATCTGGTTGGTTACTGTGGGAAGAGGATGCTGGACTTGATGGGCCTGTGACCTGATCCAGCAGGCCCTTTTAATTGTACAATCTGCAGTCACAGTGGGATCTGTGGAGCAACGACCAGGCCGAAGCCTGAAATGCTCCATCTTTTTGAAGCAGGATACAGAAATGCTTAGAGAGCACTTCCAGTTCCCCAAATTAGAATAGTTTTGTCTGGATAACACAGACAAAACATGAGAGAAACAAGAGAGATTTCAGCTTTTATTTTGTATAAATGGGACAATGGTATGGAATCTAAGCCAGTAAAATACTGGTTTTAAAATATGTAGTTGTGAAAAGCTTGATTTTCATTATAAAAGTCAATGGGCCTTTTCAGTGCTGACATACAGACAATCATTCCATTTTATAGTCCTGTTAAGAGTGAATGGCTGTTCTGGCCTTGGTGCCACCAGAAACATTTGAATTACAGGGGAACCCACAACAGACGAGAATGAAATTTCTCACATAGAATTTTTGACCGCTTCATAGTGAAGGATCATCCCAAGTACATCTTTTCTACAATTCCTCCCCCCCCCCCATCACATTTGTGTGCAATGGAAATAGAGACATGAGCAGAAGAAGGGATAGTGTAAAAAAGAAAATAAGAAAATACAAGGCCCACAGTATGCAGCTGTTGTTCAGGGACTTCCTATGTGTGGAGAAATATCCTTGCAGAAATGTCCTCTTTTAATGGGATAAGGAATGCAGCTGGCTGGTGCAATATCACTATAGCGTTGAGTCCCATTCCCTCTCTGTCGTCAGTTTGGTAATAGTGCTCTTTAAGCCTCAGGCGAATGGCAAAGAAGCTCAAGCATCCACCAGGGAAATAAATATCTTCTAGTACAAGTAAAAGATATTAATGCCAGGTCCAATATAAAACAGCAGTAAACTAGCATGCTGTTGAACAACAGCAGGTAACCAATGTAACAAGAGTCAGAAAAAACAGAGTATACTGCCAAGTTCTCTATATTCTCTATGTGACTTAAAGCTTTACAGCAGGCATAGGCAAACTCGGCCCTCCAGATGTTGTTGGGACTACAACTCCCATCATCCCTAGCTAACAGGACCAGTGGTCAGGGATGATGGGAATTGTAGTCCCAAGACATCTGGATGGCCGAGTTTGCCTATGCCTGGTTTACAGGGAGGGGGGAATAGGCCTAATGATTTCTCTATTATATTTATATGTGACATTCATTTGTTCATTGCATTTTTATACTGCCCAGTGAAACATGTCCTCTGGACAGTTCACCCATTAACACACACACACACACACACACACACACACACACAAGCTATTGCATTGATAAAATTGATATTTGTCCTACCTATGGGGCAAAGGCAAAAAAAGAACCCAGCAATGCAAATGCTGCCAATGTCCTGTTGAACTCTAAATTCTGCCTTACAGCTATTCAAAGTCTCTGAAATTCAATTGCATCTGAAAAAGTGCATGCACGCCGCTTCAGAATGCATCGGCGACTTTTTGTGCATAATTTGCAAGGAGTACAAGCCTGCTGAGACATTTCCCGCCCTGCTTCTCCTCTTCTGGCAGCAGAAATTCTTGCAGAGGATGGCGCTGCAATTGTAGGTGTCGCTCAGAGCCCTTTCCCCTCTTAGCTGCTCCCCTGATCGCCAGAGCAGAGCCACCATGGCTAGTAGCCATCAATAGTGTTGATATTAGAAACTCTGTCCAGTCCTTGAATGAGATGTTCTGTGTACATTGCTTTCCTTGGGTATTTTGATAGAATAAAGAAACTCAGGCTTCATTGTGATACATCAGGCCAAGCAGATAACCCCCACCAAATGAAGAGCATGTCTACAGGTTGAATTGTACCTACCTAGACACTGCTTCTCACCAATACCAAGATTGTACATCACTACTGACAGCATCCTTCCTTCCCAATATTCATAGTTTGCCTCGGCATCCTGTTAATATCTCATACTCCCTCTCCATGCATCCCCCAAGACAGTACTTGTCATTTCAAAGAATCTGTAAATTTGCTGAATCCTCTTTTAAAGCCATTCAGTAAACTTAAAACAAAGCCACTGTAACAAAATTAGTCACCTGTAACGGCGGAAAAGAACTATGTGAAATAAACCTGAGTGATAGACTGGCAGTGTAGAATAAGCATAGCCTGAGCCTTTGCACAGTTTGGGGTTTTAGATACACATAAATGTCTTGTGTGTCGTTGTGACGATCCAGGTAGGGGAAGCTAGAAATAGAAGTGCTGGAGGTGAAACAGTTAAATGGAATGCCCAATCCAAACCCAGAGGGAGGGGGAAGGTGGAGTCCGGGGGACTATAAAAGCCCACTCTGGGGAGGTTGAGTCAGTTAGGGTCGGTTAGAGTTGGGAGTGGTTGGGTGGTAGAGGTTGGTTATTGGGAGGAGGGTGGAAGATTGGCAGTTGGGATGGAGTGAGAGTCAGTTGGACAGCTTAGAAAGTGGATTTAGTCAGTTAGGTCAGTTAGGTGAGGCACAAATACAACAACTAAGCATTCTTGTACACATTAATTAAACCTCACGTGTTATTATTTCTGTACTAAATAAACCGTTCTTTGATGTTACATTTGAAGCCTGACTGGACTCAATAAATTTACCAGGGAGGCCCTGGTTGGTGGCAGCGTAAGAAGAGAGTGTGGTGGCACAGGGGTCAATCGACCGTGAAACGTCCGGGGACCCTGTGCGATCGCCACAAAAAATTTTTAGGTGGCATGTTCACTTTGTTGGTGGTTTAAATAATTTGACTTGACTCAAAAAGATGGTTCTTTTAAACTATCCCTTCAGGCTTGGTTCTTGTGTATCAGGTCTAAAGTCACGCCTGGGGCTATTCCTTTCAACCCTTCACAGCATACTTTTCCGACCCCCACTACCTCTCAACCTGAAATAGTTTTAAATTCAAAGTCAGTATCTGATCCTCCTACAATCTCTCAGTCTTCAGGCGTCACTGCACTACCCCTTTAGGGCCAGGTAATCCCACCTTGGATTCACCCTCTCTCCCTTTCCAGGTGTATGCTAGTCCCTTTCCTGACTGGAATGTAGAGTCTCACTGACTGACTTTCAGTGAGGTTTTGCCTTACGTTTATTTCAACCATATACATACATAACCCAATAACTTATTTAATGTCTCAGTTCATTCTTTACTTCCTGATCCTTGTGACAAGGCGTCGACACGACGTTCAGGTACATCTTTCTTGCTTCTTAAGTTGAAGTCGAAGTGCTGCAGCCACAGAGCCCACCTCATTAGTTCTCATTGTCTTTAACCACGGCCGGAGGTGATTTACTCTGGGCCTCAATTTCTTTTCCTTTTCTTTTCTCTTTCGACGTACACGATGAGATGCTAGTTGTTTCCCTCGACCGGATGACATAGTTCTGCTGCGCTCCCTGCAATCGAGGCGTCTGTAACAATCGTGGATTCCAAACTGTGTAGAGTCCTTGCTTCTCATGGTCAAGATCTCTCTTGGATCAGCCTCTCTCTCCGTCAGGATTTCGATTACGTGTTCCCGCTCAAGGCCTTGTGTAGACATCTTCCGGTCATCATAAGCTGCATAAGAACTGGTTCTCCGACTTTTAGCTTCAGTGAGAACTGCTTTTAGAAGTTTGTGGTTAGCCTCTTTTTTAGTCAGCTGGCTGAATATTTCTATGCAAGGGTGTGTAGTTAATGACAGTAGGCTAAACAGCTCTGATTGCTTATTGCATTTAGCAATCTCTCTTGCTATCAGTCCTTCTTTGGTCTGTCTTGCTGTTTTAACTCTCACTACACGCAATTTAAAAGTTACTTTTTTATGATCTTGGCATGTCAGCCACTTTACTACTGTGTAGCCTTGTTCAGCTTTCAAGATAGGTTTGTCGCTACGCCCACCACCAGCAATAATACCAATAACTGCTTTGCTTGCATAGCATAACTTCTTTTTGGACTCAGAAGACAGCTTCACTCTAGTCTTCTTGGCTTCAGACTCTTGGGGATTAACTATGGCATCAATATTCCTAGAAGCCCGGATCAGTTTACTCTGATCACCTAGCTTCTGGTCAAGACAGTAGTCCATAGTGCTTTCTGCTATAGTTCCCCCAGATAGGTTATGATCAATGTTGATCTGATCTTTCTTGCCACTGTAAACCAACTGTCCGGTATAACTGCTCTCCACTGCAATGAAGCATTCTGTTGGTTTCTTAAGTCTGTACGGTTTACGGAAAACAACCTTGGCAAGAAGAGTTCTTTGACTAGAATCATGAATTATTTTCTTTACCAAGTCTTTGATATAGTCATGCCTTTTAATAAACCTTATAGCTCTCCACCCGGCTACACGTTTATTGTGCGTCACATGGGCTTTAAACACTGTTTCTGGGCATTTTCTTTGCCCTCTCATTACATGGCCCCTTGTGAACCTCAGCCAAGGCTTGGCTTCAGGACATTTCATGGAATAACCCATAGGCAAGTGGTACAATTTGGCTTTTGTTTTGGCTTCCCCGGTGCCTCTTCTTTGACCTATATCATAAGTTTTACTGTATTGTTTTATTTGCCTCTCCATGCCTGACAAGTAACACTCTTGAGACACTCTCTGTTTTGTTTGGGTCACCCCCATATTCACTCCAAACACGCTATTGTGAGCGTGCTGCAATATTTTGTCCCTGTATTCATATGGGACTACTAACTGTCTCTTGAGTTCTTCCCCCCCTCGGGATGGTGATGTAAGGACTTCTCTATATAAAAGGTCCTTGCTTAAACAAAAACGTTCTGGGCACTCAGGAGTTAACTGTTTCTCCAACTTTGCTTCCTCACAATACTGTTGTAGTTCACTATCATCTTTTTGCTTCTTGGCAAAACTTGGGGTTTGACTTTTAACCAAAGGAAATAAAAAGGTGTCTTTTCTTTCCTCACACAAAGTATCCCCTTGCTGCTGTTCAGCGTTCCCTGACTTTGATACAGTATCTTTTTCCTCAGGATTAGGTGACTGTAAACTATCTTTTGCTCTGGTCACTATAAAAGCACTCTGTACATGCTCTAAAATGTCCCAACCAATGAGCACAGGGGTGGGGATTTCTTCCGAAAGAGCTACCTGCCACTTCCCTGCCCAGTTTTTGAATCTGACATGTACTTCTGCTACCTGGAGGATCTCAGGTTGTTTTGAAATTCCTTTAACTTTAATTACTTTTCCTGGGATAATGGCTCCTGCCTCAATTATATCTGGGTTGACCATTGTGACTTGAGATCCCTTGTCTTTTAACCCTAAATATCTTTTATCATTTATCCAAATAAATTCCCCACCATTCTTTAACAAACGATTTTCTTGTTCAATTGCATAACAGTGCATGACTTTGGCCTCTACTGTTTCAACAGGCTCGGGCCTAGGCGACATGTTGGTTTCCTTGACAACCGAACTAGGCTGGGCTTGTTCCACAGATTGGATACAATATGTCTGCCTTGGTGTTGTGCTACTACCAGTCATCCCCTTTCCTGTTTCACATTCAAAGATTCTGTGTCCTAATTTTCCACAGCCCCAGCATGACAGGTCTCTGGGTCCTGCATATTTTGGTTTTTCCACTTTTCTCTCAGTGACTTCTGACTGAGTGTGTGGCTTCTCATTTGGGCCTTTTGGTGAGAGACTACTACTCTTGTCAGTTTCTGAGGTAATTTTTCCTTTTTCTTGGGGAACCTTATTCTTATTGGTTTCCCAATACCTTCCACTGACTTTTGGCTCATCAAATTTGTTGTCTCTAATTTCCTTTAATTGGTCAACTGCCAATTGCATCCGTTTCATTTCTAAATTATACTGTCTCTATCCTCTCTTTCAACTTGCCATCTCATATCTTTTTCTCTTTCCTCAGCTTTCATTCTCATTTCCTCAGCTTTCATTCTCATTTCAATTTCCCTCAGTTTATATTCTTGTTCTAATTTCCACTTCTCAAATTCCTCTGAGACATTAGAACTCCTTCCCCTTGAAGGATCTATGATAGAGGCCTCAGTACTGATTTCCTCCCCTTGGGAAATCCCATTCTCCTCCTCAGAGCTTTCGCCATTAGCACTTCTCAGAGCAGTCTTAGATTTTTTAGGTGGCATCCTTAATTATTGGTGGGTGGTTTTTTTCCACTTTTTAATATGGAGGGTTTCAGTTAACTATTTTATTTGGCTTGGTTTTCTCACTCAGGACACGCTTAAAGTTACCTCAGAACTTTCTCCAGCGCTCTTTAGAGTGCCCTCTCAAAGCAAAACCCTTTGCCCAAAATAGTTTAAGGTCTAACGTACTCCTGGCTTCCGCTTACAATCCTTCAATATTAGGAATAATCACTTCACACCCCAGGGCTGAGTAACTCTCACAGAATTCTCCCTTTCCCCTTCCAGGTGTTTGAGTTCCTCTCCTTGACAGAATTGTAAAGTTGCCTCTTTTACATTTACTTCCTTGTCACACTACCCTCACGCCTTTTCCACCCCTTCACTAGTCGTTTATCCCACCTCTTGCCGCCAATTTTGTGGCGATCGCACAGGGTCCCCGGACGTTTCACGGTCGATTGACCCCTGTGCCACCACACTCTCTTCTTACGCTGCCACCAACCAGGGCCTCCCTGGTAAATTTATTGAGTCCAGTCAGGCTTCAAATGTAACATCAAAGAACGGTTTATTTAGTACAGAAATAATAACACGTGAGGTTTAATTAATGTGTACAAGAATGCTTAGTTGTTGTATTTGTGCCTCACCTAACTGACCTAACTGACTAAATCCACTTTCTAAGCTGTCCAACTGACTCTCACTCCATCCCAACTGCCAATCTTCCACCCTCCTCCCAATAACCAACCTCTACCACCCAACCACTCCCAACTCTAACCGACCCTAACTGACTCAACCTCCCCAGAGTGGGCTTTTATAGTCCCCCGGACTCCACCTTCCCCCTCCCTCTGGGTTTGGATTGGGCATTCCATTTAACTGTTTCACCTCCAGCACTTCTATTTCTAGCTTCCCCTACCTGGATCGTCACAGTCGTTCCCATTTTTATCTTCAACAGATACCTTTATGGTGGAATGGTTCTTATAGCTCTCAACGAACTTGCACAACCCCTTGCCCTTGAACATATGATTTGTACTTGATTTTAAGCATAACTGTTCCCATTGTTTTTGAAGAAAATGGGGGAAGTGCTTGCAAAGGTGGGTTTAATTTAAAGCACTTTAAGGAGCAGAGTAAGTGCTTAAAGGCACCAGATGTCATTAATTTTGTCAGCCCCCCGATGTCATGCCTTTTTTCATCCAAACATAACAATTATCTTAACTACGCCTTGATTTAAACAGAAAACTTAGAGATTTTTTGTTTTAATAAATCCCTCTAACATTTCTACACAAATTAAATGTCAGATGTAATAACCTACAGAGTAAAATTCATGCTGAGGTGTATAAAGGCATTATTTGAAATGACAAGTACTGTCTTGGGGGATGCATGGAGAGGGAGTATGAGATATTAACAGGATGCCGAGGCAAGCTATGAATATTGGGAAGGAAGGATGCTGTGAGTAGTGATGTACAATCTTGGTATTGGTGGGAAGCAGTGTCTAGGTAGGTGCAATTCAACCTGTAGACATGCCCTTCATTTGGTGGGGGTTATCTGCTTGGCCTGGTGTATCACAATGAAGCCTGAGTTTCTTTATTCAGAAGACTTATGTGGTACAAAACCAGCTGAAGCTCTTCTAAACATTGTTTTCAAGCCTGGAGTGATTCCACCTTCTCTGCCCAGGCTTTTAAAACTGGCATTCTGATCAGCACCAGGAGGCTGCCATTTAAAATTCCCACAATGCCCCAGTGTGCCATTGCTCTTTCTGAAGATAAAAAGCCTTCAGATATAGGCTACTTATTTGTTCACTAACGCGCAATGCATTTCTGTAACAACACATTTCAAAGTTGGAATGATATGTTTTATTAACTGCCTATCAAAATACCCAAGGAAAGCAACGTACACAGAACATCTCATTCAAGGACTGGACAGAGTTTCTAATATATTGCATTCCTCTGTTATGTGATCTGGGCAAAGCTGTAGCAGCAGTTGTTCCTATTTCTAAAACCATTGAACCATCATCAAATGGAATAAAAATATAATCAGTGAAACATAGCAATTCGCACACTGTACATTGTATAATCTATGATCACAGCAGGGATAATTTTGCTAGTTGCCTGTTTAAATAAATATGCTTTCAAAATTAGATAAATTTTATGCTAATGTAATAGGCTTTGCTTCCCCCCCCTCCAACTGTCATATCCTTTCAAGTTATAAACAACAGACTGTGGCAGCTTTCTTGCTGATTTCTTAATTTCTCAATCAATTTTATATCTTCCTTTGGCTGGAATCAAATGCATTCTCTATCCTTCTATACTATTCTCTTTCATACTCAGGCTATGGCTTGCTCATTGTAAAATGCTTTCATCTCTGCAATATTTAATTAATCCTTTACAAATCAAAACTGTGGTCCATAATTTCTTCCTTGACAGCAGACATAAAATGGGAACAAGAGACATTTTAGCCAAATTCCCTGAAGGCAGGACCCTCTTTGCACAGGTCTCTCTCTCTCTCTCTCTCTCTCTCTCTCTCTCTCTCTCACACACACACACACACACTGTATTATCTTTTTTTAAATAAAAAAAAATGAGCCAACAAATCTTTATTCTGTTTTCTCACAAGCTGAAATAAAGTAGTGTACACACAAATATATCTCACAAGACAAAGTGATTTAGTTTAAATTAACTAGCAGCAATTGAAACAAAATCTGAGCAAACAGCAAGAAAACATATGAACATGCACTCTTAGAGGAAAAGAAAAGCTAACAGGCTATTTAGGTCCAAAGGCCTCCCTGAGTAGTCTAGTTTTTGTCTGGCTCCTGAAGGACCAGAGCTTTGGAATCCAGCTGGCATCCCTAAGCAGGTTATTCCATAGAACTGGTGCCACAATAATAATTAAAAAGGCCCCACTCCTATTGGATACCTACAGAATTTCAGTCAGTAGGAGCACATATAGTGTAAGGGTGTCTGGAGAACAAGTATTTTCTGATGATTCAAGCAAAGCAAACCGAGCCATAAAAATAGAATTGTTTTTCTTGTTATTTTATTTTGCAATAGAGCAATAATAATATAATAATAATTTATTATTTATACCCCACCCACCCCTGGCCACTCTGGGTGGCTTCCAACAAAATATTAAAATACAACAATCCATCAAACATTAAAAGCTTCCCTAAACAGGGCTGCCTTCAGATGTCTTCTAAAAGTCTGGTAGTTGTTGTTCTCTTTGACATCTGGTGGGAGGGCATTCCACAGGGCGGGTGCCACTACCGAGAAGGCCCTCTGCCTGGTTCCCTGTAACTTGGCTTCTCGCAGTGAGGGAACCGCCAGAAGGCCCTTGGTGCTGGACCTCAGGTAGGTAGATCAATGGGGGTGGAGATGCTCCTTCAGATATATTGGACCGAGGCCGTTTAGGGCAAGACTTACAGATTACACAATCAACAATTGTTTCTGTTCTTAGATCAGAAACTTCAAACATAGTTCTGCAAAATATTCATTTTATAAATATATTCGCAGGAAGTGCCCAGTGCTGCCCCAGGGATTTGTAGAAAACTTAAAATATTTTGATTTTCACATGGATAGCGTAATTTGTGATTTTTGACCTGTCCCGCCCAAAAAAATGGCAGAAGTTACACCAAAGTCACATTTGGGTCCACTATATTGACTCAAAATGGCACCTGGTGACTGAGTACTGCCACCCTCACCCTGGGAACAGTTGTGCCGAGTTTGGGGACAATATCTCAAGAGGCAGCTGAACCTATGCCAAAAAAAAAAGGCAAAGTCGAGCCAAAATTAAATTTTGGTCTGCCATCTTGATTCAAAATGGCACTGACCTCCAAATGTCAACAAAGAACACTACCCCACCTTGGGACATGTGTGATGATGATATCTTGGGGCTGTCCAAACCCATATAGAACAGACAAACTCAACATTTTCCAAAACACATAGTAGATAGTATCCTTTTCCCAATACTTGATTTAAGGTGCAGGAACACAATCTTAAAAATAATCTCAGGAACACAGCAGTACAGTGCAAGCCTACACATGTTTACTTGAAAATAAACCCTCCTATGTTCAAGTTTTAGCCAAGTGTCTGTAGGTTTGTAGCCTTAACATTCGTTTTCAGACTACCTGTATAGTTTATCTCTAAGCTTCTCAAAATGCTCTTGTAAGAATAGTTTGTATCTTTGCCTTGGGCGGTGACTTTGCACACCATTGGAGTCTCGCTCAGAGCTCCCATACCCTGAAAATTCCCAGTAGTATATTATGAGTAGATCCCACATCAGTATATGGTCCCTGTTGCTTCTTTCTCCCTCATTAGGCAGGCTGCTATTAGGCCTCCCTCTCTCTGTGCCTGCCTGTTCTCTCCTGCTTTTCTACTTGGGAGACAGGGGAGTAACTAATGCAGCTTGGAATAGCTGTAAATCCTTGGCAGATATCTGCTGTTTCTTCTTTTTCTGATACATAGGATTTTTCCACGGTGCTCATTATTTTTGCATCTCCGCTTCTGCCATTAATGACTGCTTAATGACTCTCACATGGGGTGCGTTTCCTCTCTGCCTTTTCTCAATAGATGAATGTGGGGTGTCTGGGTGGTGGTGGTGGTTGTAAATGTAGGGTTTTGCTTTGTAGAAGATGGAGGGAAAGGGCCAGAAGTCTTGCATGCTGCCCACAGTTTGCATAAGCAGATCGAAGGATGGTGGAACAGAAGATGGTACAGGACACTTTAAAGTGCATGAAAAGTTGTTTTTTCAGTCTGTTGATTACCGGTGCCAACGTACAGCACAATGTAGTGACTGAGCTATAATAATAATAATAATAATAATAATAATAATAATAATAATAATAATTTATTATTTGTACCCCGCCCATCTGGCTGGGTCTCCCCAGCCACTCTGGGCGGCTTCCAACAAAGATCAAAATACATTAAAATATTACAGATTAAAAACTTCCCTAAACAGGGCTGCCTTCAGGTATTTTCTAAATGTCAGGTAGTTGTTTATCGCTTTGACCTCTGATGGGTCACTGCTTCTCGCAGTGAGGGAACCGCCAGAAGGCCCTCGGCGCTGGATCTCAGTGTCCGGGCTGAACAATGGGGGTGGAGACGCTTCTTCAGGTATACAGGACCGAGGCCGTTTAGGGCTTTAAAGGTCAGCACAAACACTTTGAATTGTGCTCGGAAACGTACTGGGAGCCATTGTAGATCTCTCAGGACTGGTGTTATGTGGTCCCGGTGGCCACTCCCAGTCACCAGTCTAGCTGCCGCATTTTGGATTAATTGCAGTTTCCGGGTCACCTTTAAAGGTAGCCCCACGTAGAGCGCATTGCAGTAGTCCAAGCGGGAGATAACTAGAGCATGCACCACTCTGACAAAACAGTCTGCAGGCAGGTAGGGTCTCAGCCTGCATACCAGATGGAGCTGGTAGACAGCCGCCCTGGACACAGAGTTAACCTTCACCTCCATGGACAGCTGTGAGTCCAAAATGACTCCCAGGCTACGCACCTGGTCCTTCAGGGGCACAGTTACCCCATTCAGGACCAGGGAGTCTCCCACACCCACCCGCCCCCTGTCCCCCCAAAACAGTACTTCTGTCTTGTCAGGATTCAACCTCAATCTATGAATTTGGGAGTTCCTGGTTTGAATCCTGCTTTTCCCATGGACCCACCAAATGACCTTAGGCAAGTCACTGTTAAGTACAGTAATTTAATTCACTGAAATTGCAAATGCTTGTATGTATTACTATGTGTTTAAATTTGATTGGTTGGCAACTGAATTCTAGAAAGTTCTCTAGTAGTTCTTATGTGATTGGCTAACTTGGTCACATGGGTATCTAGTGAAGGAGAGACTCCATTTTATGTGAAGCAAGATGACTGTGTTTTAGATTCCACCGTGAACACTGCCAAGTTGAATTGAGTCTTTGTTTCCTGGATGCCCACCTCCATTCTGATCCCTTTTGTTAATAATAATAATAATAATAATAATATAAAATTTATATATTATATAATAACAATATTTGTCAAGCATGTAAAACTGAATGTGCACAAGTTAAATGTGTATAAATTGTCATCTTATTATATATATTAATACATATATTAAATATGTGACTGACAAGTGACTGTCCTTGATTTGTTTGCTCTGAAGAGAAAAACAAAATTGAACTGCAGTTTTGTTCCCGGCATTTCATGTTTATTTTCTTCCCACTGAGAGCTCAATATCTTCAAACTACTGTTGAAATAAGCTGCAGCATTTTCTTTAGAATAAATATTTCTTTATAATTTACAGTCCATCTGCCAATGTGAAAGGATCATTTCATTTTAGGCTTTGCTTGTCAAGATGACAAAAAATGTCATCCTGTTTTGTTTGCCAAAGACAAGATTATATACAAGTCCTATTCAGCGAAAATAAAATTAAAATATGGAGCTTAAGGATGAGGCGGCTAATGTCTGTTGCTCATATGTATTGGCTGGGGGGGGGGATTGCTCCACTTTAAAACTGGCAGTAGTGGAATGGTTTTTGCAAAAATGTGAATTCTGTACTTCATACACACAGGATATACATGTCTGTGTCTAGTACAATGGTGTCTTTTAGGAACAAGGAATTCTGTGTTTTCAACAACTGAAATAAATATTAATCCAGTTTCTGCTAATTCAAGTGACATTTTCCCCCAGACAGTATAAATGATTAAGAACAGGAGTGGGCAAACTTTCCTTTTCCTTTTAAGTGTTTCATTCCCTCAGAGATAATGTTTCATTGGTGGCCAGGGTCAAAACGCCTGAACGTGGGATCAAGCAGACATCTTTGTGATTTCTGTGATTGTGGCTGCTGAAGAAATGGAAGCGGTGACCACTAAAATGCCTGGTGTTCCATGATGCCAGTCTTTAGGCACTTGCAGATGAATTCGCGTGGATAAATGCAGTAGTGTAAACCAAAGTGGGTTCTCCTTCATGGAGATGGGGCCCAGCAAGACATTCCTCTGTTGCTGGGTGGGATCGGATAGATAGCCAAGGCATGTGATTGGGCCCTGTGGGTTGTTGGGGAGATTTGTATGTTGCAATGTTTGAAGGACAGCCCAGAGGCTATATATTCCTCCTGCACGCAGCGTGGGGCCTCTCTTCGCTGTGTGCATTTGGATCACCCGCCCTCCCTCCCTATAATTTAGGCTTGCGTGTTGACCTTGCTATGCCTGTCATGGGGTCGTCTGCTTTTGGGGCAGGGGCCTGGTAGGAATTTTTCCACTTGGCTGATTGGCTGGTGCCATTTGGTTTTCGCCTACTGCGTAGCAATTAGTCACAACTTGTAAGGTTGGCGGTTAGGCATTGGTTATTAAATTGGTTGGTGGAGGGGATATGGTTGGCTGTGCCTGCCCCTCCAATGCTGCTGCTGCGCGGGGAATTCCGTTAAGGAATTCAGGGGCTCACCAAGCTTTTGCCCGTACCCCCTGGTCAGGGGCTAGGGCCACGCTTGAGTCTCTGGGAACATTAGGGGAGAGATGAGGGCTAGACACCCGACCCCTATTCTCTCCCCAAAGTGTTTTCCCTTTACTGACTTCCGTAAGGCGTGCAGTTGTCAGTCTGTCCCCAGGAGGGGACAGATAGTCAGAACCAATGCCTAAGCAACCACTCACATTTTGTATTTTAATAAAGTTGTGGCCAAAAATATGTCAAAAACCTTAAACTTAAGTTTCTGTGTGAAGTGTGTGTTATTTGAGGGGTGGCTTGGGGACCTCGACACGCAAATCAAGTTCAGTTGTAAACTCACACATTTTAAGAATGCTGAGCTGAAAATTCCCCTGCCCCATTTTCCTCCCAGTTCATAGGCTGCAAAGGTGGGGAGCATTTTTAAAACTTGAGGATGGCAGTAGTTTTAGGAAATCTTCTGCATGCTCCCCATGTCCTGAATTCAGACCAAAAAAAGTTCTCAATAGAACTTTTGGCTCAGATTGTCTGTTTTATTATACTTCTTCCTTCCATCTTTAACTGTATGCATCTGATGTTTTCTGTTTTGGCATTTCCCATATTTTTATTATCCACTCATCGGGGAAGATACACCGGGAGTAGGGGAAAAGAAGAGCCACATTCTCAAACTTTCTTAACGAAAATGAATGATTCATTGAGAATTTATATTCTCCTCATTGGAATTCCAGGCTGGCCTGCCATCCAGCCAAGGAATTGTCTCTGGTAGTCACCCTCTAAAACAATAAGGATGGAGAATTTATGGAGTTTTGTGAGGTGTCATTAGGGTTCAGTTTAATGGTGATCAGTTCATATATCATGGAAAGCATTTGCTCCTTTTCCACTCCTCCCCCACACACATTTCAAGAGCCATTTCCTTCCAGAGATACAGGCAAACTTCCATAGCTTGTGACATTATGTCATTTCGAGTGTGCCATTCTCCCATTACAGGCTGTGGACATCCAGATACACAGCAGGGGGAGGGGGAAACAAATGAAACAAAAGATGTGTTTCAGAAATTATGAAAGATTCAAAATCCCTCAGAAGACCATTATATTGCAAATGGCAATTCAAGGGACACAGCAGCCATTAAAATAGGTGGTTTTCAATGTGCCGAGTTAACTTAGCAAGCCTGTAATATGCCATCTGTTTGTCAAGCTGCTGCTCTCTAGATGGTTTGGAGTAAAACTCTCATAGGCCCCAGCCCTACCTAATGGGAGTTGTAGTCCTAGTCTGGAGGGCACCAGGTTGGCAAAGCCTATAGGATACCATAGTGGCAATACAGTAAAATATTTGTCAGTGTTCTGCTTATCTCTTCTGAGACACAATGCCACCCAAACCAGGCCTGATATACTGTGTTGTTCTGTTTTATGGAGTGTGCTATAAATGTATTGCTTGTATACCACAATATGGCAAGGAGGCAGATAATTAAGAATTGGGACGTGAGCGCTGTGTAGGCATTGTTGAACTGAGCAGCTGTAGTGCTGCTGCAGATGAAAATAGCATAAAAAACTATATGAAGAAGATTGGTAGCATCAGCCAGCTTGACTCAGGAATAGTGTTCTTTGTGGACTTCTTTTGAAAAATCATGGTAGGATTGTCAGAGCAGGGGCTCAGGAAGGAGGGAACCCATGTTTTAAAATCATCTATGAGAGGACTGTACGGTCTCACTGCCAACATACACCCTGCCAGTGATGCGTTTAGTGGCTGTGATAATTTGCTTAATGCGCATACTGCTCTAATTCTGTGGTGAAGTGTGAGAATACAAACTCAGGAAGACAACAAGTTGGAAATAAAAATGGCCACAACTTTATTGATTACAGGTGTAGGTGGAACTTTGGCTCAGGCATTGGGTGTATATGTATTCTAGCCTCCTGGTGGAGGGCTTGAACCACACCAGGGTAGTGCCAAGCATTATGGTGGACTTTCAACCTACTGGAAATAGTTGTTTGGTGGACACAACAGTGCGTCCTGTTCTGGTCTATATGCCTGAATGTAAATTTGTCCAAGCCTGGGATACCTTTGCAAAATAAACTGTGTGTGTTGTAACTGGGCAGAGGCTGATAATCAGACCTAGTGCCAGATTTGATGGGGCGCTTGGACAGTGTGCCCTCTAGTACAGCATCTCCCTGGTGTGCCCCCATTGCTTACAAGGGATGGGGCCATGATGGCAAATAATATGGGTGATGGTGGCATGGAAAATCTAGCCACCCAGTGATTCTTCAGCCTAACACTATAAATAGATGTGTACATTTAGGTGTGTGTGTAAAAATAGCATGGCTATGGAAAGTGCTCCACTATGAGAAGAAGTAAGTGTGTGTGTGTGTGTGTGTGTGTGTGTGTGTGTGTGTGTGTGTGTATGTGTGTGTGTGTGTGTGTGTGTGCCCCCCATCAGTCCTGGTGGTATTACAATAATGTGTGCAACAGTTTCCACATTACTTTGATGGTCTAAGACAAGTTCCTGCATTTCTCTGACAGCTACAGAGCAGCCTGAGATAATAACTTCAAAAGAATGATTATATCAAATATACCTGTGATGTTTGTACTTCGGTGCACTGCTGTGTTTAAAAGCTGCCTAAGTTTCAGAGACCTCAAGAAAAAGTTTATCTTCATTTCAGCACCTGGAACCTCCAGGGCTTCACTACTGAAAAGAATTGCCACCGGGTTATTAGAAACACAACAATATTGCATCTTGAAAAATAAATCAATACGTAGAAACACTCTTTACTCGTAACTACAGAATATGCAAAAGTCCAGCACCTGAAATCTTAATTGTTGCCTTATCGCACAAGGCCCTTATACTAATGTCTCCCCATCGACATTATTGTTAGAAACTTGCAGATGGTTTGCAAATTCTAAACTCTGTAAAATCATAGCAATGTGAATCTTCCTGTATTCCATAGTTCGAGACTACCTTCAAGCACCTCCTTTTTGGCCTTTCCATTTATCCTTGTTCAGGTCCTGCATCCCTCTTTCAGGGGTCATTTTGAAACCTATTCTAAATTAAAAACCACGACAATGCAACCTGCTGAAGTAAACCATGTAGACTTCAGTGTGACTTATTCCCAGTATGGCCTCTGTATATGATTGTAGCCTAAGAACCCTTCAACTTCATCTGCTCATGGGATCTGCTCCCTAAGAATAATAAAAATATAAAACTTCCTTCATCCTATTTCCTCACACTTCCCCATATTTCTTACCCTATGGTATATTCAAGTATACAGATATTCATTCTTCAATGCTTCATTCTTATTCCCACTCTCTTGGGAATAATCCCACTGAACTCATTGAGGCTTGCTTCTGAGTAAACATGCATAGGGTTGTGTCAGAAAGCCATGTATGGCAGTCTGTAACAGGCAGAGATATTGTATTTATTTGGATGTTATTTGAAGAATGCTATGGAAGTTCTCCGCCATCCTTAGAATACATAAATCAATATCTTAGTGGCTTAAGGGCATGTTGTACAAAGTCTGGATTTACTGACTTTCTTGTTTTCAATAGTTTATTCTAAAAATGGGCAAAGTCTCCTTGGCTCAAACTGGAGGAGGATTGGCAATTATAAGCCGCATCTGTGAACGTTGAAGGAGGGAGAGAGAGATTTATATTGGCTCATAATTATTACAAACATGCAAATCCCTTCTTGGAAGCATGCATGCTCACAGCATGTCTCCTGAGAATTGAGCCGGGTATGTTGAGAACTAGTGCTCCTTGGCAGCCCCCCCCCTTTTAATGTACTTTCTGCATGATGGATTTGTTTGGTCCGTTTAATTCATGACAGAGTTGGCTGCCTTTAGTGTAATGAACTGATTGTATTGATTATTGGCATTTGTCTGTTAACCAGGATTTGTTTTGGAAAAGATTGCTTTCTGGTAGTTGTTTTTATCTTCTGACTTGTTACCTGGGATTTAGTGGGCCAGTGAAGATGATGTTGCACAAGTCATGGCACACACACTTTAATAAAACAACAACAACAACAACAACAACAACAAATTAATAATTAAATTTGCACACCACCCTTCATCCATAGATATCAGGATGCCTCATAATATAAAAACACAAAATACATAATAGAAAACAAAAAAATGTATTTATTTTTTAAAAAGAAATTGCCTCTACTGCAATTGTTTTGATAATTTATTCATACTCCTTATATACTGCTATATTGTATCTATATTTATAGTGAACTACCTCTGAGCGTTTCCGTGCGCTGCTCTGGTTCGCCAGAAGCGGCTTAGTCATGCTGGCCACATGACCCAGAAGCTGTACGCCGGCTTCCTCGGCCAATAAAGCGAGATGAGTGCCGCAACCCCAGAGGCGTCCACGACTGGACCTAATGATCAGGGGTCCCTTTACCTCTGAGCACAGAGTAACTGCAGAAAAGGGATTTATTTCTTTATTACAGCATAAAGGTGTCATGGATCAGAACAGGAGAAGGAGATCCACCATAAGCTCAAAAAAGGAAAAGCAACTGTTCATGAGACAAGTATTTCTTTCCCAGCCGAATGGTTAAACTGAGGTGGTTTACTTCTGATGGCTGCAAATTTCCTAAGCTTCTGTCAAGAGGAAAGGAAGTTATGCTTTGCATTTTCCTTTAATGAATGGTGAGAAATAAATCTGAGATGAATGGTGCCCGAGATTAATCAAGCAGTTTATGAAAGACCTCAGACCAAGGTGGGTTACTTCTGAAGCACCAAATCAGAGTCCACACTGAATCTTGTGATTGGTGCACACCCTTCTCTATTGCCCTTCTCAAGGGCATGCTAATTTTTGTGTGTGGATGAATTTTGTGTAT
Source organism: Darevskia mixta (assembly GCA_034641385.1). NCBI lineage: Eukaryota > Metazoa > Chordata > Lepidosauria > Squamata > Lacertidae > Darevskia > Darevskia mixta. The sequence continues at coordinate 7,699,136 of JAWWNH010000105.1, forward strand.
GGGAAAACATTCCAGCATGCTATTCCCTTACTTGTTATATGAAGTGATGCAGTCCAAGAGCTGTGTCCCACACAACTTGCCCATCCAGTGTCATTTAGTTGTGCTTCAGGAAGTGCTGGCTTCAGCCAGGATGTTGCACTGTGACGCCCCCCTTCTTGGGTGGCAGTGTGATGTCCTGACTTATGATGATGGTGAAGTGATCTTGGTGTCCCACTGGAACTACCAAATGACTTGGAGTCCTGTAAAAGCTGCTGTTGGGGACCTTATTTTTAAAAACTCATTTGGTCATTTTAAGAGATTGTTTGTGCCTGGTGCACATTTTTTAAAAGCATTTATACTAAGCATTTAAAAGCATGCTGCTTCAAATTATCATTCTGGAACAAGGCATACCTTGCAGTTCAATCTCCTAGAAATACTGTAGGTAGGCCAAACAATGCCTAATGCTGTTACTTCCAAACACTAGAAACGCTTCTGTCTCTCACTCTTTCTGTTCTGGAAAACCCCAAAAAGAAGAAAGGCAAAAAACCATAAAAGTAACTTTATTGCACTATAGAACTATCTTTCAAGATTACTTTGCAGCACTCTATAAATATGTATAGAGTAATAATTGTGTAGAGGACTCATTCCTCTTTGAATCAGAGTAAGCTATTTCCCAGAAGCTTATAATGAAAATGCATGTAACTTCTCATGTACTCTCTGAGGAGCAACAGGTTACATCCCTCTAAGGTCTTTCCCCTAGTTTCTGACTCTAGATTTTTGTTGTCCTCCCTGTTAGGTGACCTGGTAGGAAACAGCAAACACTCCCTCACTTTTTGGGGGTTACTTGATGACCAAAGCATGGCATGTTCATGGTTCAACTTACCACCATATTGCAAGGTTGTATGAGCATGTAAGTGAGAGGAAAGTGTGGACTTCAGGGTTGTGAGAAAGCATGGAGTGGAAACAACCAATCTTATAGAGTGGGTGAAAGAGAGCCATCCCACACTGTCTATGATTGGAATGCATAATTGAACCTACTGTACTTTTATTTTATTTTGCAAACCCCCGTGGAAATCCCTGTGGTGTTGCTCATTAAGCCCACATTCTCATTCAGTGCCTCAGAATGTATAATTTCAAACTGTGTGTGGTTGTGGCAAGGGAGTTCCGGGGGGGGGGGGGATAGACTCATTTCAGTTGTGTATCTGAATATTGTTATGAGTTTGTGGGTGCCAGACTCCCATAAGTTCCTGGGTCCAGTAGGTGTTAAGCTGGGTGCCAGACATTGAACCCCTGGATTCAGCAAGTGTTAAAATATAAGCCAGGCTAGTTTCCTGATGAGGTGACAAGCCATTAAGAAAACTAAGGGAAGGCCCATTAAAAGAGCTAAGGAGAAGGGCCTCTGTGCCAGACAGAAATAAATGGGCCCCTCCTTCAGCTCTTACATAGGTAAGAAGACAAAACCAGAGTGGAAAGTTGGCTGTGATGTGACCCAGAAGGAAAAAAGGTTGCAGGCTGGTAAAGGCAGAAGGCTGGAGAGAGAATCTGAGCACGGTAGTTGATTTCTGCTTGAATCCAAGACAGCGACTGTAGGAGAAACTAGACCCTCTTGGGGTGTTAATGCTGTGAACCCCTCTGTCATAGGCTCAGGTTGTTCTATATGTGTAAATAAACCATATATCATAAAGACACCACAGTCTCTGCTCCGCCTCATTCCCTAAAGGAAGAATGTACCCTGGGTAAGTGCCTGGAACCCCTGGAATCTTGCAGCACTCAGAGATTGGGGTGGCATACAACAATATATTTCAGCCAAGATTCATCACGGACTCAAGAGCTAGAATCAGGAAATTTGCATTCTGAAGCTATTGTTGACCAGGATTGCTTAGAGCTCAGAAATGCGTCTCCGAATTCCAGAGGAGTGTGCAAAGCAGCCTCTGAGATCACTGTGCAGTATGAAGCAACAGTGTTGGCTAAGTATTATTATAAATTCTAGGTATCTGGTCTTCTGCCTTTGTGCAATCAACAGAATTGTCAGGCTCCAATTGACATACTTTCCCACTCATGCCATCAGCCTCAAAGTTAGGAGAACACACGCTCCAAATCCAGATTTCAGTAAAGCTGTATGTGAGCTTGATCTCCCCTTGAAAAAGTTTCCTGTTCAGTAACTTTTATATACCGATGCCAAAGAAAGAAAAGAAAACTGCATCCAACCATATGTTGGGCAATTTAACATCAACTAGACTGGAAAACTTGAGTAATATGGTGCATTACTGATTAACTCTTTGTTTATTGCAAAATTTAGACACCTATTTCACCTATATTAGGGAAGAAGCTGATGCCTAGTAATTTCACTTCTATAATGAATGAAAACAAGATATGTGGAAATGCTATTAGCATCCTGTAAAAAAATGTGGCCAGAATTCTGAAACTGATCTTGCTTCCATAGTAACTAGAAATGTTCCGATGCCTGCCTGCCTAGGAGCATACTCTTGCAGAACAAATGCATCCTGGTTTTTCAACCCTATACCTATCTGTCTATCTGTCCACCCACCCACCAACCCATCAATCTTTTTTACTTGACTATAGGACTGATTGGGGTCAAATGCACTCCCCTGCATAATTTTTTGAATATTGATAACAATGCATAATATATAAAGCAATATAGCCATCATTTGCTAACAAGAACTCCCTTTATATAATGTTACTATTGCTGACAATGTTGTGTGTAGAATGATAAACTACTGCCTGCGATAGTGACATCATGTAAACGGAGCAATACTACATGGCACACAAACACACACTGCCAATACTATACAATATATACTGTTTATACAGTTCTGTTTTGTTTTTGTTTTTTAAAAAAAGATATCCCACATTTCAACACATTGTCTTAAACTAATCATCTTTCTGTTTATAAGGAATTCAGTATCAGTATTAAAACTAGACAGGGAATTTGGTGATGTGAGCTATTGCCCTGAGGCCTATTTTCACTCTCAGCAGTATACCAACTTAGAAGCACAGTAATATTTTCTTCTTCCGCTTCTGTGGCGCCTGAAGTAATTTCCTCTTAATTGATGCTATGGCTGTTCCATGTCTTCCCAGGAAAAGGGTACATATGTTTTAGGATCACCGATATATATTTTCTCCAGTTCCTGTTTTGTACCTGACACGAGTTTTTGAGAATTGAATGCCTGGCATTCCCTGCTCATATTCCCTCAATAGCAACACTACTACTGATTTTATCGGAGATGCTGGTCATAAGGTGTTTGTGCCGGAGGAGATGTGGAGGCTTTTTGCCTCCCTGCCAGCTTCAGGTTCAGTGGGATCTTAATCACCAGCATCAGACTCAGAGGCAGAACCTGCTCCAGGTTCTCAAATGGAGGGCTCTAGTTTGGCATCTTACTTAGGCTTCTAACTTGGGCTGGATGTACACTGACCTGTTTAATGTTATTTCCCTCTATTAGAACGATATTAGATATGTTGTTCTAAAAGTCACAGGGCATACTTGTTCATTAAAACATTTTTACCCTTTTCCCTGTCAAATGTAATACCTGGCCACACCATTTCCCAACACTCTGTTTCTTTACCTGCTGCTGGTCACTGGTTGCGCTGCCCTACCCCCTGGTATCTCATTTTAATTCTTCCTCTCTCTGTCCCTCGGTTCCTCCCTGTCTTTTGTTATTTGCACCTATAGCAGCTATATCACCAATATAGCAGCATATAGCAGTTAAAAATTAAGCGATAAAAAGGCAAGGTAATTGAAGTGTAGGTTCCCATGAGGCAAGGCACAGTCATAACAACAATAACCTTTATTGAACTAACAGAACTGGACAGCAGGGGCAAATCAACTGCTTATAAGCATTTCTGAAGGCCTGCGCTACTCCCACTCCGAACGTGATTGGCTGCCTAAACGTCCAAGCTGCGAATCATGACTCAGAGTTTAAGGGCCAATGGCAGAGGCCCAAATCCTGAAATGTTCTGTGATTGGATATCATGTATCTAACCAGAACACAGGGGCTCAGAATCCTTAGTCCAGACTCAAGCTCAGGCAAACACAGACCACTGAATACATAACAGTAATAACACATTATGAAAGTAAAAAGTAGAACGTAATGCATCCATCTATCTTAACAAAACCATTCCTTAACCCTTCCATAGTGTTAATAACCATGAGTGTGTAGATCCGCCCTTGGTTGAAACCCACCCTGGGACCTGCTAATAATAAATATAACCAACCTTATCCTTTCCATTGACAGATATAAACAAATGACCTATTCATGCATTAATCATATGAATGCATTGCACCAAGCCCTGCCCTTCTGACCCTAGTCTGAAGCTGGCTGTACTTTCCCAGGTTCCTTCAGAGTATAGGGAGCCTTGTTTGAATGGATCACCTGGAAGAGCTTCCATGTCTACAACTGATTCCCCCATCAGACCTTTTTCCAAGCGTGCAGAGGTTGGAGAGGCAGCCCTGGGCAGATGTGCCTTACTCCCTTTTCTTCGTGCATTAGCCATCCATGTGGCTAGCACGCAATCTGGTGTGTCTAAAACGCTTGTTTTGTTCCATATAATTTAGATTTAATTTTACAAATGAACAAACGTTATTAAAGATTGAAGAGGCTTCCTAAGCATTTCTCGTGAAAGAGGTCTTTATTGTGTATCTTCTCCTTTGTAGACAGCAATAGAATCCATTGTCCATTCCCCAGGGTAAATAGAAGCTATTGGAGCCTGCTGAATATTTATGATTTTCAATGTGCTAATTTTTGTATTGCTCTTGGAAGCCTTTCTTCTTCTTCTTCTTCTTCCTTGAACACTCTTGTGTCAGTTGACATTTCATCTGATTTTCCATTTCCATTTTTTTCCCTTTCCCTTTGCAGTTTCTGAGGTGGCTAGTGCCTTCCTTTTGATGTAAGGAATAATAATAGGTTGTAAGTAGAATTTTATTTTGGGTTTATTAATATGGATGATGCTTTTAGTTACCTTCATTCTTTCTCCTCTGTCCCTTGAAATTTACTTTTGTAGTTATCTTTAGGCAGGCAAAAGACAGGCATTGTGATTATCAGTTCTTTAAAGTGGATACAAAGAGTAAGTGAAAAGACTTAAGCTTCAAATCCGAAGGTAAGAACATATAAAGGAACAATGTAAAAATGATAAAGAAGTTTATTTAGCATTGTGGTTAGGGAAATTGAAATCCCAAGTTAAATCTGTAAATAAAAATGAGGTTAAAATATATATGTTAGCAATGGAAGATTTCCAATGCTGGAGATGAGAAGTTGTCAAATAGAGAAAAAGGAGAAATAAGGAAATATACCAGTGGGGTGGTTTTATCTTCTGTCACGGTAAGGAATTATTTATTATTTATTTCCAGTATTCATTTGATGCATTTCCCTGTATGTTTCAGATGATGTAACAGCCAAGTATAACAATCAAATGAAACAACATTTATTTAAAAAATAAACATTAAAATGTGTTTAAAGTTGCCTAAATTCACTAAGAAAATAACAAAAATGTGAATAATAAGCTCGCAATAAAATCAGCAAGAGTGCAGAACTGAAAAGTCATTGTAAACAAAGGATAGAATAGCAGTGCCTTGCAAGTTTCCTTATGGAGGCTCTTCAATAGCTCAGGGGTCTCAACAGAAAACAGGAGTAACTGAGAAGTCCTAGGCATGTATATGCAGGAGCAAGTAGCATCCATTTCAGTGAGACTTACTCCCTAGTAAGTGGGTTTGGGATTGCAGACCGAAGCTGCAATTCTAACTATCTGGGAGTCAAGCCCATTGAAGACACTTGCATTTGCTTCTGAGTAAGATACATAGGGACACGGGTGGCGGGAGGGACACAGGTGGCACTGTGGTCTAAACCACTGAGCCTAGGGCTTGCTGATCAGAAGGTCAGCGGTTCGAATCCCCGCGATGGGGTGAGCTCCCGTTGTCGTTCCCAGCTCCTGCCCACCTAGCAGTTCGAAAGCACGTCAAAGTGCAAGTAGATAAATAGGTACAGCTCTGGCGGGAAGGTAAACGGCGTTTCCATGTGCTGCTCTGGTTCGCCAGAAGTGGCTTAGTCATGCTGGCCACATGACCCGGAAGCTGTCTGCGGACAAACGCCGGCTCCCTCGGACTATAGAGCGAGATGAGCGCCGCAACCCCAGAGTCATCCGCGACTGGACTTAACTGTCAGGGGTAATTTTACCTTTTTAAGATACATAGGTCCTGAGAATCTCAGTCTTCATGAGAGCTATGTACTCTGCTTTGGATCTCAAAGATCCATATGTCCAGGAGGAAGAGAAGCAAGCACCAAATTTTATTTAGACATCTCTGGGGTCACCTTATCCTGTAATTTTCCATACATGTATCAGTACTAATAGTAGCTACTAAAAAGTCTAGGAGAACAAGTACAATTAGCTATCACATATAACTGTATATGAAATACAAGCCTATCATAGTTAGGCATATTTATGTCCCATGGATGTCAAATGAGAGTTTTAAGCATATGGTTAACAGTATCTTATTGACATGAATGGGAGAGAAAAGGGCTTAACTATAGCTATATCATACCTATGTCTTAGATATCACAAAAAGGGATAGTGGGTTCTTGAAAAATTAGTGATTTTTTTTTTTAAAAAAACCTGAACTTTCAAACATATTGATGTATTACTTTTTGATCCTCAACAGTTTTGCAATTTAATTCATTTAATTTAATTCATATGTTAGAACCTAAACTTTAATATAAAAATAGTATAATGTATAAGAAAAGGCTATATAAATATTGTATAATCTTGTAATATTAGCTTATAATGCAATATAATACAACAGCAGTGAAAAAGCCTCCAGATTGTATTCTCATTTCATATACTTAATAAAAGGGGATCAAAGGTTCTCAAATTGTTCATTACTTTGTCTCCTTTATCTTAACCTTATCATGCCAGCAAATTTTGTCATTGTGGCAACAGACCATCTTTTATTAAGCCATTCTCTTTCAGATGAAACTATCTCTGTGTGCCATTTGACTGCTATCAACACTTTTTGCTGCAGTTAATAAGATTCCAACTAAATTATGATGTTCTACTCTTTAAGATGTCCTAAAAGAAGGTGATACCAAATCATTTTCTCCTTATGTATGATAATTTCCCCAAACATTCTTGATCTTCTTGCATGTCCACCATACGTGCATATAAGCCGCCCTATTTGCCCTTCATTTCTAGCACATTTTTACATTTAGGTATATATTTTTTGCCAGCTGCTGTTTGGATGAATATCAGCTGTATAACATTTCCTTTCTTATTAAGAACTAGTAACATGCATAAATGCTGCTTTCAGAAATATCTGCAACCTAGTGGGAAAGTCAAATGCCCAATATGTTGCAGGCTATAGGACTATATATCATAAAGTAGATATGCCTCTTTGTGCTTAAAAACAAAGCCCCACCTCTTTTTAAAAATGTTCACTTGTTCAGTGTACTTCCTGCATGTAGATATGTCATCTTCTTCTTTCTTTGGCAAACACTCGTAGCCGAGCAAGATTGTCTTCCATGAAAACGGTCTTAACACTGAGTCTGTAAGTGATTGTGGAGGCCAATTCTGGATCCACACGTCCTTCCACAGTGAGGACATAGGTTTCTGGGTGGGTGCTGATCATGGTGAGGGTTGGTCAAATGTGCCTTCTGCTTAGCACGTTTCTCCTTTTCGCTCTGCGTTCGTGCTTCTTCAAAGTCCAGGTGGCGCTGTCAGTTAAACCACAGAGTCTAGGGCTTGCCGATCGGAAGGTCGGCGGTTCGAATCCCCGCGACAGGGTGAGCTCCTGTTGCTCGGTCCCAGCTCCTGCCAACCTAGCAATTTGAAAGCACTTCAAAGTGCAAGTAGATAAATAAGTACCGCTCTGGCGGGAAGGTAAACGGCGTTTCCGTGCGCTGCTCTGGTTCGCCAGAAGCGGCTTAGTCATGCTGGCCACATGACCCGGAAGCTGTACGCCGGCTCCCTCAGCCAATAAAGCGAGATGAGCGCCGCACCCCCAGAGTCAGTCACAACTGGACCTAATGGTCAGGGGTCCCTTTACCTTTATAATACATTTTTAAAGATTTGCCTTGAGAGCATCTTTTGTTATCCACCGGTATTTTGCTTTCCATTCTTAAGTTGGGAATAGAGTAGTTGCTTTGGAAGGCGATAATCAGGCATCTGAATAACATGACCAGATGTTTCATAACTAACCCCAAAACAAGCATTCTCTCTTTAAAAAAACAACAACAATTCCAACCTTTCATTCATCTACTAGGCATGACTACCAGGTATTTTTAAAACACTCTTATTCTCACATGTCACTCTTTAATTGTGAAGGCTGCCAATGCTTTCTTCCAGCATGACATCCACACCATACATTCAAAGCACTTGAACAGTCTTGGCTTCCTCAAAAGAATCGTGGGAATTGCAACTCTCTGAGGGGCTCTCAGCGTCCTTAGCAAACCACAGTTCCCATGATTCTTTGGGGGAAACCATAACTGTTAAAGTGGTATAAGAGTGTTTTAAATGTATGGTGCGGATGTAACTCAGTACCTTTTTTCACTATTGCCTTGTATTGTTAGTGAGTGCTTGTGTATAATGTGGTTGTACAATTGTCATCAGTACCTATTGGATACTGCCGGTGTGTCGCTGATGATGGGTGATGCAAAAATTTATTGTTGCATCCAATGGTGTCCGTCACCCTGATGAAAGGCCCTTTGATCCAATGGAGGCTTCCATCAAAACAGTCTCCCACCCCAGAGAACTGGAGGGAGTCTACCTCTTCTTTTTCCTGTGCTTTTTTTTTTTAATAAAAAAATCTTGTTTTTCTTTGAATGAAGCATGCATTCCATTATTGGAAATCTCCCATTTCACTTTTGCTTTGTTTGTTTGTTTACTCACAACAGCTTTCTCTTGGCACTGAGGTGATTTCCCACCCTATACCAACACATCTTTCCTCACCCCTACAATATGTTTAAAAAGTTGTTACATTGGGCCTGGTGTACTGGCAAAACTGCAAATGATGGTGCTGCCATCATTCTGATTTTCACACACACACACACACACACACACACACACACACACACACACTGTGCAAGCTTTACAGTCTCACTTAATTTCCTCCATCAGAGATATGATAAAAGTTTGTACTTAACGCTACCACGTTGAAGTGTCAGATCTAAACTTAACTTACATTAATATAAATGAGGAGACTTCTGTCCTTGCCCAAAGTGACAATGTCATCGCCTGCAGCTTACATCTATCATTACTATCAGTTAATTAGACCACAGGAAAGCTTTAAATGCCCTCACTCTAATCTGTCATTCTGGACCTCTTCCAACATCAACACAACTGTCAATCACTTCAACCCCACTAGCAATGTTTACTAAAATAAAAAAAAATCGCCCACATCCCTACGATAAGTATATCTTCCATGGGGTCAATAGGGAAAGGTAGCAAGCCATTCTTGTGTGTCAACATTTTAGATGATGTTTCATAAACTGATCTCTCAAGTTCCTTTCTAATCCCTTCTTCAATGCTGAGATGATATAATCTTCCCGATAGAGAGGTCAAAAACACCACGGTAGCTTTGCGCTTTATGAAATCTTAGGAATTTCTGTAAAACAATAGAGAAAGTATATAATGTTTCCTCGGCTAGGATATGGAAGCGATTTATTGTTGCTGTGATATATTTGTATGTCAACAAAGCATTTTTATTATGGAACATGGCAGACCAAATCATAGTCAGTGACTTTTTGCAGGAGGAAATGGCAGCATTTTATTTATGTTAAGAATGCGTTTAAAACAATGACTTCTATCGATCAGTTAATATTTAGGGGCAGGGGAAGACAGAGCATTTTTTTTAAAAAAAAGCATAGGGTAGCCAAAATGTCTGCCCCTATTTCTCTTTCACCCTGCATAATATAGATGAGGCCAGAGGAAGGAGGATCACAGGATCCTAGCACTTCTCAATAAAGTTGCTTGTCCCCTTGCCTTCCTAAGAGATGGGGCTTCTATGGTTATCTGAATGACAAACACTTTCCAGATATTAATCACAACAGAATCGTAAAGTGGAAAGTAATGAAAGGCTTCAGTACCAGGTATGCTAAGTAAGGTTGCAATACTAGGCATGCTGAGAGTTCTCTCCATCAAAATCAATGGAATGTGAAATATAATAATAATTTATTATTTGTACCCTGCCCATCTGGCCGGGTCCCCCCAGCCACTCTGGGCGGCCTCCAACAGATATTAAAATACATTAAAATACCACAGGTTAAAAACTTCCCTAAACAGGGCTGCCTTCAGGTATTTTCTGAATGTCAGATAGTTGTTTATCTCTTTGACCTCTGCTGGGAGGGCGTTCCACAGGGCGGGCGCCACTACCGAAAAGGCCCTCTGCTGGTTCCCTGTAGCTCTGCTTCTCGCAGTGAGGGAACCGCCAGAAGGCCCTCGGTGCTGGATCTCAGTGTCCGGGCTGAACGATGGGGGTGGAGACGCTCCTTCAGGTATACAGAACCGGGGCCATTTAGGGCTTTAAAGGTCAGCACCAACACTTTGAATTGTGCTCGGAAATGTACTGGGAGACAATGTAGTTCTCTCAGGACTGGTGTTATGTGGTCCCGGCAGCCACTCCCAGTCACCAGTCTAGCTGCCGCATTCTGGATTAATTGCAGTTTCCAGGTCACCTTCAAAGGTAGCCCCACGTAGAGCGCATTGCAGTAGTCCAAGCGGGAGATAACTAGAGCATGCACCACTCTGGTGAGACAGTCTGCGGGCAGGTAGGGTCTTAGCCTGTGCACCAGATGGAGCTGGTAGACAGCTGCCCTGGATACAGAATTGACCTGCGCCTCCATGGACAGCTGTGAGTCCAAAATGAGTCCCAGGCTGCGCACCTGGTCCTTCAGGGGCACAGTTACCCCATTCAGGACCAGGGAGTCCCCCACACCCGCTCGCACCCTGTCCCCCCAAAACAGTACTTCTGTCTTGTCAGGATTCAACCTCAATCTGTTAGCCGCCAGATTGAATATGCCTCTAAGTGGGGAACTTCTGGGCCATGGGCCTAATTAGGGCTAGCATGTCCCTGTTTGACCCATGAGAACATTGTCCACAAACTCGAATCATCTATCCGCATCTGACATCATACTGTATGTGATATCAGGTGTGGGGCATGTGTGGACCCTGCTACGAAGGAACAACCAGTAGTGAGCTCTCAATTGTTTCTTTGCAAATCATGCTTGTGTCAACCCTAGTGGGCTGATCTGTGCAGACAGGGAGCCTCACTGGGAATGGGAACTCCCACCAAGAGGGCTTGCTTTCTTCATTCAAACCAATTATTCCAAAAGGAGCATTTCCTCGTCTGCAGATCTATGCAGAGCAAAACATGTTCTATTTGTAGAATGAAGCCCAACCTCCACCTTGCTCCTTCTGTCCTCTCCCACCTGCTGTAAATACTGTTTTTTCATTGCTTCTTTAAAGGAACAGAATTTCTTCAAGGAAATGCGGTCTAGGTATATCTGTCTATGGGTTGGCTGGCATTAGTGTATCAGGATGCGACCATATTAGGAGAGCCGTCAGCAGGAACAGAGTTGCACATGGGAAAAGGGAATCTTCATTTCCATGAATATTGCCACCAGGGTGGGGTGGGGGACTTCAGTCAGTCATGATCACAAAATGGCTGCCAGTTCCCAGCATGCTTTGTTTTGTATTAGCCCTTTTGTACAGGGTTGGAGGACACCTGCCAACTGCAGGTGTGTTCTCCTCTCTAGGGGATTGTGATCCATGTAGCAATAAATAAACCTCTGTTTTCAAATGCTGACATTAGATACCCACTTATTAAAACAGAATTAAATAACTTTGAAAAATAAAATTAGTATAATAGGCATTACATTTGAAATGTCATCAACAGATACAAGAAACATGTCCTCTGGTTTTCATTGTGTAACTCCACTAATCCCTGCCCTGCCTTTTGTGTCTTCATTACCAAACACAAATTTCCATACACTGAATAAGCAGTAGATTAGTCAAATTCTGATCATCATAAATGTATTCATGCAGCCTTCTCTAAATATTTTACTAGGGCATAAAGGAGATAGAAGCACTTCTCATCCATAAATTGCAGATTTATTGCATAGAAAAGCTTCACAGTTTTATAACCTGGCTAATAGTACCTTAAATCTTAGCTGGGGTACAACATACAATAAATTCAGTTTTGCCCGTTAGATCATGTCAGTTGCAACACAGTTTTAAGGACCATTATGAAATGATCTTAGTTAGTTCCATTACACTCTTTAGTGAAAACTCTGTGCGTAACATGAAGCGATGTTGGACTTTTCTCAAAGTTTTACTACATATTATTGCTGTACTTTTATATGATAGCGATACTGATTTTTCCATGGTTGTTTTTTTAAAAAAAATGTTTATGCACTTCATCTATTTTACACAAAATACTAAGAGATCCTACCATATTCATTGTAGATATAGATAAGTTGGTTTGAGCACCCAGAAGCTGCCTTTCTATGATGAAAACAAAACAAAAAACTGTCCTGAAACTCATGGATGAAACTCATCCAGGACACTTCCCCACAACTTGGATCATCTTCAAGGATGGCGTGGGGGGAGTGATGCCTTTTATGCCAGGGTGGCACCACGATCACCCCAGGCCTCTTTTGGCCAATCGCGATTGAGTGGTGTGATCGTGGGGGGTATAAAAGCGGCAGCTTTTAAATGTTTGACAAATTCAAGCGCAACGGTAAAGCATCTAACTTCTCCATGTATTCAGATCAGAGGTGAACACAAACAAAGTACAGTATCGTAGTGGTGCTGATAAGCCAAACACAACAACAAAAACCACCACACTCTGGCTGACACTCAAGTAACAATAGCATAAAAACTCTAATGAGGAACTGATAATATTATGATGAAACCAAATACAACCATGTAAATATTGCATGTATAACAAAAATCAACACAGTAGAACCATTCAGCAATAGATGTGATAACAAAACTCAGTGCCAACAAAAAGTTCCTACAAGGTTGGTAGTAAATGGACCGCAGCAGATGAATACAAAAATGTCAGTAGTAGGATACGATGATAGGTGAAGTCATAATCCAGTAATGTCACCATCAGTCCAAACTCAACAAGAAGGCAACTGAGAGGAAAAGGCGATGAATAAACGAAGGAGAATAGAAAACCTGTCTTCCGGATATTGTCCAGGTTTCGCACTTAATGCTTCATCAGTTCTGTGTAAACAATATCCAAATTACAATGTAACAAACAATATATAAAAAATGTACAAAATACAATATACAAATGTTGAACATACCTTCATGATACACTTTGGTTAACAAAACATGCAGATATCACAGGCACAGCTTAGTGAGACAAATAAAATGGAGACTTAAATAGAACAAACAGACCATGATATCAATTAAGATATGATATCAATTAAGATCAGAGGTGCCCCGAAGAATTCACACTCCTTGTGTCCGTGCAGAGGCAGCAGTTGCTTCCACTCACACAGACTGCCAATCTTTCTTCAAATGTGCCAAGCAAAACAAGTCCATTTCCAAAGGAAAATTCTGAAGCCACTGTCTGTGTGTCACATGCTCACATCCCTTCCCAAGAACCAAGAACCTTGGATGTAGGGATGTGCAGAACACCTAGGAATGGAATCAGCCTGTTTTCGTCCCCCAGGCATTCCAACATGGGTCCATTCCATCCCGTTGTGTGGATCACATAAATGTTATGTGCACGCTTTTGGATGTCGCTTTTAGCACAAAATACACACTTTCCCATGCACTCATCAGTAAAAATACACATTACGGGACCTTCCTTCCTTCCTTCCTTCCTTCCTTCCTTCCTTCCTTCCTTCCTTCCTTCCTTCCTTCCTTCCTTATGGGACCGCCTCTCCTGGTATGCCCTGCAGAGGACCCTAAGGTCCATGAATAATAATAACTTAAGGGTCCCGGGCACTAAAGAAGCCAGACTATCCTCCACCAGGGCCAGGGCATTTTCAGTGATGGCTCCGACCTGGTGGAATGCTCTGTCCCACGAGACTAGGGCCTTGCAGGACTTGATCTCCTTCCGCAGGGCCTGTAAGACAGAGCTATTCCACCTGGCCTTCAATTTAGCCTGATCCTTCATTCCCTTTTCCCTTCCCTTTTTCTATGAAGAGACCCTTCTGAGACCCCACATTTAAACTCTTCCCTGATCTCCTCGCTGGCCCTAGCAGGACTAACTTGGCCAGTTAGCCCTGGCGATGCTACATTTATGTTGTACTTATGCTGTTTTTAAGCCGTTTTTAAAGACATTTTTAATCAAGGTTTTATATATGTTGTTAGCCGCCCTGAGCTCGGTTTTTAAATCGGGAAGGGCGGGGTATAAATAAAATTATTATTATTATTATTATTATTATTATTATTATTTTATTTTGTATGCCTCTTAATCTGTATCTTTCTGTGCAGTGTTTGAGCACCAGAAATGCATTGCAGAATCTAAAGCAGTGTGTAATCTGACACACAGATCTGCAAGCAATTCTGGGATTGTCAAATCTGGGATTGCCTTCTGTAGACCAAACAGATTCATTTCCCATCATTAGGAACACTCCAGGACCTCATCGGCATTGGCCAAGCAGCTGACACAGCATTCAGTCAATGAAAGCTACAGGAAACACTGAAACATTCCATACTTTGTTCCAGAGAAATAGCCCTTGCTTCTGTCACAGTTCTGCTCACTTTACCTTTCTCTGTTGAAGTGACTCCCACTGAGTTCTGTACGGATAACACCTAGGAACGTAGGCGTACGATTGCAGCCTTCGTCACCTAGGACTGTATGGCAGACTATTGCTCAAGCCTAGAAAGTGGAAAGGAGGATTTGGTATTCAGCAGTGAACCCTCTTCTCTTTTTCATCGAAAATGGATAATCTGCATCTCCCTGTGTGAGCCCGTCTTGAAGTTCAGTTTTCCCTCTAGTTTCTGCACAGTTTGTATCGTGGTTTCCTGCAGCTTTGCAGAGAGGTTTTTCAGTTATTCCTGTGTCTTAATTATTTGTTGAATTAGTATTCTGCCCTTCCTCGCAAAGGAGCCCAGGACGGCAAACACTGAAATGTTTAAACACTACAATTTTGTTATGTACTGAGTTGAATAGGATCCAAAATGCAGGAGTCTGATTGGTCCTAGAACAATAGGATCCAGAATGCAGCAGTCTGATTGGTCCGCAGGAGCCACCCAATCCAGCTCCAGGTGGAAGTGAATCTGCAACCTGATTGGCCTACAGGAGTATCCTGGAATTAGCCAATCACGTGGGGCCCATTGTGTAAATAATATATATAAAGCAGATGTTCTGGGGAAACTTTCATTCCTCGCTACTATGAGCTGAATAAAGAGCATGAAATCCACACTCGACTCTGAGTATATTTCAAATTTAAAGTAAAATAATAGCATACTTAAAATATTCAAAAACAATTCCAAACAAACTAACAATACTTGTAATCCCATGCCCTCAACATTATCTATTTCCTGGTTTCCATGGCCAGTATCTCTCAGGCCTCAAGTGCCAGAGTAAGCTGGAATGTTTTTAAATTTCTCCTGAAAGTCATTGCAAATGGGAAACCACTACTGAGAAGGCCGTGTCATGGATTAATGTCAACTAGGCCTTGCCTGCCATTTTTATGATTTATGTCACTCTCTTAATCCAAAACTTCAGTCTGATCTTCTGCTGCTTTCTGAGTGTACAGGATTCAGGAATATAATGCCAGCTTCTCTTGGCTGTCAAGTTCTGAAGGGATAAGAAAGGATACACCAGTGAAGTCCAAGCCTTTCCTTTTATTATGATTTTTATATATGGAAAGACAGCCAAGAGAAACAGGGCAGGTTACTCTCTACAAAGCACACAATTGCTAGATAAAACAAAAAGACTCATGGTCTTCACTTGATTAAAACCAAGTACCTTCATATATTACATTTCAAATCAATGCAGAATTTTACAGTACTGCTCTCTACCAATATTATATCATGGGGGGGGGGAATGATATAGGTTTTGAGCATCAGGTCTGCTGGATTTTGTACAAAAGGGAGCCTAAATAGTCTGGGAGAGCTGCCAGCAACAAATTGCAAAAAAACATTCAACCTTGTTGTTATAAAGGCATGAATCAAAAAGCTCAGCATCTTGCTGACACAGCACTAGTCTTAACCTTGTTATACTCCCGAGATGGTCTTATGTATTCTTATCAATACGGTTGATACGGCTTTCTAAGGAAAGCCAGGGGTCAAAAATGACTGGAATTTATCATGAGGAACATTGCTTTTTTGGATGTCCAGCAGCAGCACTGCAAATGCCCATTAAATCCTTACAGAAATGAAAACTATATGCCTTGTTGCCTGTGGAAGTAGAGTCAATTGAGGGGGGTGGCAGTAAATGATATGAAATCTGTTCGGCTGAAATGAAAGCCTGATATCTTAATTTTCAGCTACAGTTGTATCTCAGGATTGCCCTCTAGACCTCTACAGATTGAGTGGGCATACTAGTGTGTGTTCATGCTTTGCAAGATTAAAGACTTGCAAAGGGTAGCTATATATTTTTCCTTTAGAAATACATTTTCTGTCTATCGCTTTTTTAAAAAAAGAATATGTCGGTGATGTGTTTCAATGGAAGTGTCTATTGCTGAAAGCTACTTCCATTCAATGGAAGAATTTCCCAAGGAAGTTAGGACATTTATAAATGGTTCCATGGAAGTAGCTCCCGGGAAGGCTGGGCATGGGGGTAATTTCTCTGAAATCTGACTGATGGACGTGTGTACAACCATTGTGGGTCCTGCTTGGAGTGCTTGCCACATGACAGCAGTTTAGAGTGGCAACCCATTTAACCAGGCTGAGAGCAATAGTGGATGGAATTGTGGTGATGGAGGATGATTGATATGATGACATTCCCTATATATTTTTCAGGATTATTTTGGGAACGGTTATCCTGCTGGGGGAGCACAATGCCCTTGCACACTGACCCCATAGGCTGGTAATCCCTAGGCTGAATTATTGTAATGTCTCCAATGTGGGGCTGTTCTTATAATTGGTCCAGAAACTGTAGTTGCTGCAAATGAGGCGAGTAGGTTGCTATGTGATGCTATGTGATGCAAGTAGGTTGCTATGTGATGCCACCTGCCACAAACATATATTACTTGTGCTGGAAGGATAGTCCTGGTTGCCAATTTGATACTGAACCCAGTTCAAGGTGCTTACATTAAAGCCGTATACAACTTGAGAACTGGGTTCTTGAAGAAGCATCCAGATCTGTTCATGCATTGAGATCTGGGAAAGGTGGACCTGGGGTGAGGGCTATAGGTGGTACTATAGTTGAGTTCAGGATGCGGGTGGCGCTGTGGGTTAAACCACTGAACCTAGGGCTTGCTGATCAGAAGGTTGGCTGTTCGAATCCCTGTGATGGGGTGAGGTCCTGATGTTCGGTCCCAACTCCTGCCCACCTAGCAGTTCGAAAGCACGTCAAAGTGCAAGTAGATAAATAGGTACTGCTCCGGCGGGAAGGTAAACGGTGTTTCTGTGCGCTGCTCTGGTTGGCCAGAAGCGGCTTAGTCATGCTGGTCACATGACCCGGAAGCTGTACGTCGGCTCCCTCGGCCAGTAAAGCAAGATGAGCGTCGCAACCCCAGAGTCGGACACGACTGGACCTAATAGTCAGGGGTCCCTTTACCTTTTATAGTTGAGTTCATTATGTGGCCGCTCAAATGATGGCTACCTTTGTGCTGGTGCTCCACTTACAGAATACCCTCCCCTCTGAAGTCCAACTGGTGCTGACCCTCATGCATTTTAGGTGCCAACTGAAAACACACCTTTTCTTATTATGTGTATGCTAGCCATTAACATGTCATATATTATTTTAGTATTGTAGAAGTTTTCCTAGTAGTTTTAATGGATTGCTATGCATTTTTAATATGTGCTCTATTATATCGTCTTCACTTTCAGTTCTGTACCATGCTCTGCGGATTGCATGTGACAATGAATAACAAGCAGCAAATAAAATAAAAAATAAAAAAATTCCTTCCAGTAGCACCTTAGAGACCAACTAAGTTCGTTCTTGGTATGAGCTTTCGTGTGCATGCACACTTCTACAAAAGCTCATACCAAGAACAAACTTAGTTGGTCTCTAAGGTGCTACTGGAAGGAATTTTTTTATTTTTTATTTTGTTTTGACTATAGCAGACCAACACGGCTACCTACCTGTAAGCAGCAAATAGTTTAAATAAATAATAAAATTAGTATCAAATAATATCCACAGAAGAGTAAATTGGGACAGGGGACGCTTTTCCAGACACCTTTCTTCCTGAGTGGGCAAAGGTAAAAAGCTGGAGGGACAGAAGCCAAAGTGGACTGAGCAATGGATGTGACCCTTACCTTTGTATAATAGACTATATTTCAACCCCTGCTTCTGTCAGTTCTCCATTCAAGCAAACAAGAGACATTTTCCCAATTCAGGCGGGGCACATTCCAGCCTGGCAAAAGTGCTCAAGGAGGAAACGAGGTCAATGAGTGGTGTGGCTTGAGAGGAGAAGGTGTGGCCTGTGCAGGGGGGGGGGCACGTCCTGGGGAGAATCCCAAGGATTGGGTACAGAGGCTTGGAGAACTTCATTGAGCCCTTGAGTTTGGAGTTCCCTAGCCCTGCAGTTCTTGGGTTGAATTCAACATTGCATTAAGGTGATAATTCTGTCTGGCAAGCAGTACTTGCACAGATGGAACAATCTCCCTTCTCCTCCCACCCAGTGTGCCCCGTTCTGGTGGTTAACCAGACCCTCTTGGGCAGTTATGGGGAAGGTGTGGTGGTCATGTGCAAGGAGAAGAGGAGGGGAAAGCAGGACTCATTGCACTGGCTTCCACTAGCGCAACAATTTAGTTGAATCTGGCTCTTTAGATCCATATTAGGATTAATGCCTCCTATGATCTAGGTTTATCTATGCAATTAAGGAACAAGGGGGGGAACCCTCTCAGTACAAAATAATTATATGCATATCTCTGGAGTATTCTGGGATAGCCTGCATTAGTATCATAAAGGCAAAATGCAAGCCTGGGTCCTCACTGACTATTATGATTGTATTTTGAATAATGACTAAAAATGCAGCATTTGCCCTGCTGCGTAAACCAAACACTAAAGGAGCCAAGGGGTTTTGAGCACAGTGGCTCCTTTAAACATAGCCAGCTTTTAATAAAAATTACAACCGGCTGATGTTGGAAGCTGGAACAAAGCTGCAAGCCTTTTTTTATAATAAAGAATGTATCTTGAAACAGGGATTATGTATCACAAGAACATGTGGAACTCAATGAGCTTTTATCTGTAAGACAGCGATTTCTGGAAATGAGGTCAATGGCTGGGCAGTGGAAGAAATGTTCGTACTGAAGCTATTTACTCTTAACCCAGTCTGTAGATAAACGGGGGCTTGGAATTCCACTAGAAATAGTTTTTATCCTCTCCTCCTCCATAACTGCAGACTCCCAGAGTTTCAAGCAATAGGTAATATCCAGCAGTTGTCTTTTGGGTATCAGTAAAATAGAAAGGTAGGTAAAGGACCCCTGGACGGTTAAGTCCAGTCAAAGGCAGCTATGGGGTGTGGCTCACATCTCGCTTCAGGCCAAACAAATGTGTAATGCGCACACTTATTTGTATGGTGTCGTAACTTTTCGTGGAAGCAAAATGAAATGTTGCAATATTGTGTGTGTGTGTGTGTGTGTGTGTATCTTGAGATTCATTCCAGAAAAAAATTCTAAAAATAGGCAGATAATTCTATTGTATTGCTGAAGCTAAGTCCTCGAGCATTGCCTGAATGGGAGCTCCAGGATGCAAGCACAAGTAATGAAGAGAAAAAGGAAAACTATTATTAACAGACCACCCAGAATCGGTTCAGTATTGCAGTGCATTTTATTTCTGAGCTTTCAATTCTGGTGATTTTTCTCTGTCATTGCCCCAGGTTAAGGTGGTCTGTCATTGCAGACAGGAAGTTTCAAGTGGGCTCCACATAGTGGCTGTGAAAATTAGCTCAACAACAACAACAACAACAACAACAACAACAATAATTTATTATTTGTACCCTGCCCATCTGGCTAGGTTTCCCCAGCCACTCTGGGCGGCTTCCAACAAAGATCAAAAATACATAAAAATGTCACACATTAAAAGCTTCCCTGAACAGGGCTGCCTTCAGATGTCTTCTAAATGTCATATAGTTGGTTATCTCTTTGACATCTGATGGGAGGCTGTTCCACAGGGCGGGCACCACTACCGAGAAGGCCCTCTGCCTGGTTCCCTGTAACCTCACTTCTCGCAGTGAGGGAACTGCCAGAAGGCCCTCAGATCTGGACCTCAGTGTTTGGGCTGAAAGATGGGGGTGGAGATGCTCCTTCAGGTATACTGGGCTGAGGCCGTTTAGGGCTTTAAAGGTCAACACCAACACTTTGAATTGTGCTCAGAAACATACTGGGAGCCAATGTAGGTCTTTCAGGACCGGTGTTATATGGTCTCGACGGCCGCCCCCAGTCACCAGTCTAGCTACTGCATTCTGGATTAGTCTCTATGTCTGCTGCCTTTAGAGTATGGAGGGGTGTGTGTGTGTGTGTGTGTGGCAATATTTCCCAATAGGAGCATGCAAATATTCATATATTATACAAATCTTTCTTTTCCTAAGGAATAAAAGACATTAGTAGTGGGTACAGAACTGCTAATTAAGTCTCCAAGGTCTCGGCAGATATCCACAGAATTGTATCTCAAAAGCTAGGCTTTGAGTTTCTCTCCCAGCCGTCTTCCTCAGTACTTGAAAACACAGAACAAGAGTGGTACTTCAAATCTCTGCTAGATTTCCTTTTGCTGCCCTGATGGGCTTAATCAGTCAACTTCTTTACTAAACTTTTAATTAAGCGGACATGCACATTTTGAATATTTGCACAACAGTTTCCTCTCTCTTAAAGCAGACTCCCTTTTTCTGTATTGGCTTCCTATTGGAAAGAAATTTTGTACTGAGCTTTCCGAGGAGCGAGGAGCATGATTGGCTCTGTAGTTTACCTCAGAGTGAGGGGGGAAATGGTGGGGTTAACTAGAAAATGCTCAGCAGCTAGAACTGCTCACAGGGAAGAGCTCATTAGTCAGACTGCTTTGAGACAGGGATGGCTGTGTAATACTTATCCACTCTTATACCATCCTTGGGGTATCATCCAACAGAGATTTTTCTGAGTTATTTGGGGTCTGCTCCCACTAGATCGAGAAAGAGGAATTCCAGGAGCCTTGGACGTGTGCTGTAAACATGTTTGCTATGAGCTTTGCAGGTAAAACTTCTCTGAATCGTACATGGATCATATTTCGAGTCATAAACTATCTTAAGCACATCCTCTTCCTCCGTATCTGTGCATTAAAATAGATTGAGGTTTCACTTCTAATGCTGACTTACCTGGGAAGATGCCCCATTGAACTCAATGGGATCTACTTCTGATTGCACTGTTATTATATCTTTCTCTTTTTTGCATATTAGGATTTTGCATATTAGGATTAAGGTTTTAACAACACAAAACATAATCTCATTTCAGTATGTAAAGCTTCCACATCAAATGTTTATGTGTTCCATTCAAACAAATTCTGTCCAAATTCTGAAATATAATGCAAAGACCTCTGAAAACTATAGGTACATTAATTGGTCATGTTACTGCGATGCTCTTGATGAAGGCTGCACTTTGGTTCACTAATGTGCTTTCATAAACCAAACAATTGCATTGGGGGTAATTTCCTCTCTTTCTTTCTGACTTTCTTCTTACCTATTTACCAGAAACTCATCAAAAGGGTGGATTGCAATGACGATGCTAAGGAAGGAAATTGGCAATGGAAAAGTTAATGGATAAGAATCCCAGATTGGGAGATTCTTGTCTCAAGCTCTGGAGCTGCTCAGGCTTAACAAAAACAGACACCACTTAAGTGCAAATTAAGCAAGAGGTTTTGATTAACAGAACAAAAGTTGTTTACTCCAAGTTCCCATTAAACAGGATTCCATGTGACTGTAAGCAGGTTGTTCCTTCAAGTATCTGTTCTGTGTAGGGATCTGAACTTTGCAACTTTGACTCTCCTTCTTCTATACATATCCAAGAGACTAGAATTTTAGAAAAAAAGAATAGGTTTTTGCCTGTTCAGTCAATCATTATCACCATCATGCTCCATCAACATCATTATTACAAGCAGTGTCCACCAGGTAGAAAAGCTCTGATGAAAGGAATTCTCATTGATAAGTTTCCTTCCCTGGCTGCTGTCCTAAACCTCAGAGCAACTGCACTGAAGCTTAGAAGTTTCAAGGAGAAACTCAAGCTTGGAAATTCTTAGAATCATAGAATCTTAGAGTTGGAAGGGACCCCAAGGACTCATCTAGTCCAACCCCTTTCAATGTAGGAACCTCAGCTAAAGCATCCAAGACAGATGGCCATCCAACCTCTGCTTTAAAACCTCTAAGGAAGGACAGTCCACAACCTCCCGATGGAGTCTGTTCAACTTTCGGAACAGCTCTTACTGTCAGAAAGTTTTTCTGGAATCTCCTTTCTTGTAACTTGAAGCCATTGGTTCGAGTCCTACCTTCTAGAGCAGGAGAAAACAAGCATGCTCCCTCCTCCATGTGGCAGACCTTAAGATATTTGAACATGGCTATCCTATCTCCTCTCAGTCTCCTCTTTTCCAGGTTCAGCACACCCAGCTCCTTCAACCATTCTTCATAAGGCTTGGCTTCTAGACCCTTGATCCTAGTTGCCCTCCTCTGCACATGTTCCAGCTTGTCAACATCCTTCTTAAATTGTGGCATCCTGATCCTATTCTCTGGTGTTGGCTGCACAGTCATTTGCATGCTATTACATATGTATATAACATCATTAAACATGGGAAGGTGCTTTCAAGGCACAGGAAAGATTAAAACCTTAACATATTTTTTCTGTTTTCTAGGCATGGCATAACTCTGCTGCTTTATTTTCCTCTTTTTGATTAGCATGCCTTACTTTTACAGAATCAGGAGTGTAAATATTAGTTGTAAGAGCTGAACCACCTATCTCTTATATAGTCAACTTGTGTCAGTTAATGCACATTTAGTTCTGTTCATTCTTATTTCATGAATATTTATTTCTTACAATTTATATAAAAACTGTAGAAAAAACCTCAAAGCGGTTCTTTTCTGTTCTCCTATTCACAAGACAATACGTAGCTAGATGGACCAATGTTTTCCATTGTTTTCCATTGATATTTTGTGGCCACTTTACTGAGCTGCTGTGCTGTTTTTTTCGAACATTTAGCCCCCCCCCCCCTTAAAGGATGTTTGTACTGCTGCAGATCTTGGGGTTTCCCCAAGAATGATGATACTTCCCTTTATTTTTCTGTGGTTCCATTTTGGCACAATCTTGTTAGCACTCGCCACTGGGGTTTGCTATTAGGAGAATTGATAGAGGCTCCTAAATTCTTGGGTTTTTTTGTTTTGTTTTTGTTAAATCAAATTGACAGAGGAAAGATTTAGATCCATTGGCCCATTTCACCTGTCTCAATTTCTGCAGTCCCCAGTGCCTAGCTCCAGAGTAAGGTTTTCCTACAAAGATAGAGCTGGAATTGCTTCAAGCATTCATTCGTCTCCAGTTAGCAATTGTCATCCTGGGTCTACGCTGCAATCCAAAACTCCAAACAGCAAGGAGGCAGTGCTGCTTTTTGCTTCCTATGACTCCCAAGTGTGTGAGAACGTTTAGTTTAAGTATGCTGTGATATTTTCTTTTATGGGCTCTTTGCTGTTGCATATTCTAAATAAATAGTTCTTAGGAATTAAGCTCTGATCTCTTCTGTGGCAAGTATTTAAGTTAATAACTCATCTTCTTAGCTGATCCTTTTAGAAAAGAGATGACAAAGGAAGAGGACTGAATTATAGAAAGCCGCAATAGGTCTCCTGGGTTCAATTTCGGTGCCCCAGCCACTGGATTACTCATGGCCGAATTGTTTCATACAAAAAATACATAACCGATCTTTTTAAACCGCTGTCAGAAAGGGTACTGTGATAACACACACACCAAAAATTAACAGTTTTATATGAATTTGGCAGGCATTTTGGGTTAACATGGCTGGAAAAACCTCTTTACTGAAACCCTGGAGAGATGGAGAAGGAATAAGGAGCTAGAGAAGCTATAGATTAAAGGTAAAGGGACCCCTGACCATTAGGTCCAGTCGTGTCCGACTCTGGGGTTGCAGCGCTCATCTCGCTTTACTGGCCGAGGGAGCCGGCGTACAGCTTCCAGGTCATGTGGCCAGCATGACAAAGCCGCTTCTGGTGAACCAGAGCAGCGCACGGAAACGCCGTTTACCTTCCCGCCGGAGCAGTACCTATTTATCTACTTGCACTTTGACGTGCTTTTGAACTGCTAGGTGGGCAGGAGCTGGGACCGAGCAACGGGAGCTCACCCCGTCGCAGGGATTCGAACCGCCGACCTTCTGATCAGCAAACCAAGTTCTGTGGTTTAACCCACAGTGCCACCTGAGTCCCTAGCGCCACCTGATTACCTAGATTACCTGATTATTATAATCATAAGACATTATTATATCAGTAATTTCGATGGAAGAGGATTGACTTAAATAAGTTCCTCCAAGAAGGGGGATTGGACTTTACTACAAGACTTGAATCATATTTGCTTTCTGCCAGATTAGGCTATCTTTCTCATTTTACACTTTGTAACATTAAACACCATTTGTGCCAAGCTCTTAATTATTAGTGGTGACATACTAATGCATCCTCTTCCTCCCTCAGTGTTCCTGATCTTAATAGTGGCAAAGACGACTCCTAAGAATTTGGGGGCTCACTTATCATACCAGTTGTGAAAATCCCAGAGCCAAAGCCCTGTACGCTTTGGGATCCACCTGATCAAGAAACCAGTAGTTATTCCCTGTGGCTCAGTCTGAATGCTCAACTGTTTTCTTTAAGATGGTATTGAGAAGGGTCCAGCGGGTTTCTCTGTTCATCATGGAAACTTGGTAACCGAAAGCTTCTGTTAGAGAAGAGGAGGCAGCATGCAAAAAATGAGAATTGAAAGCCTTGCTGAATGATTGCATATGGAAATGTTTGCGTGTGACACTGGGATCCTTTCAGGGATGAATTGTTCCCGTGATTGCTGAACTGCAGTGCTGTATCCTTGGAAGACCACAGGGGAGGAGTCGGTCTTTTCAGGCAGCAGTCCTGCAGTGATATATTATATAACACAAGGTTCACCTGGAGCCTTTTCAGCAGCAACACCATCTCACCTAGCTACACTGTCTATCAGCATTGTGGGCTAAGGCGCCCCAAAGACAGAAATACCTTTTTATCTAGGCAACAGACAGTGTGGCCTGTTGCTGACATCTAATTTAGCTAAACGGTGTTATTTTTGCAGCCAATGGCTCTCCATAAAAGTAAAAGAAACACCTGTAGTAGGAAAAGCCAACACAGCTAGGTCTATTGTAACGCTGAGCTGTCAAAAATCAAGCTTGCATTTGCAACCCATCTCAAGCTGAGATAGAGAATGAAGGGGAAATAATGAAGTGTTATAGCTATGGAAAGGAAACTAGCTCTCTATATTGCCAGAAATCAGCTTGAAAGAAGCCATATGAGGGGAAAAATTGATTGTTGTCTTCTTCAGCCACCAGTGATCACAGCTCCTCTTTTCTTGTAGGGCGTCACACATGGCTTCCTAGTGAAATACGTGACACCAAGAGTCTCTGGTATACCAAGGAACAGACTGGAACGACAAAATGGCAGGCCTATAGAACATTCCACCTGATCAGAGAGGGCAAATGAGTTCAGACAAGGCATTTCAGACCCTGACAGACTGATAGAGGGAATGAGACTAGGAAATGAGCTTCTCCAGTAATAGCTTATGCCTCTTGCACAATGTTTGGTCATTTGATGTTATTTATTTTCACTGTTCATAATCTGCTGCTGTTCTGTGAAGCATCGAAAATGGTACAGCAGTTTCTCATTCCTATACTATAAAACCCTAAACACCACCAACACCTAGAATACTGCATACAACAATTGCAAAAAAAAAAAAAAAAGCCAACATTGACAGGTCTGAGCAGGTTTTCCAGCTGTCAGAAAATAATACATCTGCATTCAGCGCATGGCATGCTAATTATTAGGCTTGTTTGCACATTGCACTGAACACATGTACAAGCTATCTCTACACATATACACGTGCTTGTGTGAGAATGTACATTTGTTGATTTGTGCAACTCAGTGATTGTGTACATAGGTATGCAAATCAATATAAAATAATTCAAGAGAAATGTAGAAAAAACTGTCAGGGTCGAGACAGATGAGGAGGAGTGGTGGCAAGCCCCCCCTGACAAGGCAGCACCCACAGAGGAATCTGAGGAATTTGTACCTGGGGAAGACTGGTGGCGGCACTCCTCGGAAGAGGAGGAGGAAGCTGATAGGGAGAAGGGAAGTTCAGAGCTACAGGAAGAAGTTGAGACAGGAGCAGGACCCAGTCAGGGGAATCGGCCGATCCCCTCCCCTCCTCCCTTCTCAGCTGTAGAACGCCGAGCTGATAAGCTAAGACAACAATTGGAGACAGCTGTAACTCACAGGAAACGTGGGAGTGAGTCACCTATTTAAGGAAACTGGCTTCCCCAGTCTGCAGCGTCTGCAACTAATGTGCTGGCGTATGCGTGTTCCTGCATCCCTGATTCCTGCCTTTTGACCCCTTGTCTTATTCCTGTGTTCGTGAAACCTGATTGTTCCTTGAACTTTGGACTCCTGACTGGCTTTTGACTCGGACTGGCTTCGACCTTGATTCCTCGACCACATTGCTGTTGAGTCGCTACAATCTTCTGGCAGCTGCCTGCTGGCCTTCAGCCTGACAACCTCAGGTACCATAACAAAAACTAGCATCCCAACACCACCTCCAACTTTTGTGCAAAGTGCCCTCACTGAGCCAACCTCCTCTTTCTTGCGGTAGTTGTGGCTGCTACTGCTGGTTCACTTGCCTTAATAATAATAATAATAATTTATTATTTATACCCCGCCCATCTGGCTAGGTTTCCCCAGCCACTCTGGGCGGCTTCCAACAGAACATTAAAATACAATAATCTATTAAACATTAAAAGCCTCCCTAAACAGGGCTGCCTTCAGAAGGCAAACAGGGCTTGCCTTCTCCCATTATCCCTGAGCATTGGTCATGGTGACTGGCAATGATGGGTGTTGGAGTCCAACTACACGCAGAGGACCACCTCTCACCTAGAGGGAGAGGCGAAAGGTGAGCAGAGGCTGATGCTTATTCTCCTTGGTCCCATCACTTGTAACTTGACTAGAAGTGGGGAAAAGGAACAAGAAGTGACAGCAAGGAGGAGGATGAGCAGAGCTAGAGGGCTTCAGGGGTTGACCATGGGTCCCATGCTGGGACCATGACCTGTTATCAAGGCTCGTTTTCCATTTCCTTCAGGTGATTTCTAGCACCGCTGTGAAATCTTTTGCCTAAAGCAAGGAGATCTGGATTTTTGTTAATCCCTAGTGAAAGTCCTGCACTACCCCACAAGAAGGAATGCCACCATTCCCAAGCTCCACTCATTGTGCTGAACATATTAACAAAAAGGGAATACAATTGCTCAAGTGCACTCTTGCTAAAAATGCATTCCCCATAGATGCTGCCAAATCACCCCGATGATTATCTGGTTTCCAAAAAAGAAGACAGGATTTTTCAAGATAGGGCTGTTTTGTTTTGTTTTAATGAACAGCAAACCTCACAGCCACATGCGGAAGTTTCAGCAAAGAATGAAACTTAGCAAAGGTGCTTTCTAGCACTACTTATTTTGAAGTATTAAAAATACAGACACACAGGAAGCAAAACAAAACATACTAATGATCTGATCCCGCTCCCTCATCCAGCGATTCATATGATGCACAAGCTTACTTGACAGTACCCTGGTATTTTTTAGTTGACAGTGATGGTAAGGCTATAAAGAGATGTCATGTATAGAGTCAGAAATAAGTCCCTTTTGTCCCATTACTTCATACATTGACTGATGGTAGATCCCCCTGGGTTTTGGCAGAAGCCTTTCCAGTGCTGTTTTCAATCTGCCATGAGCTTACTAGGTGGCTTACGGCAATGAAGTATCTGCAAGTCAGTTGAGATAGATCAGAATATTCCAGTGTGGATAATATCTGGAAAGTCTTTAATGGAGATAGCAAGGTTATCTTGACTTTATTTTAAAAAAGGACAACCTGTATTGGACTTGGATCTAGCCAAAGTTAAACATGTTAATGTTTCCATTCATTCATTGTTGTTAAATTTATTGACTACTTTTTCTTGTCAAAGGCAACTCCAAACGACTTACAAATCAATTTCCCCTCCTCCTCCCTGTATGTGTCCCCCTAAATATGTTCTAGGAGTTCCCTAACCCTTTGGAGTAGATTGGAGGGGTGAAGGCACAGAAAGACAGGAGAGGGAGAGTAATCAAGGAGCTGCATAATCAAGGAGAGTAATCAAGGAGTAATCAAGGAGCTGCATAGTTGTCTTACTGCCAAACCAGCAATACCAAATGGTGAACATATCTGTTCAGAATAGAAAACCCTCTCCACATGATGCAAATTATAGCCTGGATAGCTCCGTTGGCTAGAGCATGGTGCTGATAATGCCAAGATTGCAGGTTTGATCCACTTATGGGACAGCTGCATATTCCTGCATTGCAGGGGGTTGGACTAGATGATCCTCAGGGTCCCTTCCAACTCTGCAATTCTATGATTCTATGAAAGTATCTGTAAGCACATGAGGAAGAAAGCAGAGATGTGTGAGCAACTTCTGCTCCCTCCATTGCCCCCTTTTTTTGCAGTAGGTAGCCTTTCTTATTCATGAAGGCTCCCTTGATTTTCCACGAGTTCAAAGATGATGACACTTCGATGGAAAGGATTGGTGGACTTTGCATGCTGATTCCTGATGCCTTCCCTCAGGTGCTTCCGCGACTTGTAAGAGGCCTTAAGTAAAATTTTATTCTTAAATGTTTGATTCACCTTTAAGTAATTAATGTGTCGAGAGAACGCAGAGAATGTGGCTGTCTGATGTGCTGTTTCCTCAGTGGTCCTAAGCATTGCAGGGCCGACCGGAGAGGAAATGAGTCTGCAGAGTGACACTGAGGCATTCGAAGCCTCAAGACACATCTACAGTCAAATGAAGGAGGTGACTGGGGAAGTTTTGTTGCTAGGTCCCTGGGGCATAAGGAGGAGATAAGGGTGAGAAAGACAGTAGAGGAAAGAAATGGAGAAGACTCAGGATAGAGGAATCTTGACTTAGAGAAAATAGAAGCTGTGAGACATACAGAAAGAGAAGCTAAGTTTAATAAGGGATCTGGGGCTTTGTAATCCCAGTAGCAAGTCAGGAAGGAGAGGGAAGAAAGAAGAAACCAAGGGAAAGTGAGGGGGAAAATTGCACGCCTCTATAGAGGGAATTATATGATTACACAGGTATCCAAGCTAGTAAATAAATAATCTCCTGCAGTGCCCAGGGAGTAGAGTACATAATTAAATTTATCCAATGTTTAAATGTTTATCTACTCTATATAAAACCATGGGATTGACTAGAGTGTAGGGTTGTCCTGAGACATTTTGTTGTCAGAGGAAAAGAACAAGTCGATGTTCACCCCACTGTGACACATATGGAAGCCAACCAGAATGCCAGCTGAATCTTAACTTCAACACAGGTGATGGGACAGTGTCCCTCACCAAACCTGGGGGTAGCAGGATAGCTTGAGCAGGAAGATCTATCCTCCCTTGTCCATCTTTCAGAACTTGGAAGGAGATAGCTACATTTTGGCACTGCCATTTTTATAACTGCCGTTTTAATGATTGAATATTGGATATGGGAGAGCGGTTTGGATCTAAATTTAATAAAATGAAATAAAAAGTATCATCATCAATGCTCTGCCCCCCCCCCCAGCATCTACCACCTGAGGCAGCTGCCTTAATCTGTCTAATGGTAGGACTGCTTAATTGAAACAGGCTAGACTGCCACTGATTAGAATTTTTTAAACATTCTAATAAGTTAAAAAACAACAACACTTTTCATTATGCAAGTGAAGCCACAGGTATTTTCACCAAGTTAAAAAGGAGATTTAGAAAATATGGCAATGGAAAAAAGCAATATATTATTCTTAGGCACTGGCAAGCGTTTTTAGATTAGTCTCTAAGATTCAAAGCAAATCCCAGAATCCATTGACTAGGATTTAGATGGAAAGTGAGGGTACCTGAAGAATGCAAAAATTCACCTGGAGGTAATTGAAAGAAAGCACTTAATCCGTAGACTGACTTTGTTTTATAATAGTCATTTTGAACCACTGTTCTCTTGCTCCTACAAGAATTCATCTAGAATAACACTGTGAAAAGTGATTATAATCAATGCCTTTGTTTCACCTTGTCTCATTATGCTACATTGCCTTTGGCCCCGTTAAGAACTGTTATGTCCATTGTGTCTTCCAAAGAATTGCAAAAATTAGCATTTCTTAGCAACAGGTGGTATAAGATATCTTTTAAATGGAAAAGGAAGATGCCCAGTTTCACCCCTTTGAATGAAAATATTTGACTCCAGATAAGAATTTGCTTTGCTTCTTTCTTTTTATGATACATAGTTAGAAATTGTATTTTCTGAAGCATGAAATGTTAAGGAAATGAATCTTCCCAACCAATTAAATTAATCTTGTCATATCACAAATATATCCATCTCTATAGTCAAGTAACTAGTAGGAATGGGGGTAATTTAGGGCCAACTGTCTAAAGTCATGGACTTTTTTTTTTAAACCCACCAGCTTAGTATCTGTCATAGAGTGGTTGAGTTGCATACGTCCCCAAGGAGTCTGGATATAAGGCAGTGTAAAAATGATTACAAGTGAAACTGGAGAATATTGTCCTCTTATCACCCAGCATTTGTTCTAACTCTCTCTTTTTGTCTTTTATGGAAGCATATGTCTATACCTTTTTGCACACTATTATAAAATGGGTGTCAGAATATTTCCATTTACTCCCTTTGGCTCAAAAGCCCTTTGAGTGGTTATTTTAGTGCTTTCAACTCCTTGAATTTATAGCCTCAAGTGTGGTTAGGCCAAGAGTTTGAATTTGTGGAGAGAGTGCTTTGTAAAGAGACTGTGCTAGAAAGATGTAATTTGCAGAGTGAACTGTGATAACATAAAATAAGTGTTGAAGTAAGAGAGCTTGAAAACTTTTGCCTCAGAAATAAAGATAGTTTTCTGGAAATGATAGGCTTTGTCATCTCCCACTTCTCAAGACTGCAGTGGCGCTATAGGGCATCGCTATCTTGGTTTCCACTTTTAAGAAGAACACCTCAAAAAGGAATGGGGTGAGTCCAGTTTTATGTGTATAAGGGCACATTTCGCAACTTGGTGCCCTAACGCTCTATTCAGCACAGCCAGCACTGCCAATGGTCAGAGATGCTGTCAATGGTAGTCCAAAACATCTGGGGGAAGCCAAGTCTATGGAGACGTTCAAAATTGATGTGTGAGGGGTTGGGATTGCTAGTGGGATCTTGCCCTTCCCCCCTCCTTGAGCATTTAATGAATGTCTGAAAGGGGTCGACCTGATTGCTTGATATGGCAACTCTGAAAGGAAATCAACCCAAGAGAGATCAACCCCCCCCCCCAAAAAAAACAGATTAGGTCTGGCACTGTTTACATTTTTAAGTTAAAGATCCCACAGAACCAATAGTGGGAAATGGTTTCTTAAATTCTTTGAAATGTTTATCATCCACAGTGATATTTACACCCTACCCATATGGGCACCATTTTGAATGCTGGCATTTATCAAATTATTTCATTCTCTGTCATGGCGACACAGTGAGCTGCCCAGAGTGGCTGGGGAAACCCAGCCAGATGGGTGGGGTATAAATAATAAATTATTTTTTAAAATTATTTTATTTTATATTCTCTTGTTCAGTGTTTATTCAGCAGTAATTTCTCTTTTTTTCTATCATTTTCTTCAAAATAATGCATGTTTGTATTATTTTCAGCATTTTTATGCACACTTTAATATACCGGTACACCTTTTTGTACACACTGAAGAACTGCATCAAAATTTAGATAACCATGGATTTCCAAGGATAGCTGCATGTCAGTGCCTATATTGCTATGAAAAGTGAAAATTAGGAAAATTTGCATTAAAATACAAACAGAACTAAATCTTTCTTTCCTCATTACCTCCAGAAGCAACATACCACAAAGCTTGGCTTGGTGTGAACCAGCATTCATGGTTTGTTTCCTCTCCAAATAAGCGACAAGCAGAAGTCAAGGTTTGTTCTTACTGCTCATGGTTTGTCTGGGAAAAGCAAACCATGAGTTCTGGTTGGGTAAGCCAAACCTTGTGGTTTGTTTCTCCCCAAGGCAAACAGGGCAGGGCAGAGTAGGAACAACTGAGCATTGTGTACCAACGGTTTATTTTTGATCATGACATACCATTACGTGCAAAAACGCTCCATGTTTCAATCCTTCAGCATGTTAGTTCAAAACAATATTCTGAAAACTGTAAACCATTCAGTCAGAGGCCTCTCGGTTCCTGTCAGAATGTGATTCCTTTATTTTACCTAGTTGCTCACCCTTTTTTGTCCTCTTTAGTAATTAATACTAGAAGAGGTACCAATTGATCTATTCTCCAATTCATAATACCCTGCAGATATCATTAGTACAAAGTCTTAAGATTTGAGCCAACTCTCATTTGTACTCATACTTAAAATATGTCAGTGAGGAAGCTTACACAAGAGGAACCTGATCTCATTTCCTGGCCATATTGGTTCAGCACAAGACAGTAATTGAAAATTGATTCTGCAGTGCCTGTGCCATAACTTCCCATAGCTGTGGGCACTGAAGGAAAACCCAGAGCGAGAGATCCATGGGAGCCGGGAGGGAAGTTAGTGGCAGAAATGGAAAACAGAAACTCAAGGCACTGATTTTCATAGGATCTGTTATTTCCCCACTCTTAATGGGGGGGAAAAACAACCATTGTGTTTCTGGGTTTTTCGAAAACTTGACAACCCCAGCTTCTTCTTCTTTAGTGGCAATTAGTTGCACTTCTATCCCACTTTCCTCTGAGGAGCTCAAGGTTGCATACCGTACCTTGTTCTCCCCCTCCTCATTTAATCCCCACAACAACCCTGGCTGGATCTACACTGACTTGTTTAAAGTTATTTCCCCCTATTAGAACGATATTACATATAACAAAAAAAAAATAAAAAAAATCCTTCCAGTAGCACCTTAGAGACCAACTAAGTTTGTTCTTGGTATGAGCTTTCGTGTGCATGCATTTTTTCGTGTGCATGCATTTTTTCGTGTGCATGAATTTTTTTTATTTTTATTTTTTTAATTTTTTTATTTTTTTTTATTTTTTTTATTTTATTTTGTTTTGACTATGACAGACCAACACGGCTACCTACCTTTAACTGGATATTAGATATGTCATTCTAAAACATCACAGAGCACACATTAATTAAAACGGTTTTTACCCTTTCTTCTTCTTCTTCTTCTTCTTCTTCTTCTTCTTCTTCTTCTTCTTCTTCTTCTTCTTCTGTTCTTCTTCTTCTTCTTTTGGAATAATGTAAGTAATACCCGGCGCCACACCATTTTCCAAAACGCTGTTTCTTTCCCAGCTGCTGGTCTCTGGTTGCTCTGCTCCACCCTCTTATGTCACATTTTTATTCTTCCTTGTTTCCATTGGAGGATGGGGGTCAGAGTTTGAATGCAGTAAAAGAAAGAAAAACCAAGTAAAACGCTACACAGGGACATAGGAGCAGTGTTTCACCGATATAGCAGCATAAAATGGTTAAAAATTAAGCGATAAAAAGATAAAGGTAATAACGCATTATGAACGTAAAAAGTAGGACGTCCTGTGTCCATCTATATGTTATCAAACCATTCCTTAAGCCTTCCTTAATGTAAAAAACTACGAGTGTAGATCTACCCCCTGTGAGATAGGTTAGGCCAGGCATCCCCAAACTTAGGCTCTCCAGATGTTTTGGACTACAATTCCCATCATCCCTGACCACTGGACCTGTTAGCTAGGGATCATGGGAATTGTAGGCCAAAACATCTGGAGGGCCGCAGTTTGGGGATGCCTGGTAACCTATCTCACAGGTTAGGCTGACAGGCAGTGACTGGCTTCCAAGGTCACCCAGAGAGTTTCATGGCAGAGTAGGGATTTGAACCCTGATCTGCCATGTCCTAGTCCAACACTCTAATCACCACACCACACTCGCTCTCTTCCTGAAATATACTCGGAGTCGAGTGTGGATTTCATGCTCTTTATTCAGCTCATAGTAGCGAGGAATGAATGTTTCCCCAGAACGTCTGCTTTATATACATTATTTACACAATGGGCCCCACGTGATTGGCTAATTCCAGGATACTCCTGTAGGCCAATCAGGTTGCGGATTCACTTCCACCTGGAGTTGGATTGGGTGGCTTCTGCGGACCAATCAGACTGCTGCATTCTGAATCCTATTGTTCTAGGACCAATCAGACTGCTGCATTCTGAATCCTATTGTTCTAGGATCAATCAGACTGCTGCATTCTGAATCCTATTGTTCTAGGACCAATCAGACTGCTGCCTTTTGGATCCTATTCAACTCAGTACATAACACTTCCATTCATCCCTTCCTTTCTCTTCCCCTCCCCTCCCCTCTCTTGATACAAACAAAGCATAGGCAAGACCTATTTGTATTCATAGTCTATTTGGCACCTCTTCACTTTGAATTAAAAAGAAAGAGACAGAGAAGAGCCTGACTTTGGCTGTAGCTGATTGATAAGAGACCATGATGGGCAGTGTATTATGTAGCTTGAAGAATATCGCCTTGTGATGACAGATGGCTTTGAGACATTGTTCATCAGAGAGGAAGTGAAACGGAACATTACTCAGGAAAGAGCACAAATAAGGCTATGATGGGAACTGTGAAGCAAAAGAATAGGAAAAACAACAACCAAGGCACATATAATAGAAAAGATAAATGGGGATGAGAAAGCTTTCCATAAGGATAGAAAAGAACTATCCCTTTCCCTCAGCAGACGCCCCCCTCCCCTCCATCCTCTTGAAGAGTAGCATTTGGCAAACATTTGGGAAATGTCAAGTAGGAACACATCAGAAGAATGAAGAAGTTATACAGTATAAGTCAAGGAGAGGTTTTCCTCACATCTAAGAAGGAACTGGAGGCTAGGCTCATGCTGGCTGGAATTGTGTTACCTCTTGTTCTCTAAAATGTTCCACATTAAGGGTAATAATAGTAATAAGATTGCACCCCTCTACACAGGTCCTGCAAAATGCACGAGAATTTATGACAATTTTGGCAGAAGTTCCAAAGGGCCAATAGAAAGTTACAGGAAAAAGCAACAGGCGTGTGTTACAAGCACATGGCAACATAGGTTCATAAGCAATTTTCTTTTCTTCTCTACTTTTCATTAGAAATCTTCTTGACCGGAATATACCTCTAAAATAAAAGGCATGCTTTTAAAGGAAAGTAAGGAAAGACGCTTCTCTCCTCTCTGTGGAGCTTCATAGATCAAGCTGTGAGCAGAATCACATCATTGGTCTTTGATTTTGTTGTTCGAAATTTCCTGATGGCTCTGATATTTTAGAGAGAAAGAAATGTAAATGCTATTCTCAAAGTTCTCTCAACACATTAAAGAGCAAGTGCTTCTGAGATGCGATTTACAGACTTGTACACACCAAAACAACATATCACTCAGGGGGATGTCATGATCTACTTAAAAAAAATATATATCGCACACTGTATTGTGCTTATATCCCCATTTGGCTGGCTGGCCATTTTGGTCAAGCCACACCAACCTGTTCTACACAAGATATCATACGTATATGATATCAGGTGTTTAGAGCAGGCAAAGACATGGCTGGATTAAATGGGGGGGTCAGCTGATTGGTGGCACTTGCAAAGCCCCAGGCAAATGTTTTGATTGCTTTGAAGCCACGGCAATCAGCTGATCATTGGGGCTTTATGAGCAAAAAACAGGTCAACTGAGGTTACTGTGATGTTGAGTGATTGGTTGTTGGGTGACTGCCCGCCTTCCAAACTTGGCCCACAGCAGATGGTAGAGATAAGGATTCAGCCAGGAATCAAAACGAGTCAAGTACTCGCCACAATACTTGTTTCAAGTACTGAATGAATTATGCTTCTCATTAAACACTGTACACTGTGTTATTTTTCCCTAATGAGTGGACAGTAGGCATTTTCTCAGATGGGGAAAAAGTAAAATAGTCTAGAGGTGCACTGTGGGGTACGAAGTTACATGTCCACATGCCCCTGATGAGCCCAGGGTCTCATGATGCTTGTGAGAATATGGTTTGACACCTGCACTGAAAAATGACCTGGTCCTTATGCATAATAAACATAACCGTAGCCCTTTGCAGGACTACAGCTCAGTGCCTTTCCTTAGTGTCACAGTAATGTGGTCATAGTATTATGTGAGAGACATGGAACTTTGGAGACTGGCTTTTTTCATATAGTGGCTAGATAATTGCTTGTGAAATGTCATGGGCTGGGTACTGAAGCATTTGTGGGGAGGAAGGTGGAACATGGGTCTCCTTCACCAAGTATTCCCCTTGACCTACCTCATCTTCGCATCCTCTTACTTCAGCTGCTTGTCTTTCACTTGCTTTCCTCTAGTTCCTAACCATAACCCACACCATTACAATTCCTTCCTTCTCCTTGTCTTCCTCAACATTCTTGAGCATGGCTTCCCTCCAATCTTAGCAGCTCTTCCTTTGTGCATTCAGGACCAGTGTGGTGTAGTGGTTAAGAGTGGTAGACTCGTAATCTGGGGAACTGGGTTCGCGTCTCCGCTCCTCCACATGCAGCTGCTGGGTGACCTTGGGCTATTCACACTTCTCTGAAGTCTCTCAGCCCCACTCACCTCACAGAGTGTTTGTTGTGAGGGAGGAAGGGAAAGGAGAATGTTAGCCGCTTTGAGACTCCTTCGGGTAGTGATAAAGCGGGATATCAAATCCAAATCCAAACTCTTATTTTGTACAAATCCCAAAACGAGATTTGAGGAAACACGGAGAGGGGCAAGGCACCTCCCTCCACCCAGTTGCCAATCTGCTATTGTTTATTTCCTCCTACAGTGCTCTCGCTTTCTTCATTTTCCATTTAAGGAACTTGCAATCTAATTGAAGAGCTGCATACAGGCATTTGTTCAGGAGATTTCCAGTTGGTGATTGCTGTGGTTGTTGGTGTATTGACAGGAACGCTGTCCAATTGTGGAAGCAGTTCGTCCACAACACTTTCTGTAGCTACTTCCACAAAGAAGAGTTTAGATAACTCTGGTGCATCTGTGGAGCTCACAGCTGGGTCTTTTGGAGGGCCTTCAATGGAAGTTTTCTTAATTTCTTAAACCTTAATGGTATTTTCCAACTTATGCCAAATAATTTCAACTCCAAAATAGCTGCCTAGAATTTCTTGGCCTCTGAACAGAATTTGTGATCATCTGCAAAGTGTGAGTGGTACATAGAGCTGCTTCTTGCTTCCTGTTTATGAGGAAGTCTTTCACCTCATTGCTGGATCCATGTTAAAAATGTATTTTTCATGACATGCTGTTTTCCTTTGCTGTGTGTGAGCCTTCCAGCATTTTGTGAACTTATTTTCTTCTTATTCTCTCTCTCTGTGTGTGCATGTTTTCTGGAACTAGACATTCTTGGAAAGATTGAATAGCTGTGTTGGTGGAAAACCTTATGTCTATCATCAGGAGAACATTGGTCCATATGCCAATGTTAAACTATGATGTTTTTTTAAAGCAAAAATGAAAAGGGAAAGGAGAAGAGCAGCCCATTCTATTGCCCACTCTGACTATGTGGGATATATAAATTCATGTTTTGAAATTGTTTATGCTCCCCAATTTGTTTATGCATGGAAGAAATGTTTGAGCAGTGAATTGAGAAAGACTGAAATGGGCAATATATAAGTCCCAGAACCAGCAAACTGAGACCATCTCTATAGGACCATACTGTTTATATGGAGTACATACTTATTCCATATAGCCTCTTTAGAGTCCTCCCCTTGCTTTTCTGATTATGGTTTATATAATTAATGTTATGCATTTCCAGGAGAAGATGGAGCTGATGGGGGGAAATAACTAGTAACACTGGGCAACCCAGTCAGTTGGGTGGCATATAAACAATTTATTAGTAGTAGTATAGATCTGCAAGTGGAAAATCTTCTCACTGGTTGCCTCATATATTGTTGTGGTTACTCCAAAGAAGTCTGCCTAAGCACAAATATGCAAGAAGCATTTAGGAAGAAACCTGAGATGGCTTTATTTATGAGTTAATTTATTTTTACGAGCTTGTTACGGTATTTAGTGAGGACCGTATATCCTAATTTTTAGAATAATTTTACTATGATAATTAGCTTCTGTATGGTTTATTTACATTGTGTTGTACAGTATTCCCTGCATTGATTTGTTGAAATATTTTATGAGAATTTACAGCGCCTTGTTGATATTGACTCAAATAACTAAACCGAAGACTTCACAGAGGATACCTCAGGAGAAGCATTTGTCCTATTTGAATATCACTTTATCATTATTAACACAGCAACATTATTGAGTAGAGAAGGTATCATGTGATGTAAGCTAAAGTCAAGATAGCATTGGGTAGGAGCCATGAACCGCTGTGGATGTACTAGTGGAGAACTTTGCACAAGGTATCTGGAGCTGTGGTTTGTATTTGACTAACTCTTACTCAGAATGGACCAATTGAATGAGTGACCAAGGCTAACTTAGGTCCATTACTTTCAAAGGGTTTACTTTGAGTAAAAGTTTGTTGCATGCAACCCTGTGTCCCAGTACGTGGTGGGCTCACATTGCTCCACATGGAACACATGGTTTTCTCCATTGCAAAGCACTGGTGCTGTGGTCTAAACCACTCTTGGGCTTGCTGATCGGAAGGTCGGCAGTTCGAATCCCCGTGATGGGGTGAGCTCCCGTTGTTCTGTCCCAGTTCCTCCCAACCTAGCAGTTCCAAAGCACACCAGTGCAAGTAGATAAATAGGTACCGCTGCGGCAGGAAGGTAAATGGCGTTTCCGTGCGCTCTGGCACTCGTCACGGACCTCCGTGGGCCAGTAGTGGTTTAGTCATGCTGGCCACATGACCTGGAAAGCTGTCTGTGGACAAACGCCGGCTCCCTCGGCCTGAAAGCGAGATGAGCGCCGCAACCCCATAGTCGCCTTTGACTGGACTTAAGTGTCCAGGGGTACTTTAAAAGGTAAAGGGACCCCTGACCATTAGGTCCAGTCGTGTCCGACTCTGGGGTTGCGGCGCTCATCTCGCTTTATTGGCCGAGAGCCGGCATACAGCTTCCAGGTCATGTGGCCAGCATGACAAAGCCACTTCTGGTGAACCAGAGCAGCGCACGGAAACGCCGTTTACCTTCCCGCCAGAGCGGTTCCTATTTATCTACTTGCACTTTGACGTGCTTTCGAACTGCTAGGTGGGCAGGAGCTGGGACCGAGCAACGGGAGCTCATCCCATCACAGGGATTCGAACCGCCGACCTTCTGATCAGCAAGCCCTAGGCTCTGTGGTTTAACCCACAGCGCCACCTGGGTCCCTTTTCCAGGAGTACTTTACCTTTTACCTTTACCTATTGTACAAGCTCTTTGAAATGGGCAACTTTATGCACCCCAGACACTGCGACATTCTTTGCACATGGGCAAGGAATTTAAGCTGCAAACCATTAAATACTTTAAACTGAGGGAGCAGGACAGGTAATGAACAATCATGTGCAAGCATTTGCACAAAAGAAAGGACATTTCTGGATCGGTTCACTTTACTTAATGCAACTATCTTCCCATTAGTTGGAAACAGCCTTTTTGTGGGTGGAGGAGGTTTTCCACTTGCGGAAGGGCACATTTAAATCCTAGTCCCTGATTCCACTGCATGTCTAGAGGACTGTTTCCAGCTTGGGTGTTAAGGTCTGCAAAGGGGTTTTTCTTGGCAGTTCTGCTGCTCTCAGAAGTGCAGGGAATGGTAGTCTCAGAGAGGGCTTTTTCTATGTTACCCCTAAATTATGGCATTCTCTCTCCAAAGAGATGTGTCCAGCACCTTCAATGTACAGCTTTCAGATGTATGGTGAAGATTCAGCCTTTGATAATTAAGGTATTTGAGGGGAGGGCTAAATATTTTTTTGAATTTATACTGTTCTTTTTTGTTTGAAATAGGTTTATGTTTTATAATTTTGATCTGTTTCATAACTGATTTTTTCTAACCTTCCGTAGAATCTTATGGTGAAGGGTGAGTAAGAAATCCTTAAAATAAAATAAAATAAAATAATTCCTGTCATTTTATGCATCTGAATAATTTATTTTTGTTCCGCCTTTTTTGGGTGTTAGCAGATGTTCTTGATAATAATTTGCTTTTATATGAATATGGAAAAATCTGAGAGGAGTTTGTCTCTTAATGTGGGCCTTTGAAATGAGAAAGTCCAGCAACTCATACTTTTAAAATATGTGTTTGCTTTAGTTATGTCTCTGGTTTGGCAGTTCTAAAATATTTTATTTTAGGCACAATAAGTATTTCCAAGACTTAAATATGACCTTTGAACATCGCATAACAAGAACAGGCCACTTCCTTTCTTTTTCATTTCCTTTCTTTTGACTGAAATAGCTATTGGGAAATATCAATTTAGTATTCTTTAAGATTTCTTTCTTTTATAGTCCAATATTGGAAAGAAATGGTTGGCAGAACTGAATGGTGTGTGTGTGTGATTATGTGTGCCTTAATAAGGCTTCCTTCTATGATGACTTCATAATATTAAAAAATGGGTATAGACCAAAGAGTGTGATTAAAGATAATTTATAGTTTTCATTAAAGGAGCTACATTTTTCTCAAAACTAAGTGCTGTATTATTAATGGAAACCTATGATTGTTATTAATTACACACTTTAGCAATGCCTTTCATTTAAGTCTGTCATCAATTTTCCAGAGCAAAATGATCTGTTCCATTCTGAACTTTACTTTCCTCTTAAATTATTTTAGGATTTCCTTTAAGCTGCACAGATCTGTCAAGCAAGGCTTCCATTTCACAGCAGGCATGCTTTCAGCCTCCGATCATGCAAGCGTCTGCTTTGTCTTCCCCATGTGCCATATCTTCCCTTTGGCTAAGGTAAGCGGGATCACAGATCTGTTGGCTTGTGATCTTAAATACTGAATCCTTGTGCCGGTATTGGTGGCAGCAAAAGCTCCTATCTAGAAGAAACACTACCATGTGCATTGGAATTGTATTCCTCTTGATGTGTACAAAATTCACGGAGGAAAAGGCTACCAATGGCAATTAGCCATGATGTCTGTGCTCTACCGCCAGTGTCAGAAGCAGATTTCTGCTGAATACATTTCTGGGAATTACTAGCAGGGAAAGTGCTGTTGTACTCAAGATTCTGATTGTGGGCTTCCCATGGACATCTGGTTGACCATTGTGGGAACAGGATGATGGACTTTGTGGGCCTTGGCTTGATTCAGCAGGGCTCTTTTATATTCTCAGGACATAGACTGTACTTCTAGAACTGGATATTACTTAATGAGGCACTATAAAGGGTGTGGGAAGATGTAAGGATTGGACCAAATAACCATTGAGCTGTTTAAAAAGCAACATTATGAGATGCACATTCCACATACTGGACTTCATGATTTACAGAGAGCAGTATGTGACTAAGGCAGATGATCCAGGCTGGGTCAAATGTCCTTACTTTTGAGGGGCTATTCTTTCCCCACAAATGGGATTTAGAAAAGGGGAAGATTTGAGCAACTTTAAGGGGGATAGGCAAAATTTACACACTTTCAAAACCATGCAATTTACTTAATCTCCCTCTCTCATACTGGGAGAAAATTCCATAGTTTATTTCCATATTTCTGAAATCATATTTTTCTTTGTGGAGATGTACTTTCTTTTGTGTGTCCTGAATCTTCTAACATTCAGCTTCATTGAATTTTCCCAACTTCTAGCAGTATGATTATTCATATTCATTCATGCATGCATGCATGCATTATAATAATAACTGACTTTGACTCTGGATTATAATTACTACCTGTTTGGCAGTTTAAGGTGAGAGATTAAAGGCCCTAGGCAGCCACCCACCTGAAAGGCAGTTAGCTGATATGGGTTCCTTCAATATATATACACTTTCACGTGTTAATAGCAGAATTACATGGATCCAGACTATTTTTGAGCATGCTGTCAAAATGGTTTAGCAGATGCTAAGTCTCAAATATCTGTTCTTAACAGATAATGGAAATGTGAATCCAAAACTACAGGGATAAAGTTATGGTTATGTTTTATTATTTATCTGCATCATGCTAAATATTGCTTGTTTTTTCCTAACATACAGATGATAGGCAACTGATGATGGTTTATTGGGTTCAAATATAATGTACAATACAGAAGCCAATAGAAGATAAGAAGTAAAAGAGGAAGCCTGAAATTAGTGTTTCAGAAGGATGTTTCCTCTGAAAGCCATATTGCCCATGCTACACCCAAGGCAAGACTTTTAAATAATTATCTAAGTTCAGAGAGAAATAAATATTACATTGAAAAGAGCGACTCATAGTCAGATGGTGGCTTTCAAACATACAACATACATTAAGAAGAAAGATTGTGCCTCTGTAGGAAGCTAGGTAATACAGTAACAACATAATTACTAGGACTACAACCCAGACAAAGGGTAGGAGGAGTTTTAACCCACGGCATACAATTTGCAAAAATGATCTCAGCTAAGTCTTTCTTTTTTGCTTACAGTTGCAAACCCCCTTGGCTTGATTTGTAGTTGGGATTGGCTTGCAAAACTATTTTACTAGAAACTGGGGAAATTGCTTGTTTATTTTCAAGCCCAATTACGAATCCTGCTGGACACAATTGCACGTCCAGTGACGACATCTGCCTCTGATTCTGGACTTCTCTTTGCCACCAACTCTTCCAGCTCGCTAAGCCCTGTTACCTCTCTATATTCTGACACTTCCTCTTCCCAGTCTTTTCCTTTTTCTCCCTCTTCCCACTCATCTTTGTCCCACCACCACTCCCTGAGCTCTGAGCCTTCTTCCCTTGGTGGTTCCCCAGCTGGTTCCTCCCACCATTCCTCTGTGTCCAACCAATCCGTGACACAGGAAACATGAAGCAACACTCCTTTCTGTTTCCTGATCTCTAAGACCTTCTTGTACTGGCTTTGTGCCACAAAGAGAATAGCCATTTCCCAAACATAACTGGAGGTATTTCCTCTCTACTGCAGCATTGGGTCTGGAGGAGAGGAACCCCTTGGTTCACTGCTGATTGGCAGAAGAACATTGTGGTGGGAGGGCTAACTGAAAGTGCATGTGGTATGTGCGCTCAGGAGAGAGGGTGTGTGCTGACCATTTTGGCCACACCTATCACTGGCATGCACCCCTTGTAGAGTTGGCCAATCCGCAATGTGGCCCTCAAGCTGAAAAAGAGTACAGGGTACCCATTAGTAGGTGTATTATGAAGTGGTATAAACCAACTTAAGATAAAACCTGGTGGGTAAGAGAAGAGAATGAGTACTCTAAGGATCAGAGGCAGGAGGAACTAAAAAAAAAGTGGTGTAGGCAAACAAATACAGCAGAAAAAGCATCACTCTTTCATTCCCATTGGCTCAAAGTCGGACTCTCTAAGTGTCTAAATACTGAGGACCTTTGAGGACCTGATTCCACGACTAAGTACTTTTTATTTCTACTTTTGCAAAAATGCTGCCTTGCAAGTGTAAGAGTTACATTATACCCTAGAGTGGATCAGAATTTGAAGCCCATATAGGGTCAGACATCAGCGTCATATATTTCTGGGAAGGCAGGATTTCTGCCTGTCAGAGCAGTCAGGGAGTAGGTTAAGAGTCAGTATAGTGTACACTGTGTTGGATGCTTAGATTAATTAGATCTAGCTTCAAATCTCCTAGAGATGTAACACACAGGGTAACCTTGGATCACTCTCAGACTCTTGCATCATGGGGTTAATGTCACATTAAAACAACCTTCTGGTTGTTCCCTCACTGCGAGAAGCGAAGTTACAGGGAACCAGGCAGAGGGCCTTCTCAGCAGTGGCGCCCGCCCTGTGGAACCCCCTCCCATCAGATGTCAAGGAAATAAACAACTGTCTGACTTTTAGAAGACATCTGAAGGCAGCCCTGTTAAGGGAAGCTTTTATTGTTTGATGTTTTATTGTATTTTTAATATTTTGTTGGAAGCCACCCAGAATGGCTGGGGAAACCCAGTCAGATGGGCAGGGTATAAATGATAAATTATTATTATTATTATTATTATTATTATTATTACTAATTATGCATATTCCTAAAAACCAATTTGTGGTTTGTTTGTGGTTTGTTTGTAATTTATTATTACATCACTCGGTGTTATATGGGAAATCTAGATTCAGGTAGAATCCTAACGTTTCATGAGACACACTTCGTTTTTAAAAAAAGTTTCAGCCAGCTTTGAAATATATGAGAATGTTGTTTCTTCCCCAGCT
This sequence comes from Darevskia mixta, assembly GCA_034641385.1. Classification (NCBI taxonomy): domain Eukaryota; kingdom Metazoa; phylum Chordata; class Lepidosauria; order Squamata; family Lacertidae; genus Darevskia; species Darevskia mixta. Next base: position 7,743,634 of record JAWWNH010000105.1, read on the forward strand.
CATCTTCCAACATTTGCTGGGACTCCTGCAGTGTCTAGATGTTGAACAACTTGCTGCCCATTATTGTTTTCCTCCCATTGACATCAAATTAAGCCTAAAAGGAATAGGATGAGCTTTAGAGAAGGATCCTATACTTTGCTGAGTTTGTATGTGAGCCAAACTTTGGAACCTTTTGAGGTTCCCCCATTAGTGGCCACCTGAACTCAGAAAATATTGCCTCTCTGCTGTGTGAATTGCTTTTTCTGAAACAATAAGCAGGAATTTTTATTTTCACTGCACAGCAGAGTATCAACAAATTGTCTTTTCATTTTATACAGAATGTGGTGCATCTGAGTCCCTGGACTATGTTCCGCCATGCTGAGCTCTAGAGTAGGCAATAGACACAAATTGAGCCCCTTGTATTCAGGGCAGGACAGCAAAACTTTCATTTTTTCATGATGAAATGTGTCCTAACATAATCAGATCACCACAGAGGTACAGTGATAAAGATCCATTCCTAGCATTGACTTCCCAGGGGGAATGCACCCCCCCACCCACAATAGTAATAGGCTCATAAGAATTATTTTAGAAAACAGTGAAAGCAAATGATTTACATTTGTTGTGTTCCTTACATTGTAGCTGAAAACACCAAATGAGAACTCTGGGGGCTTCCAGTAGGGCAGTGCCCCAAAGCAACTCGTGTTCAAATCTTTTATTTATTGCAAAACACCTGGCAGGTTTGCATGCTGTGTAGTCCCACTGAAACATTTCCTGCTAAGTGTGAATTACAGCCCTGCCACAAAACCATGACTGTATCTGTTGCTACAGAACTCAACTATATCCATATATTTTATATAGACACGCTTTGGCGAGGAAGACAGAATACGACTTGGGACAGGTGGTTCCTGAGCAACATAGGTGGGGCTTCTGCAGGCCTCTCAGAGAATTCTAACAGAAATTGAAATAGGGATGGGGATTGCTGGTGTCCACTTATCCCACAGGTATACTCAGAGTATATGTATTGAAATTAATGGACAATGTAGGCTGCATATACCCTATGCATTCAAAGCACATTCTTACCCTCAGAAAATTCTGGGCAATGTGGTTTGTTAAGAGTTGTTTGTGATTGTTACTTGGGAGGTGTAAACTACAGTGTGAGGTGGGGGGGGGAGTCTGGTTCTCTGCTTGCTGGTCCATAGTAATAATAATGACGACAATTTCTTCTTCTTCTTCTTCTTCTTCTTCTTCTTCTTCTTCTTCTTCTTCTTCTTGACACCCACCTGACTGGGTTGCCCCAGCCACTCTGGGTGGCTTCCAATAAATTAAAACAAAGTAAGACAACAAACTTTAAAAACTTCCCTATACAGAACTTCCTTCAGATGTCTTCTAAAAGTCAGGTAGTTGTTTCCACCCCCTTGACATCTGATGAGAGGGTGTTCCACAGAGCGGCCGCAACTACTGAGAAGGCCTTCTGCATGGTTCCCTGTATCCTCACTTCTCACAGTGGGGGAACCACCAGAAGACCCTCGCAGGCTTAGGTATTTTGAGTTTTAATCAATGGAAGCTGGTGAACTGCCCTTATCATCATCATCAACAACAACAACCATTGTTTATTGCGGTCCAAAGACCCACAAGTTGAAATTAAGTGCATATATCATTTAAAAGCACACAGGCTACTAGGACAAATCATAAGCTTATACCTATTTCTGACTTTTGTCTAATACAAATTGATCTCGTATGCTGACCACCTCAGACAGAAACGTGGCAATGGCCCAAGTCACATTGGGAATCTTATCATCTAGTACAGGGGTCGGCAACCTTTAAGACAAAAAGAGCCACTTGGACCCATTTCCGAAGGAAAAAAAAACCTGGGAGCCGCTTTTTGCGCCCTAGGCGAGGGGGCGGGGCCATGTGACGTCATTGCGCATGACGTACGGTGCCCCGCCCCCTGCCGCCCCGCGCCGCTGCGATTTAGGCAAGCGTCCATCAGGAGCCTCCTGCAAGATGGCAGCACGTCTGCCAGCGCTGGCCCAGCTCAAATACAGCTGCACGGGCTTTGTCTGGGGCTCGATGCCTCCTCTCCACACACACACACACACACACACACACACCAGCTTTTGTGTGCGCGCTGCACGGGCTTTGTCTGGGGCTCGCTGCCTCCTCTCTCCACACACACACACACACACACACACACACCAGCTTTTGTGTGCGCGCTGCACGGGCTTTGTCTGGGGCTCGCTGCCTCCTCTCCACACACACACACACACACACACACACCAGCTTTTGTGTGCGCGCTGCACGGGCTTTGTCTGGGGCTCGCTGCCTCCTCTCCACACACACACACCCACACACCAGCTTTTGTGTGCGCGCTGCACGGGCTTTGTCTGGGGCTCGCTGCCTCCTCTCCACACACACACACACACCAGCTTTTGTGTGTGCGCTGCACGGGCTTTGTCTGGGGCTCGCTGCCTCCTCTCCACACACACACACACACACACACACACCAGCTTTTGTGTGCGCGCTGCACGGGCTTTGTCTGGGGCTCGCTGCCTCCTCTCCACACACACACACACACACACACACACCAGCTTTTGTGTGCGCGCTGCACGGGCTTTGTCTGGGGCTCGCTGCCTCCTCTCCACACACACACACACACACACACACACACACCAGCTTTTGTGTGCGCGCTGCACGGGCTTTGTCTGGGGCTCGCTGCCTCCTCTCCACACACACACACACACACACACACCAGCTTTTGTGTGCGCGCTGCACGGGCTTTGTCTGGGGCTCACTGCCTCCTCTCCACACACACACACACACCAGCTTTTGTGTGCGCGCGCGTTTCGCTCTCCCTCCGGCCCTAGACAGGCAGCGAGTGAGCGCAGCATGATAATGAGCTCTGTCAATTGCCCAGCCGGGAAGCGGGAGGAGGAGGAGGAGGCGCTGCTCTCGCTCTCGGGCTCCGCGCTCGGCTCTGGTTTGCCGTCAACGCGCCCGTCGCAGCTCGCCAACTTCTCTTTCTCTCTGCAGCTCGCTCTCCCGCCACCCCCCCGACTACACACACCGACGCGACGGGAGGGAAAGGGGAGCGGGAGAAGACACGCCACCCCGGAGCCGCGGCAAAGGTGTAAAAGAGCCACATGCGGCTCCGGAGCCGCGGGTTGCAGACCCCTGATCTAGTAGGAACTTGGCATAGAATTGAAAAGCCCTTATCATTTCCTTACCTTCACTACTATAGCCCTGCTCACTGGCTTGAGTTTCTGCTGAACTGTACAGTTCCTTTGCCCTACCCTGTTGAAAAAAGACAAAATGTGTAGAAGGGATGAGGCACAATAGTGGCATGGCTGTTTCAAGGCCCAGCATGGGCTCTCTGAAAGGGACCATGACTGGGAAGAAGGAGAATGGGAAAACTGAACTCTGCTAGCTGGTCATTATAGGAAGAGTTTGGATTTTATATCCCGCTTTATCACTACCCAAAGGAGTCTCAAAGTGGCTCACATTCTCCTTTCCCTTCCTCCCCCACAACAAACACTCTGTGAGGTGAGTGGGGCTGAGAGACTTCAAAGAAGTGTGACTAGCCCAAGGTCACCCAGCAGCTGCATGTGGAGGAGCGGAGACGCGAACCCGGTTCACCAGATTATGAGACTACCGCTCTTAACCACTACACCACACTGGCTCTCAATTGTTCAGAAATGGGTGCCTGAGATTTATTTTTTTATTTTCCTCTTCCCTCCTTGTTTCCTTTTCCTTGTGTGTCTTGTTTCTTTTATATTGTAAAGCCTATAGGCAGGGACTGTCTTGTGTGAATTGATGGCATCTAAAATAATCCAGGAGCCTTTTCAGCTGAAGAGTGGGTTAATAATGCTCTAATTTTTTTTAAAAAAGGAGACAGAGCAAGAGCAGGGAAAGAGTACTCTCTCCCCACATGACTTCAAGCACCCAAAATGCCTCTGATATGGTTGATGGGGAGAAAAGGCACACACCTGGCCCAGACTTTAAGGCGGATCACCTCTAAGGCCCATCCTCACTCTTGTTGGGTAAATAAAACAAAAACAAAAGCCCACTTAATTAAAATGCTTCTTAAGAAACCCAACTCTCAGAATGCTTTCACAGTCATTAGTGTGAATTGAACCAGCCTGACTGGTAAACAAAAGAGCTGCTAATGCACATTAAGAGAAAAGTAATCTGCATTGGGGAATCCCAGGAATGCTAGGACAGTGCTTTCAATGCTACTCTAAGCAAACCCAAGGTCCTAGTCCTGTTAACACCATTTACTGCAGAGCAGAGTCACTGGTATGATTAAGGATTAATCAACTGAGCAAAGGTTTGAAGGCTTCAGGCCCTGAATGAGTAATTTGTTTCTTCTATTGCTTGTAAAACATGCCACAGCTTTCCAAACTACAACGATAGTAATGAATAAAACAGGTTGCTACCACTACGTGGCTGGTCATGAATTAATTGTAGTTTGATATTTGTGAATTAGAGTTGGCAGACTAGGCAGGGATTTTTAAAGGAGCACAATGGATCTCCTGGGGGCAATTCCCCAGTTTCCTAATTTATTCAGCGTCGTTGGTGTTGATCGCATTTGAAGTCAACAGATAGAAGGCAGTGGGACCAGGAGGACAGATACGGGAAATGAGAAAGTGACTCCAGTTTATGGAAAAAAGAGAGGTCTGAAATATGACCAGGAAACTTCAGCCTGTAAAACAGGACACTTAGGCTGTCAAGTTTAGTCTGCTAATGATTATGGAAGCAGATCCAGTCCCGTATAGTCATAAAACTCATAAATAACCCCAATAAATGCAGCGGCATATCTCTGGGCCTGCATGAAAATGATGAGTTCGAGCAATTTTCAAATTTTATATTTATTGATGTTTCTTAATATTCTATTTACAGTGGAATGAATTACACAGCGATACTAAATGTCATCTCAATTGTACTCAGTACATGACACCTATTTGTAGGGTTGACTTTTGTTTTATAAATGAAGTGTGTGGCCAGGAGTTTAGAGGGAAAAAAGCTTAGGCATAGACAAGGTCATCCTTCCCCCAGTTACTTAAAAAACAACACACACACACACACACACACACACACAAACAAACAAACACACAGTGTCCATATGCAACCCCTGCATCTTGAATTGTTTTTCCTGCCCAGTGAGTCACTGGAGGGAGCTCTAAGCGCATGAAAAAATTCAATCATTATTTTCAGTTATGAAGCAGCAGAACAATCAAAATACAGCCAACCTCAAAACCATCATGCACATCCAAGTGTATGTCTCTAGCGAACAGCATTTTATTTTGTTGCAAGTAGCTGGCAAGTTGTATAGGAGGATTTGATTGTGCTGCAGTGTTGATACACCAGCAAGCACAAGGTTGATTTAAAGGCACAAAAACCTGGATGAGTTTTAATGGAAAAGTGGAATTGGAAAAGTGCATATTAAGAGTATGAATGTAGCTCACATAATAATTATCTATAAGGATCAGAAATTGCATGGAATTTGGCTTTCCCTCGTTTTCTAAGAAATGATTTGATTGAAGGCTCTGGTCTATGTATGTGACAACCAGATTTAAGCTCCTTTAGGGTGTGAGCATGTTTTGATGACCACGAAATATCCATTGGAACAAAACAGGAAGAGGGTTGGATTAGCCACTTACATAAAATGCAGATTCCGTGCAACTCATCTCCAAATTTTTATCATAAGTAAAAGGCCCGTTTTCATTAAAAGTTTGGAGGAAGATCTGGAGAATTTGGGAATGAACAATGCATGGTTGACAGAAAACATGGGGCATTATAAGTGAGGTAACACACACCCAACTAAGATATTGCAACGGTGATGAACATAAATCCTCAAATATAGTAACTTCAGTAACCACCCAAAAACAAGCTACTTCCACCTGTGTTTCAGTCAGAAAACTGGGTACAGTAAGTCATTATATCTCTTCCTTGCTGTGTCCACATTCCACAACTTACTGTAAATAGTAAGAATCCAATTCACAAAATACTGTATGGGCAGCATGGGCCTATGTTAGTCACACCATTTGGATTTGTTGTATAGGTGCTATGTGCGCCAGAGACTTAGCTCTATCTTCTGCAAAGGAGCCAAGGGGAAGGCACTTCTTATGGCCTGGAGCCAGTTTTGGATTAACAATGAAATAGCATTAGTAATTGATGCAATGGTCTGGCAGTGGTGGCTTGGGGACTTAGCATGAAACTCTTTTTTTATACAATGTGGCTTAAAACCACCAGGTAACCTGCGCAGGTTCCTTTGTCTTAGACATTTTATTGGAAATTAATTTCTCCGCTTTTACACTGTCAGTGTAATTTTTATTAACTGCGTTCTGTAGATCTAGCAGATTCTTTTATTGTGTATTGATTTAAATTATGAGAAATAATACGAATTATGACTGGAACTTAATGAAATCTTATAAAACACATAGTAGGCTATTACTACATTTGTTTCATGTACACTTTGTTAAATGTATTACATTCAATAAAGTTTGAAATGCAATATTTTATATTAAAATGCTGTAATATCCTCACTGAATAGACAGTATTAAAAGTCATGTTTGAGAGAGATACCATCCAATTTATAATAATATTTGGAAAGATCTTGTCTCTTGCAGACAGATATGGTCTTCCATCTTCAATATGCTTTGTGCTGAATATTTACAGTACTAGTGATCCAGGAGAACACTAGCAAAAGCAATTTGTGTTGTCAGCTGTAGAAAGCCAAAGGGCATCATTACAGTCATACCTCATGTTGCAAACGCTGCGGGTTACATCTTTTCAGGTTGTGCTCCACGCCGAACCCGGAAGTACTGGAACAGGTTACTTCCGGGTTTCGGCGCTTGCGCATGCGCAGGAGCGCTAAATCGTGCTTCGCGGATGCGCAGGAGCGCCGAATTACATCACCCACGTGCGCAGATGCGGTGCTGCAGGATACGAACGCTGCGGATTGCGGACGTTCCTCTGTCACGGATTATGCCCGCATCCCGAGCGTCCACTGTAATTAAATTTAGCCTGTGAAGATACTTTCCTTAGCCCACAATGCTACAATTGACAAGCTCCAATTGATATCTGTGAAATTCACTTCCATGAGCTTAGGATCATGGCCAAGATCAATAATAGCCATGTTCAGAATGGTGCCACAAAACAGATTTATTAGTTTGCCATGTTGACTAAGACACTGGATTCTTTACGATTACAGCTCAATTCTCTTGGTGTTGAGGAAAGTTATCCCCAAGGCTTTCCTACTATTAAAATGCTCAACAAATTAAGAACATACGCACAGGGATTGAACCAGTGTGCAAAACATGTGCTCTACCACTGAGAAAAGTAACCATGTTCCTTTGCTGTCTCAAAAAAAAAAAAAAAAAAACCAACAAAGAGTCATGTGGCAGCTTAAAGAAGAATAAATTTATTATAACCTAAGCTTTTGTAGGCCACAATCCACTTCTTCAGCTGCATGAGGTGTAATATTGACTTGTCAAGTGTATATATACATGGCAGTAGTGGATGAAATGTAGAGGAGTTCAGAAAAGAACAGAGAGTGATGATTACAGTGACCAATTATCAAAGCAGTGTTGGAGGCAACTCAAGCATCTTGGCATTGATGAGCTAATTAACACATGCAGTGTGATCTTTTTAAAAAAGCACCATGCGATCTCAATTCAAGCTGCAGGTGACAAAACTGAATTGCCTGCAATTCAACAGTTTCCCACTGGAGTTTTCCTATGAAATTCCTTTGTTCAAGTATGGCCCCCCTAAGGTCAGTCACAGGGTGTCCTTGTAGAACAGGCTTCCTCAACCTCGGCCCTCCAGAAGTTTTGAGACTACAGTTCCCATCATCCCTGACCACTGGTCCTGGTAGCTAGAGATCATGGGAGTTGTAGGCCAAAAACATCTGGAGGGCCGAGGTTGAGGAAGCCTGTTGTAGACTGAAATGTTCTCTTATTGGATTCTGGATATTGCCATTTCTGATGTTGTGTCCATTTATTTTTCTGTGTAGAGATTGACATATACCCTATTTTTCTAGAAAAAGAGGTGCTGGAACTCACTGTTAACGCCTCCCTCATTCTCTTAGAATGTCAATGGCGCCCACTGAGTTCCGGCAAGATCCAGGTGAAAGAAAAGATTACCTGTACACATTTATTCTTCTCTGTAAAGAGTGAGCTGCTTGTCCAAGCCTGCATCATTAAGTGGATTGTCAGTGCTTCCAGACTATCACTATTTTTGGCTAGGAATCAATCGCATGCCAGCAAATTCAGGCTGAACTATTAGATGTGTTTGTTTTTAAATATATCTATATACAGAGGAAATTTATAAATGAAGTTACAAAATACCCAAGCGCGCATATTCTCAAATGATCCAAAAGAATCAAACAGGAAAATAACAACAGGAAAATATTTTGGAGTTTGTTCTAATTGTTTTGTTGTTTTTCTCAGAGTTACTCTAAAGTGACTGGTGATTCCAAGGGTATTGGGGACCTGGATCACCTATGGAACATTCCATATAGATGCATATCTCACTGCACTTACTGGAGTCTTGGCTTCTTCACTCATTGATTTAATTAAATCAAGTCAAATAAAATCTTTCATTTTTGACAGATTTTTTATACAGGCAAGCTTTTTGGGCTAGTACTCTATAGTTGTATTTTCCAAATGCTTCCAAAATATTGTTATAGTTAAGGTGCACATCAAAACTAATTGCACAGTTACAGCTGATTTGTAGCTTTTGTTCACTCCCCCCAAAGACTGGACTTTTTGTGTTAATAAAAGTCATGGGGAAATGCAGTGGAAGGTCTGCGGTAACACTTGCTCATCTAACCTCCCTGCAAACAAATCTGAATGAATGCTCAACAAACGGGCAACATCATCTAACCATCCTGCAAACGAATCAGGACAAATCCTCAATAAACAGGTCATCTGGAAGTACCCTTCATGTCCATGAAAGCTTGTGCCACAGTAAATTTGTTCATCTTCAAGGTTCCACAAAGCTCTTTGGTGTCTCTGATCCAAGATACGCCGCTCCAATATGTGGGCCTCCAGTGTCAAGCAAGCTTCCTGACCACCACCACAGCACCACAACTTAGAAGATATTTCTGGCAAAGTAAATTGTGCTTTTCAAAAGCTGTCCTAAAAGTGTGTGTGTGTGTGTGTTTTTTTTAAGACTAGTTTCACAGCAGGAGCTACTGAGGACTGAAAACTGTGGAATTGGTGCCTCTCCTAGTGAAGATGTGACGGCTGCATGAGTAAAGGGAATGAAAAGAGAAGAAATGGGAAAAGAAATCGTTGTGCTTTAAGGATGTTAGAATATAATTCCAGCCTTCAACCCAGATAATGGGTTGCTGTTTCCTTTTTTTCTTAGATTTGTTCAAGGTACATGAAGTCTCTAAACTGCTCTTCTGGAAAGAAGCCTGCTTACAAAATTGTTTCTTTTAGGAATATAGACACGGTTTTACCAACTCAGATGTACTCTAGTCAATTCTAACTTTAAACGTAAATAGACTTTGCCTTCCGTTGTAGTGAGTCCACCTTTGGAACTGGAAATGCAGAAGGTCATTGCTGGTGTAGCCTCCCTCCAGAAGCTTATTTAAACGAATAACCCAATATAAAATACACAAAACTGTGAACGACTCTGAAATATGGATTATGAAAATATATTATACCAACAACTAGACTGACAGTAACATCATATAATACATGTACACAGGTATCTCCTCAAAGGCATAGCCTATTTGTTACTTTCCAAATAATCAGCTCTTAAAGTGCAAAGTTCCATGTGCAATACTATGTGCTTTAGAGTGAAGTTTAGCAATCCAGCTTGCATTTTGCCAAGTGCATTTCATTCTGTATGTCTTCAGAGATTATACTTAACGTTATTTTTCATTTATTTTAAATGAAGGATGGAATCATAGTATATTGGGAGCCATACTGTGGTGGCTTTCTTGTGATCAAAGGGCAAGTAGATCAGTCCATTTGAATCCTGAGAAATAGAGGCAACGGCTGAAAAATGATGTGTGTCTTGATAGTGTGACATTTTCAGTTTGGATCCTGAGTGGTGACAGCATTCAGTACCTATGCCGTGAGGGCATAATTACAGTCTGCAACCAGCTCTCCTAAGATAAGATAAAAGAGCTCATGCCAGTCAGAGAGAGGTTATATAATTATATGAAAACCTGGGGAAAGCTTTTCCCCTGTATAATTTAAATCAGTGAGGCATGACAGGTATATAGAGACTTGCAGATAACTCTGTTTTCTAATAGAAATGTGGATATGAAGATAAGCAGTGATTAATCTTAATCACCAGTAATAGTATAATGGGTTGTTGATATTACATGACTGTTTAAAAAACTGAGAGTTTCTGATCAGTACATCTAGTTCAGTAACCTGTGACCAGTCAACATAAGAAACTTTCAGATAAAAAGTTTACTGCAGAACGTTCTCTCATTCTATGTCCAATTTCTTACAATAAGTGGGTAGGGGCTGATCCCAAAGCTATTAGGACAAAGATTCTCATTGATTTCATGAAAAAACAAAGGTTGCTAGTCCTAAAACATGCAAAATCGTAACATTGGTGGATGAACACATTCCAAAGCTTGATTCTCCTCTGCACGTTCTATGTGGTGAATATTTCTTCTGAATGACACCTATTTGATGTGAGCTTCTTTCCAGCCAATGAGAGGTCTCTCAGTGGTATCTCAAATTCATATTGTTACATGCCATCCCAGTCTCTGCTGAGCAGTAGCGAGTTTCCAGGGTTCCAGACCCTCACGTAGGGTCATGTTTCCATTGGGAATTCAGACATGACACAGGCTGTAGTGTTTAAAGATATATGGTTTACCTTACACATATATACAACCTTTAGCCTTCAATGGAGGGACACTCAGCAGCAGCACCCCACAAAATGTGCCAGCTTATCCTTACAGCAGCATCACCAGCATTCTTTTTGCTCTGCAGCCTATCTTGGCCTTCAGGGCACATACTAGCACAGTTCCTTCTCCACTTCCTGGTAACATCTTTCCTAATCCTGCTGTTCCTAAAAACACAGCCCCCTTTATTCATTTGCATTCCAATATCCAGTTCTTTTTATGCTTTGAAGTACTAATGGTTAATCCCCCAGGCGTCACCTAACAAAGAAGGTCACCTGACTTCATCAACACTTGTTGATTGTCTAGGATTAAAGGTTGGTACACTTAGGACAGTTACCTAGGTTAAGTAACTGTTCACATGCTAATTGTTTCCCAAGCTTGGGTCTCCAACTGTTTTTGGACTACAACTCCCAGCATCCCTAGCTAGCAGGACCAGTGGCCAGGGATGATGAGCATTGTAGTCCAAAAACGGCTGGAGACCCAAGTTTGGGAAACACTGAGCTAGATTATAAATCAGGAATGAAGAATCTGTAGCCCTCAGGATGTTCCTAAACTACAACTCCCATCATCCTTGACCATTAGCCACAGTGGCTGGGTGCGATGGGAACTGACCCCATGAGTAAATCGTTGCTTTTTTGTGTGAGCATGGCTTGCAATTCTTCATGAGGAAGAACAGCAAAAGATTCAACCAGTTAAACGCTTTTAAAAAAATACCTCCAGTTACACTATGTGTGCAATCCTACTTAACGTTGTTTTGTGTTATTTATTTAGGGATCACTTGTATATATGTGATGGGACACAGGTGGCACTGTGGGTTAAACCACAGAGCCTAGGGCTTGCTGATCAGAAGGTTGGCGGTTCGAATCCCTGTGACGGGGTGAGCTCCCGTTGCTCGGTCCCAGCTCCTGCCCACCTAGAAGTTCGAAAGCATGTCAAAGTGCAAGTAGAAAGTAGATAAATAGGTACCGCTCCAGCGGGAAGGTAAATGGTGTTTCTGTGCGCTGCTCTGGTTCACCAGAAGCGGCTTTGTCATGCTGGCCACATGACCCAGAAGCTGTACACCGGCTCCCTTGGCCAGTAATGCAAGATGAGCACCGCAACCCCAGAGTCGGACACCACTGGACCTAATGGTCAGGGGTCCCTTTACCTTTAAGTAAGGCACAAAGCCCGGGATAAGAGTGCCATTGCCCTAGGCAGTGCACAGTTTTTATTAAGCTGACATAACACTTACACACTTGCATAATGAAAGCATTGTGACTTTATCCACGTATTTTTTCAGAGGGAGAGAGCAGAGTATGGCATTCCAGTTCTGGCTGTGAAGTATCAGATTATGTCTCCAGTTTACAGTCCCATAGATGCTCTAATGCAGTGTTTTTCACCCTCTTCTGGGCAACGGAACACCTGTCTTAGGAAAAAAATCTCGCGGCACAGCACCCACAGCGCGCGGCTTTTTCTCCATGGGGGGGGGGCCGGCACAGTTTTTTTCCGGGCCTCCGAGGCCCAGCGCGGCTTTTTCCCGCGCTGGGGAGGCCCGGCGGGGCTTTTCCCCGCGTCGGAGAGGCCCGGCGGAGCTTCTGCTCACGCCGGGAGGACCCCGGCACAACTTTTTTTTCCGGGCCTCCGAGGCCCAGCGCGGCTTTTTCCCGTGCTGGGGAGGCCCAGCGGGGCTTTTCCCCGCGTCGGAGAGGCCCGGCGGAGCTTCTGCTCACGCCGGGAGGACCCCGGCACAACTTTTTTTTCCGGGCCTCCGAGGCCCAGCGCGGCTTTTTCCCGTGCTGGGGAGGCCCGGCGGGGCTTTTCCCCGCGTCGGAGAGGCCCGGCGGAGCTTCTGCTCACGCCGGGAGGACCCCGGCACAACTTTTTTTTCCGGGCCTCCGAGGCCCAGCGCGGCTTCTTCCCGCGCTGGGGAGGCCCGGCGGGGCTTTTCCCCGCGTCGGAGAGGCCCGGCGGAGCGTCTGCTCACGCCGGGAGGACCCCGGCACAACTTTTTTTTCCGGGCCTCCAAGGCCCAGCGCGGCTTCTTCCCGCGCTGGGGAGGCCCGGCGGGGCTTTTCCCCGCGTCGGAGAGGCCCGGCGGAGCTTCTGCTCACGCCGGGAGGACCCCGGCACAACTTTTTTTTCCGGGCCTCCGAGGCCCAGCGCGGCTTCTTCCCGCGCTGGGGAGGCCCGGCGGGGCTTTTCCCCGCGTCGGAGAGGCCCGGCGGAGCTTCGGCTTTCCCCCGCGGCACAGCAGCCGGTGTCTCGCGGCACGCTACTGTGCCGCGGAACACCGGTTGGGAAACGCTGCTCTAATGCACAGTCTCCTGTCAAGAGCATGGTTTTCTATTTACGTCAATGGAAAATGTTCACTTCAGCCTCTCATGTGCATTCTTTTGCATACCCAGTGTGCCATTTCCTTATTTGAGGAATTAGGGAACCTTTCGGATGGGTGGGGGATATACTCATTAGAGCATCTGAAATGGATTGCTGGATTGGGGTGCACACCATTTTAGTTTTAATTGGATTGTTCTAGTGGCCCATGAATCATTGTTCAAACCTAAAATACATTGGCTCAAAACTGAACATGTTTCTGTCCTACTTCAGCTTGTTGAAAGGATTTCAAATTTTCTATGCTAATGAATTACTCCATCCATTTTTCTCTTGCTTGCAGCGATAGCTGAACTTTACTGCTCAACCTGGCTTCAACCATGAGCTTGTGGGGGGTGGGGGGGGGTGGAGAATCAATTCATCTTTGAACAGTAGGGGGGGATTTGATTTCCCCTTTTCTAATTTTTCCCAAAAGCTTAGCTTAATTTTCACCCAAGGTCAAACCATTTTTGTTTCATTTAATGTGTCTCTCAAAATGAATGGCTACCATAGCAATACTGTATGCTTTAACATAGCAGATCATTTTTCTATTTTAATCCAAGCCAATTCTTGGTAATTTGTGGTTCAATTAGGAACACATTTTGATACGTCCTGTCTGAAAGTTCTATCTATTCATTTTGTTCCCCTATATTTTTATTATTACTATTATTATTATTATTTGATTTCCTTTTAATACAGTTGGCTGATGTAGTAGATACGGTAGCCTCTCTTGAGTGGATAAAGCTAGCCGAATCGCAGATAAATAAGTGCAGGGATTTTTGTGCTGGACATCTTTAAAATGTATTTCTTTTATAAAAAGAAAATATTCATAACTTTAAAATAAGAGTTAGATTAAATTTGCAGGCATGTTAGATCCTTTTGTGGGGATCAATCCTGCAAAATATCAGAAGGATACTAACAGCGGTTTTCTTGTAGCTAGTCTTTGTATTTAAGGTGGTTAAAAAGAATTCACTGATTTGGATGCATAAAAAGGGTTCACATAATCTCTGCTGCTGCTTGTGGGTAATTTGTATGAAAACAGCACATGAGAGAGGTTCCCTTAGATAAGAAAACTGCCAAATAACAGAAAAATATATCCAGGGTTTCTCCTCGCCCACCCCCCGGCAAGGCACCTTTAAAGTTGATTTTTTTTTTCTGGGAGAACTAAAAGAGATTCTCTTCCCACTCTGTGATTTTGTTTGTGGGGAATGGTTTTATTTTGAAACTAGCATTGAGGTAGAAGTATGGGTTCATGAGAGACAAATTTCCAATGCCCAAATCAGCCTACTCCTAAAAAAGGAATGTTCTGCCTGCTGCTCTTGTGTGCTGTGCTAGGCAAACCAGGGCAGTGAGATTCATTTCTGGGTACACATGAATGGGACTGGGCTGATGTCTGAGAAGAAGAGCAATGATTGGTCCTCAGACTACATTTGATGACTGGGAAGATTGCCAGAACCGCTTTGGATCCCTGAGCAGGCCTTACTGAACTACAACAGCTTTTGTGATAGGCTCACTTTTTCTTTTATGTGGCTCAAGCATCTACAGTACATCCTTTAATTAGTGACTATGAAACTATAAAGAAGTAACATTTCCCCTTGAAGTTAAATTAACAGCTAGAGTTGCTATCACTCCAAGAGGTTGGGGAAAGGCCACTGCTGACTTGCATGTGCTAGTCTTAATTAATTTTCTAATTGTTCTTTGTCTAACTTTTGAGCCAGAGCTAGGGAATAAAAAAGGGGTGGGTGGGAAGAACCAGTCCGGTTTAAAATAACCCAATTAGTTATACAATCTAGTTGTTCACTGAGGATGAGGTCTTGGGTTTCTGCCATCTGAGATTACGTTGGTGTGTTGCCGTTTGAAGAATTCCTACTGAATTTCTAAGGAGCCTCTGGTGTACATATAGCAAAATAATATTTGCAACATTATGAGTTGTAGCCAAATAAGTTTTACTCAGGCTGGATCCATTAAACTTAGTTAATCATGTCCATTAATTTCCATGGGACTTCTCTGAGAATACTTAATGTTGGAGATCATACTATGCCTATTCAATCAAGTAGGTTAGCCATGAGTGTATCCAATTGGGGGCACTTTCTTCTAGCAACAATAGCCAATCATTTTCAGGAAGCTTGCCTAAGAGCAAGCATCTAGATCAGACATGTTCAACTGGTCGACCGCGATTGACAGGTAGATCCCTGGGGTGTTCCTGGTCGATTGTGGGTGATCCTGGTCGGTCGCGGGATTAAATTAAGTGGGCAAGGAATGTTGTCACCACCGGTTGTTGCTTCCTTCGTTGTTGCTTCCTTCGCTGTTGCTTCCTTCGCTGCCGCAGCAGCAAACAGAGGTAAGCGTGACACAATGTCACTGACACATGCGAGTGGCAGCACAGATCAGGCTGGTGATCAGTTTTCTGCATCCCCCCCCCAAAAAGCTTAAGAACCCTGACCTCCCAAAAAAGCTCAACAACTCTGGGCAACTCACCCCACGCACGCACCTCCTCCCTCCAATGACAATGGGTAGATAACTTCCAGTTTTTCTATACTGGGAGTAGATCGGAGTCTCTTGGGAGTTGGACCTGCCTGATCTAGACCAGTGTTTCCCAACCAGTGTGCCTCCAGATGTTTTGGGACTACAATTCCCATCATCCCTGACCACTGGTATTGCTAGCGAGGGATGATGGGAGTTGTAGTCCCAAAACATCTGGAGGCACACTGGTTGAGAAACACTGATCTAGACTATAGTTAGGCTGTTAAATGAGAAGTTCTGAAAAACCATTTAGTGTTCATGAATATTGTGTTGCTTTTCTGACATGATAGCTGCTAGATTCTGTTGAATTATTTCTCTTTGCTCTTCTCCTTTTGGATTTTGGGGGTTTAGAAGTTCAATTTCGATCCCTGTTGAAACCAAAGTTTAAATTATATGACCCAAAACTAGGGTGAAATTAATATTGTCACTTAAAAAAATGTGTCCAAAACTTCCAGTGTTCACAACTTTTCAACATTATTTGCAAAAATGATAGCCTATCCATTTTTATTGCCTTCTTTGGCTCTTTCCAGACTTATTACCACTCAGTGACACAGCTTTCCCCATCCATGACAGTAAAAGTACAATTCAGTTCAGAAGCTAACAGTTTGCTGTCTTTTCAAGGTAACCAAAATGTCTCACTTTGTCTAATAGCAGGGCCAGCCTTGGTGGAGACAGATAGCTTAAACACTCTCAACAGACAGTCAAACTAGTGTTCTACACCAAATCTTCAGAGGGTGGTGATCTTGATGCTGTTAGCTCACAGAGGTAACCCAAAATAAATACATATTTACAAAATCCATAGTGGAATCAATAGTCAAAATGATATAAAAGAGAATGCTTCCCTTAAAAACAGTTTTTCAACTAGTTAAAAGTGTTAAGTTGAAATTTAATACAATTTACAACCCACTTTTTAAAGAAAAAGTCTACCCATTAGACAACCCTACTGAGATGCTTAGAAAGTTGAGGTAATTTTCAATTGTTTTAATTAAACAATCTATGGCCTTTTTAACTGTGTGGGATATTGTCTTTGTTTGTTACTATGTTATGTATTTTTGTGTTTTTATATGGTAAACCACCTTCTGATCCTCAGGTGAGGGGTTGTATACAGATTTCATAAATAATAGTAATATGTTTTATAATATTGTTGTAATTATTTCTTGGTTTTCTTCATTTATCTTTTTGTAAACTGCTTTGAGGGGTGGTTTTTTTTAAAAACAACAACAACACACCAATCAAACAGTGTATAAACGTTATAAAATAAATAAGTAAAACAAATGCCAAATATCTAATACTAATACAATTCCAAAGATTAAAAAACATTAAGACGCCATCATTCATAATAACAATAAATATGACCATAAATGAAACATGCTAGCAATAATTCCCCATGCCATTTCTGCAGCCCAAACTGCACCAGCCCTTAAAAGTTGCAAAGGGAAGAATAAGTCTTCATAGCCCACTTGAAAGCATATATATATGTATATATATTGCTGGTGCACACTAAAGAATACAATAAAAATAATTAATTTATAACATACAGAATCAAATGACCAACAATGAACATAATATGTAAAGAAGCTGGTCAGCAAAAAAAGGATTGGGTGAGTTTCTTGGTCAAGACCAAGAATGTTATTTGTAAATGATCATTCCTTTCTCCTTTTTTTCCTTCAAGTTCACGCCTGTAATTTTTAAAGAGCTGACTTGCGTATTCCATACAAGGATTTAGCCTGGTGCTAGAAACATGAAAACAGTGCATTGTATAAAAGTTGAGTAAGCTTTCTCTGAACCCCCAAGAGTCTTTGTCAACATGCCACCCCCACCCCCCCACACTCCGTCCTCTTGCTCTGCTTTCATAAGACAGGAGCCTTGGTGGAACTCTTTTCCACACTTATAATGCACTTCTCGAAATTCTTAAGCTCAAGTACTTATGCTTGCACTCAAGGTCAATGGTGCTAAGCTAGTTTTATGCTTGTACTCTGCTATAAGTGGTTTGTGGGTTGCATGTTGATGACTGATCAGTAATGTGGCTGTATTTTTCTACACAGTACTTAGACTTTTACTCCTGCTACTGGTACATCCCGTCTATAGAAGGTTAATAGATTTATAACACTCATTTCAATCAGACCGGTATTTCGTCAATAAGCTCCTGATAGACATTTTTGGGAGATTTGGGAGATATCAATAAACTCTATTGAATCAAATGTAGGATCTGAGAAATGATGGTCTAGTGCCAGGATTCTATTGAAAGCAGAATATTTGTGGGTTCTCGTTGCCTGTCTCATAGCGTTTGACAAGCCCTAGCAAATACATACACAGCATATGATTGGTGTGTAAGTATTCAAGCAGAGTGGTATTTTTGGAGGCTCATGCAGACACGTTAATCAGATTTCTGGTGGAATTGACAGGGGTATATATAGTTTTAAAAGAAGCCATGACTGCTGAGCATTTCAGAAGGTCTTGCTCCGTATCATTCAGTAGCCACATAAACCGGTTGATTTGCACCAAATCAGGTTAGCGGCATTGGCTTGGATGACATGTAGTGCTCATCGGAATTTCTGTTTTGTGTCATCAGTCTTGAATGGACTCCTTTTTTTTGTCCATCACTTCAATATGTTTCACAGAAGACAATAATAAATGACATTAAATAAATCTAATTAATTTATTCAACCACCCAACCAAGGATCATTTTAAGTGGGCATTATCTGGGCACCAACACATCCTTTTCCATGTCCTTCAAGAGTACATCATAAGGCTCTTTTCAGAGACAAGAACTTTGAGTACTATTGGTGCTAAACCAACACACAATGATGCTCAGAAGTGAAGGCACTACGTGAGCTACACCATCTTCAGTGATGTATAGACTACTGCATTCTAACACTGGAAATGAGAAACCTGAGAGCTGATGGGAGCATTCAGAACAATAAAGAATAAATGAAAAATCTGCCCAGGCCATTCTTTTCCACATGTACTACAATGTGAGAAAACAAATCACTCTATAAAATTAATGGTTGGTAAAATTAGAAGAAATAAAGAACAAAGCTCCCCATAACTTGAGTAGAGAAAGCCGCCACAGACCTCAAACAGTTCTCTGAGCAAACTGCATCACTAATTCATTGTATTTGGACGTGATGTTTTGTATATAAGTATTCTTAAATAAAATATTAAGACGACTCTCACAGTTCATTCAGATCTTGAAAAGGAAACAGCACAGAAGTGAAATGGTTAGAGTGCAGGACTAGGAGAACTGGGTCCAAATTTCCACTCCTCTCATGAAACTCTCTGGTTGACCTTTGGGGTCAGGTGCCTCACCATCTCTCAGCCTAACATACCTTAGAGGGTTGTTGTTGATATAAAATAGTGAGAACCATGCATATCACCTTAAGCTCCCGGGAGGATGACTGGAGTCAAGAAAATAGGAAATCCTGCACTAAATCATAGAATCAAAATCTGTCCATGAGTCTGTGTAGCCCTTCAGATGCTGGTAGTTTAGTGTGTCAGTAAGATACATTGCAGTGATAAAACTTTAAAATTCATACTTGTGGATATGTGTTCTCTGGGTTCTTTGTGAATTTTAAAGCCGTAAAATGCATGCTCTTCATTTTCTTCAAATCTTTTCTTTTGCATATTGAATGCAAATGAAACCAAAGCTCTCTAATCTTTATTTCTGACACGTGTTGATTTACTTTGCTGTGTCTGCGCGTTTGATTTTTATGCACAAAGAATTACTCTGATTTTACCCCTTATGGCTATGTCAGACATAGATTACAAAATGAAATTTTAAAACTCCCAGATGAAGCATAAAGCCAAGGAAGGAGATTTTGTGGCTACAAAATAAAACAGGTCTTCTGAAGGGCAGTTTTATGAAAATTGCATAATTTACTATATAATGAGGATTCATGAGGACATATTCTGCACTGCATTACATTACACAAATCCATGTAAATATATATTCGAGAAATTAACCTCTCAATTACACAACTGAATGCCATTGCCTTTCCCCCAGGTTGTTACCTCTATCTGTCAGAAGGCACAGCATAAAAACTAGGGGTATGCATCAGATTCAGGCAAACCCCAAATCTTGAGCTGAATTGGCATGCCTCAGATGGATTTTTGTCTCCTCCAGGGCGAAACAGGGTCTTTGCAAAGCAGCAGGAGTCAAAGTGGGGACCACTGAAGTGCTTTCTGGCACCTTGGCAATCCAGACATAAAAAAGGAATACTGCTGCAAGTATTGGCTCAAAGCTTACCAGAACATCAAGGTTTCCGGAGGAAGGAAAAAACAAAAGATGAGTGGGGATAGAGCAGAATCAAAGATCCATTATGATTGACAAGTCAAGCTTGCAATCAGAAGGAACGATTCTACCCAAAATGTGAATCCCTTTTAGTTTTTCCCACCCCAAATCCAGCTTTTCTGCCTGGCAGAAAAACCCCCATATCTATTTGTCTGCAATTTGACAGGTTTATTACCCAATGGAACCTTTCTGATGCCTGCAGTTTTAAAACCAATTGTCCACTAAACATTAGGGGAGATTAAGTGGTTTGATTTTTATCCTCTCTAAAAGTATAGCAGCTGTCTTTGTAGGTAAACTACTTCAGCTATGTTTCTGACATTTAGTAGGATGCATTCCCTCAAAAAGGGCAACCTTGCCTGCATATTTTCCGATTCTTCCCTGAAATAAAAAAAAGTTATAGACATTTCTTTTTTAAAAAAGAAAACCTTTCAAACACTCTGGAGGTGTTTGTAATTTGGCAGTGGTATTTTTTCCTCACTCTGAAGGGTGAGCATGCTAGCAAATTCTACCCACTTCTGTCAAATGATAAAAGTTCTAGCCATTTTCTGATTCCCCAACTGTTTTTGTGGGGACAAAGCTGATTTTGATGGACCCCAAGCCAAATTAGGCAACCTACAAAGTACCTTGGACTGGGTGAGGCATGCTGTTTACAAAAGCACTGAACAGCAGTCCAAACTAAATCTTTCCATTGACACACATCCCTACTCTCTACCCCGCAAAAAGAATCAAACATTAGTAAATCCTATAATTTTGTTTTGATGTGATTTGATAGTATGATGAGCTATTTTAAAGGTATGGAATACCCTTAAATGTCACCAAGTTATGGCAAGATATAGCGCTTTCCATTCCTTTGCATAGAAGTGCACTAAGTGAAAATGATAGTAAGAAAGTTATGTTGCTGATAGGTAGAAATGAAAGGGCACATTACCTTCCTCCTTTCTCTTCCTGGTTTGCCCTTGGATGCAAGTGGAACAGTGTGTTAACAATTTGCGTTTCCTTGCAACCCCCTGTATAGTGAGACACCTAGTCTTCTTATCCTCAGGGTGGTTGCCTGCAAATTATTTCTCATCTGTGTTGGATCCTGACCTCAGTTAGCTCCCTGTAACCAAAGAACACACATCTCAAGAAAGGGGCATAAGGATACATTATTTATGTTGGGTTAGATCCAAAGATTCCCTTCTTCTGGCAAAAGGAATCATCCTTCATTGGAGGAATCCCCTTCTTTTAGAGGAAGGGAACCTTTGGCTCTAACCCATTTTGTCACCATAACACAAAAAAAGATTGAAGAAGGAGCATATACATGTAAAGACAGGATCCTTTGCAGCCCAAAGAGACATAGTTTTATGAAGGTCCAGCATTCAGTGAGCATGCAGGAGTGTCGTTCTTGGGTGGTACTAATATCAATCAATCCATCATTAATATTCCCCCCACCCAATGGTAGGTTGGACAGATATAAATTCAGCATACACAAGAAACTTGTTCTTGGAATGAGAAAAAAAGACAGTGTTCCTACTTTACTGGCCAACAGGATATATGCATCTAAAATATGTTCAGAAATGTCCATAATGAGGATATCAGTGGCAGGTTGTATCATAAGGGGAGAATTTCACCTACTAGGACACATTTATAAGCTCTGTAAAAATGCATCAAAGCAAATATCAACATAAAAAAATTGAATGGGTGTAAGGGCATGATGTTTATTTCTACAATGTGGGAAACAAATATATTTAAATGAAGATTTGGCATCTTTCTGTCTTCTGTTTATTATGACTCTTATCTGTCAGTGTCCACTTGCCTCTCATCTGGTATCCCAATCCCTAATCTTTTGCCTCTGTCTTCTATTTGTGGCCAAAGTACTTCTACGTACACTCCTCAATCTTCTATGCAATTGAGAAAAATCCACCAATCATACAGCCACAAATGAATTGGCGCGTAACTCCTTTGCATTGTTTCATTGATGGCTGCAGACATTAGCAGTACCTGATCTGGAACAAAATATGATACTATTACTGATACCCATAAAGCTGCCCCTTACTGCTGCAATGTTTCCATTTTCAACCAGCATAAATATCATTGGCAAAGATGCCATTTGATTCCTTGAAAGTTAATATCCTGCATCAATTTCCCCCTTCACACCTCGGGTTGGCTTATTTGATTTAATTATTGCCTGATCTTTTTGGTGCCATATTTAAATGCTGCTGCCATGGGAAGTTCATTCATGGAAGCTTATAAAGATTGCTTACAAAAAGTAATTTTCACTTGGTGTGACATCCAATTAAATAGCACAATATTGTGCTTGTTCCACGCTTCACCAAAACATTTGCAGGATAGCTGAAGCTTGCTCTGCCCTTTAAGGAAAAGGTTATCACTGATCCAAAATTATTCATTTTTCATTTTTGCAATCAGCAAATTGTGAAGGCTTGCCATATTTAGTGAACATGTCTGAATTTGACATTATTCATTGTAACACTTAAAACTAACATGTAATGAACTGTATTTGCATTTTCCATTAGCAAACATTTTGCATTTCTGGAGTCATGCCATAACATAATTACAAAAACATAATGCTTGGATGCCTTGAGCTTCCAAGTTGTGGATGGTGTGTTTAAGGCTCCAGGCCTCATCCGGGAATAAGCACCACTGAATTCAGTGTGACTTACTTCTGAGTATGTGTGTATATGGCTGCCCTATAAGTATTTTTGAATATTTGCAAATATCAAATCAAGTGCCAATGGCATTACTCCAGTTAGCACATCAATTAGTTTCATTTTACTATTTTTGGTTTATATAACCAAAGACTCGCTCTGTGCCTCATTTTCCTTAATGTTGGAAACCTCTGTGAATTGCAAGTGGGGACAGTATTGTTGCACTCAGTTCCTATTTTGAGCTTCCAAAGAGTTGGCCACAGTGAGAATCTTAAGTGGATGGATCTTATGTTCTTAAATTTTTTTTTCTTCTTCGCCCTGCTGGTCCAAACAAGAAGCCCTAGTTTATAGGCTGTTGATGGTAACACAGACTACAGCATCTTCAGAATTGGTGCACAGAAACAAGACGGGGAAACTCTCATGCTTCCTGTTCTTCTCACTGATGCTATGCACCTCTGTTTGAAATACACACAAGGCTCACATCATTCAGGGCCAAACTACACTTTCTATTTACTATGTAGCATGTCACTATGGCTTCAGTTTTTTTGTTAATTAAAGAACAGGTATGGGAGTGCAATTCCTACCATAAAGTGAATTGGTGCAAATAGACTCCCCACCCACCCACGCCGCCCGCCACTGCTCCTAGCTGTGTTGGCTGGGTAATTTCTGTTCTGGTTGGGGTTGGAGAGCTATGAAGCAAGTCTCTTCTAACCCGTTGCTGCATTTATGGGAGGAATTGCACCCCATATACTTGAAACTTTATTAATAAAACCCGGAGACGTAACTGCACTATACACAGTATGTGTAACATGTAGTTTGGCCCTGAGTAGGGAAGTGGTGAAACTAAAATTCTCCTCCTTGAATCTCGTTTTCTATATGGAGGGGGGATGTTGAATGAAGAAAAGAATATTCAGTCGTGTGAACCCCCACCTGACATTTGAAGTGGTTCAGCCCAGCCATAGGTTCACAATCTCAGTGAGAACTAGGGCAGTGCCATATCTGAAATCAAACCTTCTCATCTCTTTCAACCAAATCTCAAAGCAAAAGCAGCTGACATATAGCGGAAATGTCATGGCTGCATTCTGCACGTGGCATTCTTGGACAAGACTAAAAGTGTGGAGAACTTGTGCATGCTAATTCCTCACAGCAGTTTAATGGCTCTCAGTGTAGTCCTAAACAGGAATACCCTATTCAGTTACTCCCAGGTAAATATGCTGCCTGATGGTTGGCAGATTAAGAAACTGGGCCTGGTGGGTAAGATCAAAATTGAAAACAAATGTCAAAAGCTCTGTCCTCTTGAAACACCTTGCAGATGCCAGGTACTAGTAGGAAGGCTGAGTAATCCAGTTGAAAAAGAAAATTGATGACCCCCTTATTTAGATATTACCAAAACACTCTATACAAAAGCCTGCTTTCCACAGTTGGTGCTGGTGATTTATTTCCCTTTGTTTTGGATGGCTGGTAATGAATAAAGTAATTGTGGGGTTCCTTATCAGACCACGATAATGGGTTTTAGTCCCAGGAATAAGGAGTGTAGTGGATAAATAAGCTTAAACAGAAATTTCTGAACAAAGTTGACAGCTTGGAGTGATAAAATGGCACAATTAAAGAGAGCATAGATAAGATTTTATATTACAAGGGAATATCACAGCATGCACTAAGATTTTCAAATTTGTACTCAAGGATAAGGAGATACAAAATAATGGGTAACTGAGGGACTCGAAATCATTCAGGCAGATTTCTACTTCCATATAAACATTGGGGTTTATACTGCATTTTATTGTCAGAACTAAAGGCAACATCACCTAAACCGACAAGTATAATGTTCATGTCTATTTTATTGGCATTCCATAGTAACTTTTGCATGCGCTTTGTGGTATTTTATTATATTGGCATCATCCTATTTTTCATCATTTAAACATCTACTCTTTGTGTCGAAAAGCACACACTAGCATATGTTGTACGTATTCTTTTCTATTCCCATCTTTCCCCCATTTAGAAGCATATATTTCATTGTGAATCTGCCCAGCATCAAGAGTTTGGTTTATACTGGAACCCAAGAATGTGGACTGTACACCTGATGAGCTGAGAGGGGGCAAGCAGGCATTGGGCTCACTCATCATAGGTAGACTATCATGAGATCTGTGGTAGATCTATTGGGATAGGTAGGTGTTTCCCTGTTTGAAGTGCTTTTAACAGGAAAGGTCAAGCATTAAAACTGGGACTATTCTCCCTCAAATTCTCAGGAAAATACAGCAGCATTTTAGTGTGAATTTCTCTCAATAAGCATGTTTTTAAATGCAATTTTGCCTACCATACACAGTTTTCCAAAGCAGTTGCTCTTCATAAAACAAACTTTTGCATGTTATTTTGTTCAATATATGCACTTTTCATGCACACTTTACCTGGAGTATGTGTTTCTGCACACATGGCCTGGCTACAGAACCGTGTTGCAAAATTTGAAAGACGGTTGTGCATCTGTTTGCATGCTTTTCCAGAATCTGTGACTTTGGTAGGTTGGCCTATAAATGCAAGCTGAATTGAATTACTCCGCCATTCTTGGCAGAGGGAGTCTGCATGCATAGATGGATAGACCCTTCTACAAATGGGTGACAAAAACACCATGAGGAGAAACGGAGCCTGTATACTGCCCTCCTCGCATGTTTTTGTAAAACGTCATGGCAATGTCTGAAGAGGACTCCCTTCACTTGCAGCGTATTTCACCTCTTGTGTTGCATTTCACTGCCCACAATTCCCAGCTTGTGATTCCATGAAGCACTCGGCCCACTTAAGACTGTCCAAATCACACTTCCTCAATTCTTTGCTTCCCCGTGCAACAATGCAGTAACACTGGAAGAAATTTTTGTTGCTATTTAATCCTATGTACCCATGGTTATTTATGTGGACCTCAAAATGCAGGTGATAAATCCTCTAAATAAAGATAAACAAAAATATATTTATATATGATGCCCCTGCTGTGATGCAGAAAAGAAAAGCTTGTCTACACTTCTGTGAAGCATTGAATGCAATCAAGCAATTTGTAGCGATTTTGTAGATCTTGGTGCTTTGTGTATATAAATTGATTTCCCGCATTTTGGCATCTGAGAGTTGACAATAAGCCCCTTGGTTCAACTCCAGCATGCATGAAGCAGAGGATTTGAGTGTGGACATCTGTGTGAGCATGTGTTAAGGCAGCCTCCTACATTGTGATAAGAGATCTACAGCTGCTGAACTTTTCCTTTGGAACAACCTCACCACTACTTCTTGAGCATGTGTGAATCATGTTATCATCAACAGAAGAATATTGTTTGAAGTCTCCTTTTTATTTCTAGTGACATTTACAAATATCAATCAGTGCGGAGCTGCTTCTTTTGTAACTTAGACCATTAAGCCTCTTGTAGCTTAAAAAAAAAAATATTTTGGGAAGAATGCTAAATACCTAACATACTTCGGAGATCCTGAGCAAAGATGAATACAGTGGTACCTCGGGTTACAGACTCCACTAACCCAGAAATAGTACCGGTACTTTGGGTTAAGAACTTTGCTTCAGGGTGAGAACAGAAATTGTGTGGTGGTGGCACAGCAGCAGCGGGAGGCCCCATTAGCTAAAGTGGTACCTCAAGTTAAGAACAGTTTCAGGTTAAGAACAAACCTCCAGAATGAATTAAGTTCTTAACCCAAGGTACCACTGTATATGTGAAGCAGGCCCAGATTGCACAGTAAGCTCTCTAATTGGGCAGCCTTATGAAAAACCATTAATGGACTAGTTGTGTTTCCTTTTTCTAAAACAGGTGCCAATGGTTAGGGTTTCTTACCATTTCTTACCCAGACTGGTGACTGGGAGCTGAGACCATATAACACCGGTCCTGAAATAACTACATTGGCTCCCAGTAAGTTTCCGAGCACAATTCAAAGTGTTGGTGCTGACCTTTAAAGCCCTAAATGGCCTCAACCCATTATACATGAAGAAGCGTCTCCATCCCTGTTGTTCAGCCCAGACACTGAGGTCCAGCTCTGAGGGCCTTCTTGCGGTTTCCCCACTGCAAGAAGTGAGGTTACAGGGAACCAGGCAGAGGGCCTTTTCAGTAGTGGCGCCCGCCCTGTGGAACACCCTCCCATCAGATGTCAAAGAAATAAATAACTATCTGACTTTTAGAAGACATCTGAAGGCAGCCCTGTTTAGGGAAGTTTTTAATGTTTGATGTTTTATTGTGTTATTAATATTCCTATGGAAACCACCCAGTATAAGTAATAAATTACTACTACTACTACTACTACTACTACTACTGCTGCTGCTGCTGCTGCTATTATTTTATATTCAATGGTAAAAATGATTTTAGACAATTGTGCTTTGTTGATAAAGGAGGCTGAAATATACAAGGAGACTCAAAAGGATATGGTGGTTTGAGCAGAGCTCATGAACATGGCGCCCATGGACACAGTGTTCCCTTGAGGTAATCTTCTGATCCCCATGAAGTCTCTGGGCATCCTGCTCACTGATCTCTCGGTCATGAGGTTGAGAAGGTGATTACTTTTTTCTCCATTGAAAAGAACAAAGGGCTGAAAGAGGAAATCAGAAGAGCGACATGCTTTCCCACTTCCTCTTCCAGCTCTAAATGCTTTTAAGACTCAGATTAAATCTACTAGAAACAACATTTACCTAGATCTATTGAAAAAGTGAAGTGTGCGCACACATATTTTTCTCTATCTGCCTTGGGGTAGGGGAGACTGATCTAGGGTTAGGGTGGCAGTGGAATGAAGCGAAGCGCTCATTAAAAAATCCAAATGCACCCATGGGCTTGAAAAGGTTGGTGATCCCTATGTTTGAGTGCCCCAGCAGGACTGGGTAGTTCAAATTCCTATATGGCATAAAGCTTTCTCAGTGTAATCTGTCTCACATATTTGTAGTGAGGATAAAATGGAGGGAGGGGAAAAAACCATGTATGCTGCCTTTGGCAGTTTGGAAGAAAAGTAAAATATAAATGCCATCAATAAATAAAACTCTGGGTTATGTGATTGGAATTGTTGACATCTACAGGTAGCTAAACTGTCTGGTTATAAGAGATAGAGGAGACAGAATAGAGTTCTGAAGTAAGTGTTCTTTGTATAGTGAGATTAAGTATAGAATTTATCCCCCCTCCTGCCCATCCTCTCCCTTGCATTTCCATTCCTTTCCTTGACCTTACAATAAATAGATTAACTGCAGTATGAGAAGAACCAGGCCTTTATTTGTTCCTGGAAGTATTACAGATGTAAGGGTAAAATTAAAGAATTGTATTTCTGGAGCAGAAGGCAATTTAGTTTATTGTGTTTTCATCCATTACATGATCTGTTTTCATCCTCTCACCAAGTGTTGGCTAAGAAGTCCATCGTACACCC
The DNA here is from genome assembly GCA_034641385.1 of Darevskia mixta. Classification (NCBI taxonomy): domain Eukaryota; kingdom Metazoa; phylum Chordata; class Lepidosauria; order Squamata; family Lacertidae; genus Darevskia; species Darevskia mixta. Next base: position 7,771,670 of record JAWWNH010000105.1, read on the forward strand.
AAAGGCTCAGTTTCTTCAGCTGGTAACTCTTCTGATTATATATTAAGTTTCACTTAATTTCTGCCTGACAAATATAAGTTTGGCAAAAGTGGTTTTCTGGGTGGCTGGGTGGGAATTACCATCATCTGAAACATGAGTTTGGAGAGGAGGAGGAGGAGGAGGAGGAGGAGGAGGAGGAGGAGAAGAAGAAGAAGAAGAAGAAGAAGAAGAAGAAGAAGAAGAAGAAGAAGAAGAGTTTGGATTTGATATCCCGCTTTATCACTACCTGAAGGAGTCTCAAAGTGGCTCACATTCTCGCTTCCCTTCCTCCCCCACAACAAACACTCTGTGAGGTGAGTGGGGCTGAGAGACTTCAGAGAAGTGTGACTGGCCCAAGGTCACCCAGCAGCTGCATGTGGAGGAGCGGAGACGCGAACCCGGTTCCCCAGATTACGAGTCTACCGCTCTTAACCACTACACCACACTGGCTCTCTACAAGGGGAAAATGGGATTAACCTCTATGCAGTTGAGACTTTTTATTGGGGGTGGGGAGGGGGGGTTGTCATCTGCTGTGAACCAGCATACAGCTATGTTAGGCAGTCATCAAAATGGGTGTTGAGAAGAGTTGAGGTCTAACAAGAGGCAATGAAGAGTCAGCCTGAAGCATTTGCTAAGACTGCAAGGAAACCCACCAAGGATCTTAGACTAATGCAAGGATTTGGGGGACAAGCTGGAGACGCTTGAATCACTGCTGTGAGCATGGAATACAAACAATAAACAGACAACTGAAATCTCTTCTGTTATAATAGGCTAGCAGAAATAACTGGAATATATGCAGTGACAAAGGGGTAGCACAACTGAAGGCTGTGGATCAGCAATAAATAAAGATTGTGGTGAAGGAAAGCACAGTAGCTGCATAAATGCTGGGTATATTCTTTAGATACAGAGGCTCACTTCTTTGACAAGCAGGGCCCAATTATGGCAAATAGAACAATAATCTGAGATAGCTTTTTTTTTCCCTGTTCACTTCTTATCGCAGCTGGGGGATCATTAGGGTTGCTTGCCTTACCGCAACATGAATTGCTATGTTTTATGAACTTGTTTCTCCTCCTGCATACCTCCATTGTTTTGTATTCTGGCTGTTTGTTGTGGGCTGCTTTGGGCTTACTCATTGTGGGAAGATGGCATATCAATAATCCTTAAATAACTAAGTAATAGGAGCCAACATTTGTATCATGAGATGTTGAGTTACAAGCTCATTCTCTTAACCAGTGCTTTTTTAAAAAAAAAAAGTTTAGGAGTACTCTCATTTTCCTACTCATATTGAAATACTGCCCCTCAATGAGGCCTTAGATTCTTAGATTCACAAAATGTTTAGGGGTATGTGTACCCCTGAATACCCCCAGAAAAAAAGCACTGATATTAACCATGGAGGCACTGAAAGTTTTCATGTTTTCTGTGTGGAAAAAGATGTTTTGAGAGAGCCAAAACTTCACCTTGCTCATATTATTCATGTTTGTTTAATATCTGTTTGCATCCCCTTTTGGCTGCTACTCTTGCTTTTTTATTTATTTTTAATAATGCTGCTTCTTGCTGATTTAATGAGCAAGCCAATCAGGTGTCTTGCAGCCAGTAATGTGATGCCCTGATACCATGTAGCTCACCACATTCCACTATCCAATTTTCCTTAAGGATAAGAATGAATATTTTGCCATTGCCAAGGCAATTGGGCCAGCATCCCATGCTGCAAGTTCACTGATGATTGATTCCATCACTGGTGGGGAACAATTTTAAGGCTGAGGGCTGCTTTTCCTTCTGGGCAACCTTTTGAGGGCCACAAGTCAGTGGTGGATAGGGCAGAGCAATGAAGTTGATGTTACCCTTGCCCAGTAGGCTAGTTTCTATATGAAGTCGCATACCCAACCAGGGATCTATCCAGGCACCAAGACACATTAGGGAGTGTGTGAAACAGGGCCAGTGAGGAGAAGGTAGGGATAGAGAGGGGGGTTATTGGACGTAGAGAAACCTCTCCTCCCCTGGTACCGGCAAGAAGAACAAGCAAGTTTGTATTGATGGTTTTTACTCAGTCATCTGGGTGCCAGACAAAAGAGTCCATGTTTCCATGCAAGGGAGATGTTGCCTACTCTGAGTCCCTCCTCTTCCATCCCAAACAACTTCCTGAGTCCCTACGGAAAGTGCCAGGAGTCACACACCTCTGCATTCTCTGTTCTTGAATGCGAAGTGATTGACGAGCCCTTGGAGAAGGAGGCTGTCCCAGACTCTCCCAGGAGGTCTCTGCTGGCTGCTCTCTCACTCCCCCCTCCTCCTCCACTATCTCATAACTTGACAACTCTTCATTAGGCTGTAATTCAACCCCGTCTTCTTCTCCTCTTGAAACTACTGGAGACAAGGGGCGTGTGAATCTTCTTCCTCCCTTTCCTCTTCCAAGAGGAGCCGAGGAAACAGAGAGGACAGTTCCCAACCTTCCTGTTCAGTCCAGTCCCTGACTGGTTGACCTGGAGAGAGACTCAAGGGCCAGATAGAGAGAGGTCTGGAGGCTGCATTTTTTCTTCTGTGCTAAGGTTCCCCATCTCTAGATCCCATGGTGATGTCTCTGAGGGCAAACACAGCTTCTTCATCTTTACTTCCCTAGGAGTGGAATGGAAAGAGGAATCACAATCCCATTACTCCAAACCTTCTTCCCTCTGCTTTCACCTCACACAATGTTGAACATTTTCATTTCCTTTAGGGCTCTCCCTCGACAATTACTGAAATGGTGGCACTTTTTAAGGAGCACAGAAGTGTTAAAAATGGCCCTTATTCCAGTCCAGGATTTATAATATCTGTTGCGTTGCACGAGCAATGCTATTGATGGTTACCAAGATGTCTTCACTACATTGTTATTCAAGTGGCAAAAGAAAATACTATGTTGGATTTGAGGCCAGCAAATAGCAGGGATATGCGAGGGATTGAGAAGGAGATTGAAAGGAGAGGATGTGATATGTCAAATGGTTGGTGGGAATTAACTTGGATCAAGTGATCACAAGTCAGTCTGGTTTGATTTAATTTGGAAGAGCAATCAGAAACAGGCCTGTAACTGATGTCTTTCAGTCAGATTTTGAGAAGCTAAAGAGGTTAATTAATAGGGTAAATTGGATGACAGAATGCATGTTCATGAATGCAAGAGAGGGTTTCAATTTCTTAAAATCACTTAGATTATCAACAATTTGCATATCGAGTAGGCTGAAGAATCTCACAGAAAGGAACTTGAGTTCTAACTGAATAAGTAATAGTCTTAGATAGGATATTAGGAAAGGGGGGTGATTAAGATGCCATCTTAGGCCAACAGTTCTTCATATTTACTGCATTTCAATTCAATTCAAAGGCAACAGAGTGGATACTCTGTTAAGGTAAACCTTCCTGAGTCCCATTGATATCACTGGGGGAGATTTCAGTTTGTGCTTCACTGCCCCAATGATTTTGGCTGCATAGTGCTCAGTGCAAGAACATTAGTTTGGGATGAACTGGACAACTGAACCATAGAGAAAAAGAAAACTTATGGGCTTACCGCATTAGCGTTGCAGAACAAACAACAAACTCTATGTGAAGCAGTCAGTTTAAAAAGATTCAATGAAACAAAATTATTTTATGTTATCTTTGTTCTCTAATTTTCTATGACATCAAATAAATATAATGGCTTCAGGGCAGACATTTCCAAACAGTTAATGGGTAAGTTTAGCCTTATGTTCCTCTAACTGATCATTAACTGGCAGCAATTACCCTTCTTGTCATTTATTATTGCTTCATTACACCCAAATTGCCATACAGAATACTTGCTGGCATTTGAATCTAGGTTTTCATTCTTCGATAGCTCCAGCTCCAAAGGCATACCCTTCAGAAGACTTCAGATATCTTCAGTGACTGATCTGGAGTAACTTGGAGTAGCTTGCAGTCGTTTCACCTCTATGCTTCTAGAACAGGCATATGAAGGGAACTACTAAGAAAACATATTACTATGGGATAGGAAGTAAATGTAGTAAAAATAATGTCGGGAAAAGGCTACTTCTTCAGTGTCATTTGAAGACAATAACTTTATAGCAGGTGTGGAGAACTTTTAGGCCTCTTGATGTTGCTGGACTACAACTCTCAGTCCATCATCATCGGATAAAATTGTCTCTTCTCCTGTCCAGATCAAGATTCTTACATTATAATTGTAGAGTGGTTGTCACTGCCAGGTAGGCTAGAGATTAGTGGAACCATGTTGCTCCTGTAACATAAGAAACTTTGGGTGATAGCTGTCAAGGCAGGATTTGGGAGCAAGTCAACAATAACTCACAAGGTGTCAGTGAAGTTAATGCAAAGAAACCCAACAGCTTGGGCCTAGTGATCACAGCAACTCTTCCCAGTAGGTCTTGCCCCAATGAGGCAGTTGCGATGACTGAAGGTCCCTGCCTTCCCACAGCACCCTAAGTCCCCTTCCTTCTGGGACCAGCTCCCCTCCTCCCTGGTCTCCCAGGACGTGAAGAGGGATGAAGAGAGCAGAACAAAGAGAGACAAGATGAAGGAGCTCCAGGGGAGGAGGAACTTAGGGAGTTGTGGGAAGGCAGAACAAGTTGAATGCTTTAAATTCATTTCCTTGGCAACCATCTACATCCATAACTAGTGATCAACACGGTTGTAGAACTTCCATATGTCAGCACAATGTGCAGTCATTGGTTGTTTCAAAAGTGGGGATATAAAACGGAAAGCAGGAAGTGATTCTCATCCTTTTCTGCATGTGGCCCTCTCAGACAAGAGCAAAAACGATGACAGTTGTGACAGCTACGATGAAGATGTCATGTTGGGTAGAAACATAAAAAGACAAATCTGAGCCTCCTGTCACTCTCTAGTTCAGCTTATTTTTCCCTGTGCTGTTTTGCCACATTATTTTTAAGGAGAGCCTAAACAAGCCACCTAACTGAAAGCAATGAGTGATGGAGATTTAATGGTGGGAAGGCTAATGAAACATTAAAGACTTTTCCATTTGGAGTTATTATCTCGGTTTTTCTAAGCCCTAATTGATTATCCATGCATCTGATTTGGAATAAAAGGATTCCTTCTCAAACCTATAAATTCTCAGCTAACCTTTTCACAGTCTTGTAATGAAACGAGTAAACAATTCATATTTTGACAGAACTTACTCCCACATCACGTAGTTCTGTTGACTGCTAGTGCAAGTCGGGTTTCTCTGCTACAGTCTTTGCATTTGGCAGCCCCCAACCTCCCCCCCCCCCAGCGTCACCAGTTTCATATTTCTGCATCTTTTGGTGGCTGCCACATATATGTCTGGGAGATGACACATCAACAGTCATAATGACACACTTATGTTGACACACAGGAGTGGCATCATTTTCAGAAGTATGGAGTGTGGACAGCAGGCAGCAAAGCTGGACAAATCAATAATTTGGGGGGTTTCTCTCATTTTAATTGCATTTTGAAATATCCCCATGAGAATTTGTCAGCCTTTTGGGTGCACCTTTCTCCTAATATAGCCATTTTTCTGTATGCAGCCATGCCCAGCGAACAGATTTTTCCAAAGCACTTCCCCCTAATATAATGCACTGTTTGTGTTATTTTGACTAACAAACACATTTATTTACACTTTCCACTAATTTATGCATTTTTGTAAATGCAGTAATGTCACTTGGCAATACTCTTTCTCTGTGTGAAAAGTGACAAATCTATATAACAAACCATATTTGATCCTTTTTTTTCAGAGAACAATTGCTCACAGGTACCTAGAAATGTCTCATTATAGCTTTGCTGCCTGAACGTGCTTTTCACTCTTCTGTCTTCTCAGTCTATGAAGCATTTCAGCTTCAGGGTGGAAATGGTGCAACCATTATTTATTATAAAAATCGGGGTCTGGAGGGCCTTCCAACTAAGCTTAAAATATGTGAACGTCCTTATTTTAAAGTAAGTGATTACCTTGGTTCTTTGGTAAATCTAAGCATACATCTGGGATTAACAAAGCTGTTTTTCCTTTCAAGAAGGAAAATAGCGGATGCCTTCCGTGTGCATGTATATTTCTCTGCAGCCAAATCTTGTGTTTATCTGCCACCCCCAGGGTTCTCTTAAAATCAACATTTCATTTCATAAGGGTGTTTTGAGGTAAGTATAATTTTTAATAAATAAACACTCATCATCAAGTCCAGGAAGGAAATGAGGAAATATACACATATATATTTATGGATATATACATATACATATACATACCGGTATTCATATACATACACACACACACACACACACACACACACACACACACACACACACACATAATATTGGTAGGCTTACCTATTCCAGAAAAGTGAGTCTCTTGCTAGATTTTGAGTTTGTGCCCAGCTAATTACTCACCAGCTACCCAAAATGATAACAAATATGAAGAGTAGCTGAAATCCTTTTCATGCTGAAGTGTTTCCAAGACTTTATCATCAGAGCTGTCTTACAAAAACACAAAATAAAAAAAATTCCTTCCAGTAGCACCTTAGAGACCAACTAAGTTTGTTCTTGGTATGAGCTTTCGTGTGCATGCACACTTCTTCAGATACACTGAAACAGAAGTCACCAGACCCTTATATATAGTGAGAGGGTGGGGAGGGGTATTACTCAGAGGGGTGGTGGAAATGGGTGAAAGGTTGATAGGTGTGGTAAACCTGTTGACGACTGTTAACGGCTGCAATTAGTCTTACAGGAAAAAGCAAGGGGTGAGAAGGTTAAAAAAGCTTTGTCATGTATAATGAGATAAGAATCCAATGTCTTTGTTCAGACCAGGTCTCTCCATGGTTTTAAGCTTGGTTGTTGTTGTTCAGTCGTTCAGTCGTGTCCGACTCTTCGTGACCCCATGGACCAGAGCACGCCAGGCACGCCTATCCTTCACTGCCTCTCGCAGTTTGGCCAAACTCATGTTAGTAGCTTCGAGAACACTGTCCAACCATCTCATCTTCTGTCGTCCCCTTCTCCTTGTGCCCTCAATCTTTCCCAGCATCAGGGTCTTTTCTAGGGAGTCTTCTCTTCTCATGAGGTGGCCAAAGTACTGGAGCCTCAACTTCAGGATCTGTCCTTCTAGTGAGCACTCAGGGCTGATTTCTTTAAGAATGGATAGGTTTGATCTTCTTGCAGTCCATGGGACTCTCAAGAGTCTCCTCCAGCACCATGTAGATATGTCTGTCGGTCAGTAGGTTTACGGTATAAGGTGGTGTCTATGCGCCCATCCTGTAAGTAGGTTTACGGTATAAGGTGGTGTCTATGCGCCCATCCTGTAGTAGACACCACCTTATACCGTAAACCTACTGACCGACAGACATATCTACATGCTTCTAGCTACCATCCCAAACATACCAAACAATCCATTGTATATAGCCAGGCCCTACGCTACAGCCGCATCTGTTCCAACTCTACAGACAGAGACTCTCACCTAAGAGATCTACAGCAAACCTTTTTAGAACTAAAATACCCACCGGATGAAGTTAAACAACAGATCAACAGAGCCAGACTGATACCCAGAGAGAACTTGCTGCAAGACAGACCCAAAAAAGAAAACAGCAGAACACCACTAGTAATCACATACAGCTCCCAAGTTAAAACAGTACAACGGATCATCAGAGATTTACAACCTCTCCTAGACCATGACAGTTCTCTTTCTCAAGCTCTGGGAGGAAGACCTTTCATCGCCTACAGACAGCCACCCAATCTTAAACAACTCCTCACCCACAACAATACTACAACCAGACTAAACACAGACACTGGCACCAGAGCCTGCAATAAACCCAGATGCCAACTTTGCTGCCACATACACCCGGACAACACCATTACTGGCCCCAACAACATCAAACATACCATCTCAGGACTATTTAATTGCTCATCATCTAACATTGTGTATGCCATCAAATGCCAACAGTGCCCTTCAGCTCTCTATATTGGACAAACAGGCCAAACCCTACGCCAAAGGATAAATGGACATAAATCTGACATCAGGAATCACAAGACAGAGAAACCAGTAGGAGAGCACTTCAATCTCCCAGGACACTCTATACAAGATCTCAAAGTAGCTGTCTTATTGCAAAGGAATTTCAGAAATAGACTGGAAAGAGAAGTTGCTGAATTGCAACTCATTACCAAGCTTAAAACCATGGAGAGACCTGGTCTGAACAAAGACATTGGATTCTTATCTCATTATACATGACAAAGCTTTTTTAACCTTCTCACCCCTTGCTTTTTCCTGTAAGACTAATTGCAGCCGTTAACAGTCGTCAACAGGTTTACCACACCTATCAACCTTTCACCCATTTCCACCACCCCTCTGAGTAATACCCCTCCCCACCCTCTCACTATATATAAGGGTCTGGTGACTTCTGTTTCAGTGTATCTGAAGAAGTGTGCATGCACACGAAAGCTCATACCAAGAACAAACTTAGTTGGTCTCTAAGGTGCTACTGGAAGGAATTTTTTTTATTTTGTTTTGTTTTGACTATGACAGACCAACACGGCTATCTACCTTTTACAAAAACACGTTTGTTCTTTGTCTCATCCATCAAGCTAGTGCTAAGAGTTTTTCTGTGTGTGTCTTAGACAGATTATTTTCTGTCAAGCACCCTGATTGATGAGACTTAACATCTGAATGAGGGAATTTTGCTTATGATTTCTTACGCTCCTGGCCATGGGGAAAGTCTCCTAGGGAGAGTAATGGATACATCACATTTGGACCCCCTGCCATCAAAGGGCTCACGGTATGTGATGGTCACTATGATGACCAGGGCCGTCTTTAGCATATGAGGCGCTGGGGTGCAAAGATCTGCCCAGCACCCCCAAATTTAGTTCAGCCCCGTCCCAGCGCTGTTGTGAATGACAAGCGCTGCCACTGTGTGTGTGTGTTTAGTGGGTGCAGGCCAGGATTGTGCTGCTCTCTCCCCCACCTCCCCCTCCCCTCCCCTTCCCCACCCCATGTGCCCCTCCTGCCCCCAGCCAGGCCAAGCAACTAATACTCACCATATTACAAATGGAGGCGATGTTTCTGACAGTCATGAGTCTAAAGGTTGCAGTGATCCCACTCCGCCATCTTTATGAGGTGAAAACCAGAATGGTCATGGCTGGGGAGGATCAGGAAGAGGCCAAAAGGAGCAGGGAAAAGCGGTGAAGCGGGGGGAGGGGGAGAAATAGAAGCTCTTCCGAGGTGGGAGGAAGGGGGGAGAGAGAGAGAGAGAGAGAGAGAGAGAGAGAGAGAGAGATCGGCTGCTCCGCCTCAGGACTCTGCAGAATCGGAGGCAGATGGTACCCCCACCCCCCTTCCCTGTTCTGCCGGCTGCTTCCGCCGCTCCCAGACCCATCCATGAGCGGGTGGCCAGTGTCTCCCTCTCAGTAGCAGCAGCAGTGTGGCATTTCTGGGGGCGATCGGCTTCTCTCGTGGGCGTGTGGCTGCCACCAGGCAAGCGGGGCTAAGCATGGATCAGCGGAGCTTGTTTCCAGCAGCTGAGACGGGCACGATGTCAATCCCCCCACTTTCTTTCCTCCTCCTCCTTCTTCCCCCGCTCCTCTTCCCTTCTCTCCATTGCAACGCAGCGCCCAGTGATCAACTTTGACAGCAGCCGGGGAAGGGGAGGTCAGGGTCGGGTGAGTGGCGTCATCACGAGCCAACCACCTTGGGGAGCTTAGGCTCCTCACGCCCCCCAGAATTCGGCACCCGGGTGCCCTCCACCCCTTGCACCCCCGGGTAAAGACGGCCCTGATTATGACCTTCAGTTGCTTTGTGAAATGGTCCTCATTTTTCTAGGACATCTGGAAGCTGACATGGAAAAAGAAGGGAGGAGGGGCCCCCTCCTCTTTCTTCAGGAACAAACATTAAATCGGGCAGGAGCAGGGGCCCTTTGGTCTCCACCTTTTGCTGAACTACAACTCCCACCATCCTTGCCATTGGGCATGCTCACTAGGGCTGATGAAAGTTTTAGTTCAGCAACCTCTGGATTGCCAAAGTGTCCTGACTCTTGCAATAACTGATTGAGAACAAGGGACCAGATTAAAGGGAAGGGCTTCAGCTGTTCCTCCTGGATATTTAAGCAGACATCGTGAGAGGGATTACTTGTCATTCTATTGTCAAGCATCTTTTAATTTTGATTCAGTAGAAATATCTACTTTCAGCTGTAAAGTCAAAGGCTCCAGTTTTTTTTTTTTGCTCAAGGTTCCACATTGCCTATACTGATGTACGTATATCATCTCAGTATTATGCACAGACATGAGCATGTGCATAATATTGCACATAAACGCAGGCCTGTGCATAAGGTGATATCTAAATCCAGAAGACCATGTGGGAGAGAGTAATTGTGCGGTTACATTCCATGGTAATGCTATCTACACTGATGTGAGAAATGACCTTATTTTTCCATGTCCAGCTATTTCCCAAAGGAGCATGGGAAGTGACCATGGGGAGAGCAACAACTTGGGGTTTGATCTTTGCAAATTCTTATGCAAAATGTCTTGAGTCATGCCTCTTGGACTAATGTGCAGATCTGCACTTATATCTATCCATGCGTTTTTGCACTTCTGCGCAGGTTGTAATGCACTTTGCAGCAATGTAAACCTATCTGAGTATATATTTTAAATATATATATATAGAGAGAGAGAGAGAGAGAGAGAAATTATACATTTTTATTTTAAAAATACACATCTAAATACATATTTTGAGAGGAAATACAACATTTCAATGTGCCTTGAAATGTAGATGTTAAGGGAAAATAATTGAAGGACAGAATCAGAATTTATTGAGAAGCTGGAAAGCAATTGTATTATGCTTAAAAACACTGGAAAACTACACAGACTATAAAAAACAGATTGGTCCATTCCCAGTAGATACCATGCCACTCTTGCAATGGAAAAACTGGTCCAAATTCTGCAGATAATGGAATATTGCTCTGCAATACTCCCACTTTCTTGCAGTAGAAATACCAATATTTTCCCATTTGTTTAATTCCTCTTCATTGTGCCTAAATTCAAATGTATAAAGGAATCAAACCAAAGTAGGGGATTGAGACTTCATTAGTGACAATTAGGGATGGGGGGGGGTAGTCAATTCAGTTCACATTTAAAGGCAAACTCACGAAATTCGCCCTTCTCAAATGAGAACCAAAACATAGACATCCTTCAGAATTAAAAGTTTTCCAGATTTCACATTTGTCAATACAAAAATGTGAAATATAAAAAAATGCAAATGCTAGGGTAAAGTGTGCATAGAAATGCATATAATAGTAAAACTAGCATACAAAAATGCATTTTATGTAAAATTGCTTTGCAGAAATGTGTATTTTAGGCAAAAGTGCTTACTGAAATTTGTATACTAGGAAAAATTCTCACCAAAAGGCTAATGAATTTTAATAAGGAGTTTATTATTATTTTGTATTGATAATAATAATAATAATAATAATAATAATTTATTTGTACCCCACCCATCTGGCTGGCTTCCAACAAAAATAAAAAAATACATTAAAATATCACATATTAAAAGCTTCCTTAAACAGGGCTGCCTTCAGATGTCTTCTGAATGTCAGGTGGTTGTTTATCTCTTTGACCTCTGCTGGGAGGGCGTTCCACAGGGCGGGCGCCACTACCGAGAAGGCCCTCTGCCTGGTTCCCTGTAGCTTTGCTTCTCGCAGTGAGGGAACCACCAGAAGGCCCTCGGTGCTGGACCTCAGTGTCCGGGCAGAACGATGGGGGTGGAGACACTCCTTCAAGTATACTGGGCCAAGGCCGTTTAGGGCTTTAAAGGTCAACACCAACACTTTGAATTGTGCTTGGAAACGTACTGGGAGCCAATGTAGATCTTTCAGGACCGGTGTTATATGGTTTCGGCGGCCACTCCCAATCACCAGTCTAGCTGCCGCATTCTGGATTAGTTGTAGTTTCCGGGTCACCTTCAAAGGTAGCCCCACATAGAGCGCATTGCAGTAGTCCAAGCGGGAGATAAATGTAGATAACTAAATTTAGGACTGGAAAAACATGAAATTGAGTGAAACCAGAATGGTCATATTTGCCCATCCCTAGTGACAATGCAGAGCGATTTCAGTGACAGTGGGGGGACAAGAGGAATAACAGCAAAGGTCAAAAGCCTTTTTTTAGCTCATAACAACCTGAAATGCAATCAGTCCTGAGAGATAATTGTATACAGTCTGGAGCATAATACAAAGAGTTGCCCCGTCTCTTAAGTAGTGCCCTGAAACCAATTTCTTCCCCTGCTTTAAATGAAATGGATAAATTAATTAAAGACTATCCATGACTTTACAGAACTCATTGATTAACTAATGATAGTTAACAAGGCATTATTCAGTTCATGTCTCTGTAGTGCAAACAAGAAGGATTAAAAATGGAAAAAATAGCATAATCTTATATTTCCCCCTGGATATTGATTTGTGGAGCCCCAAGACTGTTCTGAAAATGATTCGTGTAGTCCATATCTGTCATGGAAACAAATGCATTCCTTGGGTGGCTGAGCAACATGAGGTGAAATAAATTCCTCAGAAACGCATTCCCTGAAGGCTCCTATCCATTACTGTTACAAGTTTGCAATGGAAATGGCTGGATTTCTATGTAGAGGGCAAGATCAAATTTAAAGCCTTGTGAAAGATGCATTAGGAGGAGGGGGAACCCGTACAAATATAATATACACAATATATTAGCAGTGCAATATGGATGGAAATGAAACATCTATTTATTTAGGAAATACATGGAGTTTATCAACGTAAATGTGGAACAACTCAAATCAAAAAGTTAATCCAAAGAGTAATAAAGGTGAAAAATAAGGTGCAATTTGATGTCTGCATATAGCAAGGGAATTAGCACATTGCTATTCCACGAAAACACATAGATTGCAACTCCTGTGGCAGGTGTGATCACTATCAGTCAAAAGAACCATCCTCATCCAACCCCTGATTTTAGCCTAAACTCTTTCAAATGTCTGCTGTCTGCCCTTTCACGGAGCATTATGGATTATTATGGATTAATGTCAAAGCCTGTTGGTTTGTTATAAAGCAGTATTTAAAGGTCGTCTTCTTCCATCTGCAGCATGTACTTCAAAGCATGTCTGCCTTCATTCAGGAACCTGAGCGTTTTAAGAGGAATTCAAGCACGGGGCCATTCAGCAGTTCCCTGTCCCTTACCGAGACACTTAATGGATTAGTTAATCTTCTTTTTGCAAAAGAATTGTGGTTTGGCATCATCTGCAGATCCAAAGTTACGGGCCCAACTGTACCACTGCAACAGCACTATTCCTTGTACCTGCACTAGGTCTCTCAGTGGTACCGCCACGTGTGATCAGCCCTGGGTGAGAGGCCTGTCTTGCCAAAGGCAAAGTGGTTCTTTTAAAATGAGATTCAGAAGCAATACAAAATACACAAATGGGTGAGAAGATTAAAGGTTTTATTCTAAAACAGCAAGAATGTATACATACCAAGCAAGCACTTCAATCTGAAGGACCCCCATCAATCTACCCGGACACTGAGGTCCAGCGCTGAGGGCCTTCTGGCGGTTCCCTCACTGCGAGAAGCCAAGTTACAGGGAACCAGACAGAGGGCCTTCTCGGTAGTGGCACCCACCCTGTGGAATGCCCTCCCACCAGATGTTAAAGAGAACAACAACTACCAGACTTTTAGAAGACATCTGAAGGCTGTTTAGGGAAGCTTTTAATGTTTGATGGATTGTTGTATTTTAATATTTTGTTGGAAGCTGCCCAGAGTGGCTGGGGAAGCCCAGCTAGATGGGCGGGGTATAAATAATAAATTATTATTATCTGCCACTTGGAAGCCCTCAAGAAGCAGCGAAGTGGCTCCCCCAGGTAGCCCTCTATAGAAACATAGGAAGCTGCGTTATACCGAGCCAGACCATTGTTCCATCTGTGCTATTGGCATTTCCACCCCACCAACTGCAGGGCTGCATGCGACCCATGGTCTGGTCCTATCAGACTCTCTGAGGAATTCTTCCTTTTGAACTTCTACCCAGCAGCTCCTAGGATCTAGTTTAGCTAGTATTTGATTTAAGGCTATAACACGACACCGGAAGATCTTGAACTGGAATAGTCTAGCAAATTCCATGCAGGTATGTGGAAAATATTGAAGGCTGGAAATTGTTTTTCAGCATAAAGCTTCGTTATGTGAACTGGAACTGTGAACATGATTGGCACATTACCGTTACATTCTATTGTACTTCTAGCCCCCCTCCCTCAAAAGAGCCCCGCAGTTTGTGGGAAAGTCATTTGGCACAACACTCACTGCTCTACAACTTCTAGCTTAATTTTATAGAACCCCCATATAGTGTGATATTTTAAGATACTAACACCTTAGTGAAAAATTCCACTCTTCATGCCAAGACATGTTTAATAAATATAAACTGCTGTGCTTCCAAGGCATGTGCAAATTGTGAAACTGTATTGGCATACGATCCCCTAGGCAGAAACAGCACTGGCAATATTATAGGAGTCCAGAGTGGGGGGAGGCAAGTAACATCGTACCAAGAGGGGAATAGCTGACTTGATTAGCATCCCTTTAGAATAGATAGTGTTGAATGGTCTGTTCCAGGAAAGGATATTTTGGTCATGCTGGGATGGAATGTAACTCCCAGCTGATAGCCTTCATTACACACTGACATCCTGGAAACTAGTTCTATGTCAGATTACCTTCTCATTTCCGATAGACACGTTACTGTATATAAAATGTCTGATGGGTCTTCTGAAGCATAGGCCCATTGATTTCGATGGTTGTCAAGAGAACCTATTTTGGCCATGCTCACTAGTCATTATAACTAGGGTTGCCATATTTCAAAAAGTAAAAACCAGGGTACCTCAAAAGTTATTAAGCTTTTTTTTCTTTCAAAAATGCAAAAACAACAACAACCCCACCACCATATTTTTCAATTGACTTGCCTAAGATCCAGGACAAAGTGCTGCCTTTTGGAAATCTCTCCCCCCCCCCCCCGAGACGTCAATTTTGAAATCCTGATAATGTCTGGGAAAATCTGGACGTACGGTAGCCCTATTATACTTCCTTCTCCTCCTCCTCCTCCTCCTCCTCCTCCTCCTCCTCCGCCTCCTCCTCATCTTCTTCGCCAAACCTTAATTAGGCATTACAAATATAGGCCATCATACAACATCTATATATATATAATTTTAACTATTATAACTATTTTGGTGGTGGTAATGGCCACTTGGAAGAATCTACTCCAGTTTTTATGAATTCTCGATAACTATATTGGTAGACAAAGCCACCAATATCCTAAAGTCATTGCGCAAAACAGAATGACTTCCACTTGCATAATGGAACTTCTCTTCCCTTTCCTCCCCTCCTGTGCCCCCCCCCCCATAATCTGCTCTGGAGGTTGCCATGATCATCCATACTTGTTTGGGGAGGGGAGGAGGGGCATGCAGGAGGAAAAGAGGGAGGATAAGTTTCACTTTATGAGCAGACATTGTTCTGTTTTTGTAATGGCTTAGTTGGATTCAAACCACAGTATGAAAATATATTCATTAGGACCAATCAAAATGTCACCAAGTCATAAGCAAACTTTTGAGTTCTTAAGAACCCTTCATCAGGCTAGTTGTCACTGCAGATTTGTTTGTAAATCCTCTAATAGGCTAGGATGCAGATCTTGCAAATACATCTTCAGGTGTCCTGAGTAGCTCAACCATTACTATAACTGAATATTTTGAACAATACCATGCAGAACGGTGATGCATGAAGAACAATGAGAAATTTGGTGAAACTAACCATCTGCTGCTGCCTGCATTTTGTGTTAAATCTACCCATTTGTTTGGGGAAGGTGTGCAATGGTGACATCTAGGACAAGTTTATTTGCAGATTCCTATAATTCTGCTTGTGTAAATGTGTTTTCAGCACTGGAAATAAAAACTAACAACCTATGTGCCAAAAACAGCACAGGGTGATGATTAAGATCACATCAAGCATTTTGAGCAGAAACCTGCAAGCAAGTCGAAGTAACATGGAATGAATCAACAGTGAGTCTTGGTCAAGGATTCCTGGTCGTCTTCCATGGAAAAGTTGAGGTCTTTGGTATGCTCTTTCCAGTAGGACTGGCACATACTGCTCTAATTTGCAATATTTTCGATTTCAGAGTCAATCCCAATCTATGAGTGATAACTCCTAGCCAGTTCTTTGGCATGCATGATTCCATGCAGCATAGCCAAAACGAATCAATGGCCACTTTCTGGAATGGTGCTACAATGCCCCCAACTAGAGGTATCTTTATGTGTGGATAGCTTCTCCTGGCTTACCTATGCAGCTTGCCTCACAATGGCTAATCTCACCATTTGATCAGCCTGCAGAGATGGGTCTGGGAGGGCTTTCAACATCAAAACTTTTATTGAAGGTGGCATTTCATAGTCTGGCATCTGTAGTGGCAGATGGCTTGGGGCATCATCATCAGCTATCATTGTCCCTGGCTTGCTGACAAGCACACAGTCACAGGCACTAAGCAAAAAATAAATAAATAAAATGCCAGCACGGCATGTGAAGTGACATAATTAAGTAGCATAGGTTTAACTTTGGGAAAGTATCTGAAAAATGATTTGTGCGATCAATACAAATCGCAAGCATGTAGCTATAGATGTAAATCGTCGGTTTTCTGGACACCTGTAATAATAGCAGAGTGTTTTTCTGACAGTTAACGTATAGTTATGTTTAGCGGGTGAAATGTTTCTTAAATATTAAGCAATTGGTGCTTCAGTCAATTTCCATCTTGAATTTACTGGTTCTATTGCTGTTATTGTCTATTGTAATTGATGGGTTTGGAAGGCATCTTGAGTGGCTATTGTCAGAAAGACATAGATAATAGATTTAGTAAATTATAAGAAGGTGATTTCTAGTAAGCTTATTAATATTGTTCTGCTGCAAACATTTCAGAGCCCTACAGCTCCCAGTTGTGGACATTCTAAAGGTGATGCCATTCTTGGAGCTCTCTGTAGCCTGAGTGTCACTATTTTATGGTTAATGCCGTTATACTTTGACCAGAGTAGCCACTTGGTATGGCTTTTCCATCTTGCAAAATGTACATTTCTCTCCTTTGACCCTGACAAAATTGCATTGGCGCAGGATTATATATCTGGGTTTGTCAGCAGACATTGCAGGAAACTGTATTTCCTTTATACTGATGACCTGGTTGACAAGAACCATTATTTTAACAGAATGCATTAAAAGTGTTTGCACAGCTAACTTCAGCAGGAGCAAGGGCTAAATATGTAACAGTCTTCAGACAGACCCACTCATAGTCTCTGCATGCAAGACAGACCTACAATATGTCACCTTAGAAATCTCCAAAATTGAAATGCCCAGAGAGACAAAGTAGTTCTGCAGTGTAAAGAGCAACTCCATGACTTGGTGCATGGAAACAGCAGGGACACAAGGAAGTGCAGCCCCAGTACATTTCCATACCAGGAATAATGATGTCATCTGCAGAAATGGTATTTGCGAAAAGACCTGGCTTTGATCCCTAGACTCAGACTGTGATTGGCACAAGGTGAATTTCATGGCCAAGCAGGGATGCGAACCCAGGTCTCATAAGAATGTCCGAACAGCTCTACTTGTTCAAGCCAAAGGCCTATCTATTCCAGAATCCTGTTCTCACCTTGGCCAATGAGATGCCGGTGGGAAGCCCACAAGCAGGAACTGAGTGCAACAACACTCTCCCCACTTGTGATTCCCAGCAACTCATATTCAGAGGCACCCTGTCTCCTTTATCAAAGAGAGAGCATAACCATCATAATAGTCCTTAGCCTATGAATTTGTCTAGTTCTCCTTTAAAGCCTTCTAAGTTGGTGGCCGTTACATCTTGTGGGAGCAAATTCTATGCAAATTCTATGTGCTGTGTGAGGAAGTACTTGCTTTCCTCTGTCCTGGATCTTCCAATAATCAGCTTCATTGGATGTCGCTGTGGTGTATGTAGTTTGTCTCTGACATGCCTAGTCTGTAAAAGAAGCTCCACCCTTCTCTGGGTGTGGTCACCTCCTCCCACAGTTGAGTGGGAACTAGTTAGAGTCTTAGTCTTGCCTGGGTAGGAAGCCTGCTGCTACGCTGTGTTGAAACAAATACTGTACCGAGTTTTCCTTCTCCTGTTGCTTTTCTGGTATTGGGGCAGAACTATTGCAAAGATTCTTCACACAGTGCCCAAATTCTAGTATTACGAGAGAGCTTCCCTGTCCACTTTCCCCATACAATATTATATAATTTTATCCTCTGTGAGAGTCCCATATGATAGCCACTACATTGCCAGTTCACTATTCTATGACTATCAGCTGTTCCTCATAAAACACTATTACGCTATAAATTGAAGTTATGCTATAAATCACTGCTCTTTGGAGAGGGGATTCAATAATATATATTGGATCAATGCAGTTACCTGAATGTTTGGACTCTCCTTAAGTGTGGTTATGGGAGCTTTCACGATGAGACACTGCATTTCAAAAGTTGCCACTACACCACTGAATAGACAATTCATCATGTGACAACCATACAGTAAGCTCTACATGTCACATTTTTAGTTTTTTATGTCCTATGGGGAAAGGCATGATAGAGGTGCAGATGATTATGATTGCAAGCTGCCCACAGACATCTGGCTAGCCACAGCTGGAAGCAGAATACTGGGTCAGTATGGGGCTGGCCACTGTTGGAAATTGAGTGATCTGAAGAAGCAATGGTATTCTTATCTTCTTGTGAGTGCTGTTGACCTCTGTGTGGTTTTGTATTTTCATTTTTTAAAACTACAACATCTTCATAGTTCCTGGCTGTGCTTAGACTCCCCTTTCTCTCATTCCTTTCCCTTCCAGACCTTCCTTAACCTCTGCCCATCACCAATTTAGCTGCTGGTGGAAAATATTGATTCATTTCAGACTTTTTTGCCACAGTCCTGGGGGCTTTAGTGAATCAAAGTTCCATTTAAAACATGCAGTTTTATAGATCCATTTTAGATTTTTTAAAAAAAATTAAATACAGATTGCCTGATTTAAAAGAATAATCATGAATCAGACAAGTCAATTTCGGCAAAAGAGTTTGCAGGCCAATTCAGCTTTGATAAATGCCGCCCTTTGTTCCTTGTTTCAAGGACAATTTGTTTCCTGCTGATTCTACTGACTTTTAAAATTGCTGCACATACAATAAGGGAAGCCAGTGTGTTTGGACAGCGGGGTGGGGGGAATCTTGTGTTTATAACAAATGACTCTGACTACTGCAAAAAAAGAAGAAGGGGGAGGGAGAGCACACACCACACATGAGCAGGCCCATCATCAATGTTTCATACTTGAAGAACTGGTAGCTTTTCCTCAAAACAATCCCAACCAAAAATTAAGGCTAATTTGAAAAATATTCTATTAGTCTGTCTTGTCCTGAGTAACAACCTCAAGTGCTGAAATGGCTGGTTAATTAGGGTAGGGCAACTTGTCAGAACAGCAGTGCAGTGATGGGAAAAGATCCGAGTCATCCTGGCTGTGAGTCCTGGAAGACCGGCTCCCTGGCTTGCAGGTTGTTTCCTACCCGGCCTGGGAGGGCAGGGCCCTGACTGACTCCAACTACAAAAGCTGAGGCTGCTGAACAGACTCTTGGGCTGGGGTATTTTTGGGGGGTTGGGGGGGACTTATTGTTGTTAAAATTAGTAATTTTCTTTGTATATTTTTGATCTTACTGTGATTTTTTATCTTACTATGATTGTGTGCTCCACCCTCAACGTATCACTAAAAGGGGGGGGGGGTATTGGGACCTATAAAGCATCTCATAGCAAGCGATAATGCTGTATCGTTTTAATATTTGATTGGAAGCCGCCCAGAGTGGCTGGGGAAACTCGGCCAGATGGGCGGGGTATAAATAATAAATTATTATATTATATTATTATTATCACTGAATGACCTTTCCTCACCCTGCAATCACACATTGGGGAAGGTTCTTCACCACCTATAATACTCATTCCCTATTTGATAGGCTGGCTTCTAGCGTTAGAAATGGACCATAAACATTTTTTAAATACTGTAAAAATAAAAATGTTTTATCCCAAAGGATATGGTTCTGCCTATTTACTTGGCAACATCATCCCATTTAGTTGCCAAGTAAGGGTGTTTAGGATTGCAGTCGTTAGTTCATTGCCTGAACTAATTGTACTTAGAAAAGTTAAATCTAAGTTAAAGCTAATGTGCCTATTAAAATCAACTTGCTAAGATTTCCTCAACATGAATCCAAATGCTAAATGTACCAAATCCAAATCTACATAAGCATGAATATTCTTTGCCATTAAAGATGCTTCAGGAGATGTATGGGGATGTTAGGGGAGGTGTAGTACTTGTGGTGGGGGACACAGCTCTCACCAGTGGCTCCTGGAAGATGGCAGCATGTGACAGCAACTACATCCCAGAAACGGCTTTGACTGGCTGCCTAAACCAGGTGAAGGGAGCTAATGGGTCTCAAACTCTCAATGGGTTTCCCTGCATGCAAAGACGGGCTTGGTGGACAGGACAAATAGTGGGTCAAATGATCAAGGAGGTGGCTACTGCACGTGCTGTAGAGGGAAGTGAGGGAAAGGTGGGTCTTGTCATCCTGGGCTATCTAGGAGAAGGAAAACTCTGACCCCAAGTTTCCACTGCCTTGTGGGACTTTTTTGTGGGGGAGAAGAAAAGGCTAAGAAATAAATCCCGTACAAATCCAGAGTGGAGTCCCTAAGATGGTTGTACACCTCCTTCCAGCAACTCCTGTAGCCAAGCTGGTGCCAAACATATTGCTCTGGTTTCCTTTGGACCACATCAGTGAGGTGGGCAGTCGTGTTGCCTCGGCAGTCCAGGACCCAGGCTTGCACCCTGGGAAGGTCACTTTGGTGCTGCTAAAGCAGTAGTTTGACTTCACCTCCAGAGGTGCACTCCATTGTCTTGTGAGACAGACGGGTGCCAACAACAAAATGCTTCAATACCATTTACATTTGGCTCAAGAAATCTAATTTTGTTCAGGCCAGTAAGACAATAGATTTGTAAAACATTTATGATAATACTGTTAAGGTAATCACATTCTTTATGTAATGTGAGGGTAGAGCAAGAAACATCTGCTTTCCTTTTCTCTCTTAATTTCTGCAAGTTCCACATCACATAAGCTTGTTAAGTTATTGGCATGGAAAGAGAAATGCGAGGCAAATATTTAAACCTTGGTATTTTGCAGAGACCCTGATTACCTCATTAAATGCTTCCTTTAAAAATCCTTTAAAAAAAAATAAAAATGCCCAGGTGGGCATTGATTCCGCTGCATAACATGAATGCGATACTGTCTTCTTGACTGCCACATGCAATTTTATTCTAACATCTAGCAATGAGATGCCAAATGGAAACGATGATAAAATAATTACATTAAACTTGTCAGAACATGTAGAGTGAATTCAAGTCCCAATCCTTTGATGCTGAGAGTCAACCCCCGTAGGCTTTAATGACAGCGCTACTAGGGATGCACTTAGACTCATAACTTGTTCTCGTTTATCATAAAAGTGTTCTGCTCTTCTAGCTGAAGCAGTAGGTTTTAAACAGGCATTTCATTCTTTCACAAATGCTGCACTTAAGATGATAAATGATAAATGGTAAAGGAAAACCATTTGACTATACAAGTAACATGAATAAAACCTATATTGGGAGAAAGTAGGAATTAAATGTGAAATTGAATATGTGTGTACATTCTCATGGTATCTATAAGTATCTTGAATAATTTGATCTTCCTGAATTCCAATATGATATTCACTTCCTGGAATGATATGCAAGACCAGAACATCAATAACCATCAGATTTCACGCTTCTCTTAACGTGTTCTCAGCTCTAAACATGTATCAAAATGTTTCAGAGAACTTGTATTTTGAGAGAAAATACAGTTCCCAAAATGTGTATTTTGAGAAGAAAAAACTTCCTTTTATAGGTTTTTTAAAAAGTATCTCACTGCAGAAGAAACAGAGCAGATTTATGAGCAATCATACGTGAAGGAGACATGGGTAAAAAATAATACTGATTTGTTCCTCTTGTGTGTGTGCATATCTATCTAGTGTATAGTTTATACCTAGTTTATAGACAGATGGATAGATATAGATAGATGATAGATAAATATAGATAGATAGATAGATAGATAGATAGATATAGATAGATAGATAGATAGATGAATAGATTATAGATAGATTAGATAGATAGATATAGATAGATATAGATAGATATAGATAGATAGATGATAGATTAGATAGATAGATAGATAGATAGATAGATAGAGCTGTATCTATTTGAGGAAGGGCTCCAGCTTAGTGGTGGAGCTCATTCTTTGCATGCAAAAGGTCCCAATCCTCAGCATATACAATTAGAACTGGGAGAGATGCCCACCCAAATCACTGGAGAACTGCTGTGAGTCAGCCTCAGCATTTCTGGGCTAGATGGACCAATGGTCTACACACCCACCCTCAGTGGACACAATAAAAGAGCCCTTCTATATTATGTAGGGGGGGGAAACCCAGGATCTAAAGTGGGGTGGTTCACCACTGTAGGTAAAAGACTGATCTGCTCCCTGAAGCAAGAACCAATGTAACAGAGTGCCTCATACTCTAATTCACTTTTTCAATAGCACAGGGAGCATATCAGGAAGAGGCCATGGAATACAGGAGAAGTGCAAGTCTGCAGGTTAGACAGCTGACCCATTAAGAGACTGGTTCTCTGAAAGTGTGTGGATCATATGAAAAGTAGATGGGAGGCAGAGGCCTAAAAGCCTTCAGTTCTCCTCCAACCTGTATTGAGGGAAGTTGATTACTGGAGCTATCCTTGGTGCTGAAACAATTGACACATGGGACCAGAACGTTGCACCCACCTTTCTTAGTCTACACATTTTCTCCCTTTTTCTAGAAATGAAAGCACTTTTCTAAATCTCTCTTAATTTTTGATTAGCAAAAGAGCCAGTGAGTGTCAATTAATATGTGTTGGGAAAGAATCATATCCCCTCTCAGCCCAGAACTGGACACTGTACTCCTGATGTTTAACCTAGGGAGAGTAAATGTATTACCTTACCTTTTCTTTCTTTTTAGCTGCTGCTGCATCAAACTGTTTATTCATGTTAAGCTTGTGAAGGGCATATATATATATATATATATATATATATATATATATATATATATATAACACATTTTGGACACTCTTTTCCATTATGCACATTGTACAAGCTCATAAGCATGTATTTTAACATTGCTTCTGCAGCTCATAAATAGACCTTTAAAAAAGAAAAGAAACTGTCTTTGTATTGTATGTAATCATTGACCCATTCATCTTGTTTCTTAAAATGATCTAAATAGGGTTTGGTAATTAGTATTAAACATGCTTGATGATAAAATTACAGCCCAATCACCCTTCAAAATAAAAATAGCATCTTCATCTAAAGTTAATTAGCAACAGACTTTACAAACAGTTAAGATAACAAGGAGCAAAAGAGAAAGATCAGGAACATAATGAGAGAATCATCTTCAGACACAAATTATTAAAAGGGGCCAACATGGTTACTTTAATTTTCAAGAAAAGCCCAAAGTAATTAGATCACTAGTACATTAATAGTACACTAGTACTGCAAAATATTAATACGAGAATGGGGTTTTCTGACCTCTGCTATGTACATGAACTGATGGGAAGTTGGGCATGCACCTTTGATAGGAAAGACCCGAGAAATGGCGAGTGTCCTATCTTCACCTTTGGTTTACACTGCATCAATCCAGAAATAAAAGGATTTTATTGAAATTACTTCAGAATGAAATAAGTTTAACAAGGGAAAGGGAGGGGATTTCATTGGCCTCACATTCCTAAAAATTACCGAGGTAGGTTGGACCTCACAGAATTAACTGAAGAGAAAGTAAACCAGAAACCCCCAAAAATGACTTGGTGAAATGTTGGGCTCACAATAAATAATGGAAATAACCCAATAATGGAAATAACCCCAGTAAATAATGGAAATAACCCCTAAAAGGGTTTGTTGTTTTCCAAATACATAGGCTTTGATAGTTTCACTTGCCTGTTCATTTTGATAAGGGTAAAGTGCATTCCTGGTAGCTTCCTAAGTCAAATGCTATTTTTGCAACAACAACAACAACAAGAGGGAGGTGAAGTACCACGACAACTGACCCTCCAATCTTTAAAAGAGTACACAGTTCATGCTTGCTTTAAAGAAGTTTTGCAAATGTCCACAGCAACCGTATTAGGTTAGAAAGGTTAAAATGCAAAATCTATTGAAATAGTATAAGTTTTAATGAGGATTTTCCTCTCAGTGTATCCTTAAATAACTTCTCATTCTATAGTTATTGGTGGCTGTGGCAAGGACTGCTGCTGATTGGCCGCTGCTGCGTCAGTTGGTCATGCAGCTGAGCGATTTTCTGCAATCCCCCCTAAAAAAAGCTCAATAACTCTGGACAATCTCCCCCCATTTTCTTAATTTGTAGTCCCCCAAAATAGGGGGCGTCTTATACATGGGGGCATGTTATACATGCACCCTCCTAACAATATATGATTTTTAAAAAATGAAGGTGGAAATTTATAACTAAAACTTGAAGATTTGAACAAGAAGAAACCCATCACTTGAGGTAGACAAAACTTTAGAGGAAAAGAAGAGGGTTCTGAGAACTTTAACGATTTCCCTGCTGTTATATCTTGCAATTATTGAAAATCTAGGCTTCTGTTTTTTATCAGATAAGTAGGAAGGTAAGGAAAATGATAAAAGACGACAAAAGGAAACAAAATGATGGGTAGTAAATTTAAAAACAACAACAACTGAGAATGGAATTCAACTTCCAGGTCATTTCGGTTATATTCTACAAAATTTGTGGAAGGTGTTCAGTCATATATTCTCAAGAGGCCAGTTCTATGAGTTCTACTACTTGATCGTCAACATCAGATGGGGGCAAGGGGTTACAAACCCATAACACCAGTTGCTTAGCAACTAAGACGGCATTACATCAAATCCAAGCTGCATGCATCTTATTTTGGGTTCGCTGGACTGGAATGCAATTTATCGAGTGAACAAAGGGGCGTTCACAGACTGTGGTCAGTGTGAGGTTGATTCTTTGACACCTTTAAAAAAACACGAGAAAACCCCCCACAAATTACCTCAGAGCCCTAATACATGTCTATAAGAGGAGACTCAGCTTGCTACGTCACCATCAAGGAAACCTAGTAGAATAGTCTTTGTAGAAACAGGACCAATTCACTCACAGCAACACTTTGTTGTTGTCCTAGTCTGAAATCAAGCATGGGAGAAATAACTGTATTAAGAGTTTGTTTCTACTGCTTACAGAATATAGCATCACCCCTGATTGTAGGGAATAAGTGAGGAGAAGAGATGTTGTCCTTGCATATTTCTTTGCTTATCCAGAGTCTCATAATGAAAAATGTCCTCACCGTCTGTGCATTACCTGAAATAAAGTCCTACAGACCACACTGGGACATAGACTGGGCTGCATGCTGGTTAAAATCTTTACATTTTCTGATTAAATAAATCTAGAGCTATCTCTCTGCCTCCCTCATTTGTATTCTAATTGTTTTCTTTCCATTTTGGATTTCACATTTGTGAAACGAATCTTCATAAAAACTGCATTTCTTGATTTTCCACACATTTATCTGTTTCTTCACATGCGACTTTGACAATCTTGCTGCCCTTTCCTCCTGCCTAGAAAATGTAATGTAGGTGTAATTTTTATCTTAACTCCTGAGACTCAAGGTGTTGCTAAAATGTGCTTCCATCTATACATGACCTCTTAAATCTGATTATTTCTCTTTTCTGATACTGCTCTTACTCTGATTGTCTCTTTGGTAGTTTCATGTCTGAATTATTGAAATGTCCTCCCTATTGGTTTACATAATCCTCATTTCTGTTCTTCATTCTGTTGCTGCTTTTATATTCAGTATACATTTTGCAGGCTTACTTTTATATTTCTCAACCCTCTTACTTATACTTTCTTCTGTCTTTCTGCATCCCTTCCCTTTTACTGAAACCTCCATTTTATATCTATTATTTCCACTCTCCTCATTCATTTCTATTGTTGTGACAACTAATGTATGAGATCCAAGATGATGTAGAATTCCTTTTTCTCAACTTTCATGTTGTTTCATCTATCTTCACTTTCAAAAACTCCTTGAAAATATTTCTCATTTTAAAAAATTGAACACCTTCTGTCAGGGACCATGCTGAGGAGGGCTCACTGAGGAAGGATGGTGGGAGCCACCCCCGCCTCCTGATCCTGAATCTTCCCAGGAGCAGGAGGACAGTATAAATTTGGAACAGTGGTTTGCAGAGAGGCATAGTTCAGAAGGCAGAAGCTGGGAAATACTGGATGGGGAACAGCTAGAAGAAGAAGAAACAATGGGAGAGAGAGGGTTAACAGATTCAAAGTCTCTGGACAGCATTCACCCCCCCTTCCCCAAAGACACAGAGAGCTCAGAGAGTGTTCGAACAGAAAGCGCAGAGGGTACAAGCTCAGATTACAAGATGTAGGAGAGACATAGTTTAATAGGGACGGAGGGGGGAGGGAACTTAATTGGGAACACCGCCATTTCTAGGAGGTGCGTTCTTTGTTCTCTCGCTGTGATTATTAAAGTTTCTAACTGGTAAGAAGACTCCTTTTCCTTTGTTCTGCTTATCTACTGCCACAGGGGGAGGAAGCCGATTCCCTGAAGCCTGACACCTTCCCCCAACCTCTCCTATTTCCATTTCCCCCTCCCCTCTGATATATTTTATTTATTTTACTTCTATAAACTATACCTGGCTTCTGCTACACAGTGCTCTCCAATACCTAACCATTAGCATAAGGGGAACCTGATATATCCGTTCAGTGACTCATCTAGTCCAGCATCTTGTTTCACAGTGCCTGGGGGGAACATTGAGGTAGGACCCAAGTACAAGAGTACTCTCCCCTCCTATGGATTCCAGAAACCGGTATTCAGAAGCATTACTGCCTCTTACCCTGGAGGCAGAGCCATTATGGTTAGCGGCCACTGATAGCCTTAGTTTTCATGAATTGGTCCAATCCTCTTTTGAAATCCATCCATGTTGGTGGGTATTGTTGATGATCAACTGATTGCTGGGTCTTGTGAAGTCCTGTACACAATGCTTTGCATGGACTTTACAGGTGCTGCCTATCAGCTGCAAACCCTCCTTTGGCGGAGCCAGGTGTTTAACTGCCTCACACCTGACATCTCAAAAGAGCCTTGTGGCTCAAAGGAGGAGGCCTGGGGAGACTAATTATTAGACCCACAGCTGGAGATCCCCCACTGCTGGCAGAGAACATAACCCTCCATAGCTGAGGCCCCATGTGTGGACATTACTCAAGCTTACCTTGGCAAAATGAAAGCAGGGGTTCTCAAAGAGAATTGGATCAATGGCTGTACTCTTTCGGTACAATCCTATACATATCTGCTCAGAAGTAAACCCCCTTGAGTAAAATGGGGCTGATTTCCATATAAGTGTGTATAGAATTGCAGCCTGTTCCTCTGTCAGACAGCAAACCTTTGTTGCTACGGAATGAGGGTGAAAGTAATGGTCTGCCATGCTGGGATACTGCAGAGCATCACTTCCAAAGAGAAAGTAACATAGATGCTGCTGAAGTAATATGAACAACAAGTGCTTGTTGTTGTTGTCAAAAGTACCTGTGGCATCCTCATTCAATAATGGACGCAGGAAAAATTCATATTGCTAACTTAAAATCACACTTCACGCCTGCATCTTTGAGGAAATTAGAAGGGAGACAAACAAAAGTTTTGAACTGGAGAGACTTTCTTTTTGTTATAATGATTGAATTGCAATTGCCAATTTCATCCTGACAAGACTGGCATTTTCAAGGCACTCTGAGTGATTACAGTGATGATGTTCCTCAAATCCAAAGTCAGTGGCAGTCACAAAGAGAAATGAGAATGTCCTCTGTTACCAGCCTTGATTTATACAGAATCAAAAGTAAATTGGTTATGAAAGTCAGTAATATATTAATGAAGATTAACAATAGAGCCCTGAGGATCCCAAGTAACTGAACTGGAAACCTGAGAATGATTGATGCTGTGGTGGCAACAAAGGACCTGTTGAGAAATGATGGCTCCCAATGTTATTATGGAGAATCAGAAAGGTAGTGAATCAAAGATGGAGCTCAGGACTCTTAATGCCACTTCTTAGGATGAGTTGATCATGCTGATTGTAGCAGATAGAACTTATTTCTTGGAAATGGAAAATACAAATGCTCAGAAAGTCATAGGGATAACTTAAGTCTCCTGTTAATACCTGCTATTCTGTGTGGACCCAACATGCAGTGCTGATGACAAATCAAAAAGTTTGGGACTTCTGGGAGCATCATCTGCTGTGTTCCTGCCTGTGGCAGAGGTGTAGTAATGGAGGGCGGAGCCTTTTTGAGCTCCAGGACCTCAGATCTATAGGATGTGTTAAGTTGTACCACATTCTCCCTTCACCCCTTCATTCTTTTAGGGGGCTTTCTGCCAGACCTGCAAATGAGTCTTGACTGGCTTCAATTACTGGCAGGATCCAGAAGTCTTATTGATACCTGCTTTTCCGGTCAGACACCTGCTGCTCACCAGCTCATGTCACATCCCCATAGCCTTGATGATAGAACCACAGCTCATGCCTACTGGCCCAAACACTCCCTGTGCTCAGTTGCTTGGACGATTAATTCAGATTCCACCATCCCCTTGCCTGGACCTTTATGCAGCAGCTGCCTGCTGAACTCCTCCCCTCTCAAGCTGCTGCCTGGATACAAGTCATCAGGGACATATGACATTCACCAGAGTGTTCTTAAAGAACTCAAATGGGAAATTACTAAACTTTTAACAACAATATGTGAGGTATTATTAAAACCTGACAAGAGAATTGGAGGGTCACAGATATAAAGTACCCTTCCCAGAGGAGATCCAGGGAATTATAGACTTGTGCATCTAAGTTCTTCTGCAAGTAAATTGGTGGCATTATTAAAGCTAGAATAGTTAAATGCATAATAAATCTTGCTGAGGACAAATCTATGGAGCTTCTGAAAAGGGAAGCTTTGATTCACTAAACTGTTAGAAATCTTGGAAAGCACATAAATAGGGCTAACCATATCCCTGGACTCCTAAAAACCTTTTGACAATGTAAAAGACCAGAAGTCCTGAGATAAGAGGACAGGTCCTTCTATGGGTCAGTAACTGATTAAAGAAGAAAGAGAGGTGTGGGGTTGCTGGCAAAAGCGCTTTTAAACAACCCTGCACTGCACTATGGCTGCATGTACCTCCAACCAGCTGGAGAATAGGCAGATGCAGCCACACTGAGCAGGACTGAACACTCTGCAGAGAGGTACCAACTTGCGCCAAAGATTGAGGGGGCCGTCATTGCATGTGTGACATCACACACACAATGCACAACATCACACATGTGACATCATGCGCGCAGCACACATCGTGTTGCATTTCAGGACAAGTCAGGGGCAGACCTGAATGCAGTGGCCAGTGGCGGCTCCTCTCTCACCCTTGGCCTTTGTCATTGGCCAGGAGGAGGAGCCAGTGGTGGCCCTCATTCCTGGCTTCCCACCGGCGGCGGTGGTGGAATGTGCACCAAGGCCTCCCTCAGAGCTGGCAGGTGTGAAGAGCCCAGCGGTTTGGGGCTGAGGAGGGGAAGGGAGATGGACATGGGTGCCAGGAGCAACAGCAGCAATAGCCACCACTGCCCCCATCTGAAAGGTCAGCTTGCCATTCAACATATGTTACAGGCGTAAGTAGAAGACAGGCTGTGATGGGTAACTTGCTTGGAATTCTGCTACATTAATCAAAATACAGCGTTATAAATGTGTTATAACACTGTGACACCAGATGGTGCTGTAGAGCTGAAATCGCAACCCAGTGATCTTTTTAATTGTGAGCTTTACAAAAACAAAAAAATTCGCAGAGCGTTTTCAAAGCATTCTTTATAGCTGTGTAGATCTAGCTTTGGTATTGGCAGGAAGGACGAGGAACCAGAATTGAGGACTCTGCAAATGTTCTTGCCTAACATAAGGGCATCTTGAAACCCTCAATATCTGGAAAAAGTGTTGTAGCAGCGTGACAATAAATAGAGATGCATATAAATGAGATAACTTCCCCTGCTTTTCTTCCTTTCTCTGGAGGAGTTTCAAAATTTGACCTCACAGAATATATTCAGTATTTTCCTCTTTTTTGTTTCTCTATAAGTGCGCCAACTTCTTCTTTTTCCTGGAAAGCAGTTTGCGAACTTGTGCTAATAAAGCAGGGGTGGGAGGGAATAGCAGTTCAGGGTAAGGAGTTGACCTAGCAACTTGCTTCAGTTCTAATGATCAAAAGAGGTCAGGGGCCTCCTTTCTACACCGCAGCATTGTCTCCTGTAATTTCTGTTTCTCTTCTATCCTCTGCTAGCTTTTTGGCTGAAACTTATCCTGTTACACAGGTTTAACTCATCAGCGGAATTCCATGAAGCAAAAAAAAAAGGATCGAGTCTTCTACTAGCAAGCACAGTGCTCTCCAGTGGATATAGGACTGTGTCTTTCGTCGCTGTACACAGTTACCCGGAAATAAGTCGCATTGAACTCTGTGGGCAAATATAGAAATGTGCTGTAATTTCCAACCCCCTTGGCATAGACAGAAGGAAGCTTCATTCAGGAGAAGACATCTGCCTGACTTCCAAGCACCCATTTTTAATATATATATATATATATAGAGAGAGAGAGAGAGAGAGCTGTTTTTGTTGCATGTGCATCCAGTTCCCCCCTTTCTACCAAATGATGCTCAAAGCAGCTAACACCAGTAGAACTTGAACTAAAGCAAGAATCGAAACATAAGAAACGCAGACAAATCATCAATAAAATAAAAATGTATATAAAAAACATAGGCACTTGAACAAATGGCAACGTTTACTGTAAAAATTAAAAGTAAGTGAAAGAGGTCTAAGGGCTGTCTGAAAAAAAATGTATTTGCATGCTGGCAGAAGGCCATTAGAGAAGAAAGTGGATGGGCTTCCTTTGGCAAGAGCTTGCAGAGCCTGGGAGGCCCTGGTTTTGCTCTGTTCGCCACACACAACATAAACCTTCAGAATAGTCGATCTGAGATCTTAAGCTGCAGGTGTCATAGTGGAAGAGCACTTTGCATGGCATTACTGTTTATACATTATACATTGCACATTCAAAAATGATTAAAAACTCCCTTTTTCATAATACTAGAACCCAGGAACATTGAATGAAGTTGAAAGTTGGCAAAAGGAAATACTCCTTCTCACATAGCATGGTTAAAGCATGGAATTTGGTCCCACAAGGTACAGTGATGGTCACAAATTTGGGTGGCATTAAAATGGATTAGGCAAATTCATGGAGAGTAAGGCTCCCAATAACTAGGCATGATGGTTATGGTCTACATTCTGTGTTGGAGGCAATGTGCCTCTACATACCAATTTCTGGGAATCACAATTAGGGAGAGTGCTGTTGCAATCAGGTCCTGCTTACAGGCTTCCCCTGGGCATCTGGTTGGCAACTGTGAGAACAGGATGCTGAACTAGATAGGCTTTTAGTCTTTACCATTGTGTGATGTGTACTGTAGTCACCTATGCAGAATATATATATATATATATATATATATATATATATATATATATATATATATATATATTTGGTCAAGGACTTAAATAAATAAAGAAACCCAAAACTCTCTTTTTTCCAATTACTGGAAGAAACTATAGTCAATGACTAATTTGTGCAGGCATGACCAATTTGTGCATGATCCTCCCTTCTCTGTTATGCTCCTGACCCACCCACTTCCATCCCCTTTTCCGGCCACTTCTGGGTCGCCGTGATGTGTGCGGTTGCAGTCCTGCCTCAATCAGACGTGCGTAAATCTGTTGTTGCCTATATTTGTAGTCTAACTAGCACTAGCAAGCTACAACATTGCAACATCAGAAGGTGACCTGAAGGGTGATGGGGTGTGAAGCTAGCAAGCCTTTCCCCACAGTCCCCCTCATGTCAAATATCTATGTAAGGCAGGCATAGGCAACCTTGGCTCTCCAGATGTTTTGGAACTACAACTCCCATGATCCCTAGCTAACAGGGCCAGTGGTCAGGGATGATGGGAATTGTAGTCCCAAAACATCTGGAGAGCCAAGGTTGCCTATGCCTGGCGTAAGGCTTAAGAAGACATTGATTCAGTCTAAAGACACAAATATCTAATAGGACCAGATGGCTGTTCTCGTTTAAACATCCTTGTGGGTGTTCAAGGATATGCCAGCAATTGCTAGCTATGCTTGGACTGAGAACACTTAGGTGTTGTAGGTGTGAACCTGTACATTAATCTGAATATTTCTTTCCTTTCATGGACAAGTCTAAAGAAAAGCATTCCATTAGGAAAGTCATGATTCTTTTCCTCACTCCATCTTATTTAGTTCAAGCACTTAAACAGCTATTTTCCATCAATCAGAACATATGTAGGACTTCTCAAGGGGCAATTAGAACGGCTTTGGAAATGAAGATATATATTAAAAGCCATTTTAGTGGGGCGGGGCAGAATACCTTAAGTGAATGCCTGTTCTTTCTTTATGCCTCCAATCCACATACGTATCGTCTACCGAAAATCTTGTACATGTACACCCGTCTTTCTGTCCCTTACTTGTCCCACCTCCTAATAATCTTGCATCTCTCTGTTCCATGTGAATCAGGAGAGGGGCCTGAGACGCTAGAAAGGTGCTTGGAGGTGGTGATGGGCTGGATGTGGCCAATAAATCAAAGACTTCCCTACATTGGAGGGTGGGAGTGAAGTTCATGGAGGATAAGGCTATCAGTGGCTACCAGCCATGCTGGCTATTCTCTCCCCACTAGTCAGAGGCAGTATTGCTTCTACATTTCAGTTTCCATGAAACATATGGGTTTGGGAGTGCTCTTGTGCTCAGGTCCTGCTTGTAGGTTTCCCACCTGTATCTGGTTGGCCGCTGTGAAAACAGGGTGCTGAATTAGATGGGCCATTGGCTTGATCCAGCAGGCTCTTCTTACGTTTTTAATTCTGTGGGTGTTTAGTCATACTATATTCAATGGAGCTTGTTCCCAACAAGTAAGCAAACCTCAGATTCAATACTCAGTTGGGTAGGCAGGGAGGGAAGCTTTCCATGAAACTTAGCAGAAGACGTTTTGCTTTAATATATAAAAAAGCTGAGTGTAGGTTTCTGCCAACCAGAAGCTTGTCTACAAAGGGAATATAAATTGTCAGTTAATGGAGATATTTTGTTAGATTATGTGGCAGGGATCTGGGTTCCCGAAACAAAGGTCAGGGGCACTATTCCCCATGCGCATTTTAACTAGCAGATTTGGTGACCAGGCCTGAACTGTACTGTGTGTGAGACAGACTGTCTGTAGATTGATTGCATGGAATAACCCACGGTATTTCAGAAAAAATGTAACTTACAGGGAAATGCTTGCCGTGATGGGGAGAAAGCAAAATTGGCCTTGCACACACTTTGTGATTTTATTTTCATGGATGCAAATGGATTGCAAAATTAGGTTGTTAAGTTTGTGGTGCATAATGAAGGCTGAGCTGATACAAGTATCAGAAAAAGGTGTGTGTGTGTGATTGTTTTGGCACTTAAAAAATACAACCTGGTAAATGTCTCTGGTTTCAGTATTTCTTGTTACCTATTTATAATGTCCAGATCTGAAATGCGAAGAGTCCTGCTTTTTAAGGGCTTATGTATATTCTCATCCACCAGGTGTACCAAAACAAGATCTTGAAAGAACATGGCTGCTCCAGTTTATTTAATTCAGTCAAGGAAGTGGCATGTAAATATGTGAATCTGTGAGTCCGATTTTGCCATTCTGAGTGCTGCCAGCCTTTTCAGTGTGTGTATGGATATATTTTTTTCCTGCCTTCTTCTTCTCCTTAGGACAAAGGTTATAAGCAAAGTGAAATCCGCATAGTGCTGTAAAGATTTTTCCGCCTGTGAAATATTTTCAAAAGGCCTCTAACCTGAATGCTGTAACTGCCCTTGCAGTTTTATCCAAAGGTTACCAAAGAAGCAAACAAAAAAGTTGCATTTTCACTCTTCCAGGTACACCCAAAGGCCCATAGGTGGTATTCACATAAAGGAAGTCACAACACAGTCCCATTCTCTTGCTTTTAATGGGCCGTAGTTCAGTGGTAGAGAACATGCTTAATATACAGAGGATAGGAACACACTCTCCAACATTTTTCCGATGAAAAAAGGGATGTCCTATTCAATAATAATAATAATACCGTGCGCATCTGACTGGGTTGCCCCAGCCACTCTGGGCAGCTTTCAACAAATATAAAACATAATAAGACATTAAAGAAACTTCCCTACACAGAGCTGCCTTCAGATGTCTTCTAAAGGTTGTATAGTTGCTTATCTCCTTGGCTTGGAGAGCAACTGTGAGATCAAGCCTCTATGAACATAATTTAATTCTCTTTTAAAGCCTTCTAAGTTGGTGGCCATTACATCTTGTGGGAGCAAATGCTATGCAGTGGTTTAACTATGTGCTGTGTAGAGAAAAGTACCGGTACTTGCTTTTCTCTATCCTGAATCTTCCAGTGGAAAGCCAGTGTGGTGTAGTGGTTAAGAGCGGTAGTCTCATAATCTGGGGAACCGGGTTCGCATCTCCGCTCCTCCACATGCAGCTGCTGGGTGTCCTTGGGCTAGTCACACTTCTCTGAAGTCTCTCAGCCCCACTCACCTCACAGAGTGTTTGTTGTGGGGGAGGAAGGGAAAGGAGAATGTGAGCCGCTTTGAGACTCATTCGGGTAGTGATAAAGTGGGATATCAAATCCAAACTCTTCTCTTCTTCTTCTTCTTCTTCTTCTTCTTCTTCTTCTTCTTCTTCCAATAATCAGCTTCATTGGATGTCGCTGTGGTGTATGTAGTCTGTCTCCGACATGCCTAATCTGTAAAAGAAGCTCCACTCTTCTCTGGGTATGGTCACCTCCTCACACAGTTGAGTGAGAACTAGTTGGAGTAGTCTTGCCTGGGTAGAAACCCGTAGCATACCCTCCAACATTTATCCAAGGAAAACAGGAACATCCTAGTCCATACCCTCCAAAATTTCTCCAGTGAAAAAAGAGACATCCCCTCAAACATTTCTCCAATGAAAATAGGGATGTCCTATTCCATACCCTCCAATATTTCTGCAATGAAAATAGGGACCCCCTAAGGAAAAGCAGGACATACAAATGTCAGGACATTCAAAAGCAGGGATCAAATCAGAAACTAGGATGGCCTTTCCCATTCCAGGTTCCATCACTGGCATCTCCAGATAAATAAATTAGGTAGAAGGTGATGTGACAGAACTCTCCTTGAGACCCTGGAGGACTGTTGTCAACCAAAGCCAACAATACTGGGCTGGGCAGATAAATAGTCTGATCTGAAATATGTCAGATCCCTACATTAGGGATCTACAATATCTGCCTTTTTCTCTGGACGGTTCCACTTTACTTGTCCATGCTCTTGAATATCATTGCTTTCCAAAAAGGCTTCTGCTTGCCAGGGGCAGAGGAAGGGGGCGGTGAGGGTGGGCCGGCCTGGGTGACACCACTGAGGGGGGGTGACAAAATGCTGGGCAGCACTCACAGCAGGGCCTGCAGTGTGCCCGAGCCACACGGTGGCTTGGGCGCCTGCAGGCTCCATGCTGCCCCAAACGGTCTGCCCACCGCCTCCCCCTCAGCTGTAGGGCGGCTGAGTGGGAGGAAGCAGGCAGATACTCCTCAGAGGCCCTGTGGAGCGTCCTGTCCTGACTCGCCCAGCCCTGCGGGAGGCTGGCCCTGCCCCTGGGCACAGGGCACACGTGCCGCCCCAGGTGCCCAATCGGCTTGCTCCGCCACTGCTGCTTGCCCCATGTGCAAAGGCATGCGCAATGTTGCTGCTTGCTTGCACCACAAACACGCCCCCTACCCACATTTCAATGATGAATTGCTCTTGCCTGTGTGAGCACATGCAGTTTGAAAAGAGCAAAGCACATAAACTATCCCAGAG
This sequence comes from Darevskia mixta, assembly GCA_034641385.1. Classification (NCBI taxonomy): domain Eukaryota; kingdom Metazoa; phylum Chordata; class Lepidosauria; order Squamata; family Lacertidae; genus Darevskia; species Darevskia mixta. Next base: position 7,807,681 of record JAWWNH010000105.1, read on the forward strand.
AAGGTTAGCGAGAAACCTGAAATGATTGGCTTGCTTCTTTATGCTGCTCATTTGCTTTTACAAATCCTGATCCAGCTCTAGTTGTGCATGAATGTATGGATGGCAATGCATTTAGGAATATGCATCACGGAGAGGGAGACACAGAAGAGTGCTGACAGGTACTTTCAGCTCAGATGGATGTTCAGCCTGTCCCGTCCCCAAGGTCTAATTTGCAGGTTTGCACAAGCAATCACAATTTTTGAAGCCCTGATGGGAAATAAATAAAATAGAAATGGGCATAAGAAAGCTTTTAGATCATTGTCGTACCAGTGGAACAGCAGCATCTTAATCAAAAAAAGAACCTGGTAGACTACCATAGAGTTGTATTCAGCTAAGATTTACTCAGAGTAGCCCTATTAAATTAACGGAGCTAACATTTTCAGTCATTTCAGTGAGTCTGCTCTGAGTAAAACTTAGATGGATACCACTGATAGCCTCTCTGATAGGGAATCAGTGCAGAATTCTGGAGCACTGACAGAATAAGCTCCAAATGCTCCATTCCATCATGAGGCTGGAATCAATATTCTGCTGAAATCCCCAACAGTCTTCAAGGGCAGCATAGATGCACAGAGTGCATTACAGTACTTAAGCCTTGAGATGCCAAAGTCATGACTGATATTCCTAGGTCTGCATCTAATTAAAAAGGAGTTGCAGATTTTTCACCGACGAGAGTTCCTGGACACAGCAGCAACCTTGAAATGTAGCAGCAGCAATGAATCTATGGAAACACAGAGCTCTGAGCTAGAATGATGAAGAAAGACCAAAGTCCACCAAGGATGGGTGGCCCTAGGACACATGCACCACACACACCCCTGCTGAAAACAACTAGTTCTGTCATGTCTGGTTTCAGCTGCAGTTGGCTTGCCTGCATCAACTCCACTATCCTGGCCAAATTCTGAATAAATTCTGACATTACCTGGAGCAGGAAAAAAAAAGGAGAAGAGAACTGATGCCACCAACTTATTGCTGACACAAATCTCCATCCAAACTTCTCAGGTGACTACCACGGCTGCTGAACAGAAGCAGAGACCAATTGTAGACTACTCTGGGGAGATAAATAACTTGCGCTGAGGGGAAATATAACTTGGAAACCTCATTTGCTGGATGTAAAGTGGGACCCCTCCCCCATTCATTGTGTGTGTTAGAAAGATAGGTGAAGTTTGTCTATTGTGCTGCAGAAAGGGAGCAGATTGTGTAGGTATTATTATTATTATCATTATTATTATTATTTCTGTGCCATCCCTCATCCTAGAATCACAGAGATATTTACAATATAAAAACACAAAAAAGTCATAGTACCACAGTAAAAAAGGTAAAGGTAAGGTAACAATACCTCCCACAGTTTAAAAGGCCATAGATTGTTTAATTAGCCAAAAGCCAGGGAAAATAGGAATGTTTTTGCCTAGTGGCTAAAGATATGTATATATATATTTAAAAAAGGCCAGGTGAGCCTACCTGGTGATGCTTCCTTCTCTTCCTGTACTGCATTGCAACCTGAGGGCACAGAACCACAAGTTAGGAGTGGATACTTGCAATGAATGGACACAAGAGCATTTGCCGCAACTTCCTATGTTGTATTGCATTGACTCACAACCCAGCTACCGATGGGGAAGAAATTCAATTCAGTTCACATTTAAGGGTGAGCCTGCTCAATTTGTGCTTTCTGAAACTATATGTGAACCCAAACAGATATATCCTTCAAAATTTGCACTTCGGCAAATTTTTCAAAATTACATTCAAAAAAATGTGTGTATCAGGAGATGTTTGCACTAAGAGGCTGGTGAATTTTCACCCAACTGACATGGAAATGTGGAGAACTGAATTTGAGAAATTGAAATTGACAGATTCACCCGTACCTAATCCAAGTTTATAGACTCATTCTTCGTTTTAACTGGAAAGGGGAAATGTATCCCTAAATTTAGGTTGCAATCCTTTGCTCGCTTACCAGGACGCAGGTCCCATTAAACTCTGTTACAGAAGTTACAGGACTTTCTCCGTGTTCTAAAGGCCCCTGATTTAAAATGTCTTCCTTGTTTACATTGGCTTGATTTTATTTTACTCTCAGAGTGAATAAGGCATATGAAAGGGAAAATAAGAAGACATATCTGGGAAAGTGCTTAACCCGCCTATCGAATGGCTTTGCAGTCTTCCGTCCTGCTCTGAAGATATGTCTCTAAAAGGTCACCTTTAAAGCACCTATCTGTCAAATACTGCCTTACTAAGGGTTTCCTGTCTCCTTTCTTTTGGTTCTGTTCCAGACAGTCCCTCGCATGCATTCAGCAAAGTATTTTCATTTGCAAACTGTCTCTTCTCCGCTGTGCCACAAATGGCTTGTAAACCTCAAGAGTTCTCTTAAAAGCTGCTTTGGATATAGCATAGGTAGAAGTTCCACCTGAGTTTTAGGATGACAAACTGCATACTCAGGTTTTCTTACCTGCATCGGGGTATATGTGCTTTAAAAACAAACTTTAAGCATAGCAATCATCTCTGTTTCCTTCAGAACATAATTGGTCATTTTCTCCTTTTTTCACACACTGGTAATTCTTCTCCCTTCCTCGTCCCCCTCCCCGCCCCCCACTTTTAAAAGAGATGTTGAAAGCTCCAAAAGCTGCTTGTATGTGATAGAAAACACTTTATATAAAATACATCTATGCAGGGATAAGAAATTCATTTCAGTGAATATGAAAACAGCATTATTCTCCCAAGCGCAATTTTTATCCAGGATGCAGTGGACCATAGGAGCAATGCTTCTGGTATATAAGCACATCAGACAAAATATAACACCAACTAAGTAGCAATTTTGATTAGATGACTTGCTCACAGGATTATTATTTTTAAAAAACTATCTTCTCTTCCCTGTTCCTCTGCTTTCTGAGGAGTGATTGGTGGCAACGTGCAAGGGAGCTTTCTGTGTTAGATGTTAGGGCTGCCTCCTCTCTGTGATCTGCAAGTGTCTGAACACATTCCCTTTTCATTTCATTTACCTTATTTCATTGATTGTTCTGGCCTCTTTCCCTTCTTCCTTTTCTGATGCTGGGCTCTTTGCATTTTTAAAATGCTATTAAATCAAAAGTCCTCCCTTATTTATTTACAGTGGTACCTCGGGTTACAAACACCTTGGGTTACAGACTCCGCTAACCCAGAAGAAGTACCTCGGCATAAGAACTTTACCTCAGGATGAGAACAGAAATCGTGCGGTGGTGGCGCGGCGGCAGGCCCCAGTAGCTAAAGTGGTACCTCAGGTTAAGAACGGTTTCAGGTTAAGAACGGACCTCCAGAACGAATTAAGTTCATAACCAGAGGTACCACTGTACTGTTACATTTATAGGTAAAGGTAAAGGGACCCCTGACCATTAGGTCCAGTTGCGGATGGGGTTACAGAGCTCATCTCGCTTTATTGGCCGAGAGCCGGCGTACAGCTTCCAGGTCATGTGGCCAGCATGACAAAGCCGCTTCTGGCGAACCAGAGCAGTGCACGGAAACGCCGTTTACCTTCCCGCTGGAACGGTACCTATTTATCTACTTGCACTTTTGACATGCTTTCGAACTACTAGGTGGGCAGGAGCTGGGACCAAGCAACGGGAGTTCACCCCATCGCAGGGATTTGAACTGCCGACCTTCTGATCAGCAAGCCCTAGGCTCTGTGGTTTAACCCACAGCGCCACCTGGGTTACATTTATACCCCACCTTTAATCCAAGGAGCTTGATATGGCATACATAGTTCTCCTTCCTCTCCGTTTGATTCTCACAGCAACCTTGTAAAAGCAGATTAGGCTGAGAGACTGCGACTTGTCCACTAGGGTCACTCAACAAGCATCAAGGATGAGTGGAGATTTGAACTCTGGTCTCCCAGGTCCTAGTCCAACTTTCCAACCATTACACTACACTGGGAGCACTGGTTATGGTGTTAAATGATGAGCACTTTTTATATTTGCCATTTTGAGTAACTTTGGGAGGGCAGCTTTTTCGTTCAGATGAAAGACAAAGTAAGAGGAAACATGACAGAGGTCTATCAAATTGTGCACGGTGTGGGGACACCCAACAAAGCCAAATGTTGAAAGATTCAGGACAGACAAAAGAATGTTGAAGGGTACAAGGCTGTCAGGGGTGGAGAGTCCTCTCCTTCTCCAGTAGCATCAAAGGCAAGGATAACAAGCAGTTTGTATTTTATAGTCCTTTTTATTCAGTTATCTGGATGCACAACAAGAATCCATGTCGCCACACACACAAAGAGAGACGTTGACCACTCTGAGCCCCACCTCTTCCGTCCCCAACAACATCCTGAGCGCCAACGGGAAGTCCCAGGAGTCCTACCCACTATGTGCTGGTCTTGTGGGTTACCCGAAAGGCAAGGTCCAAGCCCGGTCTGTGCTCAGAGGTGCAACATAAAGGCAGTCCGTGGTAACTGAAGCTGGGTGCAGGGCAGGGAGTCAGGCAAAGTCAGGAACAGGTAGGCAAGCAGGGAACCAGGGCGGGTCAGGAGCTCAGGCAGGAAAGCAGGACAGGTTTCAAGCAGGAACACTGGCAGGAACTGGTCACCAACAATGTTGCTCCTGCAACTTGGGGCTGGGGCTGGCCGGCTTTTATCTGCCCCGAGGCATAGGGCGGCCCCGATCCTCTGGTGACTCGCCTCTCCTGACTCAGTTCCCTTCGCCTCTCTGCCCTGAGCCTCTGCAGTTCAGGAGAGGCTGGAGGGTTACCGGACCCAGAGGCAACCTCAGCTTCCCCTGACGGGGCTGGGAGTGGAGCACCTGCAGGCAATGGGTCCTCCACCCCATCAGGAGCCAGAGCAGACTCAGCAGATGCCTACACCTGAGGATCCAGCACAGGTGAGGACCCTTCAGACTCAGGCCCTAGCCCCGGCTCTGCTGGTTCTGGAGGTGGGGAATCCTGTGCAGGCTGCGATCCCTCAGGTTCAGCATGTGAGTCTGAATCCCAGGCCATCACACACTATCTCGTAACTAGGCAATTCCTCCTGGAGCAGCATAGCATCTCTCTTTCTTTCTACTGTAGGCAAGGGGGGCAAAAATTCCTCCTCCTCCTCCTCTTCGGAGAGAAGCTGATCAGACTGAGTGCACACTTCCCAGTCTTCCTGTTCCGACCATTCCCTGACAAAGACAGATGCAGCACACGGTTAAATGATGGCATTCACCGAAGCAGGTGCGAAAAAAAGATGTCCTTGCTTCCAACTCAAAAATTGTTACTCAGTTCCTTAACAGGCAGCTGACTAATCCAATATTCGGGTGGCTGGGTGGAAGAGGAGGGAATACTTACTTGTTAAAGCAGAACACATCCTCTCACCCCCATTGGCTCATCCCTCGTCTTCCTCAGGGAGGGGCAAACTTCCCTGCAGCTGTGGATTGGAGGAGGAAAAATCCCCAGGGCATCATCATCCCTGCCCCACCTTTGGAACAACATGGTCTGGTGGGTAACTGTGCCAGTCTGTTTTATTGATTGCAGCCCTCTTTCCTGTGTTCCATACAAGTGAATTTACTCCTCTATTTGGTCTGATCACTTAGATGGGGCAAAGGAAAGTAGCTGCCATCAGGAAAATGCTTGAGAAAGAAACATAGTTCTTCACCCTGCCTCATCAAGATAGGACATGGAGCAAAATTTATTTACCTCTGGCAGCAAAATAGCTGGATCCCACCCTTGGCCAACAAACAAAATCAGTCCCCTCTTATTTTCTAAAATGTGCTGGAGCATACATTCAAAGGTTGAAAGGACAAACCAGGTTAATATTGTTACATCCCATCTTGATCCATTTTCCCAACAGTTTGATAACTTGGTTGTGAAAATATCATGGTATAGGAGACACAAACACCTGAAGAGTCGCTGATTCAGTTTCCACTTAAGCAAGGAAGAAGACACACGGGCAGAAGCAGAGAAGTGTCAGGTTTGAGACTGTAGGGACTGAAAGAAATATGAAATGTGAGTTTGGGTCCAAAGGAGATGACAAAGAACAGAGGTCAGGTAGGGGATAAAAGCAAGATGGAGGGATGAAGCAGGGGGAATAAGCTCCGAAGGTTCTTCTGCTTGTGTAAATCAAGTAGAAGAACAGAGGCTGATGAGAATTGCAGTCCAAAACATGTGAAGGGCACCAGGTTGATGAAGGCTGATTTAAATTCTTCATGTTCCAGACCCATGTGGTTTTTCCAGTTGCAGTACTGTGGGCCCACTGGGGCTGATGCATGTGATCTAGAGCTGTGCATGTGATCCAGTTGACCCATGTAATGTGAAACCTGTATTAACTGATGAGAGCAGAACACAGGGGGACAGTGGTTTGGGGATAACAGCCACATTGCAAAGGGAAATTGGGACTTGATGCCCTTGTGCTTGTCAAGGATGGGATGGCTGTTTCCCCAGTTTAGCTCACTGCTCTTCTTCTCTTTCATTTATGAAAGGGGCCTTAGAGCTTAATCAGTATTAACAGCAGTGTGACAGGCTATTTACTTGCTTGACACTACAGCTAATTCTTAGACCTGATAATAGCTTTCCTCCCTTATGATGCAGAACACTTTTAAAATGATTGACGCTAAATGTTATTACTCTGTTAGTGGACTCAGAATTAATTCTAATCAAATGCTTCAGAAAGGCTTTAATTATATTTCTAGAATGTTGTCCAAACGTTGGAACATATTTTGGTTATTTTGGATGACACTATGTCATCAACTGGAAATTGTGGAACTCTCTTTTAATAAGTAGTAGAAAAGGTAAAATCTTGCTCAGGTGGAGGTAATAGCTTTGAGAAAGTTAAACACCAGTGTTTACGAATATCAAGAGGTGTTAAAGGGTGTTTTGGTTTCCCCTCTCCGGAAAGCATGAACAGATTTACTGGGTCTTGAAGGCTGTTCAATTATGGTAGTTAATTGAGCTGTTCTCATAACTATGTACATCGCGTAGGTGCAGCTATCGCAAGACAACTCCATCCAGAGCTGGTCCAAGATATCTTGCTGCCTGTCATGGACTGGCTAGATGCAGAGGAGTGGGGCCAGGAGGCAGATAAGCTGGTTGTGGAAGAAGCCAGAGAATCTCCCCGCCCTGCTGTGGCCAACTGACCTCCTCCCTGGTCTTCTAGAACTCACAGAGAAATGAAGCAGGTGGGCAGAGCGGAGGAAGGTTGTACTCAGAAGCAGCCTGAGACTGCGTGGGGAAAACCCTGGAGAGGAGGAGTCCTATGGGCACTGGGAAGGTGGGGACCTTCAGTCCTTGCAACTGCTTTATCAGGGCAAGACCTCCTCGAAGAGTTGCTGAGGCCACTAGGCCAAAGCAGTGGCTTGTTTCCTTGAATAAAGGGTACGCTTCACTGGCCTTGAGTGATTCATTGTGTTGTGCTGACCTACATACACCCGACTCTAGCCCTGACACTACCTGAGACAAAGTGGGTATCCCCACTTCCCATTTCACATTCAGAAGCCGACTGGGCTGGCAGCTGAATCTAACTTCAACATCCTCTACCACAAGTGAGGGCCACAGGCCAGCTTAAGGGTGTGTAGGTCAAGGTGCCTTGCACCCACAGCCCTGTCCTCAAACATATTGCCACTGGTTCTAAATCAGAGGTATTACAATAATATTTAATGGCTAGAAATATGTGTGTGTCAATGTATAATTTTTAGGAGTATTTTTTAATGAATAAGGGGAGCGTTGGAATGGGCAGCCCACTCATCCTCCTTTGGAGGACACTGCGACACATACCACTTTTCCATTACCATGCAGCTATTAGCTTCATAGGGACAGAAATTATGTTTTAATGCCAAAGAAAACAGAAGGTTTGGTATACAGAACTACTCAAGAGATTGTACAGTAACTTAATAATGCAGGATAGCACTGTGGTGCAGTAAAAACCTACCTGGAGGAAAAGAATGCAACCCTATACTCACTGTCTATCTGAAGAAGTGTGCATGCATACAGAAGCTTATATCCAGAACAAACTTATTTGGTCTCTAAGGTGCTACTGGACAATTTTTTATTTATCTATACTCACTTAGTCCTATTAAATTTAGCAGGATTTGCTTTTCAGTAGACATGTCAAGGATTGGGCTATTAGTGGGGGCAAATGAAGGTCTTTGTTAGTGAGGAGGGAAGAAAGAACATTGACTTAAGCTGTTGTAGATACCTGAAAAGGCCATGCTGATAAGTGACCTCCAAATTTCTAATTGATGGGATCTGTGTGGAGAGGGTAACAATGTTCAGATTTCTGGGCATTGTATTACAGGAGGATCTGTCCTGGATTGTCAACATAAGGGGGCTTGTGATGAAGGCGCAGCAGAGTCTGTACTTTCTGAGAATTCTAAGGAAAAACCATCTTCTGCAAAAGCTGCTGCTTGCCTTCTATCACTGTGCCATTGAGAGCGTGCTCACTTATGTGTGTGGTACGGAAGCTGTACTACCCAGGACAGGATGGGGTTGTGCAGAGTTGTTAAGGCAGCAGAGAGCATTGTTGGCTGCTCGCTCTCCACCTTAGAGCAGATTTATGCCATGAGGTGCCATAGAAATCCTGGTCACCATCTCTTCGAGCTCTTGCCGTCGGGACGGAGATACAGGACGATGAGGACAATAACAAGTCATCTTAGGAACAGCTTCTTCTCCAGAGCGATCTTGGCCTTGAATGGGAAGCCTGGACTTTGAAAGTCTTCTAATCTTACCTGTTATGCTGTATCATACTGTATGGTTTTTATCAGTGTTTTTGTAGTTGTTTTGTTTTTTCGTGGAGTGCCCTATCTGGGTGTATGGAGCAGCCGAGTAATTTCGTTGTCCCCAAAGGGGACAATGACAATAAAATATATTCTATTCTATTCTATTCACTAGGGTTTTAGCCAGGACTGTTCCCCAGTTCTACATGGACACACCAGGAACTGAAGCTGGGGCCTTGTGCGTGCAAAGCAGATCCTCTGCCATTGAGCTATGACCAACCTGTGGTAGATATTTCTGTGGAGAGGCACCCTGATCAGTCACATGAAATGAAGTTTCAAGGCAGCTGATAATGATATGCAGTTTGGCTCCGTAAAGCTAAATAAGATTAGAAAGGGATACCAGTTAAGCTTATCTTGTCACTCAGCATTTGTTTTGTCAAAGAATGCTGTCAGAAGGGAAGTATTTAGCTTTCCCCAAAATAACTAGACGTTCTCAATATTCAGATGCTTGAGAATATTAACAGTAAGCATAGTACCTTTGTTTTAAGAGGAAGGTTATAACATAATGCTGTTTTCTCCCCCCATCAATTTTTTTAAAAGAAGTTCTTTTGAGGATCTTTATCTGGAATAATCTCTTTAAAGAGAAATCTCAGCAGGCAATTTGGATTGAAACTCAGGGACAAACAGCACATGTTTATTCATTTTTATTTAAATAAACTGCTTCCTGGTGGGAAACTCTCAGAGCCACAGGTCTGAAAGTTAATTAGACAATTCTATGGTTAAGCATTTGGAGAATATATATGTAACATATAAAGAATGTTTTTTTCTCTCTTTTAGTGGCATTTGGAAGGTTGCAAGAAGAGCAAAGGGAGCTGGAAAAATATTTTCAAACTTCAAAAGTGGCATATTAGAACAGTTGAAAGCCTTTTGACATTTGGAACTTTGAAACACAATTCACCAGGGTTATTCATTGCCATAAAGAATACATTAACCAGAATAATCCCAAAGATAAATTACAATAGTCTGTTGAATTGAGCTGTAGTGATTCAATTGTCGTAATTAATTCAAAGGAAAATTACACTACTGACAGCAAATGAGAAGAAACCTCATTTCACACAATAAACCTCGGTTTACTCAAGAATAAGCCACCTTTACACAGGTAGAATGTGGCCTTATGCAGAGACAGTTCATGTGACTTTAATTTACCCACCTACACCTGCAGAATTAATAAGCCTAAAACAAATTAGCATGGATTCTGATTGTAGAAACCTCTGGCAGTTTCCAGACATTTGGCCGGTTACCACCCGGCCGCTGCTGACGAATGTGGTATTCCATATATGTCCAGGAAATTCTGGGTGTATGGCAATCCACAAAGATATTTTCAAATCTTCCACTGGCATGGGCTTCATGGATTTACCTAGGTTTCTTTCCAACCCACTGTGTCCGCAACATACCGGTACTAAAGATGCAGTTTGAAATGTGGCAATTCCTTTGCACCCCTGTGCCAATATGATGTTATCCCCTGAAACATGAGACCACACAGAAGGGGTTTGCATCATTGAATGGAAGGCAGAATTCTTTCCTAGAAGGGTTCAGGAATGATAGAGTGAAATGTTCTGCTCACCTGTCCAGAGCAAGGTTCTTCTGATATAGGCAGGTGGTTTAGGGTGCCAGCTACCTATGTTTTTATTTTATTTATTTATTTCTATTCGACACATTTATAGACAGCTTCATAGCATAAAGCCATCGATGGCATGAGCTGGATCAAGAAAGCACGTTTATGTTTCTAATTTACATGTCAAATCTTGTAATTGTTTCCAACTTCGAATTACCTGTCAGAATTGTATAGATTTGTAGACCCACACACTTGTTCCCTGGAATGTGGGCAAGCTCTGTTTGCTTGACAGAGTCATTTTCAATGTTTCATTGATTGTTCGTCATGTTTTCATTTTCTCAGCACAAATCCCAAGTCGTTGTTTAAACCTTGGCAGTTTGGCAATACACCCTGAATTCCCATAGTGCAACACACTTACCGCTAGGGTTCCTATCTAGCTGTTAGCTTTGCTCATCATAGTTTATATCGTAAGGTCCTTTGGGTAGGCACCTGCCTTTTGCTTAGGATGCTTTGCAAGTTTCCATGTATGCAGAAGGTGCTGCATAAATAACAAAATAATAATAGTAGTATCAACAGGAGAGGGAGGGATTCGTGATGGCAGCCATGTCTATGCTAGATGTCTCCTAGCTCTCAAAGTTAGAATGCAATGTTTGTGTGTTTGTCAAATGCAAATACATGATTGTATGTGTTGGGGCAAGGTGGGATGTTAAAGGGTTGCTTCTTCTCTATGTTGTACTTTCAAGAACATGATTAGGTAAATTGATGAATTTAGCAACAGGGTGGAACACACTTATGGGTAAATACAAGTAAACGTGACACCGTGACTGGAAATAAACTAAGGCCAAACCAAACATTTAAGGTGCTGTTATGCCATTTGAACAGTCATGAATTCTCCCCAGGAATCCTGGGAGCTAGTGTTTGTTCAGGACAGAGTGAGAGCTGTTAGGAGACCCCCTTCCCAGAGCTACAGTTCCCAGCACCCTTTTAATTACTGTTTCCAGGATTCCTTGGGGAAATCATGATTGTTAGAGTGGTATAAGAATGCTTTAAATGTATTTTGTGGATGTGATCTGAATTGTTCATCACTACCGTGTGAGGCGCGGGTGGCGCTGTGGGTTAAACCACAGAGCCTAGGGCTTGCCGATCAGAAGGTCGGTGGTTCGAATCCCCGCGACGGGGTGAGCTCCCGTTGCTTTTTCCCTGCTCCTGCCAACCTAGCAGTTCGAAAGCACGTCAAACTGCAAGTAGATAAATAGGTACCGCTCCGGCGGGAAGGTAAACGCCGTTTCCATGCGCTGCTCTGGTTCACCAGAAGCGGCTTAGTCATGCTGGCCACATGACCTGGAAGCTGTACGCCGGCTCCCTTGGCCAATAATGTGAGATGAGCGCCGCAACCCCAGAGTCGATCATGACTGGACCTAATGGTCAGGGGTCCCTTTACTTTTACCTTTACCTTTACCATGTGAGTATGGAAGAAAGAGGCAGGGGTAGTCATCATCTGTGGCCTGTTAGAATTGATGCAACAAAATCCCTGATCAGGACCGTTTGGACCTTGTGTAGAAATGAATAAGCTTTCCACCCCAAGAATGAGTTCCAAAGCTTTGCTGAAACAGTCTTGAGCAGTTACAATAAACGTTGCATAGAACAAAGTTACACATTGCTCTCAAGTGGTTCAGTCCTTTATCTCCTTTTAAAAGAGCCCAAAGAACTTCTCTTTCAGTGCCTAATGTAAACCTTTCTTAACAAGATGCAAACCTCTGCAGGAGTTTTAACTTCAGTGCATACAAACATTGAATTTTATGCACATTAAACTTATACCTTTAACATGGTCGAGTGGGAGCCTACCTCTCCTTGTCTGCAAGTGTTGTGTTAAGGTGTCATGGTTTGGGGATTTAGGCTGCATAGGCACCATATATTTAAAGCACATTTCCCACCCCAAAGAATCCTGGAAACTATAGTTTGTTAAGGGTGCTTAACTCTGTAAGAGGCAAACTACAGTCCTCATGATTATTTGGGGTGTGTGTTTTAAATGTCCTTTAAATGAATTTGGTGCTCACAGGCTCAATCACTCAATCAATCACTTACAGCTAAGCCCTCCTTCCAACATGCTTTAAATGCCGTCCTTTTTTCTCATGCTGGCTGAATCCCACTTACATAAAGGTTACAACTTCTGCTGGTGAAATGTGATTGCTTTTTGTTTACATGGTCATTGCATTGTGCTCCATGGGTGCAAGGGGATTTAGGAGCGATCATATCCCTCCCTGCTGACACAGCATAAGGACAGGATCATTCTCATTGCCACTTTGTATGTGGCACACTATATTTTCCTCCACTCTCCCCCTTTTCTTTCTGCTTTTCTGCTTCCTGCTGGTTTTCAAATAACTCCTTCCTTCAATTGGCAGCTGCAAATTGAAAATCTATGCATATTAGTATTACCAGGACAAAACAAACAATTGGAGTAAAGATCTAGTATGATATTTCCATTTTACACTTTACTTTCTTCCTGCCGACTTTGGAGGAAGAATCTTAGAATTGGGGGTAGGTGACGTCAACAAGAGAGACGTGCCACATTTGTGACAATGCAAGAGGGCACGGAGGAAGGGTATGTCTTGATCTTCTCTTGGTTTTTAAAAAAAGGAATTGCGTTCTGTGGCTGCAATGGGTTTAAGGAGCATTGGAATATAATCTACAGGTTTCATGAACCCATTTTCACTATTCTGCCCAGCCAGTACCTCGCATGAATGTAATCTGTGAAGAAAATTGGAAAATCCATAATCTAGCCATGCCAGTTCCAAGCAGCTCCCATGCTGATTGCCTGTGATAATGCTCTGGGGCACTATTAGGCCATGACCCGGCTAGGGCTCTCTTGAGAAGCCTCTGGCTGTATGAAGCAACGGTGATTGCAGCACATAGGCCAGTGGGATCTATGATTTGCTCAAAAATGGCAGCCTCAGGCTCTGGAAGCAAGCACCAAAAGCTGTTGGGACCGAGATGTTCTCATTCCTGATATTCAGACCAGACTTGTGACCCAGGCATGTGTTTGAATTTTCTGCCCTCTATTGTATTTGGCTTCCTGTAAAAAGGCAATTTCATAAAATCAGGAGACTGTTTTGGAGACAAACATACTTGCTCATTTTATGCTGTTAATAAATATAGGAATCCATTATCTTCTGATTTATCACGGTGTTCAGCATTGTTGTTTTATGGTTTATGGCAGTTCACTTAGCAAAGAAAGCATGCATATTGTTTTCAATTTCTTTGCACTCCCAGCAGAGTGGTAAAACTGTTTTAGGTAATAGATAAGTAACTATAATAGGTGGGAGCCATTCTGGCATTTCTGGCTAAATGTATTTCAGCTCGTACTGACACCGTCACCCAAGGCATACATTTGTTAATGTGACATTTATAGACTTCATGGGTCATTTAAAATATTGTCTCAGACAATAAAAGTCGGGTATTTCTATTAAAGCTGAAAAACACACAACATTCACATTTCTGCGCATTTGGAATTGTCGACAGGCAGATAGGACAGCAGATAGTTTGCTATGTGGTTGGATGTATGGCAAAGTAAGACGCGGTTTGGACTGTTATGCATGGAGCTCAAACTGTTGCTCTGACACTGGTCTGGAACTGGCCAAGAACTCTCATGAAATTTATTCCATTTCCTTGACATTTCCCTCATTTCCGCATCGTATCTGAGCTTTCATGCAATGTAAAAGCCACTTCCAGAAATCTAGCAAAATATGTTAAATTGTTTATTTATCTCTGGCCCTTCTTCTTAAGGTCACAGGGCAGGTTACAGCATCAAAACACAATATGAAAAACAATTTAAAACAACTTAGCACTCGTAAAAATAAGGTGGGTCCTAAAAACATACACCTTAGGGGTCAAAGGCCAGGGGAAAGATGCGCATCTTCAGCGTCTTCTGGACGTATAATGAGGGTATACCTGTGTGCACCCACTAGTGGGTGTTTCAGGATTCCAGGTGAGCGGTAGGGGGTTCTACAGCACATGTTACTGCAGCACTGGTGGGCGGTAAGGAAATTTTACCATCAAGAAAAATGCATTAGTGGGCGGTAGGTATACAAAGGTTGACCACCCCTGTTCTACAGCTTAGGGGCCACCACCGATAATGCCCTCCCAAGGTCTGAATGCACCCTAAATCTGTGGTGGGCATAGGAACCAACTCCTAGGGGACCCCCAATAAAATATTTGAGGGGGCTGGGCCCCTCAAAGTTGATGGGGCACAAAGAGCAGTTAGGGAAATCAAGATACAAACTGTATTCAAGTGATTGTGCTGTTACCATTATGTGAAGGGATAAATGTGGCTACACTCTCAGGGTCCACCCTTAATCCCATTCCTCCTTCCTTCACCTCACCATTGCCACTCCCACAGCCCTTCAGCTGTTGGGGGTTGAACTTCTTCAGTGGGGAACCTGCTTCGCTTTTTTAGGCACCCCACATAATTTCAGGAAAGTCAGGGTTAAGGATCACACATATAGAAAAGACTTCTCTTTTCCAAGTTATCCCTCCAATGTGTGGAGGACAATGAATGGGAGAGCAGAGCTAATGCACTTTGTCCCTTCTGCCTCACTGAGGGATGAGAAAGCCTGAACAAGCAGAAAGTGAAGTTGGTTTCTCCTAAAATCTCTCCAAACCATATGCTATACTGCATAATTTACAGATGTACACGCAGGGCAACATCACAGATCATCTCTAAATCATAGGGTAGATTTTCAGCTGGGAATGTTATTTGGTAATGAATGGTATTTCTGCCTCTGCAATTTTAACGCACTTTGAAATTCACTCCAAATAATTGCAACTAGTAAGGGGAAATGTGCAGACACGTGTTTATTCATGTATGTATTTGATAATTTCTATGCCTAAAGGCAGAGGATTTCCCAAAATGCACAATTGTTTGGGTGTCTCCATTGATTCTCTAACTAGTATATGCTCTTTCCTTAAATGCAATAATTATGATTCTGCTTTCATTGTATCCGTATGGCTACCATTTATTAATATCAGATCATTGTAATTCCATGACAATTCTCTGAATTATTTTCTTCTTCAATGCTGAATGCCACTTAGCTTAATGAGACAGTGGCACCCTCATTAGAATGCACCTAGGAAAGTGTCAGTGTGGCCAAGACTTCCAAATCGGCTGAGACAAATTAATATTGTCAAACCCAGGAGAGACATTATAAATTCTCCTTTATGCTGTCTTTATATCTTTCAAGGACAGTTCAACTCCCCTCCCTTGAAGATACATCTGATACTTCAAGTGTCTTATAGGTCAAGCCTATGCAAGCTTCTCAGAAGCAAGTCCCACTGATTTCAATGATGCTTACTCACATGGATTTGGGTGTAAGCCAAAATGCTGTGCTAATGCTCAAGTGTTTTCCTTCAGTTTATCCATAGAAAATAGTATGGCTCTGCCTTTTCAGGTGTTAGAAAGCTAATAAAATTCTAATTAATATAAATGTCTTCTTACAGTTCAGTCCACGGAGAGAAATAAATAACTCAATGATGCGAATTTTTGTATATTTCTGGTAGGAAAGAGGGGGTATGAACTACTCAATTCTTATTAAAAAATGTTTGAAGTGTTGGGTGACTACCAGGGTGAACATTTCATTTCATCTAATTATCAATTCCTAGCTAATTGTGCTCTTTCTACTTTCAATTTACCCTTAGAAAAAAAACACTAGAATTGAATTCAAGCAAATGATTTAGCTAGGAGCAAGGTAGACTGATTTAAATCCAGGCATTTTAATCAGCAATTGGATATAAATCATGATAACTCACCAAGCAAAAACGCCATTGGTTTAAATCAAGTGCTCTGTTTTGTAATTAATCCATGATCTGAATATAAGTGCATACTGTTAGGCTTCTCTAGCAATTGATGTGTGTGTGTGTGTGTTTGTATCACTAAATAAAGTATTTTTGTTACCTAGCAGCATAATCGAAAACTTCTGGTCATTCACTGCACCACACAGGTATATTTGCCTAGATTATGATGATGGTGATTATAGATATCAGGTATTTACAGCAATGTGCGAGATGTTCAAGTCAGGTCACATTTAAAGGTGAAGCTACTTAATATGTGCATTCTGAAAGAATACACAAATCAAAACAAAGCACTCCTTTGAAATTTGCTCTTTTCCGAATTTTGCAATGCAGTTCTCTAGCCAAGTAATGTGCACTAAAAGCATATATTGAGCCAATGTGTGCATACAAATGCATTTATTAGTAAAGATAATATACATTATATTTGGGGTGGGTGGGACTGCTTTGCAAACACTGTTTCTATGAGGTGAAATTAAATGTATGTGATTTTTTTTTACGAACATTTATTTTTATTAAAATAAAATGCAAACTGATGTGGAAATGTGAAAAACTGAATTTAAGATTGAAATATGAGAAACTGAGAGAAACTGAAATTGCAAGATACACCCATCCCTCAGTGAAATTAGTGGGGTTATGTTTGGCTCTGGGTTCACAGAAGGAGAAGAGTTTGGATTTGATATCCCGCTTTATCACTTTATCCCTAAGGCGTCTCAAAGCGGCCAACAATCTCCTTTCCCTTCCTCCCTCACAACAAAAACTCTGTGAAGTGAGTGAGGCTGAGAGACTTCAGAGAAGTGCCCAGCTGCATGTGGAGGAGCGGAGATGCAAACCCAGTTCACCAGATTACGAGTCCACCGCTCTTAACCACTACACCACACAGGGAAAGATGAGCAATGGAAAGAAGTATCTGAAGTATCAGTCAATGAGGTAATCTTCATGCTGCCTCACTGAAAGGTCAAGCAAGGCCGGATTAAAGTGGTTGGGTGTCCTTGTGCAGTTCCCAAAATAGGGCCCCTCTTCTGCTAAACAGGAAATCATGAGAAAGGTACCTCAAAAAGTCTTGTGATATCTTAAAGACTAATGGCACAAACTTTTGCAGAAAACCCTGAGCACATGTGGTTTCACAACTCTCAGCCAGTTGTAAGCATTATTATTATTTTTTACCTGCATTGATAAACAAAAGAAAATACTCTGAGCATACACACTTACTGTTTTTACTCATTTCCTGCCTTAGGCTAGTCCGCAACTCTATCTTAACCTACCTCAGTCGGCTGTTGTGAATATATAGAAGGAAGTATAAATGGCTGCAAAAGGGAATTTAGTGCTTGTATCGTAGAAATCAAATTTAATCCCTTTAACCAGACTGATCCATCTTTGTTTTGTGAAGGGGCTTGTTATAATCCACATCGCCCCACAAATCAGTACAGCTCCAAGGTTTCAAATAACCTTAATCTGGCCTGATTATGGCTTTGAAAGGCTGATGGAAATATATCCTAAAGGTAAAAACATAGACAGGTTGTCCCTCAGAATGAAAAACACAGAGAGACGGCAAGTCTGAAATAGGGAAAGCAGAACCCCAATGTCAGAAATGGAAGCTGGCATCAAAAGTATGATGTGTGGGATCCAATTATTTTGGGGTTTTTTAAAAAATGAAAATTGGTACCTAGCTGGATGGACAGAGCAGCTAACGTATCCAAAATAATGCATTTAATTGGTGCATAGCTCTCCTAACTGCCATTTCTGATATTTGTATGAAGTAAAGTTCAGGTTGACTTTTTTTTAAAAAAGATAACATTAAATTCACCTCTTTGTTTGCATGGCTTATTAATCTTTTCCCATTCCAAACAGGAATTTTCTGATGTTGACCTTCTGTCTGCCTTTTCCTCTTTTGCTCTTTAAGCCACGAAATAGCAAATCTCATAAATATTCACCATTACCATTCCGAATATTTCAAAACATTTTTGATTAGTGTTTACCTTTGCTTCAAAGGAGACATGCAGCTAATTTCAGTGTCATCCTAATCTTCAAGTGGAGCAGTTTTAATGTACTTTGCATTAATGTGTTTAAATCCAAAATTAAAACCAGACTGTCAAGCTCAGTGTAATGGAGGGAAATGTATTTTAGCTTCACGATTTCCCCTTTTCTTTTTCTGAAAGGCACAGTTTGTGTGCTTTTGGAGTTCTAATAATTTCAAAAGATTGGTTTCAAAGAACTGACATATTGATAGTTCGCATTAAAATGATACATTAAAGGTGGAACTAGCTGCAGGAATATGAATGATATTCATCTTCCACATAAACACCATCTAACAAAAAGAACTGAATGGATTTATAAGTAAGTTGTGCTTTCCTTGGATAAATATAGGCAACTTCACTCACGAGCTCAGGTGTTGTTTATTTATTGACAGATATGCCATCTCAGTCCTACAGAAACTAAAGACAACCACCCTAAGCACTCAGTTTAGCAGTTCAACAAGCATTTCAGGTTCCGTCACAGACTTTGAGGGAAAAGCTTCTTTCCTTTCCCCTGCCATGGAGATGTTTATTTATCACCCTGCCATGCCGGAGTGGTAAAAAAGCCAAACCATCCTCTCCACCTTAGCAAAGTGCCTCCTCAAATTGAGATTTATGTCAACAGCAGCAGCGTTAAGAGGTTTTGTTACAACGTATGTAACATGCAGGGCTTTTTATGCCGGTACTTGCCGGAACTCACTTCCAGAGCTTCTCAGGTGGGCGCCATTGCCATTATAAGAGAACAAAGGAGGTGTTCATTGTGAGTTCTGGCACCTCTTTTCCTAGAAAAATAGCACTGGTAACGTGCATTTAAGAATTTCATACTGTACATTGTTGATTTTGATTAATTGATTTCACCTTGTTATCGGGGGTGGGTGAGTAATTGTTTTGTTTTACTTTTTTAATTTGTTTACCATGTATTTTATTCTGTGAGCCACCTTGAGATCTTATGATGAAGGGTGGTATATAAATCTTAACAACAACAACAACAACAACAACAACAACAACAACAACAACCTTCTTCTTTGGCGATCACTCGTAGCCGAGTAAGATTGTCTTCCATAACATGGTTTTAAAAGTGAGTCTGTGCATTTTTATGCATGTCTACTCAGAAGAAAGTCCCACTGAGTTCAATAAGACTTATGCCCAGCAAGTGAGACTTATACCAGATCTTGACAGCAATAAGCTCTACCACCAAAGATAAGGCAGGAACTGCTCTGCAACCTCCCTCTCACCTGTAGGACTTTCCTCCATGGCTGGAGGAACAGGTACATAATCTGGGGCGTGCTCTTGGATCCATCTCTGTTATTTCAGGCACAGGTGGCCTTAGAGAAAGGGGAGCCTTTACATGATTGTCAATTGTGTGAAGGGCAATGAGCAAAAAGGACTTTACTGTTTTAGCTATTGGCATACATTTGCACACGTATTATTTTCTTTTCTTTTGGGGATGCTATTAGTGCTGAAAAATCACAGAAGACAAGAATGTTATTTGCTTGGAGAAGAATGGCTGTTGACAAGGCCAATAGATTATGAGTACAATAAGTGGATATTAGCTCAGACTGAATTTAAGTTTAATGGGGTTGAACAGAGGAACTGTGGAATTGAAAGATAAAGAAGGTAAACTCCTTTGCGAAGAAAATGCAAAATACATTTATCAAATAATATTGCATCTTTATCAGCAGTAGACAAACGTTCCCTTTCAGGTGAGATGAAAGCAGCAACCAACTTACCTGGTGCTGAAATCATAGCAAAAACTTTTTTTTATTCTCCCATGCATATGGACAGTTTTACTTGTTTTTAAATATATAATAAAGGTATATTAAACAATGCACAATAAATCCCAGATTGAGTAACTCCCATTAAAGCGCAGATCGAGTATCTCCTTTTCTGCTTATAGACAAGCAGAGATCAGGCAAATAGCCAGTTGCAAGTCATCTGGGATCCTAATAAAGCGAGTGAGCATAGACTTGCAGGCCTACTCAGCTTAGGTTTAATTAACTGTCTATTTCATGTTTGTCAGTTGATCCCTTTCTTTTAAAGGCACTGGGGATTAGCATTATGATGCACATGTATCCAAAGCAGCTCACTGGTGGGGTGGAACCACTATGCTAGCCTTCCATCAGATGGGTCACTGGCAGGCAAGGTGGTGGGTAGGTCAGTGTGGTGCAAACATACCAGCAGAGCCAATCCTGTGCTGCTGCTAGCACATTTGCACTGTGCTGACCTCCTCGCCACCTAGCCCCTCCCATTAAGCAACTGTGACCCACCTGCCAGGAAAGTAGTGTAGTGGCTCCAAACCCACCCAAGTAAGCCATATATGCCTGTGTGCCTATTCCAAAGAATATAGAGATTGCTTATAAGCAATTTAAAGACAGGTGAAATAGGGTGCTAAGTTAAAGTTGCCAGATTTCTTTCAATGAATCCAGGGACACTTTTCAACTTCCTACTAAATAGATGGATTTTGTCAGGGGACTGATTTGTAAATCCAGGGACTGTCCCCGGGAAACAGGGACGTATGCTAACCTTATGCTAGGTACAGCCGCAGGGGGCATAGCTCACTGGCAGAGCTCAAACTTCGCATGGAGAAGGTCCTTGGTTCAATTGTACTTAAGAGATTGCAGCTCTGTCTCAGACAGTTTTCAATCTGGGTAGGCAATACTAGGCTATATAGAGAGGCAGTCAGACATGGTGTTAGACAGACCCCTATATTCCAGTCCATTTCTACTCAGAAGAGTTTTGCCCAACACTAAGGAAAATCTCTTAATTAAACATACTTATGACACTTTGATGGATTAATGTTTATGTTAGGAATAATGGATTCAATGCATTGTGTAAATGCCATCTCCCACACACATTTGAGGAAACCAGGAACACCTCAGTTGATGGTTCCTCAGTCTGCAGCAGAGCTGAGTACCTTTATGACTTACCATACTTCAACCTTCCCCCAATGCGGTGCCATTCAGATGTTGCTTGACTCTAACTCTCATTGGCCCCAGTCAGCATGGCTACTGGTCAGTGATGATGAGAATTTTGGTCCAGTGATATCTGGCAGGTACCAGATTGAGGAATCCTGCATCACTAAAACACACATTTTTGTGGGGGATGCTTGGCCAAGTAGTTTGCAATAGTGAAATGAAATATAACTGGGAAAATGAACAATGGTTTAGACTAGTGGGATCCAATGAGATTTTCTCTACAATAAAGTTTCTACTATGCCAGCAAGCTTTTCTTTAAGTCAAGGGTACCCATCTTGATTGCACCATATTGATACAATAATCTTGGCAGTAGATTGGTTTCTTAGAAGGGATGAGTTCATTAGGGACTCTTCTTTGAAACAAGCATATCACTAGATGTTTCAGCATGTTCTCCAGAGGAGATGTATCCACAGTATTGAACAACACTGCCATTATCGAGTCACCAAAACAGAAAGAGATGGACTGTAGTCCAACAAGC
Organism: Darevskia mixta; assembly: GCA_034641385.1. Lineage (NCBI taxonomy): Eukaryota > Metazoa > Chordata > Lepidosauria > Squamata > Lacertidae > Darevskia > Darevskia mixta. The sequence continues at coordinate 7,829,277 of JAWWNH010000105.1, forward strand.
CCACTGATGCATACACAGGGCATTGAATATTCACAGTAGAGTCTGTGTGCATGTTTTAAGGAACTGGTTTAAGTAAATATTTATGTCAGGTAGTGATTCAGTCTTTGACTGGAGATACCGTATTCTTCCGTGTATAAGACGATGCTTTTTGCAAAAAAAAAAAAAAAAAAAAAAAGGCAAAAATTGGGTGTCGTCTCAAACATGGATAGTGAATGCAGAGGGAGGACGTGCGATTAATGGCAGCAGCAAGCAGGAGATTGGCAGCGGTGATTGGGCGGGTGATTGGTGACTGCTGCAAGGCCTGCTGGCAATTGGCTCTGGCTGCGGCAATTGGGCAGGTGATTGGCGCCTGTGGCGAGGCGGGCAAGTGATTGGCGGCTGCGGCAAGTGGGCGGGTGGGCTGTTGGTGGTGGTGAGCGGGCAGACAATTGGTGGCTGCAGCGAGGTGTGCAATCGGCAGTGGCTGTGGCAAGCAATTGGCAGTGGCAGGCAGGCGGGTGAGCAATTGGTGGAAGTGACCTCCCCCACCCCGCCAAAAAGCTAAACAACTTACCGGTAATTTCTTAATTTTGAGTTAAAAAAATAGGGGTCGTCTTATACATGGGGGCATCTTATACACAGAAAAATACAGTATATACTGGAGGGGGAGAGAGAGAGAGACTCATTCAATGTAGTATAAACATGATCTGCTTTTGTCAGGTCGACATCTATGATCAGATAATTATTCGTAACATTTCAGCCACTTGTAATTTATTCCCTAAATATTTTTTTTCTTTTTGCTTGAGTATCCAAATGTATATAACAGGCAGTTTAGCCTAATTAAAAAGCTTTCAAGTATTAAAGAGTATCTACAGCACAGCATATTAATAACAAAATATGTGGTCAATGATTGTAAAAATAAAAAAAAGTTTAGTAATTGTAATTTAAAACAATATTTGAACATAAGCTGTTTCTCCTGTGAGACCTATATAATGAATGTGTCTTAAGTGGCCTGGATAATTTAAATACCAGCAATACCATCCTTAGTTATGCAAGTTAAACATATAACTTGAATGAATCAGATGAAATTGAGCATACAAAAATGTAGGCTGAATAATAAAACGTTCAGACGGCAAGGTGTAAAATATGATCCTTAAATTGTACAAGGAAGTATATTTAGTGTTGCAATGGGATGCCTTCTCAAGTAGATTTTGGATGATGTAGAAGTGCTTACTGGTTCTACTATAATGCAGGTATAGAAAGGGAAATGTGAAGTGGTGGCAGTTTAAGGTTTTGTGTCATGCTCTGCCATATTTAAATACATTAAACTGGAGAATTTAAAAATGATGGATTGTACCCAGTCTTATTTTTTATTGAGTTATGTAAAAGGTTCAGTAAGACATAAACAATAAATTGTATATATAAATATTAGCAATGGCAAGAATACTTTCTGCAACAGAATGGAGACAACACAAAAGTATTGCTAGGAGAGGCATGGAATTTGGTGCTAATGGCTGAAATTGACATGTCATTTTCAGGCAGAAGAACAAAGACAACAGCAGAACAATTTCACATTGAATTGGAAGACAGTTTATTGGATATTACAGAAGAAATATATTCCTTCCTCAGTCAAAACGCAGTTTTCTCTTACCCTTACAGTATTTTAGTTGGAAATTTTATATCCCACTTTTCACCATCTAGGCCTCAAAGCGGCTTACAATGTTAAAAAGATACATTAAAAATTTTTAAAAAAATTAAACCTAAAAAAATTAAATCGCAGAAACTTAAAATCTCAAACGATTACACATCTTACAAAAAATGGCACATCTCTGGATATTGTGATACAGTTCCCAAATGAAAATATATCTACCAAAATTACATATATCAGGAAAATATGTAATGTACACAAAGCTACATAAGATATTATAGTAAGAGAAATGTCCATTAAAATATATTGGTAGGTTTAAAATAAATAAATAAATCACGAACTGATGCAAAAATGTAGTGAGAGTAGAAAAATGAGAAACTCTGAGAAATTGAAAACAACAAATTTATCCATCTCTAACCTCCGTGTGAAAATCTGCAATGGACTTTATTGAAAAGTTAAACTCAGGAGGGGAAAAAACCCTTCAAGTTTTGATAGGAAAATATTTCAGGAGAGAAAGTTGTTTTATATATAAGTAGCCATAGTGTCTAATGAAATGAATGATAAGTTTGCAGGTGTTTCTTGATTTATTCATGTTCTGTCCCAGCGTTTTCTTCACAAGGAAAAACAAGTATAATTGGCCGATTGTCACCCTATTTGTTCATGGAAGCATCTCTTTAACAGGTTTGGTTCACTGCAAATTCTTTCTCACATCTCCCACTTAAAATGGAAAGCAGGTCCATTTCTTACAAAATGTCACAATCACATTTCAGATTTGAAGGGAAAGAACGCAATAATAAATGTACTCTTGGATGGAAGTGAAACTTTTCTGAGCCTCCTACCACATTTCTTTCTTTCCCAGGGAATCCCTTTATATCTTGGAATCTGACTTCATAAAAAAATATGTTATTTTATTCAAATACCCACCAAAACACCCACAAACCACATCTGTGAGAGCAATTTGCATTTACTAATGATGAAGCCTTAAGATTACCATTAATGTGCAGCATGTATAAAGGATGTAATCGTTTTCATTAACGCTTGCTAAACGGCCTCATAATTACCGTCTTTGTCAAAAAGCCATTTCTCATGGATTATATTTGGCTGCCCATAAGGAGTAATATATTGTGGACTGCAATAATTACAAAGATATTTGTACATGAATTAATGAAGATTGTGATATAAACTGTGAACTTCGTCTAATAGGCTGACATTTTCTTTTCTTTTTTTTTTTTTGTAGACCATCTTTCATCCAAACAGTTTTAAAACAGATTAAAATATAATTCCTCTTAGAGCGGGGTGGGGATGGGGGAAGGAAACTACTTCTCTGTTGGAAATGTTGTATGAAAATAGGCTTCATTAGGCTTCTGGTTACTTTGAACCAGATCTAGTGTTGCGTCAAAGTTACCTTGGGCGTGTGAGTGATGAGTTGGTTCCTAGCCATGTTATGCAATAGAAGTGTATATTCTACATGACTCTCCAATACTGTGGAAGATGTCATTTCATTATTTCGTTCACTTGCGAGTCTGGTACCCATAGGACTACATCTGCCATGATTTCTATTATCCACAACGGATATTGTATATTATTAGAGCTTTAGATCATCATAACACAAAATGCCCCAAGGAACAATGGGGGCAGAGCCATATATATCTTAATGCATACGGCTCGTGACAACCATTTGTGCTCTGGCAACATCCTTTTCTCCAGGCATGGAAAAGTGAATTGTGCCACTGAGTGAGAAATGCTGTAATTAGCCATTGTGGTAGGGAGGGGTGGTGTAGAGTTAGAGATAATGCTCTTGAAAATTATAGTACCATTTAAATAATTAAACTTGCTGCAAAGATATATGCCAAGATTTTAGTGACAAAGACTAAAGATTTATAGACAAATTAATGCACAGGGACCGACTTGAATTCATGAGGCATAGAATAATTGCAGACTGGTTAAGGCAGGTTTTTCTCTGAATGCAAATTACTTGTGAACTGATATGGAGATCTCAACATGGCAAATTCCATCAACACCTTAGAAGGGGCCTGCGTTTTTGGGTTGCCTGTTTTTAAAGCTTAATATAGTCAAGAGGCTTTTGTTGCTGCTGCTTTTGTTTAGCATGGCCTGGTGATGAAATCACACACATTTGCCTTACATCGTGATGTTTTAGCTGTAAACAACTACACATACCTATAAAATTTATTCACTGCAACACTGATGAGATTCCTTCAGCTTGAAACTTCAAGTATGTGAACTTTCAGTCAGCCATTTATTTGCTACCTATATGAAGAAGAAAATAAATAAAGATATATTTTACAAATTCAACCAACTTAAATCCAACAGGTCCCATACTCACTGTAGATCCATTGAAATGGATGAGAGCATGCTTGTCTAGCCCTCTAGACCAAGTCATGCAATTACCATCACTTTGGAGTACAAAATTAGTAGCAGTCTGAGCAACTTCCTTCCTAATTAACGTTTGGCCACTCATCATGGTCCCCAAAGGTGCTATGAGTACCTTCCCTGGATACATGCATTAACTGTGCCAGGCAGCCTGTCAATCAAAGCCACCTGGCTGCAATCATTTTCTCCTGTTTATCATTTGGACATCATCATCATACGTTTAAATTAGGATTGGTTGAAAATGACCTGAAGCTCACTCTATTTAAACAAAGAGAAAGGAAAAGAAAAAATGGCAAAGTCTAGGGAGCTGATACAACAGGAGGCTATTTACCTGAAATTAATTAACAAGCATGGCACTATGTTTTGTGTTCTTCATATGAAACAGGTTCTGATTAAGAGCTTTCAGGGGCATATGGACTAGTTTGGCCTTTGGTCTGACCCCACAGGACTCTTCTTAAGTTCTTATAACAGGTGGTCATCTCACTACAAAAAAGTAATTGTCTTCAATATACTATTAACAATTGGTTTTCAATATTCATGCTAATACATACTAGGAACAATTTGACTGTGGTTAAATGTATCCCTGCCATATTCATGGAGCTGATCTCTGACTTCAATAGATTGATTGGCATATCATACCACAGCAATCAGGAAGTGATATAGCACCTGGCAAAAAAGTATTAATTTAATCATATGCAAGCCATGGAAAATTAATCACTGGGATGGGAACCAGCAACAACCTTACTTGGCTACGAGTGATCGCCAAAGAAGAAGAGGAGACTTTCCTTTGAATATCTTTACATGCTTCAGAGGACAACGTTGGTTCACACCATCCTCCTAGTGCTTTACAAACTGGATTAAAGTGCTTATGGAGAGCATGAGATCTGTGTTAAATTGGCTGTTTGTTTAGCACTTGGGTGGTGAGCAAGTTTACATGGCACTGTGACACTGTCATGGTGATCCCATCTTCTGCATGTCTAATGAAGGAAAGAAAGGAACAACTTTGCTGCAGTTTTGATGTGCGCCACAGCATGCCGACTCAATGTGTTATGTGCCAGAAGCTCATGCAAATAAATCCCGAATTACCACAGAAAAGGAAAAGAGTGACTGAATCTAGTTCTGAGGCTTAGCAATGCATGATTGGTTCATATCAAGACTTTGGCTGCTCTGCAGTTCTGGACAACTGAGTACAACGTCTTTGAGAAGAAGTTGGACTAAACTAAAAACAAATCAGGGTGTTTCATCTCTTCAGAGGCATACCAGATGAGATTGAACTGTAAAAGGCCAAGGAATCAATGCCTGGGCATATGGCAGTTTCAGGCAGATTAGAGGGACCTGATGCCTGAAGTAAAAGCTGAACATTTGGGGAAGTACATGAGCATTGGCTATCAAGAATGAGTCAGCAAGATAAATGCTACCTTTGAGAACTGGGCAAGTAGTGCAATGTAGGAACATATATTTGCTTTACATATATATACAGGAAAAATGATGACATACCAGACCCAAAGAGGAATGCTTGTGTAGCTAGCAATTGGTAGCTTTAGCAGATTGCTTCCTAGTGTGCACAAAACAATATTATTTCACATCTTAAGCAAGATATAGAGTTCAGCCTTCCCTCCTGGGAAGACCCCACATGATTGTAAATAAATGCTAGATTACAAAATGGTTGAAACTGGAGGCTGAACCAGAAAAATAGAGAGGTGCAGCAATGACTTCAGCTGTTTAACCCCCTCTTAGAATTATATCATTGACAATGTAAAGGCATGTCTTAAATAACCTGGGAAAATAGACCTAGCACAAAAAACCTGCCCTTCATTTATTTTGATATGGGGAATTTTGGTTCTCAGCACTGGTTAATGAGTGCAAAAAGACTTTCAGAACAGGCACAGAATCTACTGCAGCTGGCTAATTCCAACAAATAAATCTCACACTAATTACCTAGTTGTGTGACCAGAGTAACAGAACATAGGAATATAGGAAGCTGACAGATCCTTGGCCCATCTAGTTTAGCGCTGTTGATACTGATGAGCAATGGATCTCTGGGGTTTCAAGAAGAAGTCCTTCCCAGCTCCATATGAAGATGCCAAGAATTGAATGTGGTATCATTTGCTCACAAAACATGTGCTCCACCACTGAGTCATGCCCTTTACCCATTATGTGAGACAGCCGTGTGAGATATCCCCTTTCACGTAATGTACAAGTTGTGACTTTTCTATTTCTGAAAGAAGAACCGTGATCTTTGAGTTTTCTCTTCCAAAGTTGTTCTGCTCACTTGAGTAGCTTAGTTTACATGATTTGTGGAGCTTAACTAACTGAAAGATCACCCATTTTGCTTGTGCCTAATTGAACCTCGACACCCTTTTTGGTTGCCCTGCTCCAGGTGTTCCTGTCAAGGGGTGGCTACCAAATAGAGGGTTGTTGTTTTTTGGTAGTGACACTCTGACTGTAGAATAGCCTCCCCAGTGCAGCTTACCTGGCACTTTCTCTATGGTCTTACCATGGGTAGGCAAACTAAGGCCCGGGGGCCAGATCCGGCCCAATCATTTTAATTTCCCCCCCAAAATATAGTCCTGCCCCCCCACAAGGTCTGAGGGACAGTGGACCGGCTCCCTGCTGAAAATGTTTGCTGACCCACTTGATCTTTACTGACCAAGTAAAGACCTTTAAATTGTGTTTTAAATCCAGGCTGCTTTGCCTTGCCTCTGTTGTGATTGAGGTTTTCATTTTGCAGTGTTTATTGTTGTTATTATACTATATTTTGTTTGGCACTTTTTTGTTTGTAAGCCTACCCAGGGAATATTTTTTTGATGGGCAGTGGCAGAGTGTTTGCAAATGCCACCCGAGGCGGGTGTGCAGGGCACGGTCCCAAGGGGAAGCGGGGCACAGAGGGAGCCGTTTGTGGCTCGGCTTGACCCATGAATGGAGCTGCTGGGCCCTGCGCCTTGCACGCTGAAGCCTCTCTCTGCCCCGGGTCAGGCTTGACCCGGGAATGGAGTTGCTGCTGTGGCATTGGGCCATTGTCCGAGGGTGCTGTCTCCGCAGCTCCCTCGCACACCAGAGCCAGGCTCCAATGAGGGAGCGTTTCGTGGGGGCTCCTGGTCGCACTCCCTCAAAAAAATGCTCCTAGGGCCACAGCCCTCTCAGCCCCCCAACACTATGCCACTGTTGATGGGTGTCTATATAAATTTGAACTACTGTTATTCTTATTCTTGATTATACTGATAGTAGGAGTGGAATTGAAGAAGAAGAAGAAGAAGAAGAAGAAGAAGAAGAAGAATGTTGAACCCTCATTATTGAGTGGGCAGAACAATCCAGACAATAGGAAGCCAGTGTAATTATGCTAGTACAATCTACCTCTATGCCAAACTCCTAACAGGAGAGGTCCTACTGCTGGACGAACCAGCCTGAGCCTAACAGAGCAAATGCAAGCCTTTAAAATGTAGACTTACACCACCCTTTTTGCAAGTATAACTTTTGCTGGATTGACTGGGCTGAACAGAGTGTGGAATTGGAGTAAGTTCTCCACCTGCCCCATCCCGCTATGTCTCTACTATTCCCCCCAATACCTCCTGGTTTCGGCTGAGCCAGGATGAAGGACTTCTTCCAGCGTAACTCCGGCTGAGATAGGATGAGGAACTTCTGATTGAGCTTGACACCTAGCACAAAGATCCTCATCCCAGGGAATTTTGGGTTTGGATTGCTCTCTCTCTCTCTCATTCCCCCCCCCCCCCACAGGGCTATAATAGGCCTCCAGGAGGGTTTTCCCTATTCTAAGGGATGCAAAAGGGCATAGGTGCTGGGTCCAGGGGGCCCTGGGTGCTCTAGCACCCACAAAATCTGAAGTGGCTAGGCACCTACAAATTTTGGCATCCGAAGTCAGCATGTCCGGCACCATGCACATCCGACGTCAGTATGCCTGGCGGCATGCACGGGACATTCTGACATCACTTGCGCACACCGCCGGGCGTGCTTATGTCGCACGCACATGCCCCATGGCAACCGCTGTTGTGGGGAAAAGCTGGTGCCGCTGCAAAAGTGTACGCTTCTCCTGGAGGCTAGGCAGAGGGAAAGAGCACCATTAATACAGCACATGTGCCAGCTCTAAATACATCTCGATGTTAACTGCAGCAGTGATATAACTCTTGAGCTCCCACTCAAAAGCAATTAGAAGCCAGATTTTCAGGATCTGCCCACATGTCCTTTAGTAAATGACTTGGTCTTTTCAAAGTGAAATGCATAACGTTCCACCCCCCTCCCCCTGTGCATTAAAAAAAACTTGGTCCATTGTCTGAAAGAAGACAAAACAAATAGGTGCCCCCCTTCTTCCCCTTTGGTGGTTCTTTTAAAAAGAAAAAGAATCATGATCTATGGTGTGCTTTGTTCACGACAATGGACTGTGAAAGATTTATGTCAGAGTGTTCTCCAAAAATATGTAATATACTTAAACATGTATGGAACTAATTTGTGATCTGTTTCTTTCTGTGTGTGGATGTTCTCACAGGCTCAGTGGCAGAAACTTTAAGCAATGTCCTTCTGGTAAACGTCCTTGCTGATTGTATTGAAACTGACCTACCCCGACCTATGAATCATCCTTAGAAGAGACTCATTATGATGCCAGAACCTTCTTTTTAAGCTTTGTTTTCCTAGGGCTAGTCTGCTTTTGAAGCCAAAAATACATTTCTCTGTTTAGCAATAGATTATCAAAACAATATTTCTCAACACAGTTATTAGTTTTCATATTTATGAATATTTTAGCAGAATTTTGGGTGCTTTGGCTTGGGATCTAATCGCCTGAATAGTCTTCTTCTGAGTTCCATATACTGGGCCTCCCTGATGATGATGATGAATTGTTATTACATAACATAGATAGAAAGATAATACTTTATGTATGGGATAGTGCTTCCTAGACTACGAAAGGTCTTGCCGCAATGAATTATTAAGTGTTTATCCAGTGACGGTACAAATGCAAAACGCTTTGTGCACCCATCTTTTCTTCCCCCAGGAATCCTGTTGAACAGGGCACACTGTATGTCATGGAACTTGAAATCAGGTGGAAGAGGAGCAAAAATCTGGGCAGATGTTTTCAGTCAACTAGAATTAACTGGACATTATGTGGTACTTTTCTTCACTTCTCTCAGTAGGAGTTAACGTGTTAAGGATGGGGAACCTGCAGTCTTCCAGATGTTGGAATACAACTCCCTACACCATTGGCCATGCAGGCAGGGGCTGATGGGAGTTGCATTTCACCAACCCAATCTCAACTGCTAGACCTTCATTATATCATTGTATCTGGTCCAGCTTTCTCCATCTTAATACCTGCCTAGAAACACGTTCTACTCTCCCTATTATTTGTAACTAGTGCTGTGTGGAAAAATGATCTAGCATTTTTTAAACCATTCTCCATCAAATAATGGGAAAGGAAGTTGCATCCACAAATTAACAAACGAGGGCGAGGAAATAGCTGGAATTGTCATGAGTGGGGCTATTGTTGTGCTTACCTTATCTCAATGTCATCATGTGATGTGACAGTCATTTCTTTCATTCTGAAAATCATCTTTCTGGTAGCTTGCATTCCACAACCTTCTTGGATGCTCTGTCCTGTAAGTTCAAGGAGGTGAGAAGGCTGTAAACTATGCTCCTCACAGCTGCTCATTGGCAATTGTTTTACTGTGAAGTCTTTTTTCCTTTTAAAGGAATCAGCATGTAAAGGTTTTTTTAAAATGGTAAAAAGGATGACTTACCTGAAAAACAAGATCAGTGGGCACATCAGTCTCAGTTACTTATTAATCAGCCTGTCGGGCTTCAATTAAAACCTTGGGGAAGGTTTGTCATGAAGGAACTTCTTCCATAGGTTTTTCTTTTTCATATAAGGAAACACAGGCACAGGCATTAAGGGAAGCTGAAGAATGGGGGGAAAGGTTTAATAGATAGAAAAACTCACACACCAGACTCAGCCACCTTGAAATGAAGCCTCTTTCACAGGGAAGAAAAATGTCGAGAGACTGGATGAGAGGTTCCCACACAGTGCTAGTTGTGTCTTATCTTCTAAAACATTCAAATATCAAGTCTTATAAAATTCAGAAATCCTGTATGGGAAAGGTTAAAATGATGTCACTTTTTTTCTTTTTGCCCACAAAGTTCAGGCTGCTGCACATTTAATGGTTTGTAAACATTTAAAATGATGTCGTAAGTCACTTATTCAGGTGGGAAGTTAACATTAGCAACACTTCTGTGATCTGAGAGAGTCAGGGTAATCTGTGACTGACACCAAATGGCAAATAAATTGCAGCATAAAAGGTCACTTTGAAAATATCTGACAGCTTGGAATGCTAGAAGGTCAGAAATTGTCAGCGTCTTGCCCTGTACTGGAACAGTATGCCACTACCCTTTGTGCGGGCTCACATAATCTGAAATAATTGCATCTTCCAGAAGTAAGACAAGGAAATACCAAAGTGGTGTTATGAATGGGGTTCTTTTCCTCAGCCAAGAAGCCATTTAAATACCCTATTGAAAAACTGCAGCTACAATCCAGACTAGAGGGTTTTATTATTTTTATTGGGACGCGGGTGGTGCTGTGGTCTAAATCACTGAGCCTCTTGGGCTTGCCGATCAGAAAGGTCGGTGGTTCGAGTCCCCGCAACGGAGTGAGCTTCTGTTGCTCTGTCCCAGCTCCTGCCAGCCTAGCAGTTCTAAAGCACGCCAGTGCAAGTAGATAAATAGGTACCACTGTGACAGGGGAAGGTAAACAGCGTTTCCATGCACTCTGGTTTCCATCATGGTGTTGTGCCAGAAGCGGCTTAGTCATGCTGGCCACATGACCCGGAAAGCTGTCTGTGGACAAACGCCGGCTCCCTCGGCCTGAGAGCAAGATGAGCACCACAACCCCATAGTCGCCTTTGACTGGACTTAACCGTCCAAGGGTCCTTTACCTTTTACCTTACCTATTATTTTTTATTATTATTGTCATTATTATTATTAGTAGTAGTAGTAGTAGTCCTCCAAGGAGCTCAATGTGGCATATATGGTTCTCCCTCATCTCCCTCATCCCCATTTTATCCTAACAACAACACTGTAAGGCTGAGAAGGAACGATTAGCCCAAGGTCACCCTGTGAATCCTGGTCTCCTGGATCATAGTGTTTGGGCTATGGCACGGGAGACTAGATCTCAAATCTCCATATATCTATGAAGCTTGTTGGGTGACCTTGGGTTGGTCCTTCTCTCTCAGCATAAACCACTGCACCACACAAATGCAAATTGCACAAATGGCATGTCAGGATTCTCCCCACTAGTTGTGGGCAGAGAAATTGCAATGAGCACCTCACTGAATTTCTGCAGGGTGAGGAAGAAATCTCAATAGTTTCTCTGGGATAGAGGTCACAGGCAGCAGTAACACTAGCCTAGACTTCTCTTTTCACCTAAGGGTTCTATTCTACTAACATGTACTCAGAGTGGGCCTAGTAAAGTTAATGGCCAAAACTAATTTAGGTCCATTAATATTAATAGATCTACTCTGAGTAAAATTAGCTGAGTACAACTCTCAGGGTTCTTCGTTTTGTTTTGGGGGGTTTTTGCTACCACAAGCAGCAGCCTCCACAGTGCCTCAGTGCTTGTGTCGTTTCTGGGAATTCAGAAACGCAGAGGAAGGAGGTCACCATTTTTTTTTTAAATGGTAGGAAATATTAGGAGAAAATTCTGCAAACTAGCCCTATTCCCCATAGGTGGAAAGGGGAGAGAAAATAAATATTATGCATTTTCTCAGACGAATGTTTTCTGAGAAATGTCAGCTTGGTTCTATCTATTCAGGTTCTGTCTACTCAGAGCATATATGCCATGGTGAACTGCCCATTCACCCTTTTCACTGCCTCCCTCACACTGTCATCTTACTGAGCACCATTAGTCAAAAGATAGACTTGTGTCCTGAGGAAATGAGGCAATTAGATCAAATGCCTGTATTTTGTTTATCAATAACTGCTGATGGATCTCGTTCTAAATAAAAGGTCAAGCTAGATGATCTATAAAGGACGTCCAAAATGTCTTAATAAATCTCTGAATTTATTGTGACTGATTAATATATCCTTAGCTGTTACTTTCTAGTGCTGTTGTGCATGCCCTGCCTCAAACCATTTCAGCACTTTGGAGTGGCCCCAGTCTGATCTGGGCCCAAAACCACTCAGATCCCTGTCTCAAACCAAATTGAAGGGGTGTGGGCTTGTAGAGTATTGTAAACCCTGATGAAACATAAAGTTGGAGGGGTGAGAAGGAAACACAATAAGCCTGCCTGTGTCTCTGTCTCGTCTCCTCTCCTGATACATTTACCACTACCAAAAAAACATTGGATTGCTCTGAGTGCAACAATTCCAACCTGCAGCTCTCTGGGGCTACCTCAGTGCACTGTGACCGAATCCCCGGTCAACTGGGATGAGCCTGATTCAGCCAGAGCAGTTGCACAGCTCTACCTTCTAGGAACTCATGTGGGAAGCTAAGAAAGAAAACAATCTTCTCCTTCTCTCCTCATCTTACATGTCCCCCACAAATGCCACATCTGGCAGGTGAGGGGACCCTCTCAGAGGACACTTATTTGGCAACATGACTGGGGTGAGGGTTTTTGCCTTTGCTAATGATTCCTAACACACCTTAGCAGCACTTCTATCAAAACGGGAACAATTCAGAGATTTAAATGATCATTGCCAATATTGCAGCCCGGCCAGTTCCTCACTTTTCACATTTGCATATCTTGCACTCAGTTAGAAATAGATATTTTTCATGATGACAATACAACTAGTAGGTCAAAATAGCAATAAAATAATGGCAATCCTATGAATATCTGCTTGGATTATGTTCAGCTTTTACTATTGGTGCTGTGCATGACTGGAAGCAATATATTCCTTGTCTCTGGGCTCTGCTGTCACATATCAAGCAATTATAATTTCCTTTAGGGCACTGGTGATGTTTCAACTTTGCTTCTGGTTGTTTTCCTTTGTGGCAAGAATTGAAATACCATCGACTATTCAACATACCTGCTGTGGAGTGCTTGTGATTCACTATTGGGAAGGGGGAAGAGCAGTGCTCTTTATTTGCCTATTGAGTTGATGGCAAATAACCTTGTTCAAAGGAATTGTGTGCTGAAAATCACATCACATTATTTAATATAATTAATCATGGCCTTCAAAATGTCAAACACTTCAACTTCTTTCTTTTATTCTTTCATTGAAATTGCTAATGTAATTCGTTTTTAACTATACATTTATTGCGCACCTGGTAGCTATCACTCTCTCTAGCCATTCTATAAAGAAGGGTAAATATTAAAATAAAAGCACAACATTCTAGGTTGCATTGACAGAAGCATATGGTCCATATTGTGAGATGTCCTGGTAATGCTCTATTCAGCTTTTTGTCAAGCCTCACTTGGAGTTCTGGGTCCAGTGACAGGCGTTAAAGGGAGGAGTTCATGGTGAGTTCTGGCACCTCTTTTTCGAGAAAAATAGCACTGGTTAAAGGAGCTTAATATGTTTAGACTGCAAAAGAGATAGGACAACCATCTTTAAATATCTGAAGGGCTGTCCCATAGATGTTTCAGCAAGTGTGTTTCTCTCTTCTTCCAGGGGATGGGAGCTGAACCAATAGGTTCAAATTGCAAAACAACTTGATTTAGGAAGAACAGCTTGATAGCATTAGGTGTTTGACAGTGGAACTTAAATATTGCTGTGCAACATCATCTTGAACAAAATTCCTTTGCTTGTGCCAGCTAATCATCTCTCCTTTTTGCAAAAATTAATGCCCTGATTACTTTGCTCTAAAGAAGAACTGCGTATTGCTTGAAAGCTACGTTTCAGAATTCCATTCATAATTTGTCACACATTAGTCTCAGCAGAGTCTGGCACTGAAGTTCAGGTGTTATGAGGGGGCAGTGTAAACACATGGATGGGAATAGTGTGATGAGGATATTAGCTTTGCGCCCCTTCTGTTGCTGTCTGTTTCTCCTTCCCTGGATTGGAAGGTGATTATCTGAAGTGGGAAGCCTTCTTTAGGCTCAAGGGGTCCAGTGTTACAACACTGAAAGATCAGGGAACTAATGTGTGCAGGGAGACTCTATGCGTAGAGAAAGGTGCCTTTTCAGAGTCGGAAGGCAACTGAAATAAGTCAGAGTAGTCCCCACTTCTCCCTCTCCTGTGTTTACATTGCCCTCTTCAGAATCTTTCAGAATGTCTGTCTGTCTGTCTGTCTGTCTGTCTCTCTCTGTCTGTCTGTCTGTCTGTCTCTCTGGTTGTGTGTGTGTCCGTATTTTTTGCTCCATAAGACACACTTTTTTTCCTCCTAAAAAGTAAGGGGAAATGTCTGTGCGTCTTATGGAGCGAATGTGTGGTCGACTGCTGGATCCCTTTCTGGCCCCGCCCCCTTGCCCAGGCCTCCATCGTTGAATTTTCTGCAGACGGAGGCTGTTTGTTTCCCCAGCGACATGTGACTGGCTGATTAGATTATCTGTCTGGAAACTGTAGAAACAGCTCCCTTTCCTTTCCTAAAGAAGCTGCAGAACTGTGAGTTGAACCCCATAAAAATGGGGCTTTCCCTCTTTGTAAAAGAAGCTGCACAACTGTGAGCTGATCCCCCCCCCAAAACGAGGCTTTCCCCTTTGCAAAAGAAGCTGCACAACTGTGAGCTGATCCTCAAAAAAACCGGGGCTTTTCCCTTTGCAAAAGAAGCTGCACAACTTTGAGCTGATCCTCAAAAAAACGGGGCTTTCCCCCTTTCCTCCTCTAACATGCAATGTTTCCGCTTTCAAAAAACACCCCCTCTCTGCAAATTATATCAGATGGTGGTGCAGGATGGTTAACTAATAGGCACACTTCCCAGCTCCAGATCATGCAATGTGCATTTTAAAACACTTGTACCTTGGACGCAAAGACACATTTAACTTGCTGTGCCATTTGGCTCCTGTTCTGTGCTAGATTCGGAACAATCCACCTAAACTCTTTTGTTGTCATTCTCATCATCACCATAATTGGTTTTAAAGCACTTTGCAGCCCACAATATACTTGCTCCAGAGCAGCCTTTCCTAATCTGATGCCCTTTAGATGCCTTGGACTGCAGCCCCAGGCAGCAAGGCCAATTGTCAGGGATGATGAGGCTGGCCTTGTCCAATAACATTTGGAGGGAACCAGGTTGGGAAAGGTTTCTCCGGAGTGTTCCCAGCATAGTCAGTGGAGCATTAAAAAGTTGAAGAAGTGCTTCATTTCACTCTGAAATAATTTTCTGTGCATGGCTCTATCTCCTGGGAGATCCCTGCGAAAAGAGGGACTGCTTTCCAAACAATTCGCATCTGTGTTGCTACAGATCAAATAAACTAGGGTGGGTTTGCACTGAACATTTTAGTCCAAAAAATAATCCTTACCTTCTGTTCAGATTCCTGTGTCAATAGCAACTAGGCTGCTAGTAAATTGCTCAATTGCCAGGAGTCAAAAGATAAATATTGGGATGAGTGAAAGGCTTTTGTGGATCCTATTTAGAATACTTTTTTGTTTTACATTTTAATTGAACTAGGAATAAAATCCAGTTGTGCTAATCTGGCAAGAAGGACTGTGTTCCCACACAGCTGCCATTCATTTCAAACGTCTTGTCCTCAGGAGTGCATCCCAGTGGAATCTCTCCATTGTCATCATGATCAATTATTATTATTATACTTGCATTCAGTAAGGATCACAGGGTACCAAAACATGGCAAAATGTCTCTCCCTATGTAGCATTTGTTTCCTAAAAGTTCTATCGGCCTGGAACCTTGGCACTGTTTATGTATTAAAATAGAAATCTGCCTAGAGTCACCGCTTTATGAATGCACCTGCCTAATCTGAGTCTATGTTCCTGCCTCTTTTAAACCCAGATGTTCTCCATCCTTTTAGCTGGTCAATCCTCTGTTTTGGACAGATAACGTTCATATCCCCAGAAGTCCACATTTGGAGGGGTGCTGCTGAGCATGTATTAAGAAGACTTATATGCAATTTATATATCAGATTTTACATCTGAAACAAAACACAGCATTTTAAATTGAGTATTGTTGTGTCTGTGTGTGCATTGAGGCTTGAGATGGTCTCATTATCGAAAAGGTAGCCTGGTTTTCTTATTATTATTCTTTAGGCACAACAACAGTCTCTTTAAAACACAGTGGTCCCTCGATTTACGAATTTAATCCGTTCCGAATGGACATTCGTAGGTCGAAAAAAATCGTAAGTCGATTTCCCATAGGAATGCATTGGGAGAAAAATATTCGGAAAAATTCGTAAGTCGAAAAAACCGCATCTAAAATTCGTAAGTTGAGGAAACCGCATCTAAACCGGCAACGATTTCCATTCGGATGTCGAAAAATTCGTAGGCGTGCGGCCACTTTTTTTCATTCGTAAGTCGAAAAATACGGATGTCAAGTACTTCGTAAGTCGAGTGACCACTGCATATCAAAAGCTATATTCCCTGGTCCTAAGCAGTGCGCTAGCATACTCTCTGATGATACAAAGCTCCCATTTCTCAAACAGTGGACCAGATTGGACCTCAGTGACACAGCCCACCTGATGATTACCAACTGATTATATTAAACTCTGCCTCCAAGTACCACCATTTAGTGATTGGCTCCATCCTTGAAACTGAGTCCTACCAGTTTTGTGTCTCCTGGGCCTCACTAATTCTTAGCCCTCTCAAGTGGGTCCCGGGAAGAACTCCTGGGATAGGCATACCATCCTTTATGTTGGACTAACAAAAAAATTTACCGGTAAGATTTGTAAGCATTAATCCTTGATGCTCGCTATCTTCTAGCACAACCCTTCTGCCACCCCATTTTACACATAACCTGAGGCATGATAAAGGAACGGTAGGGGAGATCAAATACACAATAAGAATCTCTGGAGTCTTTTGATTTTGTAATGTTTGATTGACTGACAAATCTGACTAATATTACCAGCTGTTGGAAACCACCAGAGGGGAGAGTGCTCTTTTGCTTGAACCCTGCTTGCATGTGAGAGCAGTATGCTGGAGTAGATGGGCCATTGGGCTGATCCAACAAGCACTTAATGACCTCTGTTTTGGATTGTTCAACATCTAGCCCAACATTTTGCCTTCTTGCAGACTCTGTGACAAAACTTCAGTGTGAAGAGCCACGCTATGATATAGTTGATGGGAAGAAGTGGAATTATTCAGGGAATCTGCTACATGAGCACACTCAGTACTTTAAAAGCCAGGGGAAAAAGCAGCCAGGTGTGATTGAGTAAGCAAAACAAGAATGGAGAAAGACATGAAGGCGGGAAGGTGAGAAATGCTGCAAAGGGGTGATGGTGACGGGGCATAAATGTGAGAAATGTCACAGGTTGTGGACAGGGTTGGATTTAGGTTTGATGAGGCCCTAAGCTACTGAAGGTAATGGGGCCCTTTATATGCTCAGATGCCCTTTGTCAACAACAAATTGTCACTGGTTTTTTATTGAATATATGCTATATGGTAATTTATGGACCTAATAGGTATCTATTGCACATGACAAAATATGTATTTTATCAAAGTAATTGTTGAACTGAAATACAAGTAAGAAGAAGTATATTAATAGTGAATTTGGGGGGCGGGCAAGAGAGTGGGGCCCTAAACTTGTTTAGCTTATACGTAAATCCGGTACTGGTTGTGGAAATAAGAAAGGACAGGATAGCTGGAATAGATTCATGCCAGATTGGAGCTGTTCCGATAGTACCTTGACATTTTCTTTTAAGTTAAAAATTGGGATTACTATGTCATCTTCTTGGTGATTGTGTGACAGATATTTCAGGATTGGTAGTTTATGGTATACCAAGGGTCAGTTTTGGATGTGGGTGGTCAGGTGTTTCCAAACTCAGTGACTCTGATGGACCTCCTTTAACAGTGGTCCCCCCTTGGTAGGTAGGTGCTGCAGTGAGCAGTAGCAGCACCATGATCTGAGGCAGGCGAAGCTGCCCATGACTGCAATTACCCATAATGCCCTAACCTGCCTGGAGCACTGTGGCCAGGTTAAAATGGTGGCTTTCCAGTCATCTTATATTACCACTTGGTAAGGCAGGGATGAGGTTGGGCTCAAATAAGGCCTGCTGGGCAGGTTAAGCCTTGGCAGTTATTCAAATATGGCAGGTGTTTGTGCTCAATTTGTGGGGGTTGAGGAAATCCCTCCCAGATATTCTGAAATGTAAGTGGATATTTGAAAGTACTTTTAAGAATGAAGCTGCAAGCTTCTGCATAAGCACAGGTGTTTCTGACCTTCTCCTTCTAGTGACACTCTCCAAAGTGTTCCTATTTCCCAGGGACATTCCCAGTCTTACAGAAGCCGTCCCAGTTTCTGATTTGATCCCAAAATGTCCCACTTTTCCTTAAAACGTCTTAATTTTCATCAGAGAAATGTTGGAGGATATGGAGTTATGCAACCTCTGAGCCAAGGAGATCAGTAACTATGCAGTAAGAAGGGAATTATTTACCTATATACTCGAGTATAAGCCGACTCGAATATAAGCCGAGGCACCCAATTTTACCACAAAAAACCTGGGAAAGCTTCATAGGAGCCACTGCCTGCCTCACTCGAGTATAAGCCGAGGGCGGCTTTTTCAGCACAAAAAATGTGCTGAAAAACTAGGCTTATACTCGAGTATATAGGGTAAATGTTTAATGTTTCATTGTGTTTTTATATATGTTAGAAGCCAACCAGAGTGGCTCGGGCAACCTATTCGGATGGTTGGGATATGAATAAACAAATTATTATTATTATTATTATTATTATTATTGAATAGTATGTCCCTATTTTCATCAGAGAAATATTGGAGTGTATGCAACTGGAATGACTTTTCAGATATTGCTTCACAGTTCTTTGGAGTTGAGGAAGTTCCCAGGGATATCTATTAGAAGAAGGATAAAAAATATTCATGCTCAAACATGGCAATGAGTTGTATATGTCCTAAAAATCTAATTTACATTTCTTCTCTTGTTCGCCCACCATTTCTTGGTTTGGAGGGTAAGAGAAACCTACTATTCTTACTGCTAATGGAAAATATACATCTGTCTTGAATTATTTATCTTGATGCACAGGGAGGAAGTTCTTAACAGGGCATGAACCAGAGTTCATTATTTGTGCTTCCTAACAAGACTAAAGGGAGACATTAGTCAGTCTGAATCCCTGGTTTCTTAAAAATAAGTCTTTCTGTGGTGATTCATTTTGCCATTGGCTAAGACACTCACAACTCAGAACAATTGGATAGTTTGCCTATTAATTATAGTTTCAGAAAGTAAAATGAAAACAGAACTTCTTTTCAGTTCAGCAAATGTAAAAAAATCATGTGGTTGAAGAAATGCAGTTCTGTTATGAACTGTATACATACCTGGCTGCTGTATACTACTGACACATAAAGATGCTATTCTAAAAGGATGAACTACTGGTTAATGTTTTATATATAGATAGAATACTCCTGCTTTTTCAAGTACCTGTAAATACATGCTTAGGTATCATAATATTTTGTTCAAACCAAGCTCTTGCAACCATTCCTACTGAAATGTGTACTTATCATGTGTAATTGTAATTTCAACTGAAAACAAAATTTGAGCTAGTCATATAAATCACTGCAGGCTGTACATTTTCTTGGTTTGTATTCCCTGATGTTTTCTTGTCCTGTTAAGATACCTAATGTATTTATACACAAAGAGATCTGTCTTTTTTACAAGCATATTGCTATTTGTTTGTTTGTTGTTATTAGTATATGTTATTAGTTTTTTTAAAATGGAACATTTGCCCCAAAATTATAATAATTCTGTAGCTCCTGCTCTTCATGGCACACAACACAAGTTTACATTTGGAATTATAATAATTATTTACAGGCAGATTAACCAATTTAAGATTAATGTATGGAATCAGAGATGGACTTGACCAAACAAGGATTCGCATTAAGTAAAACAAAGAACAAAGTTGATCTTCTTCACAAAAAGGTACAGAAACTATGCTGATTAATTAAACAAAACAAAAAGGGGTACTTTATCACTTGACCAAATGGAAATGGCTATTTTTAAATATATAAGCTACTTGCCACACTTTGATCTTAAACAAATCTTGGGCTTAAGCCTTGGCCTTAATATTTTGCTGCTAGCTTCTCTCCATAGCACATTGTTTTCAGAGCACTTATTATTATTATTATTATTATTAGTGGTAGTAGTAATATTAATATTAATACCCCACCCATCTGGCCGGGTTTCCCCAGCCACTCTGGGTGGCTTACAGCATGTATAAAACATAGTAAAATAGCAAACTGTGTGTGTGTGTGTGTGTGTGTGTGATGCCACTTACTAACACAAATGGGGCAGAAGATAAGAGCCTCACTTTTTTTGCTCTTCTGCTCCTCATCGTCTCTGGCTGCATTTTGCTCTTACAACATTTTCCCTCTCTGTGGCTCCAGTACTTTGTTGGTGTACTTCCCCCCTTCCCCATTCTGGGGAATGAGATTGCTGTGGATCTAGTGCAGTGTTTCCCAACCTTGGGTCTCCAGCTGTTTTTGGACTACAACTCCCATCATCCCTGACCACTGGTCCTGCTAGCTAGGGATGATGGGAGTTGTAGTCCAAAAACAGCTGGAGACCCAAGGTTGGGAAACCCTGATCTAGTGGATCCAAACATGGGTGTCCATAGGGGGAAGTTACACCCCTGGAAGAACCATTATCCTCAGATTCCATCCCCCTTTTCTCTCTCAAAGGTAAATTTATAGCATTTCTAAACCTCACATATTATGCTATTTGCCTGCTTCCTTATTTCAGTGTTTTTACTTTGCAGGGAAAAAATCTTGTGAATGGCCATGGATCCAAGCCTCCTCAGAAACATTTGGCCATTAAGAGTGGCAACAGTGGTGTCAGTTTAAGGGTGTGTTCAGTTACTGCCTTAGAATGCAGTGAAGTTCTCCCCACCAACACACAGTTCTTTCCCCCACTAACTTTTCACATCAACTTGGCTTAGCTAGTGTCAGATTCAGTAGCATTTTACAAACGGTAGCATTTCATAACAAAAGTACAGGATGCATTTTAGATCATGTGTGAACATGAATTAAAAACTGGAAACACAGTGAGTGCAGGGTAAAAGAGAGTGTGAACACAGTGTATGCATCCTCAGCAAAAACAAACAAACAAACTGATAACCAGCTCTATCTCTCCCCTTTCCATCTGGGCCCAGGGAGACTGCAGTCCTAAATCGTTGCCTGAGACTTAGGAATGGCTGCTTACAAACTGAGCTAACAAACTGAAGCACAGTCGGATTGCATCCTTGATCTCCAAGCCACTTTTAAGGATTGGATGTGTAGCTCACGAGTGCTGTCCTTGTTCCTGAATAACAAGTCTGTGGCCAAGATTGCTTTTGCCCCTATTAGTCTGGTGAGCCAGCTAAATTCTTTCCTGGGAAGAAGTAGGCGTTGCTACAGTTGCACATGTGTTGGCAATATCTACGGTAATTTGATTACTGCAGTATGCTGCACTGTGGTTGCTTTTGAAAAGAGCCCATAAACTTTAATTGGTGCAGGAGCTTTTTTACAATGCCATCTAACATCTCTTTTGCATCAGTTTCATTGGCTACACATGCTCCAATAATCAAGCTCCATATGTTCCATGTCCCACCCCCAGCTGAGGAAAAGTTGATACTAGGTAGGGCCTTTGCAGTGGTGATACTCATGGTTTTGATTCAGCTAACTCTCTCCCTTTTCCTGGTAAGTGAAGAAACTGTTGTTTACTAAGGTGGAGGAATGCCCAGTATGCTTTCTGAAGAATTTCAGTATCCTCTATGCTCTATTTATTGTTAGAATAATTTGGATATTTTAATTGTATTTTGATTGTAGCTGGTAGTTCTATTTATGACTATTAGCCTTGAAGATCCCTTCTGGGGTTGAAAAAAGGTGGGCTACAAATATTTTCACAAATAAAAGTAGAATAGACTTGCCAATTGGTAAGCTCTTTGGGGTAGCAACCAGTCTTCTTATCCTACCACCATGAACACTATATAAAAATAATAAATACTACTACTTGATGACAGTGACCACTATTTCCACTATTAAATTTATCACTGGAACTCACCTTTAAGTTCTTAGCGATTGCACATGGTTCAAAATTGTTAAGGTTTATTCCCATATGGAATGACTTGGAAGGTGGGAAAGCCTGCCTGTGCTGGATCTCACCCTTTTGAAAATAAGGCTGTCTCCTATATTAGAATCAAGCATCTTATTTGTCTAGATTTCCTTAATATTTGTCATTTACTTGTGTGTCTCACCCCTATGGAAATTAGGATGTCTTCTATATTAGAAGTAAGCTTCTTTGACTAGGGTTCCTCGATACTTGTTATTTACCTGTGGGTCTCCTAACAGCCTCGTGATTGCCAAGGTGAAGATTACAGAGGAATGTGTATTTGTATAAAGGCAAAATTTAGTTTTGTTGATTTAACCACTTTTGCCTCTGGCCTCACCCACCACTGGCAAGTGGTCCTCAGAGGGCTGCCCAGAATGGAAAGTAGCGTCAGGCTGAGAAAGCTTCCCTACCCAGGTCTCACAGCTACCTTGCTGTTTAGGAAATTATAAGAACACAAGACAAGCATCGTTAAAGCCTTTGCAGTGTCCACACCATTGATTGCTTGATTTGTGCAGCTGCCATGGAAAGCTTGGCTGTCAACGTGTGCCCTCCTTTGTTCTGCAGGTGGGTAACAGGCTTGGAATATGACCTCATCACCCTTTGGGTAAGCCAAGGTTTGTCACAGAAGTGACAACCTACTACTATTTGCACAATCTCTTTTTGTATCCTCCTTGTTGCCCTTTCACATGGCAGGTGGATACTTTATTATTCTGGCAGGGCTTTTGGCAACTGATTGCTGTTAAAGAACGGACACTTAATAGCATCCTGGGTTTTTTGCTTTTTTTACTATCTGCATTTTAGTAGAAATCCTTTTTACATTGCTGAAATTCCACAAATTGTTTAATTCCTTTTAGCAGTAATCTTTTATATGGTTTTAGCTATGTGCGCTTTATCTGTATTTGTTTTAATTTTTTTGTGAGACACATTGAGTCCCAGTTCTGGGAATGCGGCAAACAAACAAATATGAACAACCAAATAATACCCACTCTTATTTTGGTGCTTGGTTTGATTGTCCACCTGGAGTGTCTCCTTTGCAATTCATTTATCCATATTCACATTCAAATTGGCACCTCTTCCTGAAGTGTATAATCCAGCAAAGGAGACCTGAGGTGAAGTTTGCTCTGACTCATTTGGACTTTATTTTTGCCCAATATTTTTGTTTTGCTCAAACTTGAGTGTTGTTGGCATTGTGAATCCCCTCCTATCAAAGAGATGCTTTTTTTAAAAAAAAAATGAATCAATAAATGATAACTGTTGTGGCAAATAGGGAGAGAAAGATGAGTGACAGAGCAAGGTTTCAAAGCGCTGATAGAAAATGACAAGGGAGGGCCGATACATTCGAATGAGTCTGGAGGCAAGGAATTCAAGATCGTCATTATCTGGATAAATATGCCTTTAGGGGTGAATGAGAAGAGCTAATGCCATTATGGGGGCGAAGCTTAATACAGTAAATCTTGATAGGCAAAGATGCTTGGGGGAGGCGGGATAAGAAAAGCAAGGTCTGCAGCAGCCTGCGGAAGGAGGAGGATTAGCTATAAACTGTTTAAGAAGCCCCATACAGTTCCTTAGGACTTATGGTAATTAGTTCAAAAAGTATGGAGAAGTGCAACACAGCAGGAAATGCATTTACTGCTCTAAGCTACTTTGGGCGCACTCATACAGCATTCTCTTGATAGCATGAAACTTAAAAATAAACATCCTAACTTTGGCAAGTGACTAATCACTGAGAATCTGCGCTTCCGTGAAATATTATGCTCAGAATAACCATTTCTGGTAGCATTTGGATTTAGCCATTTATTTGTATAGTTTCGGGCTGGAGTGCAGGCCTTTCCAGGGCATGCATTTTCATTGAACAAGCTACTGTGAATCGAGGCAAGGACAATTTTACGCAGAGGCCTGGCAGGACCAGTGTGGTAACAAACAGGAACTCTGTTCCATGCTTATAAATGTCGCTGTGGTCAGGTGGGGCCCTGGATGACAGCAATTAGTAGTGTGTTCATTGAAGAAGTGAGCCAGCCAAATGAGTGTATTCCGATTTGCCCACTCCAGATTGCCTGTGTTTATAGAAAACCCCAGGCTGTGATTCTAAAGCTGCAGTTCAGGTATACGTGGACGTGGTTCATATTGACATCGGCTCTACTCAATTTTGTTGTTGTTTAGTCGTTTAGTTGTGTCCGACTCTTCATGACCCCATGGACCAGAGCGCACCAGGCACTCCTGTCTTCCACTGCCTCCCGCAGTTTGGTCAGACTCATGTTGGTAGCTTCGAGAACACTGTCCAACCATCTCATCTTCTGTCGTCCCCTTCTCCTTGTGCCCTCCATCTTTCCCAGCATCAGGGTCTTTTCCAGGGAGTCTTCTCTTCTCATGAGGTGGCCAAAGTATTGGAGCCTCAGCTTCAGGATCTGTCCTTCCAGTGAGCACTCAGGGCTAATTTCCTTAAGAATTGATAGGTTTGATCTTCTTGCAGTCCATGGGACTAGAGTCTCCTCCAGCACTATAATTCAAAACCAGCACCATAATTCAAAACTCAATAGTTTGGTACAAATGTTTGAAGGGCTCTTGAATTGACTTACCCCCCACTGCTAGATGCTGGTGCGTGAGCTGGCCATGCCCACTGTTTGTCATGAAATTGGTATTGGTCAGAAGGAGCCTCACCATTGGCATTTCAGTCCCAGACGATTGACCAGTGTTGCATGTTGTCCTTGGGCTGCTCTACACACTGGCCAGGGACTTAGTATGTTGGACTCAATGGAACCTCCTTCCAGGACTGTGTCGCAGTAAAATACTTTTCATGTTTACTCAGAAACAAGCCCCACTGAGTTCAAAGATGCTCGCTCCTCAGTAAGTATGTGTCAGGGATACACCGCCCATTCAGCGCATGGAGGTGGAGGACCCTTTAGCATACAGAGAGCCCCAACGCCTCTTAGACAACAGTACCTCGTCCGGTGGGAAAGGGAGCACCGCCTCCAGCGAGGAGAGAAGGGAGCGAGGTAGTCAGGCGGGGAGAGGGCTTGGGGATGTTACTGAGGGCCCACACTCACGTCACCTGGCTGGCCAGGAGGGAGGGAGGCACACCATTTCCATCGCCCCAATTGCGCAGAGGGGTGAAACGTAAAGAGAATAGGAGAAGACTAGGGGTGCTGAAGTTCTTATGTTGGGGACGGAGCCGGAAGGGGCCACTCCCGGATTCTGCCAGCGACTGAGACAGTCATGGACTTTGTTGCTCTGCACTGTAAATAGTTTGCACAATAAACCTGTAAAAAGACAGGTTGGAGTCTCGCCTCATTACTCTTGAGTAGCCACAACAGAGACCTTACAGCATGGTTAGGATTCGAGCTTGATCACAGGCCTATCAATCAAGCATTCCACAGACGCTGAAGTTATAATAAATAAGAGTTGCCGATTGATACAGCTTGTTGTGAGCTTCTGTAAAGTCCCAAACTTTTTGGACTTTCAACATAAAAAGACATGTTAATTAATTTGATATTCTGTGTTCAGTGTGCAAAATTTGAATTTTCGTGGAGGGAGTGGAATAGGGAAAGCAGAAGACATATGATGAATAACACTGAATGTAAGGTCAGAATCAAGATCATCCAGCTAATGGGAAATATCATTCAAAGCTATAGCAAATGAGCCTTATGAACATTAGAAATTGCTGATATAAGCCCGGAAACCATCTTGACTGTCAAGGGATATGTGCTTCATTTTCAGTGTTTGATTGTTCATATAAATATTTAATGAAAATATTATTAGAATATTCCGTTGATGAAATAAACTCCTGGCAGCTTGCAGCCAATGCAGCTTATTCAATATTCACTAAGTGAAATGACAGAATTTTTGCACGTGGCACAAATCTGCAGAGATGTTTTGTACGTTCACATTTGTTCTGTTTTAAGGCATCATCGTTACACTTACTTATAAGTGTTTAATGGGACTTGATAGCTGAACTGAATACTCAAATAAACCTAAGGTTTCATGGCCAAAATGTGAATGTTGTCTGGTGGGACTAGGTCACGCTTAGCTTGTTCCACTTTCATTGAGATGAACTAAATGCAGCCTTTGCAGTACATATACAGAGCAGATAAATAAGATTGTGTGAATGTGACTATTGCTGTAGTGCCTGATGCTTCAGCTTCCAAAGTGGATAAAGGTAGGTTTGGGGGGCGGGGATTGAGAAAAACTGTTGATACCAGTAGAGCATGAGATTCTTAATCTTAGGGTCATGGGTTTGAGCCCCATGTTGGACAAAAGATTCCTGCATCGCAGAGGGTTGGACTACATGACCCTTGTGGTCCCTTCTAACTCCACAATTCTATTCTAGATTCTATATGTGACAGCACAGTTATATGGATAAACTTTATGGATAAACATCTTTGCCGTATCAAGCAGTTGGTTCCTTACCTCTCCCGCCCCGATCTGGCCACAGTGATCCAAGCGACGGTCGCCTCCAGGCTTGACTACTGTAACTCGCTTTACGCGGGGCTGCCCTTGAAGCTGTCCCAGAAACTCCAGCGGGTGCAGAATGCTGCAGCGAAGCTCCTCACGGGGTCATTGCCATGGGAGCATATTCACCCAGTGCTCTACCAGCTGCACTGGCTCCTGGTGGAGTATAGGGTCAGGTTTAAGGTGCTGGTTTTGACCTTTAAAGCCCTATGCGGCCTAGGACCCTCATACTTACAGGACCGCCTCTCCTGGTATGTCCCGCAGAGGACCCTAAGGTCCATGAATAATAATAGCTTAAAGGTCCCGGGATCTAAGGAAGCCAGACTATCCTCCACCAGGGCCAGGGCTTTTTCAGTGATGGCTCCGACCTGGTGGAATGCTCTGTCCCACGAGACTAGGGCCCTGCAGGACTTGGTCTCCTTCCGCAGGGCCTGTAAGACAGAGCTATTCCACCTGGCCTTCAATATGAATTAGCCTGATCCTCTATTCCCTTTTCTCTTTCCTCTGCTATGAAGAAACCCTTTCTGGGACCCCACATTTAAATTCTTCCCTGGTCTCCTTGCTGGCCCTAGTAGGACCAACTTGGCCAGTTAGCCCTGGTGATCATTTGATGTCTACTGACTGGGCTGGTTTTTGTTTTTGTTTTTTTGTTCCCAAAATGACCCCTAACTTTTTGAATTTTATTGATATTGATGCTGCATTTTATGTTGTATTTTATGCTTTTTTATGCTGTTTTTAAGTCGCATTTTAATCAGTGTTTTATATTTGCTATTAGCCGCCCTGAGCCCGGTTTTTAAACCAGAAAGGGTGGGGTATAAATAAAAACTTATTAAATTTATCATTATTATTAAATGCTGCAGGAAGAGGTCTTTGCCTAGCCTTGAAACTTATCAAACTGTGCACTCTGGGGAGAACTCTCCCAAGAGAAAGCCCTTCTCCTTTGATGGGTGGCCCATCAAACCTCTGAATTTTTTATCTATGGAAAGGCTTTTAAAATGACTGTAATATGTGGGCAGTTTTATGTGGGATGAGGGAGTCCTCAGAACATTTGAATGGCTATATGGTGCAGCATCCTCAGCTGTAGTACTTAGTTCGACTACCACACCCAAAATATCTCTGTGGTGTTTCCCCACCCACCTTTAATGCTATTTAAACTTCTATGCTTCCCCTAAGTCCAAGAGATAGACAGATAAATATAGGTGATGTAGCTATATATATTCAGATATATTATAAATAACAGTCAAACTAATATAAGGTGAAGCAAAAATTAATCTGGAACATGTTAAGATGAAACTCTGATTGACAGGCAGTAATGTGTTTTAGAGGCTTCCTCCGATACCAGCAGTATAAAGTTCTTTTAGTCAAAATGCTTTATCCAAAACACAGCATTTTTTTAAATGAACTTTTGCAGCTGATAACAAAGCCCAAACTTCAACAACGTATTGCACAATAGGAAATACTGTGTGGGGCAGGATAAGGAATGTTCTATATGAATGGACATCAGCTGGCACAGTTCTTGGTAGATTATTGCACATAAGGTATGGACATTATCATCCTTCATTTAACAATTTGCTGTTTTGAAGGGCATGCTAAGGAGATGCGAATGAAAATTCCAATTTTCCATAAGGCCGAGGGCCTTCTGGCGGTTCCCTCACTGCGAGAAGCAGAGCTACAGGGAACCAGGCAGAGGGCCTTCTCGGTGGTGGCGCCCACCCTGTGGAACGCCCTCCCATCAGAGGTCAAAGCGATAAACAACTATCTGACATTTAGAAAATACCTGAAGGCAGCCCTGTTTAGGGAAGTTTTTAATCTGTGATATTTTAATGTATTTTGACATTTGTTGGAAGCTGCCCAGAGTGGCTGGGGAGACCCGGCCAGATGGGTGGGGTACAAATAATAAATTATTATTATTATTATTATTATTATTATTATTATTATTATTATTATTATTATTGATTTTAGGAGATTTTGTTCTACCATAGCCATGCCATTATGGTATGCATGTTCCATTCTTGTTTCTCTGTGATGCCTGGATGGCCTGGTAGTGGGTGAATTGCAGGAGTCAGGTGGATTTCTGAGCCTTTCAACTTCTGCGTAAATGAACAAAACACACAGTTGCGTACAATGGCAGCCGCAGTTGGAGCTTTGCTTTGACTACCCCTTCCCCAACTTCTGTCTGAGCTATTGAAAATAATCATAATAATCTCATTCTCTTTCCTAGAATGATACACCAAACCTCCTTATCAATAGGTTCCTGCAGTTCTTTTTCAGTTCTGCACACTCCCTTCCAGTGCACCTGAATTGCAAAGTTGTGAATGGCTCGCACCGTCTATGATTGTTTTGCTCCCTAATGCACATGGCTAAGGGGTGTCTAATCTTTTTTCTTGCAAATAGACTCTCACATGAATGCTGTGACTCCATGCAGTGCAAAGCTTACATACAACCCAGACACCTTGTTTGCTTTCAAATTAGTGCAGTACAGGTGCTTGAGGAATACAATTCATACAGCAATCGGGAGGCTGGGTAGGCATGTCTACTGAAAACTAAAGCAATACTTTTTGCATTTTTTTCCCTTGAAAAGGAAACCTCTGTGTCAGCTGTGGGGAACCTTTGCCCCTCTGGATGTTGCTGAACTACAACTCCCATCAGCCCTGGTCATTGGCCAGGCTTGCTGAGGCTGATAGGAATTGCAGTTCAGCAGGATCTGGAGGAACAAAGGTTTCCCATTCCTGCTCCATGCCATATTGCAAACAGCCCTGAATGTCTGCTCCATTTCAGAATGTCATCATGCAGCATTGGTGATGATGCTGGGAATAGCATTCTTTCAGAAACACAACCCAAATCTCCCTTTGGCAAGTGGAACAAGATGAGTGTGTGTGTTTGTGTGTAAGTGCATGTCAGAGGGGAGGGTTGGCATTGACTATTGGTATGATATGTAAATAAATATCCCTAAATGCCACTATTGTTCATTTACGAAATGGAATCATAGAGTTGGAAGGGACCCTGAGGGTCTCCCTGAAATACAGGAATCTCAGCTAAAGCATCCATGACAGATGGCCATCCAACCTCTGCTTAGAAACCTCCAGGCAAGGAGCATCCACAACCTCCCAAGGGAGATCATGCTGCAAAGCATGGCCTAATACAAGGTCTAGAAACCTGTGGCCCCTCCAGAGGTTGTTGGGATATAATTCCCCTTATCCATCACCATTGGCCATTCTGTCTAGGGTTGATGGATGCTACCTGGGAGTCAAGCAACATCTGGATGGTACATGCTCCCTGTCCCTATAGTAATGTACACCATCTACAATCGATGTGCCATGTGTATATTTTATACTAGGGTATGATAACTCTGTGTTTGTTGAGTGTGCAAGTGAGCCCTGTGGAATGCTCTCCCATCAGATGTCAAGGAAATAAACAACTATCTGACTTTTAGAAGACATCTGAAGGCAGCCCTGTTTAGGGAAGTTTTTAATGTCTGATGATTTATTGTATTTTTAATATTCTGTTGGAAGCCACCCAGAATGGCTGGGGAAACCCAGCCAGATGGGCGGGATATAAATAAATAACAAATAAACAAATAAACAAATAAACAAATTATTATTATTATTTATTTATTTATTTATTATTAACCCTTAAGGTGAACCCAACTGTTTTATCCTTACTTAAGCTTCCTCCTTGTCTTATGTAGATCCTGAGGATTACCTGACAAGACACTTAGCAAATAAAAAACCATCTTGGCATATTGAAGTTTCATAGGTACAAATGTGGAATCTGGATTACTAGTTAACATAGATGACTTAATGATTTATTGTCAGCAATGATATAAATAGAACGGTAGTGGAGTGTCAAGCATGAATGTGACTTATTACAAAATGAAAGGGAGATACAATCATTTTCCAATGGCACGTTTCACATAAAGGTGGAGAATGTGTCATTTATAATTGCCTTTCATTCTCTGCTTCCCAGGTGCTTTATAACTTAGCCAATGTGCAGTCACTGAAGCACACACTCACCCCTGGAGAGGAACGTGGCAGCTACTTTGCTCCCACATGTTGATTATGATGACCTTTCAGGTGGTTATTTGTCTGAAATGTAGTTAGTGGAGAAATCCAGCTACCAGGAGATAGGCAGGGACCATCTGCTGTGACTAATTTCATATTTATCCCATGCAGCAATTGCACAATAGTGTCAGAGATGAAAAATCACTATGTGTTGCGAGCTGAGTCAATCTTTGTGACAGGGAGCAGTATGTTCAGCCGTTCTGTGTTTTTGTGCATTATGTATAGCTTTGCATCAGATACAGCTGGGGAGTTGCTTTAGAGACACTTTGGGTTGTGTCCTCCTCCCCACCCCCCGATTGCTGTATGTCCAAGTCACATCAAATTGGTTTGGGTATTTATGTTTGCAGAATCCATGTCAGGGGACAGGAAAACGGACCCATGAAAGGTTTCAATGGAGGGTTCCTGGGATTGGGTGGTTCGGTAATGAACCTGACAGGCCTGTCAAAGACAGCTTTGATGCCTAGCTGGACCAAGAGTCTGAGGCAGTGAAAGAGGGCTCCACATGCTCATTGGGCGATACCACAATGGGGTGAAGTGCAGACAGGCAAAGAGTGGTTGCTGTCCTTATACCTAATATACCTCCCTGGATCTCTGTTAAGCACATAGAAAGCTTCATCATACCAATTGGTCCAGCTAGCTCAATGTTGTCTTCAGTCTAGGGCTGCCATACGTCCAGAATTTCCCAGACACATCCAGGATTTGTCTGCTGAAAATTGCATCCAGGCGGAATTTTTCGAAATCTGTGAAACTGTCTGGGAAAATCCAGGCGTACCAGAAGTGCTGATATTTTGGCAAATTTCTTTAAAAATAGCTCAAAAGCAAAAGGGGGGGAAGGCTCAACAACTTTGCCGCCAAAAAATCTCAACAACTTTGGTGTCCAGATTTTCACTTTTTTGAAATATGGCAACCCTAGACTTCCAGCTACTCTCCTGGATTTCAGAGTTTCTCTGGAGGTGCCGAGGATTGAAACTGAGATCTTCTGCATTCAAAGCAGATGCTTTACCACCCCACACCTGAAGGGAAACTATCCGTATAACGTGAATATAAAACCATATAACCCCCACCCACCCCTATGTCATTTCAATGAAATACATAATAAAGTAGAGTTGATATAGAATAATAGAAGTGTAGAGTTGGAAGGGACTAGTCCAGCCCTGTGCAAGGGAAGAATATTTTGCCCAATGTAGGGCTTGAACCCATGACCCTGAGATTAAGAGTTATGCTCTACCAAATGAGCTATCCCACCTGTTGCGCTTAGGTCCTCTTCTGGGCTTCCTACAAGCATCTAGGTGGCCGCCATAAGAGCAGGATGCTGGGTGGGCCATTGATCTGATGCAGCAGCCAACTCCTCTTATGCTTTTACCAATTCTGGTGATCCTTCCAGTTTCACAAACCATGGTTTACAGAGGCAGGAGCACTCTTCCCTCCTAAAATAATACAGTATTCAGGAAGGCAGCTGAGCTGAACATCAGTGGCCAGCAAAATGCTTGGGCGCATAGACATGGCTTTATCTGTACAGTGGTACCTCGACTTACGAGTAACTCGGCTTACGTATTTTTCGAGTTACGAATGAGAAAAACCGGCTGCGCGCTAACGAATTTTTCGACTTCCGAATCGGAAGCCGAGGGTTTTTTGGGGGTTTTTTTTGGTACAGGTCCCATGGAAGGGGAGAGAAGGCGGGACTTCGCTCCAGCAGCCATTTTGGTTGCTTCTTCTCCTCCTTCCTCGTCATAGCGGCGGTTTGGTTTTTGGCATGGGGTTTGACAGCCGCTTCAGTCGCTTCTCCTCCGCTTTTTTTCGGTTCCCCCCCGTTTTTCCCGCTTTTCGGGCGGGTTTTTTTGCTTTTCCCGCTCGCTGTGGCGGCGGTTTCCCTCCCGCTCGCCATGGCTGGAAGTGGGTGGCTCTGCAGCCGCTTTTTCTCGTTTTTTTCTTCGTTTTTTTTTTTTGCCGGGCGGCCACTTTTTCACCTTTTTTTTTTGTGCGCCATGGGGGCTGCGGCGGTGGCGAGCACCCCTCAGAGCCGCCTGCAAGGAAAGGAGAGCTGCGGGAGCCTGGCCGTCCACATTGACAAGGTAAGTGACCCCCCGATTTCTCTTCCCATAGGAGCGCATTAATCCGTTTTTAATGCATTCCTATGGGAAATCGCGTTTCGACTTACGAGTTTTTCGACTTCCGAATTTGCATTCGGAACGCATTAAATTCGTAAGTCGAGGTTCCACTGTATTTTGGAAAGTGGGTAGATGTCCTCAGGCTGCAACTCTAAGCAGACCAAGGAAGTAGGAGAATGAACCAAGGGCCTTGCCCTGTGGCAACACCTTTTCCTTCTTGGAAAAGGCTTCTCTAGTGTCAAGTCCAACCAATCTATCATCTTCAATCTGTTATCGCTGGTTGCACAGGCCAGGTGCAGAGATGACGTTCCAAATGTTTTTTTAACAAATATTATATAAAGTATTCCAAAAGCCACTTTCCATATTTCAACTTAAGACACAGGGACACGTCAAGTCAGCCCCAGATTTGCAGACATCTTGTCAAAATGGTGACAGCCAGTTACTAGCTCCGAGACAAAACACACACATTTGTAGCTCTGTTTCCAGAGTCTTTGAGTTCACGCCTCCATCTCTGAACTAGTCATGTGTATTCACCATTCCGACAAGGTATTTTCTGATGGCTCTAGAAAGTCCAAGTGTCATTTCAATGAAGCACCTTTAGAATACTCGCTTTCAAAAACCCAAACAGCCTCATGTTTTTCTCCTTGCCCATAGGAACATGGGATTGGATTTGTGGTTCTGTCTTTTCACTGCCTGCTCCTAACAGAAGCTGCAGTATAGTCATCAGAATCGCTCTGCAAATTCCGCTGTGTCTTTTAGCACATAATATGCAACCTTATCTTGCAGTGCTCATTTCTATCTAAATTTTGGTGTGTGTGTGTTAAATTTTCATTTTGTAACCTGAACCATAATATATATATAAATATTATGGTATGGCATATATAGACCGTTGTGGGGTGGCATAATGAAGAAAGAGTTAAGAGAAAAATGACTTCTTTCCATTTTTCCAGGCAAGTAGAAAATAAACCATAAACTACAAAGTGCTAGACCATCATTCAGCCTAATACACCCCCACCATGCAAAATGGGGGGGGGGCAGAAAATATGTTAGATTAAACAGAGAGGCATTCTTTATTCTTCCCTCTATGTGGCAGCACAGCTGTGACACTGAAACCCTGTAGATTCCTAAGAGTTCGAACTATAGCATGATGGAAAGGAGGTTTAGCAGCCATTGGTATTAGAGTAGGAGAAGAGATAAGTATTATTTTACAGAGTAAATTGTGAAACCACATTTTGTCCAGTTTACACAATGTACAGCTCTTTGTAGAAACAAAGGGAGTCCATCAGAAAATAATATCCTGCTCGAAAATAAAATAAAAGTCCATATTCGTGTGACAGAATGTTAAATTGCTATGTTTGATGGGCAAGATATTCTGCACAAAGTAAATCAATGAGCAGCAATTCATAATCCATTCTAAAAGCAATAGCTCAGCAACGCGTATGTTCTAAGGCCAAATCAATAAGAACAAGACAAAAACGTACGTAAGGCTGAAACAGTTTGCGAACAATGGATTAACAAATAATATTGTTAAGGAAAATGGGATAAAAACAAACAGATTTCAGAAAGTCCTATCTCCTTTTCCACTCATGCACGAGCTGGAAAAGAAATGTTGAACAATAAAGAAAATCTAACATCTGATTGAAGACTTATCTGGGCCAAACTACCCATTATGCTCAGTTGCATGTAATTTTTCAGCAGCTGGAAGAAGAAAAAGAAATGTAGCCATTGGAAGCTGCAGTATTGAGCTATGTGTGAAAGTGTGTGTCTGGAGGTGGGGGGGATAGGACTGCTTTATCCTCCCAGACTCTTGTCCTTCTTCTTCTTCTTTGGTGACCACTTGTAAGTAAGATTATCTTCCATAAACATGGTTTTAACAATGAGTCCGTAAGTGACTGTGGAGGCCAATTCTGGACCCACACATCCTTCCACAGTGGGGACATTGGTTTCCGGGTGGGAGTTGTTCACGGTGTGGATTTGCCAAGCGTGCCTTCCTCTTAGTGTAGGGGCAGGTTAGCCTAACCTGAAATTCCTATGTTACAGTGCTACCTGAAATCCTTATTTTACAGACCCTTTTTGCATGGCAGTGTCATGAACTTTCACTCCCATTAGTTTGAGGCTGGAAGAACATAAAACCAGACACGGGATGTCAGCATGACTCTCTTATCAGCATGGCCTTGCTGTACTTGCCAAGTACAGACAGGGAGTCTGTACAGGGAGTCGGGGTGCAAATATCCTTACCACCGTGACGTACAAAGGGGAAATGGCTAAACCACAGTACAAGGGCAGTTGTAAGATTACAACGCAAGGACACAGCCAGAGTGCAGGCAGGAAGGATCTCCTTATAAGGTTTACAGAGCTCCTGGGTGGAAATGTATAAAAGCTGGATGCGAACAACATTTGGTGGGCTTGCTGAGGAATGATCCCGCAAGTGCCCTTCTACAGTTCTAGGATGTAGAATAAACTTTTCTCTGATTCAAACCTCGGCGTCCTTTTTGACTCCTACCTCCCTCTTCCTCGGGAGCAACATTGAACCCTGCTTTTGCTCAGGCTACATTAGCACATTTCTCCCTTGCGTTCTGAGTTCGAGTGTCTTCAAAGCCCATGACACCTTTGGTAAAGGCTGTGCTCCAGCTGGAGCGCTTGCAGGCCAGTGTTCCCCAGTTGTCAGCGTTTATACTACCTTTTTTAAAGATTTGCCTGTTGAAGCACTCACTATGACCACCTTCCTTTCCTCTTGTCCTCATCAATACCATCAAAAAAGGGGAGGATGGTGCAGTAGGTTCTTCAGGTCCTCTGGAGTCTTTGCTCAGTAAGGGAGACTGCCAAGAGGGTACCAGTTGGTGGGAAAGGAGACCCTGCTGAGGAGTTGGAGTTTCTGCTTCCATCTTTGCTACCACAGCCTTCTCTTTCTCATGTCCCCAAAAAGATGGTTGGGAACCTTGGGACAAGGGAGGTGGCAAAAGAAATGCAAAGGTTGTGGTGGGACACTTTACCTGAGTGGTGACATGAGCCCAGAATCCATCATCAACAAGGACATCAAATTGGAGGCTAGTGGTTCAGGACCTGGACCAATTTCCTGGCTTTGAACCCGATGCTGGTGATTGGGAGCCCACTGAACCTGGCAGGCAAGAAGCTACTGAATTGAATCCTATGGTACCATGGTTAATCAAACCAAAGCTTGGACCCTCATGGGTGCCTTCCCCACAAGGAGGAGAAGAGGAGGAGGAGGAGGAGGAGGAGGAGTTTGGATTTGATATCCCTCTTTATCACTACCCTAAGGAGTCTCAAAGCAGCTATCAATCTCCTTTCCCTTCCTCCCCCACAACAAACACTCTGTGAGGTGAGTGGGGCTGAGAGACTTCAAAGAAGTGTGACTAGCCCAAGGTCGCCCAGCAGCTGCATGTGGAGGAGCAGGGAATCGAACCCGGTTCACCAGATTACGAGTCCACTGCTCTTAACCACTACACCACACTGGCTCTCACTCAGGAGCTTAGGTCCTTTTGTCAATAGGACAAGGAACATTCAATGAAGTCAAAGCACCTGTCTTAAAGCTACTGCAGTGGTCCTTGAACAGCCTGTAGTTGTCCAACAAGGAGGGCAAACCGCAGCAGTGGTGGACTGGAGGCTGAGGCTTAAAAGTCATTGGCTCTCCTCCAGTTTTCATTGGAGCAATTTAATCACTCAGATCTCAGCATTGCTGTGTCCCGTGTGGCCCCCCTTGGAACTGAACAGGGTAAGTGGGCTCTGCCAAGCTATAAGCAAGGATGTTCAGGCCTGACATTCACTAAGGGTAATATAGTCCAGCAGGTAAGGTCCAATTTACATGACCTTGGAGAGCTCCAACAAAGCAACCTGCTCTGATAAGTTATTTAATCTATATTAGCTCTTTTTCTTCGTTCCCTGGCCCATGCTGTGCCTCTTTCCTGGAGAGTAGTGAGCTTAAAAAGCCAGACTGCAGGCCTGAATATTAGTACTCTGTCTCCTCTTCATTAACTCCATCCTGGTTTCTTGCCTTTGCTGATGAACCAGTGATGGGGAGCATTGGGCACCAGTTAAAGAGGTAATCAGTTCCTTGAGATATCAGATTTTGGGGTAGTGGCCTGTAAGGATCTCTATTCAGGGATATTTTGACTGACAGGCTCTGGAATCAGTTACTCAGACTCTTGATTCAGACTCCTCTCCAGAATGGCCCTCAT
Organism: Darevskia mixta; assembly: GCA_034641385.1. Taxonomy (NCBI): domain Eukaryota; kingdom Metazoa; phylum Chordata; class Lepidosauria; order Squamata; family Lacertidae; genus Darevskia; species Darevskia mixta. The sequence goes on from JAWWNH010000105.1 coordinate 7,866,235, forward strand.
CCTCTAGCTTCAAGACTCCCTTCACCTAGTCGACTTGCAAGTACTTGAACAGATGCACTCTATTTCCCATGACATCCCCACCCTAAAGGTTTGTAGCTTAGGCTATTTCTGGACCAGGTAGTACCCCTGTAATCCCAAGCGGTGGCTCCAGTCTGGGGAAAAAAATCTTATTATTTAATTATTTATTTATTTCACAAAAATTATGTACCACTTGATTGCAAAAAAAATCAACAACAACAAAAACCCGTCAAAGCAGTTTACAAAAAAGATAAGACAATAAAATCAAGGGGGAAAGTACAACTCTAATTTTAAACATACAAAAGTTGAAATACTAAAACAGATTAAAGCACCGGAGATGACAGCCATTCCTCCTACAGGTTCACAGAAGCTTGGCCACTGTTTTTCAAAATTTGATAACTTCCAGTGTAGATTGTTTTAATACACCCATTGCGGACATGCCCTTGAAGGTAAACGCCAGGAACTTTAGAATGCAGCATGTTGTCAGTGTACTTATTCTGCTTTGAAAAATCTGTACAGGCTGCCAAACTGTTTCTGGGCTCTGCTGGTTTTGACCTATAAGTAAGTATTCTTGATTATCCTGATTATCACAAGGAGGGTCTCTCTCACACACGAACACACGCCATGCCCCCATTCCCATGAGATTTAAAGTCTACTATCAAGGCCTTGTTGAAAATACCATTTCATGAGCAGGCCAGGTTGACCTCCACAAAGCTCAGGGCCTTTTCTGTTAGATGCCAACGTTCATTAGTCTGCAGTCCCATGGAAGGTCTTGGTGGCTTCCTCTTTTCTGGAAGCAGGTGGTGAATTTCCTTTCTGTTAATTTTTTCCTCTTTTGATAACAGACTTTTCGCCCTCCCCTGCTCTTTATTTATTGGTTTTACTTTTATTGCCTTTTAAATAAAGACCAAAATAAATTGTTATGTGATGCTTTGCGATTCAAATGCTGCAGTTGTATATTGTATACCGCTTTGGGAACTGGTACTCGAAGGGGATATAAAACACTCTGCCATAAATAGATTTATCAATACAGCGCATAAATGCATTTCTCGGGCACTGTCATAAATATTCATGAGTCTAGAAATTCAGAGCCATGTGTTTCCTAATGCATAAGAAAAAGCTGGAATTTGGTATGCACATCCATTTACCACAATTAGAAAGAAACAAAGACCCCCCAAGTGCTTTTCTTTAAGTCTGATGACCTACATTTCAGCAGGAAACATGAAAGCCACATTTCTACAAGTAAGCTAATTTAATCAATTAATCATGTCTAAACAGACTCAACTAGCTAAAACATTTTTGATAGAGTTATGATCTATTTAAGTAATGTCGTCTAAATTTCATTAATTTTTTAACCTTCATTAATTCCTAATTTTCAGGTTGCAAATGCGTTTTCACACAGTTCTGGCATTTTCAAATTGTACTTGTCACCACAAGCCTCCTATGCAAAGTTCTAAATCAAGTGAAATATATCTTGTGCTTCCCACATTATAGCATAGCATTAGCTGAGTCAAGTTTGTTTAGTGTGGTTCTTATATATTTGCTTTCATGGATTGTTTCAGCTGCTTCTCAGCCTCCTCACTTGTGGGGCATTGTCAAATTGGGCCCTTCCTCCATCCCTCTCTTACGCTCTATAGAAAGCAAGGATATACTATGAAACCTTAATGCTGGCTTAGGGTGCCATTCTAACCTTAGATCCACCCAGATGAGTGAATTAGGATCCAGTGGTTCTCTGGCTGCTGCCCACCTGTTAAAGTGGCCCATGGACAATTAGCTAGTTACAGATCTGGCATGCAACTGTATTCACACCTCTGGGAAATCAAGTTAGCAGGTGTGTAGTGTCTCATCACCATTGTGCTTTGCACTGTTCCCAACAACTATGGAAAAAGAAAATGGTTAAAAAAAAAAAAGCAGGGAGGAGGGGTCCTCCACAAAAGACTCAGGGATTGGATCATCTGAGCCACTCCCCTATTATCACTCATGAAGATTTGGCATGCTTTGCTCACTATATTTATTTATGTTAAAGGAAATGTCTGGCAGAGGATGGAGGCTCATCTCTTTTGCATTATTATTATTATTTATTTTGGTTGTATTTTACTTTCTCTTGCTGCTTTTATCTTTTTACTCTGGCTTCAAATATTTAAATGTAGCTCAGGGTATGTGTTGTCCCTTTTAGGGTTTTTATAAAAAAAACCAATTACCACTATGGGTTTATTGTGATCTCTCTGTCTGCTCAGGAGATATGGCACTTAAAGCTATACCTTAATCCTATAGGCCTACCCATGTCCTTGGGACTTATTCAGGGCTGAATCACCCATGAGGCAAGTTGAGGCTACCTCCTAAAGCGGCAGGTTCCACAGGAGCAGCAGATCCCAATATAGATCTTATTCCCCCTTTTGTTCCTGATGTAGATCTTCACTCACCCCTTCTTCCCTGGCATGGAGGGATGGCGCCATTTTGTGATTTACCTCAGGTGCCATTCTGCATGGGCATGTATGGGATTGCACTGCTAATTACAGTCTGATGGCCTGAGTCCCACAAAATCCTTAAATATTTGCCACTTTGTGTGGGAAGATCATTTATGTTTATTTTGTCCCCTCTGAAGGAAGAACTTTGGTTGTAGTTAATGTTTTATAATGAAAAATTATAGGGGTGGGAGTAGGGATGTGAAAAATAAGAGGCAACTCCATGAAAGCCACCTGCCTAACAGTGGTTTCTTCAATATACAACTGGAGCATATCTAGAGGTTGTCATAGAGGGAAAGAAAGGGAACTCCCGTTGTTTCTTCAACAGCTCTGCTGAAAGATCAGCAACATTTTGCTGCTCTTCTTATTGAAATCTTTACATTCCATCTGGTCATTACAAGATCTCTCTGTAACACAGAAATAGTGCCTGGGTCTTAATTTTCCTCTTCTCCTCACCAATCCCTTTCCTTTTGATGCCATGTCTTTTTGATTGTAAGCCTGAGTTCAGGGACTGTTATATCACTGAGATTTGTAAGCTTATCTAGGTGTGTGTTTTTTGTTTTTGTTTTTTGCTGAAAAGTGGGTTAAAAATGCTTTCTATAAATAAATATATCTGCCTAGGAGGGGGTGAAAAACCAGATGTTTTTTGAAAATAAATAAAAATGATATTAAAAAAAGAAAAGAAAAACCAGACTAGGACTGTGGTATAAGGGATTGAGGAGGCTTGCTAGTAAGATATGTTACCTTTCCTTTTTACAATAATTGCCACACCTTACGGAGAAAAAAGGGTTTAGAAGCATCCTAAAAATGTTGTTTGCCAAGCAGGACAGTTCTAAGAGTGCCTGCTGAACTTATAGTGAAATAGTTGGCCTATAGAATATAAACATAACAGAAGAGGCATCCTTTAAAGAAAAACTGATTCTCAGTGCTTCCTTTGTGTAAACGCTTTTGAGTTTATGTAATTTAATATTGCTGTCTTTTCCTGCAGAAATGACTGAGAAATGACTAACTCGCAAGCACAACCTTCTTTATGCTGCCTTCCCTTAGTGCTTTTGTATATATCTTGGTATTAGCCTTCTGATCTTACCAGTACCCAGAAACAGATCGGAAATTGAAAAGAGTGCTAAAACACACACACAACCATCACTGAAAAAACTCTTATTGTTACAAGCAGTATAAAATGATGCTACAGTTTGCACATTAAAAAAACCACACAATTGTTTTTCTAGTAACTGTACTGCATTTTCAGCCGTTATTGACCAGCAGGAGGGACCATCATTACCTCCATAATCATTGAATTTTAATTTATTGAATTGCAAATGTAGAACACATAACAGATTTGCGGGGGGTGGGACTCTAAAAGCAGAGGTAATCATAGACTCTGAATAACATTAGAACAACACGTTGTCAGATGTGGGACTGCAATACTTGTTTTTATTTTATTTTCCCTGTTTAATGAGGACTTGAATTGATTGTAAAAGATTTCATCATCTTACAGCTTGTGATGGGCAGACTGAAGTGATGCCAGAGCTTCTCTCTAGCATTTAAAAGCAGAAAGAGCATCTTTTCCCCCCTTCTTCTTTCCTAAGTCAGAAGGAGAAAAAGACTCGGGCCATTACAGGATGTTGTGTCTGTGTGCACTGAAGGGCTGTGACTTTTTGTACATTGAAGGAAAGGTTTGACCTTTATTGTAACCCAAGAAGCTCTTAGTGGATCAGACCAAAAAAACCTATCTAGTCCAGCATCCTCTTTCTTGCAGTAGCCAACCAAATGGCTCTGAGAATCTCACAAGAGCTGCTTCCCAGTGTTGTTCCCCATTGACTGGTATTCACAGCCACATTGCCTCTGATGCTGAAGGCAGTTTGCAGCCATCATGGCTGGTAACCATTGACAGTTGTATCCTTCTTGGATTTATTTAGCCCTTGACCCTTTCAAAGCTGTCTAAGTTGGTGGCTAATGGAACATCTTTCGGCAGCAAATACTGTAAATGAACTAGTCTTCCTTTTTGTCTGTCTTGTTGAATCTTTCACCATTCAACTTCATTGGATGACTCCAAGTTCTAGTATTATGAGAGGGGGATGAAAAGGGTATTTTCTGTCCATGCTTTCCACACTATGCTCTTCTATGGCACTCCAACTCTTTCTTTTCTTCCCCTCCCTTTTCATTGACTAAAATGCCCTAAACCGTGTCACTTTTCTTCATATAGCAGCTGTTTCACCAGTAGGAATGGCGTCATTAATGTCAACAAGGGTTTTCTATAGACTAAATGATAAAACTCACATTTAGAATTTGTAGGGATGAAAACCTGAGGATCTCTTGATTACACAACTTAAAATTCATGTCTGTGGGTGCTCAAAGAGATTATTTCCCCTACATGATGTACAAGCTCTCACCTAATTCATTCTCTCACTAACCTTATGAAGTATGTGGGTCACTAGCTTGCCTGTTTGACAGATGGTAAACTAAGGCTAAAGGATAATGATTTATTGTTCACTGAGCAAGTGCCAGGCTAGATTTGAGTTCAGGTCTCCCAAATCTTTTCTCTCTGGTACCTGTTAGTCAGCATTTATGCAGTGAAAACTGTGCCAGGAAATGAGTCATATATATATATATATATATATATATATATATATATATATATATATATATCACCCTTAGATTCAAAAGTTAGCTACACACCCACTTTGCTTTAAGGACAGGTATATTCTTCCCTTCCATTTCTTGCTCTTAATGTGGATCCTGCTGGCAAAATTGCCACGCTGACATTTCTGTCGGCTTTTAAAAATAGGGAATCTTTCACTCCTCAAAGCAAGGTGTGGGTTGTGTGGGTGGGTGTGTTCTGTGTGTGTTGTGTGTGTTACAGGAGTTGCTGCTTGCTTAAATTGTAATTTTGCTGTCTGGTCTGAAGCAGCATTTAGATACTCTGCCACTTTTATTTCGTGGAATAAACCAAGGTTTCTCTGTGTGCGAGCTTCTCGTGGTCATAGAGTTGAGGGCAAAGCATATACTCATAGACAAGCTCAGGTTATAACTCCAGCAAAACATCCAGGTTATAACTCAGGTTATAAGCTCAGGTTATAACTCCAGCACATACTTGAGTGCTGTTTATATACATTTGAACCCAGGTCTGGATGCACTTGTAACAGACTATATGGTGAATATGATTTCACAATAAGAAAACATCCACATTAAAAAATTGGACCATTTTTTTTTAAAAAAGAGCCATTATAGCAATTTTAAACACGCAATTAAAAACATGTTCATACATTTCAACTCCAATACAGATACATTACCAGTGAAGAGTGTTGATTTTTGCTGGCATTGTGATTCAGACAAAATTGATATTGTATATGGGGGCTGGTGGGTTCGGTGTTACATGAGAGCTGTCTCTCTGAAAGCTTCAATAGATGGGAGAGAAAGCAACATTTTGATCTTGTTTATTTGTTCTCACAAGGTCACAATTATTTTTTCCTCTTTCAGCTCATGGTTGCCAACTCGGTTATTAGTCATATCCACATAGGACATCCCTTGTCATCTGCAATAAGGCACGGAAACGGAAAATGCAACCAGTTTGTTCATGTTGGAACAAAAGAAGGGAGAAAATGACAGCTGTCATAATTTGTTTTTTTCTTAAAAAAAAAAAAAGGTTTCAAGCAGATCACTTAAAAGGGAACTGTTTATTTCAAGCGAAAGAAAGAGTTGCTTTCTGAGCAATGCATTTATCCCAGAGTGGCCTTCTTAAGATTAGTGGAAGAGCTTTCATCCCCTCTTTAAGACTTGTGGAACCATTGTCAAGGGGACTGGGATATGCCACAGTTTGGCCTGCCAAAGGTTTGTAGTAACATTCAAAATTCAGCCTACCCTTTGTCTTCTGTTAAGAGCTACTTTGTGTTACGCAATACACCACCACATGGTGGCTCCTAAAAACTGTCACAGGAGCATAAGAAGAGTCCTGCTGCATCAGGCAAAAGGTCCATCTTGCCCAGCATCCTGGTCTCATAGTGGTCAGTGCCTATGGGGGTGCTCACAGCAGGACACAAGAACAACAGTGCTCTCCATATGCAGCCATCTTTGTTGTATATATGTAGTATATATGTGGATAGGCTTCCACTGCGATACTACTGATAGCTGCCATTAGGAATGAGTGGCAGACTGAGCCACTCATTCTTGGACTGAGTTTTTTTCTCTTATTTTCCCCCACCTCTAAGCTCAGAATGCCTTCTCTGAAGTTTATTGCTCAGGGTTTTTTGTTTTTTAAGGGTGTTCTTTTTAAGAGAGGCTCCATATTGTCAAAATCATTAACTAAACGTAAATTAGAAAAGGGTTACAAATAAAATCCATGAATTTGTAATCCCAGGTTTTCACCTCTTTCAGAAAAGCAGCAGCATCTTTCAGTGCTCTGTTGGAATTAACAAAGAAAATTACCAACTGCAGATATGAGAGCTATTACTGAGTGATGTTGATGGCTCCCATTGAAAGTTGGTATTAATAAATATCCTTCTACCTGTCAGTTCTCAAATCTATCACAATCTTTTCCTTATATCCAGGCAGTTCCACCTCCCACCGTCCAAATACACCCACCCACCCACTCACCCCTCTTTTATTATTTTCACCCCTCTCTTTACTTGTAGCATCTGCAAGATCACATTATCCACAGAGACTGGATTAAAGCAAACTTCACTTTGGTAGCAAGTTGCTACTAAAATTTATACTAAACTGAAACTAGTCAGATCTTCCTAGCTTTCTTTCCCTGCTGGTCCCACCCAGAACTGATCATCCCACCCCATATAACCATTTCTAAATCACTTTAGCTCCTGCTCACATTAAATTGCTAGTTATATCTTCTTTTTATTGACTCCCTTCTCAAAACCTTCACTCTTCTGTTTTGTCACTGTGATAAAACTTCTATTAAGAGCCTAAAACTCTAATAGTGTGAGCAGCTTGCTGGCCAAGGCGCAGCCTGGCCGGTGGGCTGCTGCTGTTTAACAAGAGGGAGAGGGGAAATGGTGAGATAGCAGGGAGGCTGGTGTGATATAAATTCACTGGCAAGACATGCTGATGAACTCCTTGCTGCCTTGCCCTTCTCTGTCTTCTTCCTGGTAAGCAACAACAACTCACTTGCCAGAAAACTGACACAGCAGCTCCACCGCACCTGTCTAACAGTGCTTCTTTTTTAGTGCATTGTCGTCCATCTTGAACAAACCTGGGATCTGTTTTCATTCTTATAGTGTTTGTGCACTCTGCCTTTTCTCGGTTAGCTAAGGTTGCAGTCCTAACTCCATGAAGCAAGACTGATCTCATTCTTTTGGGGGAAAGCCTTACAAATTATCTGTATGGACTATCTCAGCTGAATTAGCTACAGTGTACTAAAAAGAAAGTACCTTGGTGTCCATCCTTTTTTTTTGTATCTCCTTTGATAATGGGAGACTGTTTGGCACTTACTTGAGTATGTTTCTTAAGTCACAACCTCAAACTTAAACAAAGTTGGTTGATGAGCAGAAAAAGATATCTAGTTGACTGAACAAAACAATTAGGAATACAATCTGGGTAACAATGCTAAGCAAGATGTTTAGTATTCATTTTAGTAATTCCTCTTGCATGTTCAAATTTTGTCGACAGATGGACAAGATGGAAAGCTCCCCAGATAAACAGAGTGGCTGGAGAATGTACAAATTTCAGTCAAGATATGTACATTCTCCAAGGCCCGTTTGGTGATCATGTATATTGACCAGGAAATGCACACAATTTCTTCTTCATGGACATATTATGGACATCTTCTCTATGAGCTGTGGTGAATGTGCACAATGACCAGTTGTTAGGCACATCAATTTCTGAACTTACCATTAGATCTAGGTTACACCACAAAGTCATCCCGTGTCAACCTGTTTTTCACGGTCTTCTGAATTACGTGGTTTCTATATCACAATCACTGCAGAGCTTCTTATTTGAGAAGGAATAACAGAAAATGGGGATTGAAATGTAGTTAAATACATCTGTATGCAACTCAAACCAATTTAAAATATACTACAAAGAAGTGGCAACAATTTGTTGGGTTTTGTTAATGTGTTCAGTTGTTTTCAATGGATTATTTGAAGCCATTAAATTTCTAAGTTTTTCTTTAAAAAAAACAAACTACTTCTGATATACTTTGTTTTTGGACATTCATGTATTTTTGGTTTGTAATTGGCTGTGTATTATAAATGTCCTGTAATTTATATTCCTTTCCTACGTACCCACTCTGAATGACTTTCTTGCTATGCATCCTAATTATTTGTTCCTTCAGAAATCTTTCATTGGATTTTTTAAAAAGAACAGAAAAAACCTTATGTGAGCTCTATCATTAAGAATAAAGCTCCCTAACAGGAATCTCTGATGCAAGCCTATATGCAATTCATTAGATTTCTTTTTCTTTAATCCAATCCAATGATTATACTTTTATTAGGGCTAACTAAAAATCTGTAGGTAATCTTTTACATTGTCAGTGTTAAATGTGGGGCCGAGGAGGGTGAGAAGAAAAATAAGTTGTTTTTAAAGAACATGTGAATAGGGAGAAGTTTCTTTCTTTCTCTTATAATGCAAAAACTCAGGGCATTCAATGAAGTTTAATGTTGGAAGATTCAGGAGAGACCAAAGAAAGCACTATATACAGTGGTACCTCGGGTTACAGATGCTTCAGGTCAGAGGCGTAGGAAGGTCAGGTGGTACCCGGTGCAGAAAATTTCTTGTCACCCCCACACACATTGTTTTTGTTTTGTTTTTTTTCCTGCAAAAAATGGTTTTACCTTATTTCACATTTTCTTACAAAGGAATAATAATAAGTAAAAATAAACTTTTATTTATATCCCGCCCTCCCTGGCTCGAAGTCAGGCTCAGGGCGGCTAACATCAGATACATAACATTGATATAGAATCATAGAGTTGGAAGAGACCACAAGGGCCATCCAGTCCAACCCCCTGCCAAGCAGGAAACACCTCAAACAATAATTAAATTACCTCCTAAAAACATGTCAAAATCAAATTAAAGTCTAATTAGATGGCATTCTGCAGGGTTAGGGTTGGGAACAGTAAGTACTCCACTGAACTGAAATTTCAGCCTTCACGACATAGGAAAACAGCCAAGTAAACAGCTATTTTTCGTGGAGGAGGGTCAAGATATTAACTGATATGCATGAAATTTCATATATAGCTATGTAATCCCTAGTGTAGTAAGATAAGACCTTTGGAGCAGGCATTTTTTTTTTTAAAAAAAGAGTTTTTTATGAACCGCCCTAGTAGGGCAGTAATTGTTCCTTGATAATTTGTCACCCTCTCCATGATGGAACCTGGGGTGGACCGCCCCCCCCACTTCCTACGCCCCTGCTTCAGGTTACAGATGCTTCAGGTTACAGATTCCACTAACCCAGAAATAGTACCTCAGGTTAAGAACATGAGGTAAAAGATGAAAGAAACAGGTACAAGTAAAAGCAAAAGTACAGTACAATAGTACATACAGCCGAAGAGATAAGACTGTCCTCCTTTCCCACATTCTTCCCAGACAGGCATGTGATTTACACCAATCTCATCTGCAATATCGGAGGTGTGAAATACTAACAACTTCAAGGCAACTTCAACTGGAAAGTCCATAAATTTTTTTATCTATCTATCTATCTATCTATCTATCGATGATGATGGTTATGGTACCAAGGGCATTCATCTGTCAAGAAGGAAACACGACCACCCTATATTTTCCTGGGGTCTTTAGTTCTGTATAGACAAAAAATGGATTGTGCTGCAATACGTTTGATTATGTCCAATACAAAAGCCCACAAGCTGTCCCCAAAAATGTTCTGGGACAAAGAAGCAATCACTGCTCTCCTTTTGAAAATAAGCCATCACTTATCCAAACCTGCTTCTATCACTAATCCCAGGTGCCTTGTAAGGCAGACAGCAGAAGCAAAGAAAAAAGCGGTCCTATCCTAGTGGCAGATAAGGAGTATAATTTTAGATGACACACTAGGTAGAGAATCAATAGAAGCTAAATTGTAGGGGATGAGGAGGACTTAATTTTCCCAGATGTTGAATTATCTGCCTCTAGTTTTATGGCTACATTCAGATAATTTCCAAAGTATTTATTTCCAATTCCTATGACTACTTGAAGTGGCAAGTAGATTGGGGGGGGGGAGAGGATGAAACACAATACAGGCAGTCAAGCTGGTCTTCAAACTATGTGGTTTTTAATTGGCCCTATATCATGCTGGAGGAGACTCCCATGAACTGCAAGAAGATCAAACCTATCCATTCAGAAGGAAATCAGCCCTGAGTGCTCACTGGAAGGACAGATCCTGAAGCTGAGGCTCCAATACTTTGATCACCTCATGAGAAGAGAAGACTCCCTGGAAAAGACCCTGATGTTGGGAAAGATTGAGGGCACAAGGAGAAGGGGACGGCAGAGGACGAGATGGTTGGACAGTGTTCTCGAAGCTACCAACATGAGTTTGACCAAACTGCGGGAGGCAGTGGAAGACAGGAGTGCCTGGCGTGCTCTGGTCCATGGGGTCACGAAGAGTCGGACATGACTAAACGACTAAACAACAACAACATATTATGTTACTGCCCCATCTGGAAAAGTTAGCCAATTACCGGTAGATATCTTTTGGGATGGGGATGGGGAGGATATCAACCACAATGCACAGAGACTGATGGGGGTGGTTGTCTAAAACTTTTGGAGAAGCTTGACCTTGGACCCTGCTGCTAGGTGGCAGTTTTTGCAAAGATCAAGGAACCAAATGCTTCTACCTCTCGGCTAGCCACTTACTAGAGCAGCAGGAGACAACCAATCCACCCAATATCACTGCTCTGCCTTCCCCACGCAGAGGACCTACCACTTGCTTGTTCTTCCCTTTACTTCAGACACAGCCAAATAAACCTTTTGAATTATTTTTAACCTCTCTTGCAAGCCTGAACTCATTCTGAGACTTGGCCAGCCTGACTTCCCCCCTGCAAGTGTTGGCTACTCATGTAGACTCCTCCTTTGTGATTTCCCCTTTCTTCCATTTCTTATACATGCCCTTCTTAACTCTCCAGCTCATCTGTTTCAGTAGTGGTGAACCTGCAGTCCATGGGCATAATTAGGCCTGCCAAGGATTTGGCCCATGAGCCTGGTTCAACCAAACCACACCCACCTGCCCTATACCTGAGGACACCTGACTCAGTGTGGTGTAGTGGTTAAGAGCGGTAGACTCGTAATCTGGTGAACCGGGTTCGCGTCTCCGCTCCTCCACATGCAGCTGCTGGGTGACCTTGGGCTATTCACACTTCTCTGAAGTCTCTCAGCCCCACTCACCTCACAGAGGAAGGGAAAGGAGAATGTTAGCCGCTTTCAGACTCCTTCGGGTAGTAATAAAGCGGGATATCAAATCCAAACTCTTCTTCTTCATCATCATCTCTTGTTTAGCTTTGCTTATCCCACTTCCATCCTTCAGCCAGGAAGGAAAACTCAGCCACTACTACTTAATATATGCCTCCTAGATTCCAGTGTAGCAACTTGCAGCTGGAAGTTTGTACATGATCAGTGATAGAGCACATGTTATTATGTGTTATCTCAGATGATGAGGCCTAAATGCACTGAAAAATGTTACTGCAATTGTTTTCAGAATTAATTCATGTAAGAGGAAGTGCCACAACCAGTGCCTCTGAAGTGCCTTACTAGGGTACAACAGATGGAATTATAATATTCTCTGATTTCTCTTGTGTTAAGTACTGTATATGCATCAGCAATGGATGAATGATGCCATCAGTGGAGTACTTCTACCATAACAATGTTTCATTGTATGTATGAGATTTCAATGAAATGAAGAGGAGAAAGTGATACTTTATAACATCTCTACCCCATTAGCTACACTGACAGGCAGACTGTCTGTCTTTGAAACATAACTTGAAGCCTTATTTATTTTTACTTTCCAAAAGGTAAAAAACAAAACAAAAAAGGAGATAAGACTTGCAAATGTCCATATCACCTGAAGCTTGTCCTGAGATCAATTTATGATAGTCTTCTGTTGATTTGTGCCTCTAAAGTAGTCTGACTAAAGGTGATGAACAATACCCAACATTCATCATAGGCCTGGTGAAGTCAATGGACTTAAGTATGTCCACTGATTTCAGTGTGTCTGCTCCGAGTATTACCATGGTTAGCGATCAGCCATTATATTTATATTTCACATCATGAGATGAACTATGTAAAAAAAAGACTGCTGCATTTTTAATATATATAATGGAAATGTGTGTGATTGTTCCGCAACACCTAAATGCAGTGGATAGGTGGCAAATAAGAGTAATGGCCAAACCCTATATTATCCCCGCATAAATACAGACCTCCATTCTCTACCGCTGCCTTCCAGTGTGATAAAATATTTCATTCCCTTCTGTACCATGCAGGCTGAATGATGCTAATCCTTTGGAAAGCAGCATTTATTACCTACCTGGCCAGTGTAAAGTGCTGCATTCTAAAGGGATTATCTTCTTCCCTCCTCCTTTGTTCATCCAGAGAAGTAGAGGAGAGGGATGAGATAATCCCCTGCAAATGGAGCATTTATTACCTATGTAGCAGATGCGGAGTGCAGTATTCCAGAGGGATTTACAATGGCCAACTCTGCTTGTGGTGGAGTTAAACTCTATTGTTGCAGAATGAAGAAAGAGCTCAGGTGGCTTGACTCAGTTTGGGATTCTTTTTTTTATTATTTTATGGCCAAGTACTACTATTTTTGATAACTACAGTACCTGTGTGTGTATTCTGACTCTCCGTTTGTGCCAAACAGAATACATGTGTGGAGTTGTTAGGGGTGATTACACACATTCCATTCCATCAGCATATTTCTCTACCCAGTAGTTGATATGTACAAATCTACACGTGTATACTCTTTCACACAAACACTAGAGACAAGATGCACCTGTGTTAAGTGTATCAGGCAGCTTCTTATATGTGTTGGCTTAAACCCTGTGGAGGCCCCTAGGCAACTGAAATATCGGAGCCCCCTAATACTTCTTTGTAATTTTCTTTCAAGATCAAATCAAAATTGTTTTGATCCATTGTTGCGGGACCCCTAAAAGACGTGGGGGACATAGGCCGGTGCCTACTCTGCCTATTTGGTAATCCAGAACTGCTTCTTATGCTCCCTACATTGATATATGTGATGCAAGGAGCTTAAGGAACTAAACTTTGTGTTGCACCTTGACATTTCCCCGAAACAATAGGCAATGGGTCTCTGGTGCTACGTTTCTATGCACAAAAGTAGGTTTAGTTCTCCAAATACTGCTGGAGTACAACTTCCATGATCCCTGACCCTTAGCCCTGCTGGCTGAGACTAATGGGGGATGAAATCTAGCAGCATCTCAAAGGCCACAAGTTCTCCACGTCTTCCCTAGTTTTGACCATCTACCCAGTACATTTTGAAGCTTGGAGACACTGGAAACCTATTGCATTAGATAGCAAAACATTGCCCTGGTTTTTCATGTTATGATTTCAAAGTGGCCTGAACCACGAAAAGAGGATCACAAAAAATTAATAAAATTGTATTTATATTCCTTCTGGCTACATCTTCGCCTCATCTGAAAATGCATTATAACCTGATACTAAGGGTGGAACGGTGTCCTGCCAATTCCATCACTTGGCTCAAGGTCAACATTCCACCATCTAAGGCCACTTGAGTGGTTCACAAGAATAATTTTAAAAGTTTAAGAGTCAGGCGATTGTATTCAGAGCAGTACAACTTTCCCACAGGGCATCACTGAATCCGTATTGCCAGACATAATCTAGGAGGATAACATTTCCACTCTTTGTGTTTTTGCGCAAGTCAAGCTGCAAGTGTAGGCTGCCAGTTTGGGGAGCGGGGAATGGTGCCGACTCCGATGTACTTAACTCAGACTTCATTACATGAAGATTTAAGGATGAAATCCCAAGGTGTCTGCTTCTACTTCTAGCTGTCATTCTGATGTATGAAATGCAAACAGCTCAGCGGGTGCTGCCTAAGTAAGAGGAAACAAAGAACAACAAAATTGCCATATTGACAATATTTCCTTGTATTTATGCCAGTTGGCACAGTTGATGCCTGGTTGGGCTGACATTGATTAAATCACTCTTATGCAGAAATGTTCCATTTTCATTGCATTTTTATATACTGTATATATCTCTTAACTGGGTGATGTCAATATGTGACTTGTTTTCCATGGTTCTTTATCTGGAGAGAATTTCTAATTTACCCGTAGCATCGTTTGCCTCTCTTGAAACGTGCCCAAGTACACTGACTCTGCCTCCCCTTATTTCCAGTGTGGACAGGAACGAAAAAGAGATGTTAAGCATGAACTACATGTCAACAACTCACAGACCAGAAGAATTCCACCTTGCTTCAGCATTGCTAAATGTAATGATTAAGTCACATACATTCGAGCAAACCTGAACAGAACATTGAAGAAAAATGTTGACAAACTGAACGGACCATATTTTGTCCAGTACGGCAGCATTCACAGGGCAGTTAACTCTGTGTTCCAACATTTTCCTAACTGCTAATTCCTGCATTTGATTTGAGCTTTCACATAATATAAAAGCCCCTTCTGGAACTATAGCGAAATATAGTGCAAATTTTGTGCTCATTTCCATGTCATTTGCTTCCAGGGCTGTATTTCTGGAAGTGGCTTTTTATGTCAGGTGAAAGCTCAAATATAATGTGCAGGGCTGTCTTTAGCCTATCTGGTGCCGTGGTGCAAAGATCCCTCTGGCGGCCCCCACCACCACCTTTCCCAGAGTTCATGGGCGTACCCAGGGGGGGCAGAGGGGGGCAGAGGCCCCCCCCTAGAAGGCAGCCCTAGAAGCAAAAATGATCTGCAAATGATCTGCGTCCATTCAAAGCAAACCTGAACGACCATGGCTTGCCCCCCCCTAGATGGCTTGCCCCCCCCTAGTTTTGATCCTGGGTACGCCCCTGCCAGAGTTGTCAACCTTTTCCCAAGCCTCTGCGGGGATTGCTCTCCTCCTGCGGAGGCTTGGGAAGGAAGCTGCACGCCCACCAGCCATATGGTTGGTGGGGCACAGCTGGCCGGTGTGCAGGGAAAGGGGAGGCTGCCGGCAAAGCCGCACATCTCTCCCACTTGCTGGGGTGCCCCTGAGAGGCCGGCGCCCTGGTACAACGCGCCACTAAGCCCAATGGGAAAGACAGCTCTGATAATGTGGAAATTATGAGGTTGGGGAAACTCTGTGAACTGTTGTTGTAGGAATGCAGCCTATGATTGTGAAGGGTTCGTTCAAGCAGGGGTGCAGCTACCTGCTCGGGCACCCGGAGTGACGTGGGGGCAGGGCTAGCCGCCCGCACGGCGAGCATCGGGAGGGGCACCGCTAGCCGCCCATGGCAGCCATTGTCCCTAGCAGCCCGAGCATGGGGTGGGGTTGGGGGTGGCACGGCAATGTCACCCACCCTCACAGCTGACACCTGGTGCGCACCGCACCCCCCGCACCTGCCTTCCTCCGCCAGTGCATTCAAGCCCTTGCTTGAACTAAGATGTGGATTAAGATGTGGAATGCTAGAAGTGGGGAGACCACCTCCCCAATAATTTAGCTTCTCGGAAGGCCCATGAATAGTCAATTAATAGGATTTCCACAGTGGCATCATTGAAAACGAAGTATGCGGTCACAAGTCACTGTGGTGCCAGTTAAAGAAGCGGAAACATGGTTTAGATTAAATGCCACATTGCAGCTTGGGTATCAAGATGTGTGCATCTATAGGGACTGTGCAAGGAGGGCGAATCAACATCTGGGATGCAGAGGTGTCCGGCAATGGGGAAAGAAGCGACGTTGAGATTTTGTGGGTCTACTTAAGGAACATGTCT
Organism: Darevskia mixta; assembly: GCA_034641385.1. Lineage (NCBI taxonomy): Eukaryota > Metazoa > Chordata > Lepidosauria > Squamata > Lacertidae > Darevskia > Darevskia mixta. The sequence continues at coordinate 7,882,571 of JAWWNH010000105.1, forward strand.
AATTTGGGTGCACGATAAAGGTTGCACACTTAGAAGAGCGATAACATTTTAAGCATGTTTCAGAAACGGCACCTTAACCATGCATATCAATGTGATTCCCTTCGCAATGCAACAATCATGACTAGCCCTTGCTGTGCTTTACAATTTCATTACATCAGAATGGATTTGCGTGTTCTTTCTCAGCAGTGAAGCGGTTCTGCAGCTAGGTTTCATAGCTCCACGTCCAACCGTTACCTTATTTGTTAAATCAAAAATGGCACTTTCTTCATAATGCAAGGAGAGACAAGAGATCGCTTTCGGGCTCTTCACCCATTGTAGTCTCCAAAATGCCTTACTCCCTCTGCCAGGTGTAAGATACCTTGCAGCTATAGATTGTTTTCCTTCTCAGAAATAGCCTAGCATTTTCTATAGTGTTCCAAGACGTTTTGAGGTGGGGTGAGAATGACAGGGAAGTGTTTGGATTTTTTAAAAAAAATAAAAATAAAAACTCATTATAATTTATAAGATGCACATATATTTGGTGTAAGCGGCTCTGAACCATGGGGGAACAGTGAAGGATTATGAAAGAGGTATGTTTTCCAGTCTTTCATTTAATTAAATAACCATATTTATTTAATTTGCTTGTAATGGCTGCATAGATCTTTGTGGTTCAAACATTTTTCTAGCATGTATAACAAACCACTGTGTTCATGTCCAGTGTGTGGGCTTCCCATAAGCATCTAGGTGGCAACTGTAGAGACAGGATGCTGGCCTTCCATTTGATCCATCAGGAATCCTCCTGGTTGTTACCTATGCTTCTTTGGTGACTGCACTCAAATATGAGATATTTATAAAAGCTATGTGGAAATCCTGCATTTGCTTTGTTTGCCTCAGTAATTGGCATCTTCTCCTTTTTCTTTTTTTTTAAAAAGAGCACTTCTAAACCTTGGCTTCCTGAGAATCAATCCATTTAATGGCTGTTTGAGTTTTGCAGGTATTATTTATGGTTATTTAGGTGTAAAAAGAGCCTCGCAAACTGAGAGGGGAGAGTTTAACCTTCGGTGTCAAGTACAGCTTTATAAAACACAAAGACTGGCTACAGGCAAATTAAACGAACAGGCATCTCCAGCCTTAGCAAGTGCTGGAGAGGTATTGTGTCAGGCAGTCAAGCGGAACAAGCCAGGTTGTTTCACTAAATCCAGAGCTCCTTTATCTCCACCCGTAAATGTGTCATTGTGCAAAATGAGGCCATCCTCAACTCTGAGACATGTAAAATAAATACTAAAAGAGATCTATCGCTTCACTCTTTGCCCACTTGTCATTGGTCAGTCTGGTTGTTTTTCACTCTTGGGAGCAATGTTGTTGTTGTTGTAGTGATTGCAGCCAGAATCAAGAAACAAACGGCATTTCCTTAAAGTGATCCTCTGATATTGCTACTGGAAAGCACATTGCACCTTGTGATCAGAAGACCTATTCCGAGCAATCGACAGGGTAGAAACAAGCATGGCCATTTGTCAGGGATTCTCCAGCTGTGATTCCTGCATTGCAGGCAGAGGCGTAGCAAGCCCAGGTGGTACCCGGGGCGGAATTTTTTTTGTCACCCCCCACCACTTTAATTAAAAAAAATAAAAATAAAAATAAAAAAGTGTTCCCCCCCTCTGATGGTGCCACTTTGCGAGGTGTGGGGGTTTTGTGTGTGTGTGTCTATTATCTCTTTTTTTCCAATAAAGTTAAAATAAAATAAAAATAAAAAATAATTTAAAAAATGTAAAAAAATTAAAATTAAAAAAATTAAAAAGTGCCACCCCCCTCTGATGGTGCCACTTTGTGAGGTGTGGGAGGTTGTGTGTGTGTGTCTATTATCTCTTTTTTTCAATGAAGTTAAAATAAAATAAAATAATTTTTTTTTAAAGTGTCACCCCCCTCTGGGGTGGAACCCGGGGCGGCCCGCCCCCCTGCCCCCTTGCTACGCCCCTGATTGCAGGGGGTTGGACTAGATGACTCTTAGGATCCCCTACAACTCTGCAAAACTATGATTCAATGATTCTGACATCCAGTTTGTAGAAAATTCACTGAGAACAGCATTGTCATCAGAGTAATGGCAGAGTTTCATGACACTGACTTCCCTAATATGAAGTGCTGTGCTAAAAATGTCCTCCCTGCATCCTTTCATGTGAATATTCATCTACTGAGAAACAAAACAAAACAAAACAAAACTTGCAGGGGCAGGCAGGAGGAGAGATTGGGAAGAATTCTCATATTTCAGAGAGAAAGAGAGAGTTGTGATTTTTCTTTTACCAGAAAAAAGGCTTTGCTGCTGCTTCAGGTAATGCTGGAACAGCAATAAGCAGCAACATGCCCCGTGGTGTCCCTTATTTGGAATGGTCCAAAGGGAATGAAATTGCATCATGGTGTAGCATCTTTTCAGGGGGCAGTCTTATAATACTACTAAGAAATTTCTTCCCTACTTAATTAATTAAACTGACTTAGCCCCACTGGATAACTAATTAACATAACACCAATATGTTAATTATTCCAAACCCGTTGTTTGGAAGTAAATCCTATTGATGGCCACCTTCAATCAATTCATTATTCTGAACACATTACTTGGATGTATCTCCCTTCCAAATCAGTGGAGACAAATCCTATACTAAGCAGGGGCCTTTCTGTGACTATATTTTAGGCCCACTACTCACATTTCCTTTCCGCTTCCCCCAAAGTCTGTCTCTCCTTCTCTATCTTGTCCTTCCTTTTGATGCCTATATCTTATTTTTACAAACATAAGGAGAGCCCTGCTAGAACAGGAAAAAAGGCCCATCTAGTCCAGCGGCCAACCAGATGCCCCTGGAAAGCTTGCTAGCAGCACATGAGTACATCAGTACTCTCTCCTGTCATCTCACTTCCTACCAAGCATGCTGGCTTGCCCCCGCGATTGATTGACATGTACGCACATCACACGGCTAACGTGTGATGCAAGCATGCCACATTGCATGCACACACGGCATGTGCACAGTCGCTGCAGAATTTTGAGGCAGCCCTCACCCGCCCCCCAGATGACCCTCCTGCTTCCTACATTGTCAACATGGCTCTTTCCAGTATCTCCTATTTCCTTACTTCTTTCTTTTTCTGTTACCCAGCCATGGCTTCTCTTACATTGACAACACAAGTATCCAAACCACCATCTTTGCCTCCTTTAGCTCCTGCCCTTTCCAGCTTGCATGCCCCTTCTCTTCTCGGTGGTTTACACCTATGTTCAGAACCTCCATATTCCTTTTCGGGATACATGGGCAGCTGTGGGGGGTCAGCGAGCTGCTATCTAATGGGTTTTGTTTAAAGGACTGGAATAGGGCTTGCTGAGCATCTCACGAAGGGCTCTTATCACATTCCTATTCTGTCTCACCCTGGCTTCCATTACTTCAGCACAATCCAGCTGTTCCAATGGCCGCTTCAGTGTCGATTCAATGAATGCGCCTTCATTAAGTCAACATGACTCTTGCTACCATAAAAAAAGACATTTAAAAGAGGCACAGAAAGGATCAGTAGGTAGGCTAAGATCAGTGAGAGGATGTACATCAGACCTCCGAGTCCTGCTCTGTTAACTTCTCCACTAAGACACACTGCCTCATTATAAGCTGCCACACACAATGATGTCTGTTGTAAGGGAAGGTGATCACCTCTCTTGTGTTCGTTGGCATGCAAAATGCTAAAATGGGCTCCCTTTGTTCACCATCTACCCATTGATGTGGCGACAGCTGCAGCTTTTGTTGAATGGCTCTGTCAGTTGTCGGGCTGATATAATAAGGGTCCAACTAGATAAAGACGTGTATTTCTACAGGGGCTCGCCTCTGATCAGGAAATATGCTATGAAGTGGTTTGTTCTGAAGCTGAAATCAAAAGGCATTTTCAAAAGCTGGTGGCATAACAAAACTGGAGCGAGAATAAACAACATGCATGAGGTGGAATTTATAAAATGTAATGGTTCTGTATTGTTCTTGGATGAAAGTAAGCACTAGAAACAAAAGTTTGCCTGATAATATTTTTGCAGGATGGGGAGCCTCGATGTCAACATGCAATTTCAAAAGGCTGGATCTGCTCTATGCTAGATTATATTTCTTGTGTGGCTACTTGTTCCATGGAAAATGGTGAACATTTATTACAAGTATATGTCAAATAACATGAATGAAGGGAGTCTGTGTGTATAGCATTGATGGGAAACCAATGGTCCTCCAGAGATTGCTAGACCACAAATCACAGAGCTACAGAATTGTAGAGTTGGAAGGGACCACGAGGATCATCTAGTCCAACCCCCTGCAATGCATGGATCTTTTTGTCCAGCATGGGACTCAAACCCACAATCCCGTCATCCCTGGCTGTTGACCATGCTGGCTGGGGCTGATAGGAGCTGGAGTCCAGCAACAGGTAATCCACCACTGATGTATAGCAGGGATGTCCAACTGGTCATGATTGTGGTAGATCAACCCGGATGATTGTGGTAGATCACGGTCGACTGTGGGATCCCTATAGATTGGCGGTAGTGATAAGCAATGGATTGAAAGTCCCCTCCTCACGCCACTGTCGCTCTTTTCCTCCGTTGTGTCAAATGGGTATTTTGGCGCCGAGTTAGAAAACGAAAGTAGTCGTTACCGCTGTGTCATTGTTATAGGTGAGCGATTCCCCCCCCCCAAAATAAAGCTAATCATGCTTTGCCTCTCCACCCTAAGAAAAGCTCAACGCCTGTGGCTTTTCTCCCCCCTAAAAAAGGTCAACAACTTTGACTTCGCCCCCCCCCATGGGTAGATCACTTCCATAATTTTTATACTGGCAGTAGATCACAGTCTCTTGGGAGTTGGATCATAGCTGTCAACTTTCGGATTTGAAAATAAGGGATTTTTCCAAACTTTTGGATTTGAAAATAAGGGATGCTGCGAGGGCGGTGCAATGGCACCAAGTAGCCTCGCCACCCTGCGCTCCAGAGGCTGCACGCGAATGGGTGAGCGAAACAGCAAGCGCATAGACGGCAGGCAGGCTGGCTGTCTGGTTGGGCGTGAGGGTCTGGCTGCACAAGGTATGCAAGCTCCGCCCCCAGTCGGTCTCAGACTCCTCATTGGCAGCCAAGCAACGCAGCTGAGGAGCCTCCCTGGCCAGCAGGGAGGTAGAGGAGCTGCTTCCTTTGAAATCTGGGAAATTTAAGGGATATCAACAATCCGGGATAGCAGCGGGAAACGACATTGGAATAAGGGAGTTTCCCGCCAAAAAAGGGAGGGTTGTCAGCTATGAGTTGGATATGCCTGGTGTATAGCAATGAATGGACCATCCTGCTGGCCCTACTCCTGCTGTCACAGGACTGACCTAGCCTCCCACCCACTTCAATGCATTCATTGAGATATTTAAAGAGAAGGACCCTCTAGGCATGAGCAACTGCATGAGCAGTTCTTCCTGCATCTTAGCTGGTACATGGACCTCAGGGCAGAGCCAGCTGCACATGTGGACTTCTTTCATTTGCGTCATTAATGTGCGAAGGAAATGGCTTATACATGGCTTTCTGACACTGAAATGCCACTGAATGGGAAATCGTATTGAGTGAAGCAGTTGTCAAGCAATATATAGGCATTTTCTAAATTTAATTTTGATTTCTAAGAAGAAAAGTGCTCATTAATAGCTATGATAATCATATCATACAAAATGAACCATAATCTGTGTTGAGCCTTTGGGATAGGATAAGATTGAAAGGCATAAATATACGAAGAATTAAATCAGAGTTGATTTCATACATTTCTGAAATACACACAATATAGCATTTGCTTCTCTTGTCTGAATAGGTCAAATATTGAAACAACAGAGAAAATCATCATAGCAAAATAGAGTGCATTTCTCTTTCTTAAAAAAACTAGAAACAACTTGTTCTGTAATTAAAGTTCATTGGCCTTGCTATCTGTTTCCTGCACACTTAAAACAATACCTATCAGATGGATGTTTGTACTATATTATTTATATTGAGATAGAGATAGAGATAGCACTGTGACTGACATGCTTTGGGTCTGCCTTCTTGTGATCCAACAGCCAGTGGGAGATGGTGAGTAGTTCAACCAATCAGGACAGAGAGAAGAATTTAAGTTGGATAATGACAATTAACAGTGGGATAGGGACAAGGACGGTCTGAGAAAGTACATGAAGATATTGTATGTGGGTTAGGCAGGGACCTGTCTGGATGGACAGAAGGGCCCTCTGGCTATCCATGTAGACTCAGATAGGTTTTATCTGTCAGTGGGTACAGACAGAGATTTTGTCTCGGTTAGAGATAGAGATTGTCTGTGGGCAGGCAAAGATCTATCAACCTGAAGGGAAGGATAAGACTATAGGAGGGTTTGGAAGGGTTTGTGGATACAGTGGAACCTTAGTTTTTGAGCGTCTCGGAAGCCGAACCTTTCGGAACCTGAACACAGAAAACCCTGGAAGTAATTGCTTCCGTTTTTGAATGCGCCTTTTTTGAACGGCTTTTCTCAATTTTCACCATTGACTTTGCCGGCAGCCCTTTGTCAAATGTTTCAGAAGTTGAACGGTCTTCTGGAATGGATTATGTTCGACAACCGAGGTTCCACTGTAAAACAATGGCCACTCTAGAAATACTTTTTCTGTGCAGTGACAAGATGGTTATTACCGTATTTTTCGCTCCATAATGCGCCCCGGACCATAACGCGCACCTCGTTTTTAGAGGAGGAAAACCAGGAAAAAAATTTTCCTCCTCCCCCGCTAGCGGTGGCCACGGAGGACAGGAAAGCAGCCTGAATTCGGGCTGCTTTCTCGTCCTCCGCTCCTCCCCCGCTGGCGGTGGCGACGGAGGACGGGAAAGTAGCCTGAATGCGGGCTGCTTTCTCGTCCTCCGCTCCTCCCACACTGGCGGCTTCACTCCATAATGCGCACAGACTTTTCCCCTTCCTTTTTAGGAGGGAAAAAGTGCACGTTATAGAGCGAAAAATACGGTAAATATCTCTGTAGCACTGTCTATTGGTATAGTATTGTGCCTTGCAAAAGTAACCACTAAGCTATAACCACTTTTGAGTGTAAAAAAATAAAGTTTCTGTTTTGTTTTTAAAGTGCCTCATCCTTACCTAGTTCTTCTGGGTGCGGGCTTAGTTGTCAATGGTTTCCCCTTCACCTAATTATGACATCTAGCTGTTAGTAAATAGATGCTACCACAAACAGCTAATATCAAAACCTCTGCTAGGAGGGATTTAACCTTTAACACACCCTAAATAGTGGTCACATTATCCTCCACCCATCCTAAGTGAGGGTGATTTTCACAACCTCCTAATTTGAAAACATCTTAATGAAATCCATTAAAATATATTAATAAAGTAAACCCAGGAACATACTTACATTTACAAAGTACAGATTTGGATCTTGTTTAATGGGCTATTATTCATTTCCCAACATAACTTTATCGCCCTAAGTTAGTTTGTGAGATATTCACCATCAAAACTCCAGTCAGCGCTGCAGCAATGATGTTTCAAAATTGCACTGCTCAGCCTCTAAAAATTAATGCCTGCTTCCTTTTAATGTTACCAACATAGCTTGTTGGTAACCATCCCCTCTAGAAAGCATCTATTGTTGATCTGATATCAAGCACATCTGCAGTTATAATTAGTTTTGAATATGAAAATTATCTCATTAAGTAATTTTCAGAAAATGACACGCATGAAACTGTACAAATCTTGGCATCTAGGAAATTGCCGATATGAAATGAGGATGCCAGCTAATGCATCTGCAGCCAGACCACATTTAATTGTATCCTTTCAGTCATAGGAACATAAGAAGAGCCTGCTAGATCAGGCCAACGGCTCATTTAGCCTGACATTCTGCTCTCGCAATGGCAGCCAGACACACATGGGAAGCCAGCATGCAAGACCTGAGCACGGACAGCACTGTCTCCAACTGTGATTCCAAGCATATTCAGAGGCTTAATGCTTCTTCTTAATGCCACTAGCCTACCACAAATGATCACTTGGTCAGCTTTTTAAGCAGTCTTTGCTGCTGTTCCTTTCACTGTGACTTCATCACAGCACAGCACAGAGAGAAATGCCATTGGCTGAATAGTTGGCAATCCTAGTTGTAGGTTAAGGTATTAATTCACTCGGCAATACTCTGCCACGCACTGCCGCCTTATGCAGGGTTGGCTAGTAAACACATCCCACATCAGAGTAGTAAACCACCCAAATTAGTTTCTTTTTTAATAGTCATTTTACCAACTTGAATAAAATGTGTGTGTGTGCTAGGTAAGCCTTGCCCTGCATAATCCATCACATGATGTGGCACATTTGAATGGCAACGCCTATCAACGTTTGATGGCAGCCCCCTGAATTATATTATTGAGGGGAGCTGACGGGACCTCAGCCCCTAGGACTTGGCTCCTATGTTACGAACACAGTAGTAAAGGTGGGGGGGGGAGGCCTTCCAATTCTCTGGCTCCACCCCACAGGCCAGTGGGACTTTAGAGAGTTCTAGGAGGTCTGTCACATCCACAGCCCTGCTGTTACAGCTACTGAGTCTAGATTGGGCCCATCAAGTGATGGCTGCCAGGCCAACCGGGGGTCCAATGGATCCTGGACTAGCTCAGCCCCATCTCCTATCCCAGAACCCCCATTTTAGGACATTTTGCTGGCTGCCCTTGGCAGGTATCTCACAGGCAGCAGTTCTAACAGCACATTTCAGGGGAGTTTCACACTACTGGAATGACCATGGTGTCAATCCACTGGTGGTGGCGGATGGTGGGAGGCCCATGGAGGCTGGCAGGGCTGGGCAGAGGGAAATTCAACTGCACCCCAGACAGGGATTTGAATTGCTCTGTTGGAGGTCCCTCCTAGTCACCGATCCATGCTGCTGGGGTGGGTGTGTTAATATGTGGCAGAGTAAGGGAGTGGGTGGAGCTGTGGTCTAAACCACTGACCCTCTTGGGCTTGCTAGTCGGAAGGTTGGCAGTTTGCATCCCTGCGATGGGGTGAGCTCCCATTGCTCTGTCCCAGCTTCTGCCAACCTAGCAGTTCAAAAGCACGTCAGTCCAAGTATATAAATAGGTACCGCTGCGGTGGGAAGGTAAACGGCGTTTCCGTGTGCTCTGGTTTCCGTCATGGGGTTCTGTTGTGCCAGAAGCAGTTTAGTCATGCTGGCCACATGACCCGGAAAGCTGTCTGTGGACAAAAACCGGCTCTCTCGGCCTGAAAGCGAGATGAGCGCCGCAGCCCCATAGTTGCCTTTGACTGGACTTAACTGTCCAGGGGTCCTTTACCTTTACCTATGTGGCAGAGGTTTCTTTCCATCCATCTCTACCAGAACACTCAAGCCAGGGCCAGCACCTACTGAGCTCTACACCCAGCAACTAACCCTTGGAGCTCCTGGTCGCAGCTGCTCTTCCTCTTTTCCATCACTGGCTATCCCCACTCCACACCCCCAGCAAATCAGTAGTCACAAGGAGAAGGAGCAGTAGTCAGTATCCATTCCCCTTTAGGCATCCTTGCAATGGGTTTTATTGCATGAATAGAAGTTTTGACTTACAGTGTCCAGTTCTGAAGATCTGCAAGTCCAAGAAGAGGGGATTTAGACAGGGAAAACTTTATCATTTCTGCATTACACGCCTCACATAACACTGTATATCAAAAAACCAACAAATTTATTCTTATCTTTTGCTGATGGCACTTCAGTTCTCTTGTGCTGAGTTCATTTGACTTACTCATCTTTTTGATGATACTGTAGCTTTACTTAATAAAGTCATTTTCAGTAATAGAAAAACACAGGGGATATATTTGATCCAAATAAATGGGTAAATTGTTTGCAAAATTGACCCGATGTTGGTGCAAAGACGTCTTCTACATACAACTCCTTTCCTCTGCATAAACACACAATTCCTTTGATTTCACTTTGTGTGGTTCACAATAAATATTATATTTCTCTAATCCTCCTTGCTTTCTCTACTCTATGATGCTATCTTAATCACCATATCAACAAAGTGTTCCCTGTAATTTCTACACTGTGGTTGGCCTGGATCCTGTTTAGGATATGAAAATCACTTTAGTCATGGCATTTTCTTCAGATGGAGGTAGAATTTAGCTATTAGCTATTGTGCTGGTGGAAGAGAAAGGATTAACTCCTTTGAGATTTAGCTGCCTGCAGAATACCTCAGACCAGATGCAAATCTTTTTTGAAATATAAAAATTATACAGCTCCCCCCCACATATGTTGTAGGAACAAAGCCAAATTCTTATTTTAGAATTAATGTAACCATAAAATTTTAATTGCTTCAATCAGTGCTTTTAAAATTACTGTTGAAGGGTCCAGAACTGTGGTCTTCTTCCTCCCCCTGACTAATTTCTCATTGATATTAATGATGTGCCTGTAATTAAACAATGATAAAAGTGATTATGTTACAAGGGAAAGTAGAAACATATTGTGGAGAATATGAGACCTGCCTCATGAGATCTGCTCATGTTCAGCATTCCATCTCTGCAGTAGCCCTGCAGTTCTGGATATGTGCGATCTACCTGATAAATTTCACGTTCCTTAGATTGTTCCCCAAGCAGGAATTCCTCAAAAACAAGGTCCTCTTCCACAATCTCCTGTCCCTAGAGCCAGTCATTTATGGAGACAAATGTCTCATAGTTCATTGGTATTGGAAAAGTCCTGAAATACTCTCATAAAAAGAAAGTCAGTATTAACTGGGTATAATAGGAGCCAACTCCTAGGGGCCAAGGTCCCTTCAGTCCCCCTCCCAAGAAAACATTTGAGGGAGTCAGGCTCTCCCAAAGTCGATGGGCATTGCCATTCAAATGGTGTGTGCGTGCTGTGACTTGTGATTGATTATTCGGGGCAGGGCTTACCTGGGCCCCCAAATATTTTATTCAAGATGCCACCCTGTTGGTTATCTCTTTGATAAACCAACCCATGCAAAGGCTGAGGAAAGAAAACAAAGTACACCTCGGTTTTCGAACATTTCGGTTTTTGACCGAAGTAAATGTTTCGGTTTTCAAACATGCCTCGGAAGTCGAACATGCCAGGTGGCTTCCGTATTGAGTTTTCAGTTTTTGAATATTTTGGAACTCAAACGGTCTTCCAGAACGGATTATGTTCGAAAACCGTGGTACCACTGTGCAGATATGGGTGCTCCCCAAATTCTTCCTCATTTGAATTTCATCCAAAACTTTGAATGTTCAAATTAGTGCAGAATTAAGTTTCATTCCAGCTGAATTTTGGAATGCTGTCGCAATGGTGGTGAGCTCCCATTGCTCGGTCCCAGCTCCTGCCAACCTAGCAGTTTGAAAGCACACCAGTGCAAGTAGATAAATAGGTACCGTTGTGGTGGGAAGGTAAATGGTATTTCCGTGTGCTCTGGCGTCCATCACGGTGTCCTATTGCACCAGAAGCGGTTTAATCATGCTGGCCACATGATCTGGAAAGCTGTCTGTGGACAAATGCCAGCTCCCTCGGTCTGAAAAGCGAGATGAGTGCTGCAACCCCATAGTCGCCTTTGACTGGACTTAACTGTCCAGGGGTCCTTTACCTTTACCTTTTACATTTGAAATGCTTTATTTTCCTCAAAGTATTCTGGGCGCTATAGTTTACCCATCACAGAGTTACAGTTCCCAACAACCCTTAACAAACTACAGTACCCAGAATTCTCAGAGGGAAAGAAAGTGCTTCGTATATGCTTTAAAGGTACAGTGTTTACACAGCCTTGGTTTCCACCAGCTTCTTATTGCTTGTTACTACTGGTGTGGCTTACATAATTTCACATTAGATGACTTGTTTTCGTTCTCAGTATGGGATCTCAGGCTTTCTGTGCTGAATTAGTAGAGCAGTGTAAAGAAATGGCAGTGAACCTGCAGCCCTCCAGGTGTCTTACTTATTTCTTGGAATATTTATAGACCACACTGTCATAAAAAAATACAGCAGTATGTGCCCGACAAAATTACAAGATAAATAAAACCATCAATAAATACTGGCTGGTAAAAAGAAAATCACATTGCAAAGGCCTGTCTAAACAACACATTTTTAGGCAGTGTTTAAAAGAAGGCAGGTATGATTCTTGCAGCACCTGTACTAGCAGGAGATGCCACACTAAAGGCTTGGTTCTTAGAAAACACCAACCTCAGGGGTTTGGGGAACCACAAGATGTGTCCCATCAAAGGATATTGGTGATGAAGGTGAAGCATGAAGATTCAGGCAGGCTTAAAGGTACTTAGGGCCCTGGTAAAGGTAAAGGTAAAGGTAAAGGTAAAGGTACCCCTGACCATTAGGTCCAGTTATGACCGACTCTGGGGTTGCGGCGCTCATCTCGCATTATTAGCCGAGGAAGTACAGCTTCCAGGTCATGTGGCCAGCATGACTAAGCCGCTTCTGGCGAACCAGAGCAGTGCACAGAAACGCCGTTTACCTTCCCACTGCAGTGGTACCTATTTATCTACTTGCACTTTGACGTGCTTTTGAACTGCTAGGTTGGCAGGAGCAGGGACCGAGCAATGGGAGCTCACCCCGTCGCGGGGATTCGAACTGCCGACCTTCTGATCGGCAAGCCCTAGGCCCTGTGGTTTAACCCACAGCACCACCCGCATCCCTAGGGCCCTGGTAGTTTAGGAGAATTAGCAGAAGAACCTTGAACCTGGTAGCAAATTGGCAAACTGATGTTATTGGACTCTAATTTTCATCATGCAAAGCCAGTGGTCAAGGACCATGCAGTTTGTAATCTAGCAACATCTGGAGGGCCACCGAATCCCCATCACTTACTTAAAGAATACTAAAAATAACTACAGTTCATCCAAAGAATAGGCAAGGATCAGCCAACACACTAGCACAGCGGCACTTGCATGGTGCAACTGTGTTGTGGGTTAGTTGTGGGGGCACAATTCTTTCCAAAGCCATTGTTCCGCGAACCAAGAGTTCGGTCCTAGCAGAGGACAGAGGAACATGCCATTTCCCCCTTTCCCTGCCGGCACTCTCGTGTCAGAAGGAGGTAATTTTATCAACATCTTTGGATTAAATTCAAATCATCCTCAGAGACTTATTCCATGCATATGCAAATGCTGGCAACACTGTGAATCCTTTTCAAGCTTGAGCTTTTATGTAATCACAAAGATGCTCAATTATCAGGAAATATTATTTTCGCCCGCAATTTTTGCAAAGTCTGTGTCAGTTGTTTGACTTCCTTGGTGGTAATCTTTCCGTGGCAGATGACAAGCCTTGAAAGCATTTCTCCTCTCTTTCCTTTTGTGGCGTGTATCCTCCACTCCCCCCCTCCTTACCCCAATTTCTATTGTGGCATATAAAATAGCCATTTGATGAGATCATTTTGATGTACAAAGTTTGGGATGAAAATGTAACCATTCAACTTCAGTTGTAATTAGTATATTAAAGCAATTCAGCCCAGCAGGAGGTGTGTTGGCACTATCCTATAATCATACCCCTTGGGTATCATGAGGCAAAAGGCGCAGCTGCTGAAGAAAACAGGGATGGGGGTGGACCCAAAAGACTTGTGATATGTGGTTATTATATGAAGATGTTATTGTAAGAGAAAATGGGGAAATGAATGTTGTTCTTTTTCTGCTGGGAGATGATGGATCTGACTGTTTAGACTACGTACTGATCAGTAACCTCATCTGAACAATGGGATTTGCATAGCATAATCCACTGCTTATGGAAGTTATTTCCAGCAAAGGCCGTGGGTCAGAGCTGGATGAAAAGATGCATTTTAAAATATGATAAACTGGCCCCTAAATTATCTGTTTGATATTTCTTTCAGCTTCAGCTGGGTGGTTTTGAGGATTGTTTATGTAATGATGCCAAGTCCACCCTTGACTGTTGAATCCATAATGCTCTGAATCCTAGAGCATATCATCAAATTAAGAATGTTTCTTAAAACATTATTTAAGCCCGAGGGATGTGGATGTCTTCTTGGCGGCTTTTTGAAACTTCCTTCAGCATTGTAGCAGTCGCTGTTTATATTTGCTTTGCACAAGTAAAAAAGTATCCCAGGACTCACATTTGAAAAATGAATACATACAGTGAGCTAAGACAGGTGACTAGAAATGTCAACTGATGTATCTGTTACCAGCATAAAAAAGGGATGTGGATGGCCATAAGAGCAGTAGACTCGTAATCTGGTGAACCGGGGTCACATCTCCGCTCCTCCACATGCAGCTGCTGGGTGACCTTGGGCTAGTCACACTTCTCTGAAGTCTCTCAGCCCCACTCACCTCACAGAGTGTTTGTTATGGGGGAGGAAGGGAAAGGAGAATGTTAGCCGCTTTGAGACTCCTTCGGGTAGTGATAAAGCGGGATATCAAATCCAAACTCCTCCTCCTCCTCCTCCTCCTCCTCCTCCTCCTCCTCCTCCTCTTCTTCTTCTTCTTCTTCTTCTTCTTCTTCTTCTTCTTCTTCTTCTGTGGTCTAAACCAGTGTTTCTCAACCAGTGTGCCTCCAGATGTTTTGGGACTACAACTCCCATCATCCCTCGCTAGCAATACCAGTGGTCAGGGATGATGGGAATTGTAGTCCCAAAACATCTGGAGGCACACTGGTTGGGAAACACTGGTCTAAACCACTGAGCCTCTTGGGATTGCCAATCAGAAGGTAGGTGGTTCAAATCCCCACAACGAGGTGAGCTCCTGTTGCTCTGACCCAGCTCCTGCTGACCTAGCAGTTCGAAAGTACACCAGTGCAAGTAGATAAACAGGTACTGCTGTGGCGGGAAGGTAAATGGCATTTCTATGCGCTCTGGTTTCTGTCACGGTGTTCTATTGTGCCAGAAGCGGTTTAGTCATGCTGGCCACATGACCCGGAAAGCTGCCTGTGGACAAATGCTGGCTCCCCGGCCTGAAAAGCAAGATGAGCACCGCAACCCCAGAGTTACCTTTGACTGGACTTAACTGTCCAGGGGTCCTTTGCCTTTACACTTTTTTTACCAGTGTAAAGTGGCAGGGCATTTCCCACTGATTTTTTTTTGGGGGGGGGGCGAGCTTGCAGCTTTGGGAAGGAGGCAGGAGGGCTCCAGCATCCTGTCAGAGGCCTGCTGCCTCCTTCCCAAAGCCTGGGAAGTTTCTGCCTGACTTAAGTAGGAAGGCACGGTGCTCACACACACAATGCCTCCCTTCCCTGCCCCCCACAAATTGCCTTCGCAATCTGGCACCTCTGGCCCTGTTTCCCTGTGAAAAACTTCACTGCATGCCACTGCATCATAGATTTGTGTAATGGCATTATGATACTGAAAATTTTTATTTTTAAATAATGTACCCCTCTCTTGTTGATCAGTAGTATACATTTTGCTCACAGCAGCAGCTCTGTTAAGCTCTTAAAGGGAGTCTGGATCCGAAATTCTATAAAACCTTGTGTGATATTCCAGACCTTTTCTGTCTTACCTCTCACCAGAGGCTATGCCCCCTTGTGCCCTCAAAAGCTTAAAGATTAGGGGGACCTCCAAGACAGCATGCAATGCTGGGGGAAATTGGCAAAAATCAATGAAGTGGCTTCTGTCTGAACACAACAAACTTTCCATTTAAGTCATCACGACTCCATGGAGATAATAAATTGATTTCTGCAGCAAAGCATTCCATTGTTCTGTGGAAAGAAAAGATAAAACAATTAAATGGGAGAGATCATGGAAATGTAATGGGAGAAATGATTGTGTCCTTACTTAGTAATTACTGTCATTGCTTTACATGTTAGTGGGAAATGGCCATAGTCAATCATTGTGGTGCTATAATGAAACTGAATGATAATTATGAGATGTTATGTCTTTAATTAATATTTCATTGACCTTGAAGGCACATTGGAAATGGCTTATTGTGTCACAAAGCACTAGTTTTGCATAGGGAAAATGAGCAAATAAATATCAGTCTTGTAAATTGAAATCTGTAGTCAAGCATATTGTTATGTGTTTGGTAGTGGTGGGCAGTAGGCTGAATGTGAGAACCTGTTAACCCCTGGATCCAGCAAGTGTTAAAATATAAGCCAGGCTAGCTGGGTGATGGGCCAGTAAGAGTACAAAGGCATGAGATGCTTAATCTCAGGATCATGGGTTCAAGCACCATGTTGGGCAAAAGATTCCTGCATTGCATTTTAGGCTCAGGTTATATATGTGTGTGTAAATAAACCATATATCAAGATATGTTACGTAGGAGTAAGCAGATAGGAGAATTCCTGGTCACCAGCTTGGATGGACTGGGCCAGCTGATCCTGTAGAAGGTTCCCCCAATAAAGACTTGATATTTGGGGCAGGGAGTGAAGTGGACTGGCCCAAGGGCAGCAAGAGGAAGAAAGATGAAGGGGATCCCCAGTGTGCCACACTAGCTTCTAGTGCAGTGATGGCTAACCTTGACACTCCAGATGTTTTGGGACTACAACTCCCATCATCCCTGACCACTGATCCTGTTAGCTAGGGATGATGGGAGTTGTATTTCCAAAACATCTGGGGTGTCAAGGTTAGCCATCACTGTATCTAGTGTTAAGGTGATCGCCTGGGTGATGGGCCATTGTGAGAACAATTGCCCTTGATGAAAATCAGAGAATGAAGATATAGGTTCTATTTTGCTATGGAAAGAGTGTGGGAAGAGTTGAATAAGCTTTACTAGAGAGGAAATGTGAACAGGTCTGCTTGCTCTTCTGGAGTAAAATGCAAAAACGGGTGAATGATTCATCTGTCCCAAACTGCAAGGGCATTCACAAGCGCTGCCTTTGCAGCAGCCACCAATGGGCACCAAAGAAAGAAGCATACCTTACACTTACAGGTTGACAAAACTGGTTAATTCTTGAAGACATCTGATGACCTAATTTGCCCATTGCAAATACCTTGGTCTTGTTGCCAGGTTGCACTCACTGCCAGTGCTACTCTTCTGAACCGAGAGGATTTCCATGTAGCAGTAGTTTATGTGGCAACTGCAATTTGTATAACTGCAGCAAGCAGGAGTTGAAAACAAATATTTGTTGAATTTCTTACAACCACAATCAGGAAATCCCCAGTGACCACAGCTCAAATAACAGCAGGTAACTATTGAGGATCAGTGTAACAGAAATGGAGGAATTACAATAATATAAAAGCTTTGCTCAGTGTAATCCATATTCAGGGGAAAAACAGCTGACAGCATAATGTCTGTTGGCAGCCACATGTAAGTCCTCAGGCCTCAATACAGAGAAAATGAATCATCTTTAAGTCCCATACATCAGTGAACATGTTGGTTGTCACTTAAAGCCCAGGATAAATGTTGTTGCAACTCCCAGTTTACGTGGGGGTTATGTTCCAAGGCAACACATGTTTAAGTGAAATTGCATATATTTGAAACACCATTGAAAAAGTCCTGTACCACCCCTGCTCTGTCCCGCTTCACCACTTTTTCTGGTGTTTTTGTAACATTTTTGGGTTACCGTACTTCTGGGTTTGGTGCGGACACGGGTGGCACTATGGTCTAAACCACAGAGCCTAGGCCTTGCCGATCAGAAGGTCAGCGGTTCGAATTCCCGTGACGGGGTGAGCTCCCGTTGCTTGGTCCCTGCTCCTGCCAACCTAGCAGTTCGAAAGCCCGTCAAAGTGCAAGTAGATAAATAGGTACCGCTGCAGCGGGAAGGTAAACGGTGTTTGCGTGCACTACTCTGATTCGCCAGAAGCGGCTTAGTCATGCTGCCCACATGACCCGGAAGATGTACGCCGGCTCCCTCGGCCAGTAAAGTGAGATGAGCGTGCAACCCCAGAGTTAGTCACGACCGGACCTAATGGTCAGGGGTACCTTTACCTTTACCTGGGTTCAGTGCAATGCACGCATGCGCCATCACACCTGTATTGGACACAACAAAAATGGTTACTGCTTGCAGAACAACAAAAAGGACAAGAACAAGAAGAATCAGGGTTTTAGACACTAAACCAATACTATTTAGATTGCCATACCTGGCTCTGGGGTGGAAGTTGCCGGCTACTCATACTGAAAATAATTTGTAATTACACTAATTGTAGGTGGTCTTGTGAGAGCCAGTCTTGTATTCAGAACCATGTGCAGTTTGATGTTTTATGCACTCTGCAAATGTATCTGCACTGTCAGGGATGAACTAGGCACAATGCTGGAATTGTCTTTGCTTTTAATGGGCAGGATTTTAAAAATGCATATAGCAGCTGTTGAGGGGTTGATAATTCTTGAGAGTTAACCAGGTGTGGAGTGGGAACTTCCATGCTTCCCTCCACTTTAGTCCTGGGCAGAAATTGCTGCTATTTGCATGGGAAGGAAAGCACCCATTGTTGCAAATGGGGCCATTCTTCCCGTTGCAAATAGCAGTTTTTAGAGGAACTGCTGGGACTCCAGTTAGGGAGGAACGTTTATAGTCATCTTTCTTGTGCACTTAATACAAATAGACATTTAATGCCATGCTTAGCTTGACCCTCAGGGCCACCTCTGTAGGAGCAGTGGCTAGCAAGTTGGAAACTATTGAGAAAATGTATAATTTACTTAGGTGGGATACAGACAGTGAACACTGAAGGCTTGGGAAATCTCTCTGCAGTAAGTAGCTGAATTGAAGGCTGTCTCATCTTCGGTGCTAATATAGCATGTACAATAAATACAATATGCAGATTTATAAATTGACAAACATTATCAACTCCATTTATGACATGCCCTGATCTCCTCTGAAAAGTGGTCTTTACCTGCAGCGAAACAAGCTCCTTAAAATTCTGCTTCTAATTTTAACATAAAGCATATGAATTAAAACTAATGCTCACCTTGAAATCCACATTAAACTTTTATATGATGAGATTGATGCAAACAGGATGAGCTAGAATTTCAGATTTGTTCCCTAATGGAAGGCTTACTTTCCCTTCCAGATACTTTCCCAGCAGTGTATTATGATTTATTTCCCCCCCCTTTGCTCAGCCTCATCTTATGAATAGGTAGGTGAATAAGTAATTTGTCAGTAAATAGGAATATGTTTGGGTTGCCAGTCTGGTTAGGTTATTGGAAAAGGAAAAGTGTTTTAATAAAATAGGTTCATAGAATGGGTTCACTGTGTTTTCAATAAATGGTCTTTCAAAGATTTTTGCATGGTAGCTGTGATACAGAGCTCTCTTCACTATCCCATAGTTATACAATGAAGACCAAATACACACCATATAGATCACAGAGCAACTACACAGCCCATGCAAGCATCCTGGCTGCACTGAAGGGGTGCCAACTTGAATAAAATATTGTGGGGGCCCAGGTGAGCCCCAACCCACATAATCAGTCACATGATGCTGTGCACACACACCATTTGAATGGGAATGCTCATCAACTTGGGCCCCCCCTGGCCCCCTCAAATATTTTATTGCAGGGGCCAAAGCCCCCACGGCCCCCAGGAGTCAGCTCCTATGCTGCACTGCATATGCAACAGCTGTTAGCATATGCAACCGAGGGCCTTTTTGGTAGTGGCTCCCACCCCGTGGAATGACCTCCCATCAGATGTCAAGCAGATAAGTAACTATACAACCTTTAGAAGACATCTGCCCTGTATAGGGAAGCTGCCCAGATTGGCTGGGGCAACCCAGTCAGATGGGCAGGGTACAATTATTATTATTATTATTATTATTATTATTATTATTATTATTATTATTATAAATTGGACCTTCCATACTATTCTTGGGCGATTCATAGCTAGTTCTGGATGGGATGTCATTACAAGATCTGCTTCTGGGCATCTTACACATGTCTGTATAACATGTGTTTATCTGCAGAAAATCTTTTTGGGATACTAGCAATTGTACTTGGGGGATCTTTACTTGATATTATTGTGTACTGTAGGCCAGACAGCATTGAGTATAACTAATACCTTACTTACAGTGATTTAGCAATGATCAGTAGAACCCAATATGCTCTAAAGAGTCAACGATAACCACACCAGGATTAAATTGGCAATATTTATTTACAAATGAAGTGGTCTAAGAGTGAAAATAATGGCTTTGGGGGTTCAACATGCTGTAGCAGAAATATACAGAGTGGAAAAAGCTTAACAATATGTTACACAGGATATTTGCCCCATTCATAGGGAAGGAGAAGGTGAAATATGGAGAATCGTATGTGTTAACCACAATAGGCATGACTTTTGTTTACTGCTGTTTAGGGAAGTTTTTAATCTGTAATATTTTAATGTATTTTAGTGTTTGTTGGAGGCCGCCCAGAGTGGCTGGGGGGACCCGGTCAGATGGGCGGGGTACAAATAATAAATTATTATTATTATTATTATAGTGCAATTCAAGGAATGAGAAGGAAAGCATGTTAATGCTGTTACATACTTCCAGTGACTGAAGGACTCAAGATCCACCTACCATTGAGGAAAATCCAATAATAACAAAGAGATAAAACACAAAAAGGGGGACCAGGTGGCGCTGTGGGTTAAACCACAGGCTTGCTGATCAGAAGGTCAGCGGTTTGAATCTCTGCGACGGGGTGAGCTCCCGTTGCTTGGTCCCAGCTCCTGCCCACCTAGCAGTTCGAAAGCACGTTAAAGTGCAAGTAGATAAATAGGAACCGCTCTGGCGGGAAGGTAAACGGCGTTTCCGTGCGCTGCTCTGGTTCGCCAGAAGCAGCTTTGTCATGCCACATGACCCGGAGGCTGTCTTCGGACAAACGCCGGCTCCCTCGGCCTATAGAGCGAGATGAGCACGCAACCCCAGAGTCGAACACGACTGGACCTGATGGTCAGGGGTCCCTTTACCTTTAAAACACAAAAAATTTATGTGAACGCCTAATTAGGAAAGGATGATTACTAGGCTGGCAAAGGACATAGGTTCTTTTTTTTTTTTTCATAACTAGGTTCTTTTCTCCCTCTGATGTTTGTAGCCACCCTTCATTGTATTTTATCCTATGGCACAGTTACAGATTGTCATGTCATGTCACTGGCTTTTGCAGTTTCTTTGGCTGTTGATATATGCATGCTTCTGCAACCTTAACTAGATTTCTCACATGAACTTTTACCAATTGGATTTTTAAAATGGTAATGAATTTGTAGGACTCCACACACACCTCCCCCCCCCCTTGCTGGCAACTAACTGGGTTGCAGAGAAGTCAGAGTGAATATATAAAAGACTGCAGAAAGTGTTTATAGGAACATTTTCTTATCAACTGTCTGCACTATGCGGAAATAGCATTTCCATTTTGTGTTAAACATCAGTCAGACTATGTTATTTAACACATATTCTTTCTTGTCAAATATTGCACTTATTCTGCATTCTGTATGCTCTGTAGACAACTTAATAAGAGGTATTTCACACATAAAATGTTCTGATGCTATGCTGTTTTCTCTCCGTTTCAAAGCCCATTTGATGAAAACAAAGGAACAGTCAGTGTACATGCAGCATCTTTTGCAACCTGTCAGCTGCTGATTTTCCTATAATACATATAAATTATATATACAGATACATCAGATTCTAATACCTGTTTGTTAGCTCCTTTTAACGGCTGTAGATCTACAGTCTTGATACTGATCATGTCATTCCCCCCTCATATTTGCTATAGAACAGATATTACCAGGATAACTGCATGGACCCAGGCGCACTATCTGCTGTTCCAGTCTGCAGAAAAGTATTGCAATGATTCACAGAAGAGGAAATGCATGCCAATGCATTATGCAAATCACGGATGGGGAACCTGTAGTCCTCCAGGTGATGTTGGGTTCCAACTCCCATGAGCCCCAGCCACTATCATTTTGATGGTCACAGGTTACCCATTTCTGAAATAAATGGTTCAAGCAGAAAAAGTGCATGCTTGTAATCTAAAAGATGCTAGTTCAGATTCTGTTCAAGTAACAGATTTTCGCTGATAAATTATCCCAATAATTGTGCTGCCTAAGAAAATACTTTAGAATTGGCCATTATCTGAAATGACTTAAGAAACAACAATATTTTCAGCTTGCTATGAGTTTGTCTGTCTTAATTACTGAGAAATATCTCTTTATCTGTTACATAGCTTTTATGCTCCACCCTTCCTCCAAGATAGGAATACAAGGTTGCTCACATGAGAGAATATGCAATATAAAACAGAATATAAAAATACACAATAAAGCAACTTAAAAGCAAAGACACTTTAAACACAAATTGGCAGCAATAAATGATCAAGTCTTAAGTTGATGTTCATATGTTGAGTTGGACAACAAAGCATTTAATTTGCTCCATACCTGTTTTCCATATCTTTCCCATCAGCCTTTTTATTTCTGAGTAAAGCTCAATTAATAATGAATACAGTTAATGGGAGATGCTCAGTCATGTACTAACCTTTGAGGGAAGCTTTATTTTGGGCATGGCGACTATCAAGAAGAAAAAGCAACTCATAAAATCCCAATGACTTCTGCCTGCAGCATCAAACAAATTGACAGCGCAGTAAATTACTTTAGCTTTATAGGTAATGCGAGACAAACATCTGGCTAGAGATACCTGGAAAGATTTTATGAGTTCTCTAAAAGTGTAATAACAAAGCTCTACCCTCTTTAATGATCCCATTCAGTGCTGCATATATGGTGTGATCATAGCGTCACTTTATGATAGACCTGCTACCAAAAAAAAAAGTATTTTATTTGGTACATGTGTAGCCCACCTTTCCTCCAATGAGCTCAAGGCCGTTCCCCTCCTTTTCATCATGAAAACAACGCTCTGAGGTAGGCAAGACTGAGAGTGAGTGACTGGCCCAAGGTCACCCAGTGAGTGGTTGAGTGGATAGTACCTCCTCAGGCTGCCAAAGAGCTGTGTCCCATTCAGCTACACTCTCCAGACCCAGTTCTGGTGCAGCAGGTTTGTTGAGTTTCTCAGAGGGTCCAGATGATGGGGAAAGGGCCCCTCTCCACTCACAAATTGTGTCCTCCAAATCATGGAGAGCCATGTGTTGCGGTGAGATCAACAAACTGCCTTCTTGTTGCTGGGGCAACAACATTTGGATGACCTCCTCACCTCATTGGTTGCCCCTTTGTTGCTGGGGGAAATTTTCTGTCGGTTGGGGTTTGATTGGCAACTAAGGGGCTATTTAAGGGGCTGCACGAGGTGAAGTACCGGCACTTTTTCTTTCGCATCGTGCAGCGGATCTCTCACCCTCCCTCCCTATAATTTAAGGTTGTGTTTTTGACCTTACTATGCCTGTCTAGGGCTCGTCTGTTTTTGGAGCAGGGGCCCAGTAGGAATTTTGCCACTTGGCTGATTGGCTGGTGCCATTTGGTTTTTGCCTACCGTGTAGCAAATCGTCACAACTTTGTAAGGTTGGCATTGGTTCATTCTTTGGTGGAGGGGATTATGGATTGGCTGTGCCTGCCCCTCATTTGTGTTGCTGCTGCTAGGGAATTCCGTTAAAGGAATGCAGGGGCTCAATTTGCTCTGTCCGATCCCCTCACAGGGGTGGGGCCATGCCAGAGTTCCTGGGAGCATCTGGGGTGAACTAAGAGGCGGAAATCCGCCTCTGTGCTCCCCCAGTATGTTTTCCCTTACTGACCTCTGGAGGTTCGAGTTTTCAGTCCTGTTCCTGCCGGTGCAGGTTCAGGGAGTCCGAACCAATGCCTAAGCAACCACTTGCTGGAATCAATAAAGTTGTGGCCAAATTAATGCCAAAAATCTTAAACAAATATTCTGTGTCCTGTGTGATTTATTTTGGAGGGGGTTTGGGAGGTTTCACACACAACACTTTCTTCACGCTCTGTCCCCTCCTTCCTTTTTGGGAAGCTCACAATCAGAGCATCAAAGGGATATATAATAATAATAATAATAATAATAATAATAATAATAATAATAATAATTTATTATTTATACCCTGCCCATCTGGCTGGGTTTCCCCAGCCACTCTGGGCGGCTTCCAACAGAACATTAAAATACAATAATCTATTAAACTTGTCCCACTTCCCCTTTTTCTCCACCTCAAGCAACTGGCATTTAGAGGTGCACTGCCTCGAAACCCAGAAGTGCATTAGTTATCATGGTCACTGATAAACCTATCCTCCATGATTCCCCCCCCCTTCTTTTTTTTGGGTCCTGAATCTACAGCTAGGAAACAAAGTTAAGATTAAGGGACTATTTTAAGCATGGGCTATTTTTGTCTTGTGTGAAAATAGCAGCTAAGATGGAGGTTGACAGACCAATGTTCCATCAGTTCCTAAAGATTGGAGCATTTATTCTCTTTCAGAGAGATAAGGGCATCGAGGTTGTTAATAGAAGTTGAGGAGCTTTTTTAGGGAACAATTGTGTTTAAGCATCTGTTGTTAAGGCTATATAATATCTTGGCGTACTTAGCCCTTCTAGACCATAGATATAGATTTGAATAAGGTCATAATGTAAATTGCTAGAGAACAATAGGTATTCTATTAATCACTACCATGATGGTGATGAATGCCTTGATTGCTGTCTTGTATAGGCAGCTTCATAAGATGGCTAATAAATGCAAAACCAGCCTTGAAGGAATGCTTGACCCGAATTTTCCAAACAACAACATAGGAATAAATAAATCTCTCTCTTTGTGGTCCATATCATGTTTCCAAGTTTAAACCTATAATTCCATTCTTCTTTATTTATGCATTCTGTGATTCTTTATTCTTTATTCATATTTATATATGAACACACACACACACACACACACACACACACAGTATTTTAAAGCATACTTAACTGTTATTTCCTCTCACATTATGTATGGAAATATCAATTGTGACATGTTTAAATTGCTGAGGACCGTGAACATTTGGAGAATTGCAAAAGCTGATGAATTCCATATTCCTGCCCAAGAGGTGAAGATCAGATAAATTCTTTTGGAAATTGGCAAATATCACATTCCTCTGAAACAATCTGGTTTTATTTTACTATCTGAATCTGACAAAAGAAATCAGAAAGCCAATGATGATTTGCACTACACAGCTTGCAACTTACACACTGATTGCTTCCATGATGTAATGTGCTTGAAACACACATGCATAGGAATATCCTATTATTTTGGGTGGTGTCCTGAGCTCAGATCTGACCTTCCATACCACTCTTGCAATTTGCAATCAATTTGGCACAAAATCTGATTTTATCATCAATCATTTAATTAAATTCCTATCCCATCATTCCAACCAAAGAAGCCAAGGGCAGCAAACCAAAATAAGTTAAAACAATGCAATTTGAAATAAAATAAAAACATACCTAAAACATTTTTAAAACAGTTACAAAACCTTCTTAAAAAAAATATTCAAAAAATTCAAAACATCTAAAAAACATTTAAAATCAATCACATACCCCACAGGCACTAATTTCATGCTGTTGCCTGGGTAAACAGGAACGTTTTTGAATTTATCCTGAAAGTCACTTATGATCAAAACAGACACACCTCACTAGGGAGGGCATTCAAAAAATGGGGAACCACTACTGAGAAGGTGGGGAGGGTGTTATGCACCACTAGAGATTGAAACATTAAAGCATCTTAGACTTCACTGCCAACATTTTCATTGCTGCATCTGTTTCTTGGGTTCAGAATGACCTCTTAGACTGCTTGTGCATTATATAATTTGTATCTAGTAAACCAATCATAGGGGTGTATGGGGTTTTTGGGGGAAGGGAAGTACCTCTGGTGGGGGACACGTCCTGCTCCCTCTGGGGTAGTTTGTCCACCTTTGGTCCTCACCCTGCACTCAGCTCTCACCTGTGACCACACCGGCTTTGACTAGCTGGCTAAACCAGGTGAGGGTAGCCAAGGAGTCTCAAACTCTCAATGAGTTAGGGACATGCCTTGCATGTGAAGACAGGCTCCAGCAGATTGAGTGGAGAAGACCAATAGTGGCAGAGACCAATAATGCAGCAGTTTAGCCCCAGAGTCACGCTGAATTATTTCTCGAGTCAGATGGATGCCAACAAATGGATTGTTATTTGATGCAATGTTAGCGGGTGGCGCTGTGGTCTAAACCACTGAGCCTAGGGCTTGCTGATTGGAAGGTCGGCGGTTCGAATCCCCGCGACGGGGTGAGCTCCCATTGCTCGGTCCCAGCTCCTGCCAACCTAGCAGTTCGAAAGCACGTCAAAGTGCAAGTAGATAAATAGGTACCACTCCGGCGGGAAGGTAAACGGCGTTTCCGTGCGCTGCTCTGGTTCGCCAGAAGCGGCTTGGTCCTGCTGGCCACATGACCCGGAAGCTGTACGCCGGCTCCCTTAGCCAGTAAAGCGAGATGAGCGCCACAATCCCAGAGTCGTCCGTGACTGGACCTAACGGTCAGGGGTCCCTTTACCTTTACCTAGCATCTAATACAATGTCTAGTTCTGGAATACGAAATGCATATATAGCTATGTTGGTAACAAACTGATGGTATAAGTACATTATTTTGGAAGCCATATTTTTCATGTTAAGGTTTTCCAATTATTTCCAAGGTGATTGCTATTTACTTTTTTTTTATTAACTGCATGAATTAACTTGTGGGGCATTTTATGACTCTTTGGGTCAACCTATAAACTAAAGATAAAAGCTATTAATGGTTGTATGAAACTTCTCTAGTGGAGCTAGGTTACTCGCCATAAAAGTGGTCACTCAATAAGGGTGATTTATAATGGAGACATTCACTGCTCTATCCCTTTCCGTAGCCTGGATTGTCAGTAGAGAATAGGAAACTAACAAGATCTATCTTAGACCTGGGACCCTCAACAAATCCCAAGCCCCGGCTAGCCACATCCGCTGCAGTATTAGGATGGTAAATGAGCAAATCAATCTTAATTCAGTTGGAATAATTCATTACCTAACTCGAGTCTCTTGGGTCTAGCTAAGGTAAATCCCATACTAACTGTTTTTTGTACCTTTCTCCTCAGTAGGATGAAGCTGGGCCCCCAGAGAAAGGCTGCTCTAATGGAATATCAAATTGAATATTCTGTGTACAGCAGTTAGTCTAGCTTCTTATTTCATTTCCCCACTGTGGCTCGGCTTGAGTCAGCACACACAGAAAACAATGGCTGCTTTGTACATAAACTTTTCAGTCATGGGAGTGTGCTGGAATATTTGTGATTTGCACCATAGGTGGTTTTTGTTGTTGTTGTTGTCTGCTTGCTTTTAGACCTCATTATTTGATCTTCTCTTGCCTCTCTGAGTATACTCAAACAGAAGGGAGCTTCCATACAGTGCTTCATTCAGCTTTGAATATTACAGACCCTTCAAGTGTCCCTGTTTTCCAGGGACAGTTCTGGATTTACAGAAGCCATCCCAGTTTCTGATTTGGTCCTGCTTTTCCTTAGGATATCCCTATTTTCATTGGAGAAATGTTGGAGGGTATGGTAGGATATTCCTATTTTCGTCAGACAGTATGGAGTTATGCA
This sequence comes from Darevskia mixta, assembly GCA_034641385.1. Classification (NCBI taxonomy): domain Eukaryota; kingdom Metazoa; phylum Chordata; class Lepidosauria; order Squamata; family Lacertidae; genus Darevskia; species Darevskia mixta. The sequence continues at coordinate 7,909,836 of JAWWNH010000105.1, forward strand.
GTTCCCAAGCCAAGGAGATGAGTAACTATACAACCGGTACAGGGGAGCTTTTAAAAATGCTTTATTATGTTTTTATATGTGTTGGCAGCTGCCTAGAGTGGCTGGGGCAACCCAGTCAATTGGGCAGGATATTATTAATATTGATGTCCCTGTTTTCTTCAGAGAAATATTGGAGGGTATGATATTATACACACTTCTTCATTACAAGATTGGGCCTGAGTTCACTACAGCTGTATCAGAATAGGGGTGGAAAAAACTCAGGCCTCTCTTCCTGGTCTTTGGACCTCTCCACAGCCCACACCCCCTCACTGGCCCTGTTTCGTATCCCAAATGTTTCCCCCCCCCCCGGTAGGAATGTGTCTTTGAACCCTGGGATAATGTCTCCTGCTTGTCTCAATGAAGGATGCAGAGAAGGGTGTGTAGAAACTAGCCTAGTGAACAAAGTTAAAATTTACATTTGCTGTGCTGCCCACTTTTTTTGCCTCTGACCTTGCCCATTACCAAGACATGGACCTTGGAAGGTCATAAAGAAGTTAATGTGGCCCTTAGGCTGGAAAAGCTTCCCCTCCCATGGAAGTGTTCACAATCCTCTGCAGCATTCTTGTGTTCTGTGTCAGAAACGTGCTGATGCGGCAATCATATCCAACGGCAAAAAGTTTGAAAACAACAGCAACACTGATACGAATTTTGCAGGACAGATCTGTAGTGAGAACCAAAAATAAAGCAACTAGTGTCCTGCTCCTGATCCCACCTCCCTCCTATATTCATGTAGATTTTCCATGCTAACACATTTCCCTTCATGGGAATCACCTCAAATGACTGACTGCTAACTAACCCTTTGAGGCTATCAGCAGACGTACATAACATGTGGGTGGCGCTGTGATCTAAACCACTGAGCCTCTTGGGCTTGCCGATCAGAAGGTTGGCGGTTTGAATCCCAGTGACGTGGTGAGCTCCCGTTGTTCGGTCCCAGCTCCTGCCCACCTAGCAGTTTGATAGCACGTCAAGTGCAAGTAGATAAATAGGTACCGCTCCGGCGGGAAGGTAAACGGCGTTTCCGTGCACTGCTCTAGTTCGCCAGAAGTGGCTTAGTCATGCTGGCCGCATGACCCGGAAGCTGTCTGCGGACAAATGCCAGCTCCCTCGGCCTATAGAGCGAGGATGAGTGCCGCAACCCTAGAGTCGTCCGCGACTGGACCTAATGGTCAGGGGTACCTTTACCTTTAACTGTCCAGGATCCTTTACCTTTTTTACCTACATAACACCTGCTGCTCTTCATGGTTATCCATTCCCTGGTCCTGGCTGTAATCCCCACAAAACATTTCTGCTTTTCAACATTTCTTTATTTTTCACTATAGCATATAGGCTTTTGATTGACAAAGCCTTGCATCTTGTTGTCATAACCAGAAAGAAAGGAACCTGATGGAATGCAGCATTTTCAGCTGAAAAGGGGAGAGATGACACTGTAATGCCAAGATATGCATTTTAAAATATATTTACATACATAGAATGCTAGTGGATAAAAGATAGCAACATGGCCCCTGTAATTGTTTTGTGGCACAGGATAAGGGAGAATATTTGAAGCATTTCAAAGTATGTGACATTTACAATATTGAATGCCAGGACCTATGTAGGCAAAATCTTTGTCATGTGCTCTAGATAGAAATGCAACAGCTGTAACATTGTATTCTAAGGGGTTGGGGGTGGTTCAGGCATTTTTTCCATGTGAGTTTGGGGGCTCTTGGGAGTGCTTGTTGTAATTGTTTACTAAAAATGCAGCCGACATCCATTCAATCTCGTGAAAACCCATCCTGTATTATCTTTCAATACGAACAATAACATAGAAAGTAAACGAGCGAAATTCATTGGAAGAATTCCATTCTTTGGTTTTCTAATGGTTTTGTGATTTTTTTAACAAAAACTCATACAAAACATATATCTGCCATCTATATGCTGACAAGTACCGATTCTGCATCATTAGATTTAATATTATCCACTTCTATTTATTAAATTGAGAGACGAGGGTGGCACTATGGTCTAAACCACTAAGCCTAGGGCTTGCCGATTGGAAGGTCGGTGGTTCGAATCCCCGCAACGGTGTGAACTCCCATTGTTCAGTCCCAGCTCCTGCCAACCTAGCAGTTCAAAAGCACATCAAAGTGCAAGTAGATAAATAGGTACTGCTCCGGTGGGAAGGTAAACAGCATTTCCGTGTGCTGCTCTGGTTTCGCCAAAAGCGTCTTAGTCATGCTGGCCACATGACCCGGAAAAACTTTCTGCAGACAAACGTCGGCTCCCTCAGCTAGTAAAGTGAGATGAGTGCCACAACCCCAGAGTCGTTCGCGACTGGACTTAACTGTCAGGGGTCCTTTACCTTTACCTGCTTTTTGGAGCCTTAGTGAAAGGACAAGATGCAGTATTTGTAATTCTAATCCCATTCCTTTCCTTAGCATTTTGAGGATAAAACCAATTGGTTGAAGGCTTCCAGCATCTAGATTGAAAACTCTTATAAGACTGATAGGGAAGCAACTTTTAGACTCTCTTGCTGAGTGTCAGGTGACATTCATTTAACTTGCTGTAAACAAAGAGGATGAATCGTCCTTAAAATCAGAAGCATAGCTCTGTAATTCCATGAATTCCATTAAAAAGTACATGTCCGAAGCTTTTCTAGCCTGGGTCTTGCCTATTTAATTTCTCTAAGTGATTAGATGATCCATCATGCTTGAGAAGGTCCAAGTGTTTAAACTTGACAGCTCATTATTTAAGGGATATATATTACACTCAGTTGTTAAAAATTGAATTTAGGTTCCATCACAGGCATTCTTTTATGACTACTTATAATGACAGCAGATGAGCATCTAAGCACCTGATCACTTTACAGGGGACTGAGATTTGCTTGAAGCCAAAACAGAATTGGTGGTCCAGTCCTCATATTTAACCATTCATGCAGGCTCAGCCCATGAAAAGCAGAGGGGGAAGGAGATGAAGTATTCCTTCCTAATCCCCCAGAAGACCTTATATTCATGCAAGGTGACTGAAAGTTAGTGGACGGAATTGTGGAAACTTTTTTCCCCACACCACCCTGTTTACTGAATATGTGCAAATGCAAACATTTGGGTCTGACTTGCAGGCATTCAAAATCTTAAATGTACCCTGTCGCAAGTATAACATTTTATTACCACTTACAAGTGTGTGTGTGTGTGTGAATATCGGGGCTGTTCTGAACGAGACAGTCTATGTGCCCCCAAAGAATTGCACATGGAGAGCATTATCTGAGCAAAAGGATTGCACATAAAAAACAATTTCAGAAATGAAAGAGAATGGGGATGTTTTGCAGGTGCAGCACACAAAGTTTTGGGCTGTGTGACCAATAGGGTGACAATGAGCCCTAAAACAGCCCTCTATTTGAAGAATGGTCAGAGGACTGTCATCTGTTTGAAGAAGGCTTCCATTTCAAAGAGCTTTCCTGGTCAAGATTAAAGATTAAAACAAATAACAGAAGTGGCCCATCAGCATTTGGTACTCCGACAGCAAACTAAGCAGCCACAAAGGTCACCTGATCACAGTTTTCCACAATATGAAAAAAGCTCAACAAGTTCCGGCACCTCTTTTTCTAGAAAAAAAAAAAGCCCTGGCAACCAATAACCAATAGATAGCTAATAATAGACCTCATGTAGAAAATTAAAAGCACTGCTTCTATTGCACATTGCCCAACCAATGCATGAAAGCTTTTCAACACAAAGACATGAAGAATGAATGAAATTTGACGCACTGTTCTAGCCTTTGATATGCAGAAATTTGAAAGATATTTTTTTGCATATTCTTGAAAGAAAGTTTCCTTTGTTTTTCCATGCTTTGTCCCCCCCCCCCGAAGTTTCAAAGGAAAGGAAAGTCACAGTAACTCAATTATATATTAAAAGAACCAGTATTGTAAATGATTGTCATATAGAGGTGGGAATGCTCTTTTTATTTTTTTGCTTTGTGGAGATGTTGAGCCACAAAGAAAAGCAGACAACAAATTCTCATTGGAAACAGGAAGCCAAAAAACCAAAGTGCAACTCATTAGCTTTCTTGAGGTTCCAGGTATGCTAATATACCTCTCAATCAAATTAAAACTGGTGTTCATTGTGCAATCTCCTGTTAAATATATGTCAACATGCAGACAATCATATTAAAGGTATACTTTTTTTACACCCAGCATTAAGCACCTTTTAAATAACCTTTTTACCAAGTCTGAAAAGAGCACTTACTGATATCCAAGCAGGATCAGAGGTTGCACCTGCAACTGGTGTTGGCTCCTCGATCAGCAGCTAGGCCAGTCAGGCTCAGCCCAGGAAATTTAAATCAACCAATCATAGCAAAGAATGAGGGTGAGGTCATCAGGGTGGACCTGACTGAAGCCTACTCCTGCCTGGCTTCAGTCAAGTTTGTCAGCTGCCAATAAAATGCAGCAGCACTTGGACCCAGCAGCAAAGTCAGCATGGGACTTCTCTCCCTCCCTCAATGATATGGTTTGCTCCATTCAATAGCCTTGCTATTTGCTTACCATATTCAGGGGTCAGGGAGGAATTTACCCACCTATTGGGCCAGCCTGTGGTTTTGTCTACCTCATAGCAACCGTCCTTAACCCAGGCAAGATTGACCCTAATGGAATAACCAGCCAGAACATCAGATGGGTTGATTCAAGATACACACCCAATGGCTAAGCCAAGAGCTTAATACATCTGCAATCAATAATGTGGTGGCCTGTTTGTTCCCCCAAACGTGATTTGTCATGTCTTGATGCCATGGTTTGCCTCAACACTTGTGAGTTCACTATGCCTGGGCCTAGAGCAAATGTTTCTCTATGCATATTCAGGCATCTGCTTAGACCATGGTTAGGGGCCGAGGCCCCATCCTCAACATTTCCAGGTAAATGGGCTGCTCTTCAGCCCGTTGTGCATTTAGTATGATGGTCTGAAGATGGTTCCTAAGTTCTTTTGGAGCCCTGTCTTATCAAGCTTCCAGTTGCAGAGAGGCTTCTCTAAGTGTACTCAATGGAAGTAAATTGGAAACCACTCTTTTGAAGGGAGTGAGTCTTGTACCTCTATCCCTTTCTTGTAACTCTATCCCTGTCCCTTTCCCATTGTAACACTTTGCATATTCAGGTGAATTTCTGAATGCAGCTCATATGTTTGCTCCAAGGTCATTCTGACAGGTGTATTTCCCTTGGTGAAACATAATTCTAAGAGCAGGGTTATTTTTAATGAAACACATAAGCATGGCATCCTTCAAATGAATATTTACCTGATACAATAAGGGTTCACAATTAGACACGATGCTTGCTGATGCTTCCTTCTCTTGTGTTTCGTTAAATAAGTTAAATAACATAGACAGGCTGGCCTTGACAGCAATTGCAAGCTAATGGTGGGTTAGGCCCAGTACCCTTGCCAGGACATATTGTTGCCTGAGGCAAAGGAGAATATGGCACTCTCTCCCTTCCATGCCCAGAAGCAGACTGGACTGCCGTTTTAATCTTATTTCAACACTGGCAACTGGATAGTGTCCTCTAGCACACCAGAGGACAGCAGGCTAGCTTAGAAGGCATAGGACAGGCTATGTGGCACACAAAGCTCTATCCTCCTACACTTCACCACCATTTCCCACATCATGAGCCACCTGATGCCACTGCCTCACTCTGCCTAACAGTAGGGACAATTTTGTATAGACTTTATAATCCTTGCACTGCAGTCTTCAGTATAGTCTGACATTACGCTGCAAGAACAGCTAACTGAAAGCAGTATCATTCCCTTTTACATGCTCTCTCATGCTGAGCCTTTAACAGATCTGTTGAATGGACATTACTTACCATGCCCATTACCCACTACAGACATTTTTTGTGTCATGTCTTTTATAATGTGTCTTCGCGGCTCTCTAACAGACTCTTCTTACTACTCTGAAAGTGCAAACCCGAAGTCCATTTGAACTAATCAGGGATAGATCAGGCAAGTTCAAAATAGTTTTGAAGCTTTATTAAGCTACAATTATATATATATATATATATAAACACATACAGTAGGACCTCGGTTTAAGAACAGTCCTGTTTATGAACTATTCGGTTTACGAACTCCGCAAAACCGGAAGTAGTGTCCCGGTTTGAGAACTTTACCTCGGTCTAAGAAAGGAATCAAAATGGTGGAAGGGCACCGGCGGCGGGGGCAGGGCCGGCGCTTCCATTTAGGCCAACTAGGCAACTGCCTAGGGCGCCAAAATGGAGGGGGCGCTGGCCAGCCTGCCCGCAGCCCCCTGCCGCTGCCCACCGCCGCCCCAACCAGCGGCGGAGCGAGCAGGTTGGGGCGAAAACCGTGGCGGCGGCGCCAAAATGGAGGGGGCGCTGGCCAGCCTGCCCCTCGCCCCCCGCTGCCGCTCGGTGCCACGGACAAGCGGCGAAAATCGCGGCGGCGCGGGGCGCCCGGCGTGCAGGGGGCGGGGCACCGTACGTCATTGCACATGACGTACGGTGCCCCGCCCCCTCGCCTAGGGCGCCAGAAACCCTGGCACCGGTCCTGGGCGGGAGGCCTCATTAGGGAAAGCGCGCCTCGGTTTAAGAATGGCTTTGGTTTAAGAACAGACTTCCAGAATGGATTAAGTTCATAAACCGAGGTACCACTGTACAAAACTGTTGGTTCTAATGTATAATGGTCTCTTAGTTTGCAAGCACAGGTCACCTCCAATTGCCTCAACTACAAATCTGACTGTAGGTTTTTATTCTCCTCCTTCTCTCTTATATTTACTTAGTTCCTCTCTAGCTACCGGTGATTCCTCCATTCCCAGCCTCCTCACTGTGGGAGAATGTGCAGCCAAATTACAAATGCATGATTGCTAGATAGTTACAAACAGGACACTCTATGATGTAATGTCCTCTAAACGTTTGTGGTGGAAAGGGGAACAATAGAAACTTAATCTTTACTTTTTCCTCTCACTACACACTCACTCTTTTTCCTACCTGCAATGGAGTGGGATCTCTGTGAGCTCTCCTCCAGAGAGCACACTCCACTTTGAACTGGATTGTGGACTTTTGTAGCATTAAGGATTTTCATCACTATATGTTGAATCCTGACAAGACTTCTGATGTGAGTAAACCTTATTTGCGAGCACACGCACTGAAAACCTGTCCATGGAGCCTACCCCCCCCCCAAAATGAGACAAGAGACCAAAGTATGGGTTCAAATTGGCCACAACTTTATTTAACTTCAGAATGTGGGAAACTTGGCATAGGCCTTGGCATGTAACCCTCTCAGCCCGTCCGGGACTGAGGATGTGCAGGGCAATGAGGTGCAGTGGGGAGGGAGTGTAAAGCACAAACTTACACAGCGTGCCCTCCCACCTTACCTCAGCCGAGAGTTTGACAAACATGCCGCCGCTCTAGGGCCAGGGACTCCCGCAACCAACCCTTTAACAGGTCCTGCAAACGCCGCTGTGGGGGTGGGTGTGTGTGCATGAAATGCCTCCCCCCCAACTTGAAGCTAGACTAAAGGATACCTTGCCAAGGCCTAAAAACCGCCCAAGTTGTGATGAAATGCTACGGGAAGGCGAAACCTGCCAATACAGGGAAAATTCCTTCCCGGTTCTGAATACAGCAACCATCTTACGTCCAAAGCAGTGCTCGCTGACCTGGAATGCAAAATATTAGGCTGCAAGAAAATATTATTAATTTGGAAGGGATGGGTGGGTGAACCTGGAAGAGGAGGAAACAAAGTGAGGTTTGGCCGAAGGGGTTGGCCTCTTTCCCTTGGCCCTCACCCCACCCCCAGCCAGCCGTCCATTGTCCTCCCAGGCCGGGGGCAGGACAATAGCCACCCTAACGCAGGTGGGAGGCACCAGACCAGGTAAGCCCACTCAGTGTTGCAAACGCTGCCCACCTGTTGGGAAGGGAGGGTGGAAATTTTTGTTTTATTTAAACAGTCTGAGAGTGATTTTTGTTGTTGTTGTTGTTGTTGTTGTTGTTAAAAGTGAAACATAAATGAGAGAAGATAACCCAAGTCTACCAATATGCAACCTTGTCTTAATAGCTTCTAGAGATAAGCTGGGCATGGATGGTGATTTTTAACTCCGCTGAAATAGATACTTGCATTCATGCACAAGTGAGAAATAGGAAGGATAATTACTAAGCAAAATATCCTTTCCTACACATCAGAATCCATCCAACACCTACTACCACCGCATGCACTTACTCTAATTTCACCTCTCTGACCATAGCCTTTTATTCCCCTTTTGTTGTCTATAGCCAGCTTGGGTTGTCTCCTTCTGGCTTCATAGATTTATGTTTTATCCTAGTAGCCTCCTAACAACCCTCAGCATCCATAACAAACTACAGCACCAATAATTCTGTTTAAAGTGGTATCATCATGCTTTAAATGTATGGTGTGAATGTGGCTACTCTTTGACAAGGCTGGGAGAGAATTTTGCCTACAGGATGATTTGCTCCTCCTGCAGGATTTTGTCTTCCTCATAACAAGGGTTCTCATACTGTTCTCCTTGTTAATCACCTGCCCCAACTTTCTTTGGCAGGAACTGGCTTTGACCAGGATTAGTATTTGGGAAAGCAAGGATGGGCTCCCAGCTTCCCACCATTGGGGAGCCCCTTATGGATTTAGGGTGTGCAGCCTCAACAGCCATGGTCCTACCTCAGAGAGCAAATTGAATGGAGATGACCCCAGTTGGCCATTGGGCCTACTCTTATTGGTCTTCACTTGGGCCCAATAACCACATTAGCTTCCCAGCACACCACCCGGGGGTCAAGGGCTACAAATCTCACAGTACATTGGCTGTGCAATGAATTGATCCTTATTCTGTGTCAAGCCCAACCTCCCAGCTGCTGTTGCCAATAACTTTGTGGCCTTGTTGATCCCAAACCATCCTCCATATTTGGCTCTTTCTCTGCACTGCACCCTCAGCCTTCCACTACATCTAGGTCCACAAATATACTTGCAGAATAAAAAAGATGCAGACTGAAAACTGCACCTCTGCCAATTATGAAATGTGTTTTGAACATTGTCACAGTTAAACCTGGAAGCATGTGGAGTGACTTATGGAACAGAGCCAGCCTCCATAAGAACAGAGAAATGAAACGGTAGGGCCCCTTCATGCCCCTTCAAATCAGAATTATTAATATTTTTTTTTTTATCAGATGAGAAACAACATCAGAGGCAAGTCACTCAGTGCAACCTTCTCCATGCCAAGCCATGGTCTCGATTGTGTTTCTTCCTTAACATTATCTTTTATTCGGAATGGAACGCCACAGTGTTTAGTCAAAAATGAAAATCAGTGTGAAGCAACTTTGTAAGGCTTTAAAGCACCACAGGGAAAAATGTGGTGAAAATATCCAAATGCTGCAGAAATATTTATTCGAATGACAAAGTTTATGAGTGGCTTCTGAGCTGTTTGCAAGTGTCTTGAACTGTGGCTTTCTACTAAGTACATTAAGTTTGTTCCATTTGTGAAGAGCAACTATGCTCACTGCATTGAGATAATATTAGCACACTGTCCTTGGAATAAATACTTCTGTAACTTTTGGGGGCTTTCCTCAGCATATCAGTTTGACACCCCCACAGTCTCCTTTGATCACTTCCCTTTGGAGCCTTTTCCAGCTGCCAATAAATTGGCCCCGTTCCATTCTGCTTCTTCATTTTCCAAATATAGCTTGATACAATATAATTTCATTGGCTACTCAAGCTTTACAATTTTGTTTCAGTCTATTTGACAGCCCTTAAGATTAGAAAGGCTATAAAACCACCTCTTCGGGGGTCTAATCCAAAATGCATTTAAGCCAATGAAGATAACTCCAATAACTTAAAAGGACTTTGATTCAGACCCTTGAATGGGGCATTTTTTCCCTTCTTCCATGCTTTATTGTATCGATCGCATGAATGGGATAGGCACACTTTCCATTGTCCCCTGTGCAAATAAATGATAAAAGAATATGGAAGCTCCTTTACTAAGTGCAGGGGATGAGTGTTATGTCCAACTCTATTAGAAAATACTCAGTAGGTACAGGTCTGGTTATATCTTAAGTCTCAAGCACATTGAGAGCCCCCAAACCTGCTCACATCCACTGAGGGTCATCCCATTTGTGACAGTGGACTTCTCCACCCTGACATATACCACCCAAATCTGTTTTGGGTTACCCACCAACCCTTTGGAAAAGACGTTGGGAGACTGGGGCTATGGGAGGAGAGGAAGTTCCATTGCACAAGTGGAAATCCTTGCACAAACAGGATGACTCTGCCCAATTCAACTCCTTGTTTGTCTCCCATTGTGGAGTTATGTTTAGTTTTAGTTTTACTCCCAGTCAGTGCATTTGAACTCAAGCATATAAAGCTTGTTGCACTGAAAACAAGGTCCCATCTAAGCCCTCTCACAAGTTGCAAGGTCTGCTCTGCCTGATAGTTTTGCCTCCCCCCTTTTCTTTCTCACCCTTCTTGTAGCCCTATTATGGAATGTGCAATATTGTGTGAATGTATTTTGCAACATATGCAGGTGCAAAGTGGAAGTGTCTGTTTGCTAGAAAAGATTTTCCCATTTCTGACCAACAGATGGAAAGTGCTGATTAAAATGGAGTTACATTTCAATGTTAATTGGGCTGAGATCACACTGTATAATAAACTTCACGCTTTTGAATAAGCCTTCACATGAAGTGTTTTGGACACTGAATTTTTCATTAGCACATAATTGAATCTGCCGCACAATGCTGTCCAAAGGAACATCACAATGCGCCTTTGTCTTGCTACATCTGAGGACAGAACAGGTAGCTACAGCTGTTTATCATATTTCTCAAAACAGCTTTGATTCCCTTTCTCAGATTTCTTTTCAGCTGTAGTATGGAGAAAGGCTGCAAAGACCGTAAAGTTTGAATTTCATGGCATAACTGTAGCTTTCCAACAGAATAAGTCTTTTTCTTTAACAACACTGACAACAACAGAAACTCATTTGTACTTCCATATTCCATTAAAAGTTGTCAGTGGAAACTTTTTCCTCTGAGTTAAGGATTATGAGAATACTGAACTGTGAAACTGACTGCGGTTAAGGGGAAGCTGGCTATGCTATAGATCTGGCATCCCCAAACTGCGGCCCTCCAGATGTTTTGGCCTACAACTCCCATGATCCCTAGCTAACAGGACCAGTGGTCAGGGATGATGGGAATTGTAGTCCAAAACATCTGGAGGGCCGAAGTTTGGGGATGCCTGCTATAGACCATTGAATTTTCAACTCAACTCAACTCATTTTTATTTCGGCTTTAAGCCCATAGACATAACAACCAAAAACAGAAACAGCACAGTCTGGTTTACAATTGCTAACAGTAAAATAGATTAAAAGGGATACTCAATTGAATAAAATATGATAAAAATTAAATTAAAATTTCAAGCTGTATATAACAATCCATTGCGTTTCTTAAGCGTCAGAACTGATGTCAGAAATTTTGCCATATGTAGGGTTATAATCGAGTCTGAATCTTGCAACAGAAGAGCAAGGTAAGACTCTTCCAAATACCCCGGTAATTTTTGAGTTAATGGAAGTAATAGAGTCTTTCAAGCGGCAGAATACAAGGGGAAGACAAACACTATGTGATGAAGAGATTCAATCAAACGGTTATCACAGGCACATAAGACCGAAACTTGGCCCCTAGAAAATCTATGAAAAAGGACGTTTGAGGGGAATACATTAAACCGTGCTTTAATAAAAGCGAAATGATGACTAGCAATAGAAAGAGTTGATAGATAGGCTGGTACTTGAAGTGGGGGTACAATGCCCAGGGATCTCGGTGAGCATGTCCCCCCGCCCAGCATAACATTGCGTTGCACATTGAATTTTTCAAAACTCAGTGATAGTCACAAAATGATTAGTGGTTGAGGACTGCAATACCTCAAGGACCACCTCTGCCCATATTAACCAACCTGGACCCTGCAATCATCATCTGAGGCCCTTCTTAGTGTGCCCTTCTTCAAAGAGGTCCAGAGAGTGGCAACACGGGAATGCTCTTGTGGCACTTTCATTACATATCTTTAGGTGCCAGGCAAAAACATTTCTCTTCAACTAGGCATTTGACTGATTTACATTCTATAGGTGTAGTTTTTTAAAAAATGTTTATGGAAGGGGGCGTTATTGATTACTTTTTGGTAAATTATTTATTTTGTATTCTTATTTTGTATTTTTCTGTTGTGGACCACCCTGGTATCTTCGGATGAAAGGTGGTATGCAAATATAAACAATAAAAATAAAAATAATATCTTAGCACTCCTATCCAAAACTAGTGTTCCCCATCAGTGGTGTAATGGAGCTCAACATGACAGCCATGCTCCTAGGAGAGTTCATAGGAAGAGTCCAAAATTCAGGAAGCTTTGCTGATCCATTATGCACACTAAAAAAAGGAATGGTACATTGCACAATATGCAATTCACCATATTTTGACCACCAAAGAGTGGCAAGATGATTCTCTAACTTCCTCTGTCTAATCTGTCACAAATAATGGCAAAACTAGAAAGCCTCAGTCACTTGTGAAAGCAAGAAAGATCCATTAATTACTCTGGTGCTCCAGCAGATGATGTTATTGCTTCTGCTTTGAGAAGCATTCTGGAGCTTCACTCCTCCTATGTTGCCCCTCCACTATACTGCTGTGTATCCTATCATTGACACTAGGGTATCTGAATTGGAGGCGTTTTTCAAGGAGTGGTCAAAAAGTCCTATCTATTTTTTGCCACCAACTCCCAGAATAGTGGACAAGTGGGCATCTTCTAGGGCTGGCCAAAGATTTATCAAAAGAATTCTCAGATGACTTTTTTTAAGCCCAAAATCTTGTTTGGGTTTCCTTTGAACAATCAGGAGAAAAGTGTCATTACTGAACTTTTGGTTCTTGTCCTGCAAAACCTGTTCCCTCTTCTCTGTGATGGTGGCCCTTCTGGTATCCTCCCAGGGCCCTGCAGTTCTATACTGCTGTTTTGTTACTTCGTTATTTGTTGCTTTGTGGTTTTGTTTTGTTTTTAAAGTTAATAAAAGCTCAGCTAATTCTATAAGTTCCCCCAATCCTAGAAGCAATGGATGACTGCTGTCTTCATATCCAGCTTGCAGGTTTCCCAGAGATGTCTGTCTGGCCACTGTTGGACAACAGTATATTTCACTAGATGGGTCCTTGACCCAGCAAGACAATTATTGGATTCTTCTGTTCACACAAAATGGTGAGCAGTTTGGTCCAGCTCCCAGTTCTCAGGCAATTTATTCTGAAATCAATAGAAATTTGGAGTTTCTCATCCATATGAAGGAAAAAAGCCCTTTAGGAATTTGGGGAGAAGTTAAAAGCATATCAGAAACAGTAACATTAGTAATGAAATATCTCGTGGGAGGAGATGGAGGCATGTATTGAATTAAAATAGTGCTATAAATTAATACATTGCTACTGTGATGAATGCATTAGTAGTGGATGCAAATAGAAATCTGAAAAACACAATAATATATTCAAAGTCTGAAAGAGAGGGGAGAAATCTTCAAATCTTTTCAAAAGTAGCATTTCACTTTGGAAAACAGCTGGGAATTTAGCAAGGGAATTACCATAGTAATCTTGAATAATTTCATATGTAGTGCTTCCAGCACTCTGTATCAGAAAAGAGAATTGTCATCTAGTGAGCATGTTAGTGGGGAGAACTGCAAAGTTGAATGGTTTTAAGACCTAAACTGAAAATGAGATGAGACCTTTATCAGATAAGACACCTGCAGCTCAACTTGCATATCATTTTGAAGTTATTAGGTTTGTAAAATGAGAAGTTAAGGTTTCCTTATGGAAATATGCCTTCATCGAGAAATGCAACCTTACACAGTCTTTGTACTTATGTCCTTGCTTATACTTTACATATTGTTACAGATCTGGGGCAACAGAGTTTGGGGGTGCAAGGGTACCCATAACTGCTAGAGTTAGTGAATGTTAGGAATGAATAAATGGTAGAATTTAGATATTTGAAGTTACGAAAGGAGGTCGCCAGGCAAGTGAAAAATACAATTTGAACCAGCTCTCCTGTTCAGGAGATAGCAGATAGTGATGCCATTAGGAACACAAAGAGAACTAAGTGCTGGGCCATTCATGAACAATTGCCCAGGCAGATGCTGTCCTTTCCCCCAACTGTGTTATAAGTTAGCAAACAACAATAGCATAGTTGAGAGGGGAAGGGTGCCAGGGTAACGGGGTGGCACACAGGAAACACATGTCCTTTTGAAATTTAGATGTTAAGGAAGAAGCAGGAGAACTTGATGAGCTGCTGTGAAGGCCAGAACTGTATTGTCCAGGGGTCGGCAACCTAAGGCCCATGGGCCACAGGCAGCCCAGGGGGTCATTTAACCAGCCCATGAGCTGCCCCCGAACCGAGCCACCCGCTCGGTGAGTCCCCTGGTGTCTGCACAGACACAGATGTCGGAAATCGCTGGGGGGCGATCCGGCCCATGGAGGGATCTCCACTGGAGTGAACCAGCACAGGCGAGGTAAACAGGCGAGGTAAACCTGAAAGCAGATTGGGAGAGAGGCATGGAGATGTCTGGGAATCCAGTGCTGGGCTGCTGTGAAGGACGGCCTCCTCTTGACATGTGAACGCTCTGAAATCTCTCCCCATGTGGAAATAGATCATATTTCCAAGACACTGCAGATTCAGCTGCACATCATTTCCCCCAAAGGAACACTGACTCACAGCTGAGTGTCAGGACCCCTTGGAATCTCATGCACCACTAGGAAGAGATTGGGGTAGCCAGAAATAATATTTTTGCATTCTTTGTATTCTACTAAAAAGTTGCAGGAGGTCTGTATGAGAGTATCGGCTTGTTTTCTTTCCTATGTGTGAAGGAGGTTCAAGGTAGTAGTATTCTTAGATGATGATGATGATGATAATCTGGTGATTTTTGCTTGAGAGTAGATGGAACCAGACAATATTTGCCCTTTTTGCCATAGAAAGATTCCATGGTAGTTGTGGTGGTGGTTCACAAAAGCAATAGAACTGTATGATATGAAAATGTAAGGCCAACATTCTATATTCACAAGGAAAACTCACAGAGAACAATGAGAGCATTGCCAAATATCCACCCATTTCAAAGTCTTGCACGCACAAATGTGCTTTCATTGTGTGTGTGTGTGTGTGTGTGTGTGTGTGTGTGTGAAATATTACCTTTGCCAACTTTTGTACTGTATGCCTGTTTCTAGCCTGAGGTTTTGTTGCTCTGTCACCCCTGTTTAGGGCCTTTTTGTCATTTATGGCATGATACAAGCCAATCAGGGACCACTTTAACATTATAATATTATAGCACTAAGAAGACAGTCAGATTTGGTTATGTCATGGCATCACTGAGGGCAGAGAGGAATGAAGGAGATGCTTCCCGGAGTATGTATATCTTCACTGCCCTTTCAGTGTGTCTGGAAGCCTTGTGTGCCTTAGCTTACCTAGTTCATAGAATCATAGAATCATAGAGTTGGAAGAGACCACAAGGGCCATCCAGTCCAACCCCAGTTCATCTGTTGGGACAAGTAGCTGTCAGTCCAGGAGTCTCTCTAAGTTTGTGCTGCAATTGCTATAAGTTGAGAGGTGGAAGGGGGAGGGGCCTGTGGACCCCAAAGAAAGAGGTGGGGCCTGTTCTGTGGTATTTTTTTCTAAAATGAGAGAGAACTAACAGTGAATCATCACTACAAGAACTTCACACAACCAGGACTGACAAGCCAAGAAAAATGGGGTCCTGTTTATACTGAAAATAAAATACTTGCCCCAAATGAAGGAAATGGTGAAGCTGGCATAAGAAGCCCTTTCTATAATTTTGAAGGAAAATTGATTTATTGTAAACTGAGCCTTACATTGCAAGCCTTTACATGCTTACTCAGAAGTAAGTCCCACTGTATTCAATGGAGCTTACTCCTAGGTCACTGTGCAATCCTAAGCATTTTTGCTCAGAACTAAGTCCCACTGAATTTTGTAGGATTTACTGGTATGTTCTGAATCATTCTGACTATTATTATTATTATTATTATTATTATTATTATTCCCCACCTTTTTCCCTGACAGGGACTCAAGGCAGCTTACAACTAAAATTTCATTTAATTTCATTTATCTATGGAGGGTGTGGTACATTGATCGCTTTCCTCACACATTTTTTTCTTACAACCATCCCATGAGGTAGATTAGGATGAGAGGTTGTAATTGGCTCAAGGGGACAGATATATATGTGCATATGACGTCTATGTGTGTGGTGAGATCAAATGCAGGAGAGGCTTCCTGATGTAGAATAGGATGTTCTATTTTCATCTGAGAAATGTTGGAGGGCATGCAAGTCCTATTAACTGCAGTTGGAATGGGCCTCTTTAAGCCACCAGCCGAGTTGTGCTTAATAGGCAATCTTGGCGAAAACCAGAAAAGCCCAGTGTTAGAGACATACCAGATTTGGCAGCACAAGTTTGAAAAAGCAGCAGGAAAGCGTGTTCTCCTTCATGGAGAGCACGTGTTGCGGTGGGGGCCAACAAGTCACTCCTCTGGTGCTGGGCGGGAATGTTTAGATGGCCACTGCTGTGATTGGACCCAGGGTGTTGTTGGGGAGAATTGTATGTTGCAAATTGATGATGGACAGATAATGGTTGGTGTGCAACGTGATCTCCCTCTTGGCTGAGTGCTTCGAAGCACCCGCCCTCCCTCCCTATATTTTAGCCCTCTGCGTTGACCTTGCTATGCCTGTCATGGGGTCGTCTGCTGTTGGGGCAGGGGCCTGGTAGGAATTTTTCCATGTGGCTGATTGGCTGGTGCCACCTGGTTTTTGCCTACTGCGTAGCAAATAGTCACAACTTTTAAGGTTGGAGGTTAGGCATTGGTTATTATGTTGGTTGGAGGAGGGGTATGGTTGACTGTGTATGCCCCTCCTATTGATACTGGTGTACGGGGAATTCCGTTAAAGGAATCCAGGGATTCTATATGCTTTTGTCCGAACCCCCAGTCGGGGCCAGGGCTGTGCAAGAGCCCTGGGAGCCTGTGGAGAGAGAGGAGGGTCATATCATCCGGCTCCCTTTATATCTCCAGAGTGTTTTCCCCTTACTGACGGTCGTCAGTTCTGTCCTCTGTGGGACAGGTAGTCTTAACCAATGCCTAAGCAACCACTCACATTATTTGTATTTTAATAAAGTTGTGGCCAAAATCATGCCAAAAACCAAAACAAAATTCTGTCTGATGTGTGAGTTATTTGAGGGGTGGTTTTGGGGGACCTCGACATGCAATAGCTAGGCAGTTTTCTGGATCACCCAAAGGCCTTGCACTGGTGTTTCACTGACTTGGATTGCCCTGGTGTTTACTGTAAAAAGAGAACTATTGACTTGTTTGGAGAAACTAACACTGGCACAGAGTAAGCAAGGAGTAAAGCACACTCTGTGTTCACTTGCCTTTAAAATAAAATAAAATGTGTGTGTGTGTGACTGAATTTCTGCAATTGGAAAATCTGCTTTTAAAAATCCCTGGACTGGAATTCAGGGGGGAAATGAAAAAGACTTTTATTATGCAGGTGTCTGCTCTGTGTGCATCTCTGGATCGTGGCATTTGACTTCCATACATTTTTTCCCTTGACTTCAAGAATCAGTAAAGGAATGAATTATGCCACTTTGGAAACTGCTAACGTACGAATTCATCAGATGTCTACTGTGCTACGAAAGAGTGGAAAATTGAAACAATTTAGCATTTTATCGCAAGTGATAATGATACCATATATAGAACAACAGAACAGTCCACTTTTCTGGAAGAAATAATACAGAGCACATTTTTGTTGTTGCATAGATCTACTCAGCTGTATTAAATCTAAAGGGGTAGGAAATTACCATTGCTTGTGGACCAAGGGTCAATGTTGAATTTGTAAAATTGAAATTAATTCTGGCTGCAGTGGCAGACAGTGGAGTCATTGATATGTATGAAAATTAATTTAAAACTCCCTGGCTGGGATAAAAAGGCTGCATAGGGAATTTCTACATCAGCAATGAGGCTTCAAAGGGTGCCTTTCAATAGCTGCACCCTTGTATTACCTAAAAGCCATTTCTCTGGCATGGGAAATTACAAGGTCAGTGAGCCCCCACACCCCCAAAAGCATGAGGATTATATATATATATTTGTCTTGCACGTAGAAGCACTTGAATTTGATTATGTGACTTTTGGGGTTTCGACCACATACATTTGTATCCTCTGCTTTTTAAGACTGCCATCGTACAGACTTACCTGGGAGGAAGCTTATTGGAATGACTGGAACTTACCGGTACTTCTGAGTAGATGTGTACGAGATTGTGTTGTGGATATACTATTTGCGATGCTTACACTCAAGTAAATCTCAGTTGCCTGAGGCCCTCTATACTAGCCTTTCCTTGCTTCATAGAATCATGGAGTTGTAAGTTTGGAAGGGACCCTGATGCTCATCTAGTCAAACTCTTCTCAAATATTTACTCAGAATCTCCTTTCTTGTAACTTGAAGACAATGGTTCAGGCCCTACCTTCTGGAGCAGGGGGAAACAAGCCTGCTCCATCCTCCATTTGACAGCTCTTTAGATATTTGAAGGTGACTAGGTGGTGCTGTGGGTTAAACCACAGAGCCTAGGGCTTGCTGATTGGAAGGTCGGCGGTTCGAATCCCTGCGACGGGGTGAGCTCCCATTGCTTGGTCCCTGCTCCTGTCAACCTAGCAGTTCGAAAGCACGTCAAAGTGCAAGCAGATAAATAGGTACCACTCTGGCGGGAAGGTAAACAGCGTTTCTGTGCGCTGCTCTGGTTCGCCAGAAGCGGCTTTGTCATGCTGGCCACATGACCCGGAAGCTGTACACCGGCTCCCTCGGCCAATAATGCGAGATGAGCGCGCAACCCCAGAGTCGGACATGACTGGACCTAATGGTCAGGGGTCCCTTTACCTTTACCTTATCATATCTCAGTAGCCTCTTACGAGGCTAAACATAACCAATTCCCTCAACTGTTCCTCATAAGGCTTGGTTTCCAGGACCTCAGGTTCCTTATCACATATATATATATATATATATATATATATATATATATATATATATATCTAATTACTGGAGGGTTGCCAGGTTGCAATTTATTTATTTTTTAATGCATTTGGCTCTCAATACTGAGCATTTTTTAATATAAATAACTATAAGGAAGTACAGCTGTCTTTCTCGAAAACTTCCTCCTGCTTTGTAAATGATGGCCCCAAAGATGATGCAACATTAAACACTCACACACACCACCCCGAACACACAAGTCACTTCACATTCATCATTTTGTTCCGGCACATTTAGCCGCTATGCCACTCAGAGGCGTCATATTGCAGTGTGCAGTAACATGACATGATGCAATGTAACCCAATGTGACATGATGCAATGCCATGGGACAACTTTAATTGAGTCCTGTTTTTACATCAGGAAGCTTTTGTCAAAGTGGATAGGCCTTCATGCAAGAAATGGCTGACCTGCAGTAGATGCCCATTGCCATGATCTTTCACATTTAGCTAGAAAAGAATAAGAAAGCCGTAGGAGAAACCGAGGACACACAAACATCCCGAGGGTTTATGTGATCCCAGTTTCCTGCATTTCATCCGCTTTCCTCTTCTGCTTCTGCAATATTTATTAGGAAGGACACCGGGCTCCTATTCTGTGGTTCAGTGAGCAGTACAGACAGATCCCAGACAATCTTTTGCAAGCAAAGGGAATGCAAAGTCAAATAGTATTGCTTGCTCTTGGATTCTGCTTTTTTGTGAATTGGGCTGAATTTGGAAACCATTTCAGCTGAGATTTTTGGTAGAAATATACCAGTATATGGATCTATCCATTTTCATTATGGGTCTGACTGATAATTTTGGTCTCTCTGTCTCATTTTCTATGACTAACTATAGCATAGTATTTGATCTTCCTGTGATATATTTTGTCTAATTTAGAGAGAAGCAGCAATATGTCTGGTTCAATAGGCCACAGGCCATACCCAAAAACACGCCATTTTCTCCCCCTTTAGAGAGAGAGAAAACCCTCCTCTCCCTTCCTTCAAAAATGTCTGGGTGCCAAATGAGTTATCACTTCACAGTAGCATACATAGAGGAAAAGCCATTGGGAGGTGAGCCAGCTATAGCTCTCATAAAAATATTCTCCTAAATAAATTAGTTCTCAACATGGAGTTTTCTGGAATTCTCATTCTCATGCCATGTGTTGGATGGGTGGTATTTCCCAATGTTTTTGGCAACCGATCAAATAGAAGTTAGTATGCAGTGCCATAATAATGACTTTTTAAAACACATACATTCTTTCCCTTACAAATGTTAGGGAGAATGTCTTTTGCGTGTTCAGACCCAGAGACCTGCTCCCTCACATTTGACTCAAATTTTAGTTTTGGTTTTTGGCAGAATTTAGGTCACAACTTTATTGATTACAGAAAAGTGAGTGGTTGCATAGGCTCTGCTTCGACTAGCTCCCTACATCCTTGCAGGTAGCGCTGACCCAGAGCTCTATCATAGTCAGCCAAGGGTGAACACCTGAGGTAGGTGAAAAGCCTGGGAACAGACTCTGTTCACTCCCCAGATGCTCCCCTGGACTCAGGCATGGGCACAACCCCCTCTCGGTGGTTGACCAAACCAAGTTGAGTCCCTGGATTCCTTTAACAGAATACCCTTCACATAGGGATGGTGAGACTGTTCTCCCATCCCTATCACATGAACCAGAGCCTATCCGCAACCTTACAAGTTGTGACGAATTGCTACGCGGCAGCCGAAACCCAAATGGCCACAGTCAATCAGCCAAGTGGGGAAAATTCCTGCCATGCCCCTGTCCCAACGACAGACGACACACGACAGCATAGCAAGGTCCATCGCAATGCCCTAAAAATAGGGAGAGGTGGGCGGGAGTTCCGATCCACGAGCTGAAAGAGGAAGCTCTGGGACATGTGTTTATAGGTTTATATAGGTCGCTCGATCCATTGAGACAGCACCCCATTGGCCAGATTACATCCAGCAACAAGGGACCTACCAATTGGGTGTTGGGGCTATCCAATAAACCCACCCACAACCAGGAGGTCAGTCTCCCTTTTAGGGAGGACACGATTTGCATGCAGTGCGGATCTTATTTCTACAAAAGCACCATCAACCAAGTAGTATCCCGTCCCCCTTATTGCATCTTTTATCCAGATAGCACTTAAATTTTTGTCCACAACAAATGCCTTTGCAAACCTCATGACAGGAGAGTGATAACTGCCGATTTTCCTGTAAAACTGGAAGGCAATTTGGGGAAGGACCAAAGCTCAGTGGCAGAGGCCATGCTTCGAATGCCAAAGCTTTTGTTCAGCAGATGAACAGAAAGACCTCCTTCTACTCTGGAGAAATAGTGCAAGTCAGAATATACCGAACCCTCTGGCTGATGGACAAATAGTCCCACCTAGAATAAAGTAGCTAAAAGCAGTACTTCTATATTTTGCTTTTCTCTCTCCTGGCAATATCCTAAGCCCCAGTTCCAATTTGACTAAAGTATCTGTCCCCAACTCAGATGCTCTTTCACATAGTCTGCTACCCGTATGACCTCTCTCTGTAAAGCAGTTGGTCATCACCAGGGGCGTAGCAAGGGGACGGGGGGGGGCAGTCCGCCCCGGGTGCCACCCTGGGGAGGGTGACAAATTGGGTGCTTTAAAAAAAAAATTATTTTTTTTAAAGGCTATTTTCGGCAATGCCGGGGTGGAGCCGCAGGGGCAGCCAGCGAGGAGCGGTGTCACCCCCCCCCCGCTGGCCGCCCCTGCGGCTTCACCCCGGCAATGCCGAAAATAGCCCCCCCTTCCAGCGGCTTTTCCCACCGCTGGCTGGCTTGCGGAGCCGGGGCATGGAGAGGGGCGGGGTGGGCCAGCGAGGAGGGGTGACACCCCTCCTCGCTGGCCCGCCCCTCTCCCTGCCCCGACTTGCGCTCCGCCAAAGGGGTGCAGGCAGCGGGGAGGAGGCGGCGGAGGGGTGCGTGTCACCCCATCGCTGCTCGCCTCGGCTCTCCCCTCGCCCCTGCAGGCGGCGGGAGAGGCAAGCAGCGATGGGGTGACACGCACCCCTCCGCCGCCTCCTCCCCGCTGCCGGATCGGGGAGCGAGGAGGCGGCGGCGCCGGGGTGTCACCCCATCGGTGCTCACCTCGGCTCTCCCCTCGCCCCTGCAGGCGGCGGGAGAGGCAAGCAGCGATGGGGTGACACGCACCCCTCCGCCGCCTCCTCGCTGCCCGCTCTGGCAGCGGGGAGAAATATGCTTTAAAAAAGATCAAAGCCAGGGCAAGCTTGCCTTGGCTTTTTCTCTTTTTTAAAGCGCTCCCCCCCCCCGCTGCAGGGGCGGAGCCGCAGTGACGTCGTGTCGTGACGTCACGACGCGATGTCACGACGCCCCGCCCCCAGGGGGTGCCTCCTCCGCTCCCCGCCCCGGGTAGCGAAGAGGCTTCCTACGCCCCTGGTCATCACCATCAGGCCTGAGAACACTGATATGAAGAAATGCTTCACACCCAACATCCCACTGATCAAAATCGGGATGCTCATTTTTTTGTCTTGCCCTCTCAATTGTCTTTTGGTTTGGTGCTCTGGTGCAAGCCAGCTGACTTGTGCCAGACTGCGAGACTGAAAAAAAGAGAACATCTTTTGGTCTGGCGCTCTGGCATGAAACCAAACAATGGGATATTCTAGGATCCAGTCAGAATCCAGAGTGGTTTCTGTAATTCCGGGATATGCCACTCAAATTGGGGCTGTTGAATGGTATGAGGAATGTAAAAGCGGGTATCTGGCCTTATCCACACAGTTGATCAGTGAATCATTCCCAACTAGAAACAGGTTTTCAGTTTTTGCAGCATCCTTTTAAATGCACAAACAAAATCTAGAAGAGCAGCCAGAATGCAGATTTCCTCACCTCAATGTAAACATCTATTTGGTGGTGATTTCACAGGCATTAAATCAAGCACAGAAGTGGAGGACTCTTAATAGAATTATAAAGTATTTAAACTACACTGCAGTTGTTTTTGAACTAGTCAGGTGGTGTCTAGAAAACACTGGTGTAACATAATCTCTTTCCTAGTTTGTCAGCTTGTTAGTTTGACTAATAGGATCATTAGTGTGAAGAGCAATTTATTGGTTTAGATTTGCCAAATGTAATGTCTTTTGTTAACAGAAATATGGGAGTGTGTATTAAAATGAGAGCCATGGCGAGGTGACATGATATAATTAGACACCATAATTCCAGCAAGAGCTTTATGAAAACTCCTTCTGAATGGGGAATTTTGTTTGTTTCCTTTTCAAGATGAAAAGGCAAAGTCACATGGGTCCCAGTCTGGGAACATGTCAGATTATGACCAAAGTTCCACTCTGAAATCTCAAGAAAAATAAGGCACAAGGAAAAAAGCTTTGCTTTATGCAAAGTGACACTGAGGGCATGGTTACTCAAATGGTGAAGCTCCTGTCAGCATCAGTTGCCACCTGATCTAATTACTTCTGACACAAAGTGGAGAGCTACCTACAAAAAAGCCCAGCATCCATAATAGGCTGATCAAATTTCATTAACAAAGCATGAATGCTAACAAGATTATAAAGTACAGTTCAGTGGAATGCTTAGCCGATACACGGAAGTATGATTTTCATTTAATAGGTGAAAGGGCAGGTAAGTAAAAGTTGCAGAAGACAACAGCCGTCACATTGAGTCGCAGAAAGGTTAATCACAATAAATGCGAGAACACAAAAATCTTGGATGCTTCTTGTTCAAATATTGCAGTAACAGAGAACAACCATCACACTCTCCCTCTCTCTTTATATACGATATATGGACATGTCTGGTTTTAATTTTTTGTGTCAATTGAAGGGGTGGGAAGAGAAGTGCCTAAGGTGGATGTGTTTCTTTGAGCATCACCAGTTTTCCTTCTGTGAAACGGGATATTTTGTTGTGCTTTGTGGGAGCAATTGTGTGGTTTGGCATTTAAAGGCTCCAGCCTGACCTCTTTCTTGTACCCATTCCTTGGGAAATCATTGGTCCATCATGACAGCATGTATACACCTTGGCAGCCATTTTGTGACTAGGCTGGCCTTCTATAGTAGTCATTTTATTATGCTTCCCATGATAGTTTCCTCAGATTTCCAAATGCGCTTCCAGGCCGGAAAATCTTGGCGACCCTTTGTATAGACCAAGAGGTGGAGCAAAAATATGTGGGAAATGTTCCTACAGTGCTGGCCTCAGGTATGTTTGCTTCATGAATCTTTCACTCTTTGGAGCGGTAAAGCACACTATATTATATTCCCTTTGATTCAGATTAAATAAATAAATAAATAAAGGTCCCTCATAAATCCTTAAATTTACAGCCCAGAGAAAGTGCTTCTGTTGATCATATAATGTGGCTTTTACTGGCCATGTGATATGATCTAAAACAGGGGTAGGCAACCTAAGGCCCGGGGGCCAGATGCAGCCCAATCGCCTTCTCAATCCGGTCCGCAGACGGTCTGGGAATCAGTGTGTTTTTACATGAGTAGAATGTTTCCTTTTATTTAAAATGCATCTCTGGGTTATTTGTGGGGCCTGCCTGGTGTTTTTACATGAGTAAAATGTGTGCTTTTATTTAAAATGCATCTCTGGGTTATTTGTGGGGCATAGGAATTCATTCATTATTTTTTTTCAAAATATAGTCCGGCCCACCACATGGTCTGAGGGATGGTGGACCGGCCCACGGCTGAAAAAGGTTGCTGACCCCTGATCTAAAATATACTCCTAGTTCTTGGCAAACCTCTAACAGAAGCCTGGCACAATATACCTTCTCCATATGATATGGTTGAAAGGTATTCAAGTAAATACTTTCATCTACTTTGCTCGTCTTTTATGTGAGTGCTGCCCATGGAAGTATCCTCGCTTGCATTAACTTTGCTGCTTGAGTGGCTATCAAGACTGCATGTCATGTAATTCAATGGATGCTCGCCTTGTTGTATCTTGTATGTGATTTGGGATAAGTTGACATCATGTAGCGGTTCAGCTGTCACAAGGTGCAGATGAGTTCCATCCATGCCTGGCTTCTCTGAGAACATCGTCAATGTGCTGTTATTAATGGAAGTCTGTGTTGTTGCCATGGGTGCTGGAGAAGTTCCTGCTGGTACTGCTAAACCGACGGTAGTTTAAAGGGGCATCATTTTTGTTCTCAGTTTTAGAACTCAGCTATATTACACTGATGCTAGCGCAGCAGGATCATGAGCGCATTTGGCTGGTGACCAGAGGAAACAAGACCTTGATACTCTGAGGCAGGGTGTCAGGCGTTGTTGTTTTTTAGATGATAGGAATGCAAATGTGAATAAAACATTCCGAATTAATCACTCAACCCTGGCCAGTTCATCACCACTGTCTCATTTGGTGCAACAGTTGGGCCTACAGTTAGTTGATAGCATAAAATTAATTGGTGCAAATAGATTGTACCAAGAGGCATAATTACGATTTAAAATGTAATGCTAATTATTCTTTAGCACAAAAGCAGATTCTTCATAATATTTTACTTGGCGACGCAAGGTCAGCAAGTTGCAACCAAAACATAAAATACTTTAGAATCTTGTTCTCAATCCATCTTGCTTGTGGCAAACTTTTATTTGGGGGGGGGGGGGGCTTCACTAATTTAGATGTGTGTTTTTTTCCCTAAGTGTGATTATAAGTGCTAATCTCCCTGATGAATACCGTGATAATTTGTTGCTGAGAACTATCAGCCACAAGTGATAATTTAAATTTATTGAGTTTTGTGACATTGCAGCCTCCAGCATTTGACAATTAAGATTTTTTTTTTAAAATAAAGGGAGAAGATGTATGACTGTACTACAGTGTGAATTTTAAATGGCAGAGTAGGAATATGGATCCAGAACACACACACACACACACACACACACACACACTCCTTTTTCCTTATCATTGGTATTGCAGTTCTTTCCCCTGTCAAGAGGGGGAAATGTTGGTGCAGAGGGTCTTTAAAAAATACCCTGAAATGAAAAA
Source organism: Darevskia mixta (assembly GCA_034641385.1). NCBI lineage: Eukaryota > Metazoa > Chordata > Lepidosauria > Squamata > Lacertidae > Darevskia > Darevskia mixta. Next base: position 7,935,837 of record JAWWNH010000105.1, read on the forward strand.
GGGCAGAAGCTTCTACATACATGTGCAGTAAAGTTAATGCAGTCTTTCCCAAACTTGGGTTTCCAGTTGTTTTTGCACTACAACTCCCATCATTCCTAACTAGCAAGACCAGTGGTCAGGGATGATGGGAATTATGGGCTGAAAACAGCTAGAGACCCATGAGCTAATGCAATAAACCCCACATCTGAATATAGTCTGAGTCAGATCATTGGTCCATCTAACTCAGCATTGTCCATACTCTGTGGAAGCAGCTCTCCAGGGGTTCAAACAGGAGATGTCCCCTGACCTACCTGGAGATGCAGGGGAATGAACCTTTTGCGTGCAAAGGGAACTTTATCTAGCACTGAACCTGGGACTTTATCTTGGAAGTTGAACGGAATCCATTCCAGAAGTCCGTTCAACTTCCAAAATGTTCGGAAACTAAAGCATGGCTTCTGATTGGCTGAGGGGGCTGGATAAAGGTGGATGCATGACTCAGTCCTGGGGCTTCAAATCTTAGGGAATAAGACATGTTCCTCATGTCTTGCCTCCCAGGAAACAAATGCAATATGCATATTTTAATTGCATCAATATATATTTAGGCATTATTTCTTTCCCATTGTAATATGGACTGAGGGAGGGGGGAAGATCATGGAAATGATTGAGGCTAGCAACTACTAGTGACTGTGATTTATATCTAAGACCCCGTTAATAAAGAACAAAATTAATTACTAAAATGTTAGATTTTGGTGTCAGAAACAGCACTATGAGAGTGGAAAAGCAACATGATCCTATAAAAATGTGTACTTGATTCAACTTGCTATGAGTCATAGCATCATTATAAATTATTTTCAAATATTGTGACAACTGTCAGCTTGCTTGAAATATAAAAAATAGATTAGTTTTAAAGAAATAAATAAGAGAAATGCATATTTAATTTCTAGTTATAGTCATCATGCTCAAAAATATCTGTGACAGAATACCAGATTCTAAAAGTTCTTGCTCCTGGCTTCCAGTTTTTATCATATTCTGCAAGTTGTTATATATCCCACTGGCCCGCCAAATATTCCTGAACTACAACTCCCATCAGCCCCAGGATTCACAGACAATGACCAGAAATGTTGGGAGTTGTAGTTCAGCAACACCTGGAAGTCCAAAGGTTCCTCACACATGGGATAAAATGTCCTCTTCAGAGGAAAAAATAAAGTATTGCTATTACCCTTCCCCCTTTCTCCAACTGGTGGGCCAAAGTCAGTGTTGGAGATTCATTCTCCGTGTCTGCAGTCATTGGATTGTTGTCTATCACATGACGGTGTGTGTTTACATTCCACAGAGTGGGAAGTGACGGAGACAGGATGTTTGTGTTACTGTGTTCCGTGAAGTGGGACTATTGTCCTTTGTTCTTTCTCTTTGCTGTCTGATGCTAGAGAGAGAGGGAGCCATGTTGCAGTGCTCTGTGTGTGTTTATATGTAAATAAAGTAGATTAGCAAAAATGCTGAGTTGCTGAGGTATGTTTACACATGCTGCGAAGACTCTGTGGATCCCTAAGTGTGCTGATGCTTCTTGGTATCAGTCACTGTGATGTTCGGGTAGAGGAAAGCTTTTGAAGCTCCCGAATGACTGACCAGGAGGGAGAGAACATGCCAATCGGGCATGTGTCTCTGCGTACACAAGAGTAGGACGTTCCTGCGAACAGTCAGTACCACAGAAGAGGCAGTGCTGCAGACCATACAGAAATGAAGAACTTTACTCCTGAATTTCATATGGGAGTAAGTTCTACTGTTTGGAAAAACAAATACAAAGCAATAGATATTGAAGGACTAAAGGGAAAATTTATCAGGCTTAGCTCCTTATATGAACCACCACCATCAAAATTGTATGGATTTTTTTTTTTTAAAGAGAGTCTTGCTTTCTTTTGATCTCCCTATTATCTTGCCTTTTGTTCAAATACCTCAGTCGTCCTCTTGTGGAATATATAAAGAAACCATAAAAATGTATAACCACCCATAAAATTTGCATGACTTGCTTCTAAATGTCACCTCCTTGTGTAAATAGAGCATACATTGCTGGAATTTAATACATGCTGTCAAAATGGGAGAGCTGCACCTTAACCATACAAATGGAATCCCTTTCAAATCTTTAAACCCACCAGTAATGGGCCATTGGAAAAAAGGGAGAGAAGCCTATCAGGGTTTTTTTAAGAGGTCTGATCTGAGTTCTCCCCACTGTGAAATTGGAGAGAGCCTATATATATATATATATATATATATATATATATATATATATATATATATCCCCCCATGTCCAAAAGGGATCTTGGAAAAATATGTCCATCCTCAGCCAGCTACAGTCACTGCTTGCAGCTATACTGCTCCCTTTCCTTAAAGGTAAAGGGACCTCTGACCATTAGGTCCAGTCACGGACGACTCTGGGGTTGCGGCACTCATTCGGCTTACTGGCCGAGGGAGCCAGCGTACAGCTTCCAGGTCATGTGGCCAGCATGACTAAGCCGCTTCTGGCGAACCAGAGCAGCGCACAGAAACGCCGTTTACCTTACCGCTGGAGCGGTACCTATTTATCTACTTGCACTTTGATGTGCTTTTGAACTGCTCTAGGTTGGCAGGAGCAGGGACTGAGCAACGGGAGCTCACCCTGTCACGGGGATTTGAACCGCCGACCTTCTGATCGGCAAGCCCTAGGCTCTGTGGTTTAGAGCACAGCGCCACCCGCGTCTCATTCTCCCTTTCCTTACCTCCCTTGTAATGACTGTAGCAGGTATATCAAGCAGGTACTTCAAAGGACGAGCCTTTCCCTCTTTTCCTTGCAGATGCACTGATTACTAGTGAATAGAGAGCAAAGCCTGGGGGCTGGTGGGAGATGCTGTTATCCCCTGGGCATCTACTAATCAGGGGAAAGGTGGAAAGAAAACATTCCTTATTTAAATTTCCCATTGACTCCAGATGCTGGACCCATTTGGAAGCAAAGGGGCAGTGGGTTTGCAGGAAGGGGCACCTGGGATTAGGCAGTGAAAGCAGAAAATGGAATTCTCCTGCAACTAGAATTTTGTCCAAGCCGGAGAAACATGTTTGGGTTTGTGATGCCCACTTCTCTTTTGATTTGCTATAGAAATTGGAGTTCTTGGTGATGTACAGCAGTCAAAATTGTAGAATGCAAAAACTCTAGCCAGGCAGTAGATCAGTTTTTGAATCTTCAAACAGTTTTAATATTATAGTATGGCAACAAATTCCAGTTGAAATAAATTCCTGTTCCAGGACAAGGCCTTGTTTCGCTAATTCTTCGTCAGCTAAATTTTCATGGTCAAAAGTGTAGCAATGAGCTTTCGTGTGCATGCACACTTCTTCAGATACCTGGTATGTGCATGCACATGAAAGCTCATACCAAGAACAAACTTAGTTGGTCTCTAAGGTGCTACTGGAAGATTTTTTTTTATTTTGTTTCATAATTTAGATACCCCTTTGCCTCGTAGAGCTTTTATGTTAGCCCTTTTAAGTGCATTCCCATCATATGTATTGTCTGGGAGGTTTCAGAAAATACCCTTCCAGAACATACATTGCTCCTTTGGTATGAATACAGTCGTACCTTGGAAGTCAAACACTTTGCGACTCGAACATTTTGGCTCCTGAACACCGCAACCCCGGAAGTGAGTGTTTCAGTTTGCAAACGTTCTTTGGAACCCGAACATCCGACGTGGGTTCCGCGGCTTGGATTCCGAACGTTTTGGAAGTCAAACGGACTTCCCGAATGGATTCCGTTTGACTTCCAAGGTATGACAGTACACCAGATGCAATATACCATATTATTTTGGACTGCCCCCTCTTTGACACTCTTCCCAGAGACTTACTGGTATCTCCTTTACAGCTCAAAGTATCTACTTGCAAAGAATCTACTTGTAATCCAATACCTGCTGAGGGATGATAAATTCCATAAAGTCCCAAGGGCTTTTTATAGACCAAGGCCCAACATCTCTTCCCAAAACAGCTTAGAGGTCAGAGTGTAACTGGAGTCCATGGTTCCATTGCTTATTTTAGTGATGGGGAACCAGTGGCTTTCTAGATGTTATTGGATCATCATCTCTGGCTGTTGGCCATGCTGGCTGGGGCTGATGCGGGTTGATGACTAGCAACATCTGGAGAGCTACGGGTTTACAGTACGCGGAATAAATGTGTGTGTGTGTGTGTGTGTGTGTGTGTGTGTGTGATACAGCTTTTTAGTTTTTTATGAAATGGCCAAACAATCCAAACCCCCTTATGCTTCAGATGCGTAGACAACAATAGGGCTGAAACATCTGCACAAAATTATGTAAGGTATATTGGATCCCCTTGCAGAAAACAAAGGATATGCAGGACATGTCTCAGAGACTGTGGACAGATTAGCTTTGACTTTTGGAGCCCAGAATTATCATAACAATCTTTAAGAATCTGATCTTAAGCTTTGCTGTCAAGAGGAATAATGATACTGTGACATTACAGAAAGTGAGGGCAGCAGGAGGACTGAACTACCAGGCAGTCATCAAAACCAATGAATAATAGAAAACAGTCAAGGGGACATCACCGAGCTCCTTCTGATATAATCATACACTTTCCGAGCATATGAAGCATGCATGAATTCCTTGCTCAGCTGCCTTTCCCCCCTTCTTTAACATTTTAACAGACTTTCTGCTTGCCTGGATAGATAACAACTGAACCACCCTGAATGGGGTGGAGTCGCTTTGTTAATTACAGCTGGGTTGCAGAGCAGGAGAAGCGAGGTGGCAGCAGCGGTGTAGCAACCCCTGCCAGCGCCTGGGGCAGCGCTTTTTTTAAGAGACCAAAGTTGTTGAGTTGTTGTTGTTTTTTTAGGAGATCAGCCAAAGTTGCCACCCTCTGATCTCCTGAGGCGCCCTGTGGGCCCTGCCCCAAAGCTCCTGCCTTCCTTCGCTACTGGGTGGCGGCAAGGTTGTTGTGGTGCAAACACCCCGCTGTTGCACTCAGCATTCTTTTGAGTTGGCTAAGGGGTGTTTCCGAGTGCCTTTTCTTTCACTTTACAAACCATCTCTCCAGTAATCTCAACTCTGTGGTCTTCTGGGATGCCAGCATTTCCTGAAGTTGCCGTGACATCGAGGTTGATGCTACCATGAGCAGTGCCGGATCTACGGATAAGCTAAACAAGCTATAGCTTAGGGCCCCACTCTCTTGGGGGGGCCCCAAAGAATTTAAAGGGGGGAATCTGGATGTAAATTTCCAAAATATAAGATAAAAAACAAATAAAATAAAACAGTGCTTTGTGTTGTGTAGGTCCATAAATTACCATACAGCATATATTCAACACAAAAAACTGTGACAATTTGTTATTGACAAAGGACATCTGGAGCTATAAAGGGCTTCATTAACTTTAGTAGCTTAGGGCCTCATCAAACCTAAATCCGGCCCTGACCACGAGCCTTGATGAGGCAAGTGCTTCAGCGGCACAGTAGGGATGGGTGGCAAATTTGGATCTGGGTGCTCCAGCGGCTTGCTTGTTCCTTGCCTCTTTGCTCGCTGTGGTGGCAACACCTCCTCCTCTACAACAAGTTCAGGTTCTTCCTCTTCTCCAGTTGTATCACTTGTCCTACAATCCCACCATCGCTTTTTCTCTTCCTCCCTGGAAAGCTTTCAACTGCTCAGTGATTAATTGCCATTATGTTATTTTCTCAATACATTTCTGGAAAAGCTCTTCTCTTGTCTCTGCTTCTCCCTTGAGTACATGGGCACTCTGCTGTCCTGACTAAATTATCTCTGTTACTCATGTCTGACCCTAGTCATGCAGGTTCTGTGGGATAATCAGCCTCATATAACTAACATGTGCAAGTGTAATTATTGCATGAAAGGGTTAAAACCATGGAGTAAGCTGTCCTGCCAGGCTTAGCCTAGGTCACTCCTCCTTACTTTGGGAGGAAAGGTTATCAAGCTTTTTGTTCTCCCACTTTCCAACCACTCCACCATGTGAACTCTACCAGTAAGGTGGTCTGGGCTGGTCACTGCAAGCCCAGACAGCATGACTTTGGCAAGCCATATTTGTGTTCCTATCCAAATAATTTAGAAATATTTACCATTTTGTAACCTAAGTTATACTGGCTGTGTTTTCTTGCTGCTATATGGAAAAGCACATGAAACTGACCTTTGAAGAGTTTGTAAGTAAGCCATTTATAACTTACCAACATATGGTGTTTTTTATGCTAAAGGAAGTGGGGAACTTTGGAAGCAACTTAGGAGATATTTTAAAGGTCTAACCACCTATATTTCCACACATTGCTTTGGTGCATGTTTTCTGATTTTAAATCTTTGCTGGGATTCTCTCACCAAAGAGTACTCTGCGCAAACCTGGATCTTGGAATCCAGAGAATTCACCTATTTATTTTAAACTAGTATATTTTTCTTTTAAGCAAAAACAAAAATACCAACAAGTTCTAGGCCAGATCAACCAGACAGATAGACAGCTACCGTGTTTCTCATAATATAAGACATGCCTAAAATATAAGGCATAGAAGGATTATAACGGGGTCGCAAAATATAAGGCATACCCCGAAAATAAGACGTACTGGGTTCCAGTAGTGATATCGGGTACCTGGTGAGGTGCAGCCCCTCCTAAACACCCAGCAGCGCGCACCACGTGGGGCCCCAATCCAGCTCCCGCCAGCTCTCTCCCCCAGCACAGCCAGCAGCAGCAGCGGGCACCGCTTGGATCCGATCCAGCGGGACTCAGCCGCAGCGCGCCAGTGGATCCCCGATCCACCGGGCGCAGCAGCAGCGCGCTGAGTGAAGCCCTGAGTAGCCGGGACCCGGACCCAGCCGCAACCGCTGGAAGCCGCTAGAGGAAGTAGCAGCATCCTCGCTAGCTCCTCCACCAAACCCCGCGCAGCCCGCAGATCCCAAAAGCAGGCTTCTGCTGCTGCCCGCCTCGCAAGAGCAGTGATCGGAGGCGGGCGGGGGGGGGGACAAGCGGGAGAGGCGGCGGCAACAACAGCAGCAGCAGCCCCTCCAAGCCCTCCTCCTCCTCGCCACCCCTAGCCTCGCCTTCGCCCTCACCGCCCTAAGGGGCCCTCACGCAGCCCTCGCCCTCCAGCGTCCTCCTCCTCCTGGACGCTGCCACTTAGGCACGCAGGAGGGAGAGCCGGCAGACGGACGGCACCTCCTCAATCCTGCACACTTCACCTCAGGGCGTTTCCCGCCCTCGCAGAGAGAGGGGCTTCCCCCTCCCTCAGTCGGGTGTGTAAGGGCTGTCTCCTCCCCCCCCCCACCTCTCCGTTTCATTCGGCTCCTTCATTGCTCTCCTGCTGCAATCCAAACCTGATTGTGGCTTTTCTCTTTCTCTCTCTCTCTCTCCCCCTCCCTCCCTCTCCCTCTCCTCAACTTTCCCCATGCTTTCCTCTTTCTTTTCGTGTCTTCTTCGGCCATGGACTATTATTTTCTTCCCCTATCCGTGCACTTGCAATTCTCTCCACCACCACCCTCCTCTCCCCAAATTCCTTTTAGGATTTTCAGTTTTCTCCTCACTGGTTCTTCCTTTTCTTCTCTCCCCCCATCCTCATTGCATCCTTTTTCTCTCTGCCCTCCTTTGCTACACACACACACACACGGGGGGGGGGGAGAGAGAGAGAGAGAGAGAGAGAGGAGTGTTGACTTTGCTTGTCCCCCGCCACCCGCCACCCCTTCCCAGCTCCGTGAAGCATCTCCGCTGTTCCCCGCCGTGGCAGCTTCCAAAAGCCTGCTTTTAAAAAGCCTCGGTGGGGGGGGAGAGATGTTGCACAGAGCAGGTGGCAGCAACGTGAAGCATCTCCATTGTCCCCCGTCGTCCTTGCAAAAGCCTTCCTTCCTTCTCCCTCTTTCTTTCACTCTTTCTCACTCCTCTCTCTCTCTCTCTCTCTCTCTCTCTCTCTCTCTCTCTCACCTTTTCCTTTCTTCCTTCCTTCTCTCTCTCTCACCCCTTCTGTCTTCCTTCCTTCCTTCCTTCCCTCTCTCTCTTCCCTCCCTCCTTCACTCTCTCTTCCTCTCTCTCTCTCTCTCTCTCTCTCTCTCTCTCTCTCCTTCCTTCCTTGTCTCTCTCTCTTCCTTCCTTTCTTTCTCTCTCTCTCTCTCTCTCATCCCTTCCTTCCTTCTCCCTCTTTCTTTCTTTCACTCTCTCTCACTCGCCAACCCCGTTCGCCAAAGCAGGCTTGTTTTTGCGATCTTGGCGGGGAAGAACCAGCAGCACCCCTCTGCTGCCCCTCCCAGCCTTTTAGAGGAGGAAAACCAGAAAAAAAAATTTTTTCTTGTTTTCCTCCTCTAAAAACAAGGTGCGCCCTATGGAGCATCCTATGGAGCAAAAAATACGGTAATTATAATGGAATATATGTAGATTGCTGTACCACACTTAATAAAAATAAGACATCCCCCGAAAATAAGCCATACTGTGTTTTTTGGAGGATAAAAAGATTATAAGACGGTGTCTTATTTTAGGAGAAACACGGTACCTCCCCTCTGGAAGAGAGCTAGGGTTGCAGTGGGAAGTGATTCTTCTACCACGGCATTTCAACTACATTCCTTTCAGTCCATTTCCAGCTGGTGGGTGAGATTTCTGTTATACACACAGGTAACAGAGGTGAAAGGCAAAGCTTTTGAACAAGTAAGCTTCTTTTAAGTAGATGTCAAATGCTGGGGACCTGGAAGAGGGAAGCGAATCTTCGTTTAACATATATTCTATGTATTTTGATGAATCATTGTAGTTCAGAGCAATGTAAAATAGTATTCTTTTAATTTTACATTCTCATGAATTTCAATATTATATGGTCTAGAAATATGATAATTTGTCCTAGCTTATTATTCCCCTTCTCTCCCTTTTAAAAGAGGGAATAGAAGCTTTAACAACATGTATATTTTACAGTTCTAAATGTATGCTGGGTGAATAGATAAAGACACACTCAAATAATTTTTTTGGCAGCAATCAAAGACTCCTGTGCATCGGGAAGCTGTGTTATGGGTATGCATGTTGCACTTAAATCCCATTGCTGGTTTGCTCCATTTATGTTAAAGAGCTGCATGAAAGCAGGATTTTACAAATGCCAGTATACATTGTTAAAATGCTAATATGATGGAGCGGAAAAGTGACAGAGCCTGGAATTTAGATAGAGAGGATGGGCTGCACATAGTTCAAAATGAAATTGCAAGTTCACTGTATTTTTTAAAAAAGCAGTGGACTTGCTTTGAAGTATTTCAGGAGTTTAAAATGTGCTTCTCCCTCCTACCTATATTGTTTGTGCATATCACCGAGGAAATCACAAACAGCAGGCACGGAGAGGTTGCAATTCTGTTTGGGATCGTGGTGGGGAAAGGGCAAAAGTTAAATACAATCCTCCCCACATGCCTTAGCCCAGATTCTGCTCCCTTCTCCTCCTCCTCCAGCCTGGCCAATGAAGGTAAAGGGACCCCTGACCATTAGGTCCAGTCGTGACCAACTCTGGGGTTGCGGCGCTCATCTCGCATTATTGGCCAAGGGAGCCAGCGTGCAGCTTCCAGGTCATGTGGCCAGCATGACTAAGCCGCTTCTGGCGAACCAGAGCAGCGCACGGAAACACCATTTACTTTCCTGCCAGAGCGGTACCTATTTATCTACTTGCACTTTGACGTGCTTTCGAACTGCTAGGTTGGCAGGAGCAGGGACCAAGCAATGGGAGCTCACCCTCTCGTGGGGATTTGAACCGCCGACCTTCTGATCGGCAAGCCCTAGGCTCTGTGGTTTAACCCACAGCGCCACCCGCGTCCTGAGCCTGGCCAATGCTACCCATTTATTAAAAATAAAAAAGCAAAAATACAAAGTGTCTGACAACCATCACACCTACTTTGGCCGTATGAAGGCTGGCCTTTGTGAGAAAAGGGTTTATTTCCATGCCTCCATTTACCATGGATAGGGTAGGGATCTCTTTGTGAGCACTTCTAACTTGCAAACCTGCTTAGTGCAAGATTTTCTCAGGCAGAGCTGCTACCATGGCCGTAGAGTAGAGAAGTGTGGACAGGCCTGTTCTCCCACTTTCCTGCACCTCAGGTCTTCGAGCAAGGGCCAAGGTGAGCTTCAGAGACTCATGGGAGAGGAAGCCTATCTCTAAAGCTGTGGCTGCCAGGCTAACCTTAGGAAAGTATTGAAAGAGGTTGTGGCTTCGCCATTCATGGCCATGTTGAATGTCTGGTGCTCAGAACGTAGAGATGGAAGCACCATGCTGACTTTTAAGTCTGTCCTATTTTTGTTCTAACTTCCAGTTTCTTGAAAGCTGTCATCCTGTGTGCAATAAGCTTCCGTTTTTCTCCCTCATTCTCAGCACACTTAAAAAATTTTTTATAGAAGTCTTCAGAATTTCAGTGGGTATGGTGTTGAGTTTGCTTTATTGTTGCAAAGTGGCTGAGGGTGGTGTGTTTGTGTGAGAGACCTTTCCCACTGAAAACTTTCCCTCATTACTTTGCAGCCTCCTCTGTGGTGGGGAGAGTTACCTCATGATGTCTTCCGTGAGACTTTGAAATATTCGAAGGCCAAGGAGGCTAGTTATCAAGTGCTTTAGATCAGTGTTCACTGATATTATATTTTAAGGGAAATCCTTACTTTTTACAGTATCAAAAAGTATTTCTGCATGATTTCTTTCAAAGTAGAATTTTTTAGTTTCTCTCAGTTGCACAGTAGATAGCTGCCCCATATTCCTAGCCCAGTCAAGAATATCATGGTTTTTTTTAAAGGAAATGTGATCACCTGGGAAGACCACTGAATTCAGACCACTTGAGAAGTGATTTGTAGAATGAAAGAAATGACATTTACCAAAACAGTGTGGTGTAGTGGTTAAGAGCGGTAGACTCGTAATCTGGGGAACCGGGTTCGCGTCTCCGCTCCTCCGCATGCAGCTGCTGGGTGACCTTGGGCTAGTCACACTTCTCTGAAGTCTCTCAGCCTCACTCACCTCACAGAGTGTTTGTTGTGGGGGAGGAAGGGAAAGGAGAATGTTAGCCGCTTTGAGACTCCTTAGGGTAGTGATAAAGCGGGATATCAAATCCAAGCTCTTCTTCTACCAGCTACTTGGAAAGTAAAGTAATTGCAACAAAATGCTACCCTCCACCAATGAGAATTTCATTGAAATTTTCTCTCCCTTTTGGTAATTTAGAAATGCAATTTATTTTTCATTAATTGATGGAGAATAGTAAAACACACAAACACACGAACCAAAATTTTGGCATAGTGTTAATCTGTTCTAATTATACTATATGACCTTAATCGTAAAGACGCTGTGAATATTATATAGTTTTGTCCGTCTGCTGCCAATTTTGCAAAAACAAAGGGCAAAATAACTGGTAGAGAAAAATCACTCTGATACAGGTTGAAGAGATAAATATAGGAAGAAACAGATGCCAGGAAGAAGCAATAGTAAGCACAGGTCCACTTGCCAATTTGCTTAGCAAGCAAATTGCTTTCACCGGAGAAGGTGACGCTGCCAAACTAGCTGGCGGAATATGTTAAACAAGCAGGTGCATTGACAACTGTGCACAGACCATTTAAAATAATAATGTAGCCAGAAAGCCAAGATCAGTACAAAAGCCTGAGTTTACATAAACCTGCTTATACAGGTTTGTGTAATTTCACACCTGCATATGGATTGCCTGAAGGAACTGACCGTATTAATTGTATTGGATGGCCTTTAATGACTCTGTAAAAATGTAAATATTTCTAGATGCCACAAGGAACTGATTAGGAGAACCAGGTATGCCTTACTAGACACTTGGGAGAACTGGGAAATAGCTATTTCCCTGTTCTCCCAAGTACCTGGCAACCACAGGTATATTTCCTCACAATATAGAGAGAGCCCATTCTTGATTAGACTTGTTCTCCATTCTGAAAGGATATCTTTGCTTAAGTCTTAGTATTTCACTCCTGAAAGCACAGTTTTGCACAGCACTTCTTGGGAGAGTGCTAAGCCAAAGAAAACACAAAAGGAACAATGGCCCTCAAACATTTGCTCTTCCATGTCAGGTGTTTATGTTGGGCCTCACTAGATTGCTCCAAACCATAATCTAGTCTAGAGATTTCTGATCATGTGCTCAGTCATAGATTTTTTCCATTACTTTTTTGAACATTTTTTGAAATAAAAAAAAATATTTAAATTGTACAGACCTCTTTCTCGGATACACATTGTGGACACATTCTTCCACCTAAAAATGTGTTTTTAATGGTTTTCAATGCATTCAAATGAACCCATTTTATCCATAAAATACACATTTCTGTGTGCATTTTTGAATTGAATTGAATTGAAACAGCATTGCAAAATTTCAAAAAATGCATAATCTGATTGATTTCTTTAAAAAAACAAAACAGCCCCAAGAGATAAGAGTAAATACTAAATGCATCCGATAAAAGGTTATGAAATAAAATAATAGCATTGACTTTCCAAGGCATAGGTTTCAGGTAACATATTATGGCGAGTTATAAAGACGACAATGGGAATTTGCAGGGAATCTGTTAGAATGCATACAAGTAATTCTCAGTCTTTTCTTTCCCCTCTCCACTGGCATAATCCAATCAGAGTTCAAATACACACAAAAATTAATTTGGTTGCAGCCAAAGGAGGACCAAAAGTGTGTGTGTGTGATGTGTTTTTGTTTTAAAATTAGCAAAATCAATAAAGCCATACCATATTTCTCCTGCCCTCATATTATTTTAAGATTCTGGTTCAATTTTTCAAGTAGTGCCATTTGCCAAGACCTTCAATACCATTGTTTGAGATCTGCACCCTTACCCACCCACCCCAGCCCAGTGCCTATCCATCATTGCTCTTACTGCTGTGAGCAAATGGCATATTAACTCTGCTTTCCAGGTCTCCTGATGGATCGCTGCATTCCAAGCTGCCATATATGTCCAGCCCTGGTAAATAAGGTCAGTTTGCTTTGACATTCAGACTCAGACATTCAGCCACTCCCACAGTTAACTAAACAGATAAACCATAATAAAATGGTTGGATTCATCTCTGGCTCTCTCCACATTTCTGACAGCCTCTACAAAGCACTATACTAATTCATGGCATTTGCCTTGATTTAAATAAGCAGGATGTGGGGATAAGTCAGTTCAAATAAATGAAGAGCTCTCTATAATTTTGGATAGCACCGCACAGGAGAAGTTGGCTTTGCTTTTTTTCTTTTCCTTGCAGGAAATAAAAAGTTCAATCTTTTCCTCTGCAGGGATGGCCGTGGCCGTGCTGTGTGCTGTTTTACCACGAAGTTCAGAAGCCCAGGCTGCGACAGCAGTGCATTACGTGTAAGAGAAAGGAGAACAAAAAAGCAGGTTCCCTGAAGCAGAAAACTCCTTTCCAATGAAGCCTCACAGGTCAAGCTGACCCGCATTGTAGGCGGAAAGGCAACCACCAGGAGTCTCGTACCCCCAGGAGTCTCCAAGGTATTAGTGCATTTGCTTCAGTGGGCATGGGGTAACAAACCACCGAATAAGGATAGGAAAGTGCAATGTGACATTGCATGGCACTTTCCTGACCCAGATCAGCGATGTGTCAGTAGGACCCAAAGATCTGAATGAATCGATATAGTATCCTTCCGCTGTGCTTTGATGTCACCTTGTACCGCTACCATCACTTCATGCAACATTTCCCGTGGCATGAGAGAGTGCAAGTGTATCAGTAACTATTGCAGAACTTTCTTAACTCATAGCAAGTTGCAATGCAGGGATGGGGAAACCTTGGGCTCCCCTGGGGAGAACCTGGGGCCAAATGTGGCTCTCTATCCGGCCCAGTGGTGGACCTACATTCTTGTTGCCCTGTAGCTTAAACCAGCAACAAGGTCTGGGTAACCACTGTTATCTTCTTCAATGGGGTTGTTGCACAACGGTTGACCACACATTTACAATTGTCTGTGCTACCGACTCTCAAACGTTGGGATTGTTGAAATATCAGACCCTCCAAGTGCCTCTATTTTCCAGGGACAGTCATGGAATTACAGAAGCTGTCCCAGTTTCTAATTTGATCCTGGAATGTCCCGCTTTTCCTTAGGACGTCCCTATTTTCATCAGAGAAATGTTGGAGGGTATGGAGTTACGCGACCCCCAAGCCAAGGAGATAAGTTAGAAGACATCTGAAGGCAGCCCTGTATAGGTAGGAAAGTTTTTAAAAAAAAAAAAAATGTTTAATGTTTTATTATGTTTTTATATTTGTTGGAACCTGCCCACAGTGGCTGGGTCAACCCATTCAGATGGGCAGGGTATAATAATAATAATAATAATAATAATAATAATAATAATAATAATAATAATAATAACGGAATAGGAGGTCCCTATTTTCATTGGAGAAACATACAACAAAAAATCAATTAATTTGACTCAAATCTTAAATCTACTAGACCATTTTTTAAAGAAACCAATGTGAATTAAAGTCGCTTCTGTGGCCCCTCTGTGAATAGGGGCCTTGAAGCTTAAGATTTTTTAGTTTCATAGTAGATCCGCCCTGATCTCTCGATTCTTTCTGGATCAGCCCCCTTCTCCAGCCATGTTCCCCTTCCTCAGACCACAACCCTCACTGGCCCTGATTCACAACCTGTTTGAGCATCTTTGCCTGCCTGGAATGCCTCCTTGAATTCTGATGTGTGAAACGAGGATTATGTGGCCCCTGTAACAGTGGCAGTTTTGCACATCAAAGTGGTCAGCTGGCCATATGTGGGGTAAAGAGATCTCCCAATTAGATCACTAATTAGAAGGAGGGTTCCTGATTTTGCCGAGTGGTGAAAGCGGAGGAGTAAGATGCTTTGCACTGTTGTCTCAGACTATATGTACATCAGCATGAAAAACAACAGTAAAATAAATTATTTATTTTATAAATGAATAGAGTTAGTAGCATCTACAGCCTTCATTTAGTGTAGTAATTTTATTTTATTTTTGCATAAATGTTTGCATTTATTAAATTTCCAAATAAAACAAACAAAAACCTCTACAACAAATTTTTTAAACCATAATTTTGATTGACTCCCTTCATCATTTAATACTTTTTCACGCATGTTCTTAAAACCTTGTATTCTTACTATTACCATTTTAAATCTTCTTTATCTTATTACAAAGTGACATATAGAAGTTTTCCTAATGTGAGAATCTATACACAAAGCTTAGAAAATATGCAAGCATTTATCCCCTAAAATAAAAAATAAAAATAAAAAATTCAAAGTCCTTTCTTTCTTGGGTTTCTAATTAAATAATTTGTCCCACATAGTTCAGTAGTTTATTTTGCCAATCTTCTTTATCTTCTTTGGCGGAAGCTTCTTTGTTCTATAAGGGCAGGCTGGTCTTGGCCTGGGGTCCACACTTGAGTACAGGAACAGAGACTTTCATTCAATAAGTCCAACAAAAGCAGGGCTGTCTTACCCATAGGGACTAGGGGTGCAGGATACTCAGGCGCCAGGCTGTCAGGGGTGCCAGGCTGAGAGTCCGGGGCCCGAGAGTTGAGTCTGGGGAAGAGCCTGCCTGTCGGTCGGAGCACCGCAGTGGGCTCTTCTGCTGCGGGTGGCTCTGCGCCGCGAGTTCGGGGGTGACAGAGCCAGCAAGAAGTTGAAGCGGCCAGCCGGCTCCGCCCTCCTGCGTACCTGGGACCAGGCAACAGGCGGATCTTTGCACCCCAGCGCCACATATGCTTAAGACGGCCCTGCCAACAAGCCTGTGCATCTCAGTGTCATGACTTCAGTTTTTTTAACAGCAATCATTTTCCACATTCCTTTCCAATCTTTATATATCTTCTCCCAGGCCTTTTAAATAATTTTACATTGCCACCACATATAATAACCTTTTATTGCCCTCCCATCCTGTTTCCCTATCATGGTCAAAGCCTCCCAGATCCTTTCACCCCACATCTGATTTTTATCTGTTGAAGTCTCCCAAATCAATTCACATGAGGTACCATTTTTGTTTTGAACCATTTTTGTTTTGTGTAGTAATTTTAACCAACAGCAGCAAAACACACATCGTTCGTATTGCTAATTTAATTCAAATTTCCCAACCAATGATGAAATGGAATGTTTCTCAACAACAACAATTGCAAAATGGTTAGTTGATTTTGGGTGGGGAGTGTCAAAGAATTAGGAACAGTGTAGGGAATTTTCTGACTTTATCCACTCTCTCGCCAAATATACAGAAGTTCTGCTTCTGGTGCAATGGTACTGTTTGTTCCTCCACACTGGGTTCAGTAATCTTCTTTGAAAAATAGGTGGTCTTCATGTGGAAGGATGTTTTCTTGCTATTGGAACATAAGGTTCCCACTTGACATACAGTAGGCTTGAAAGAATGCTAATGAAATGTGTGCTTATGGAGGGGGGACTTTGCGCAACCTTCCATGCTGGGATGAACATCCTAAATAGGTGAAATTGATTTCAATGGAGCTTACTTAACCATGCTTAATTGTGTGTGGCAAATTGTAGGCAATGTCATTATTCTGTTTAGACTGAACCCAAGATAGCAAAGGGTCTTCTTTATTTGGTCCACCAATTTTCAATTAACAAGGTAGTTTTCTGTCACCATCTTCTTCTTTTTACAAAAAAAGGGGACATTAATTATCTCTTTATCAAATTAAAATTTGAGTTTTCTCACTCTCTAAAAAACATTCTGTTATGCATAGATGATATTAGTTTACTCTGCCTGCTGAAGACCCACTTTTCCACCAAGACATTTGCAGGGTATTAGTGCCACGGCCCGGTTATCTGCTATTGTTCTGCCATGTGAATTGTGTTGATTTCAGGGATGGGAAAATTCCCTCTTTTGGGGGTTTGCTCTGTTTCTCGTTTTTCAGATCTTCAGCTCTCCATATTCCTGCCACAATTTGCAGTTTATTTATTTATATGTATTGAAGATGTCCTCATGAAAATTCCACCTGCAGTTTAGTGTGAATTTCTCACCTTTTGCTCTGGAATTCCACAAAATATAATACAGTGTTGCATACCATTTTCAAGAATGTATGTTTTCTTATGCACGCTTTGCCTGAGAATATGTATTTTTGTACATGCTGATTGTCCGGGGAGCTAAATTGCAAAATTTTGATGAATGATACAATGTACATGTACATTTTGGTAATGGGGAAGGATAGTAATGAACTGAAAATTTTGGAAACTTGCAGGCGCATCATGCTCTGTACAAATTCAAAAAGAAAGATGGTATGCCTCTGAATACCAACTGTTGGGAATCACAATGTGGGGGGAGAGCTGTCCTGCTTGCAGTCTTCCCATAGGCATCTGGTTGGCCACTGTCAGAATAGCATAATAGACTAGATTTTAATCTGTGACTTTAATGTTTTGTTTTTTAATATTTGCTGGAAGCCGCCCAGGGTGGCTGGGGAGACCCAGCCAGATGGGCGGGGTACAAATAATAAATTATTATTATTATTATTATTATTATTATTATTATTATTAGATGGGCATTTGAGCTGAACCTGCAAGGACCGCTTAACTTCGTATGATGACAAGCAGCGATTGTGGCCCTGAGCAACCATGGTGCAAGGCCGGGGTGAACTTCCAGCTTAGCATGACCATTGGCTGCTGACAAATTGGGCCCATCCAGAGGGTTTTGCCTACCTCATAGCAATGTGGGGAAAGCATTGGATTGGATCCCTAGTCTGGGTGAGGGAGGAAGAAGTTGGGAGCCCACCAGGGAATTGGGGGTACCCGATTAAAGGGTTCCAGGGGGAGGTGCTTCTGTCCAGATGCCCAGTCAGGGGCCATAGCACCCCCCAAAAAATGGTGGTATGAGAGGTCACACCTATTTGATAAACATCATAGGGAGATTCTTAACCAGGATCAACCCTGCAAAATAATAAACCAACAATCTGAGTTGGTTGATTCAGGATACATACCAAATGGCTATTCCGAAACCTATGTACCGTATTTACTTGAATGTAATGAGCACCTTTACTGGCCAAATTACATTGCAAAAATTAGGGTGCGCATTAGATTTGATGACACATTAGATTCACATACATATGGTACATCTGCAATCAATAAAGTTGTGGCCTATTAGAACCCAAGATTATTGTTTATTGCACCTTCCCAGAATATGGGCACTGCTGACCGCAGGTTCCTTGTGCCTAGGCCCACAAGCTCTTACAGAGCTTGCTCTGTAAGTCTCCAATATTCTGTTATTCAAAGCAAATTTATCTCTTCGACTTTGCTGCTGGATTTCTCACCACATGTGACGTGGGAAGCATGTAAGAGCAGGATATATTTCATATTATTGAGGGCAGGCTTAGACTGAGAGATCATGTCTTTTCTCAAGCTCCCACCCCCTGCTCTATGAGTTAATGACTGAGCTTAAACTTGAAGCAGGAACTTTTTGGCACATCCCTGTTGGTCACCTAAGCACCATGCAACATCTTTCTGTCTGAGTTGAGATAGGAAGAACTGTATCAACTGAACTACAAAACAGAGGTTATGGGAATCAATACAGTGTGCAGAAGTATTGAGGAGGATAAAGTATATGGCACAGGAGGATAATCGGAATCTCCTTTAAATATAAATTTCTGCAACATTAGAAGGCCCTATGCCACTATGCACAATTATTGGCAACAAAAAAATCAATGAGATGTTCATATTTTTTTGTTTATGCTGATGCCCTTTTAAACTTGTTTCTTCACTCTTGACTCCATACACACACACACAATTTCTGTTCATGCATTTATAGCCTTGACTAAAAAAAAAAAAGCTTTAACAGCAAAATCAACAACCATTTTCTTTGATAAAATATGTCATATTAAAACCATGACTAAGGAGACATAATGAATAAGACAGTTGCAGTGCAGTCCTTTACATGTCTACTCAGATGGAAGTCCCATTGAGTTCAGTGGGCCTGGGTTCATTACCTTGAGGTGTCATTCTGTCTCATATGACCTGGAAAGCAATGAAAGCAGCCTTTTAGTTACATAAATAATTAGCAGCATAAATCTCTTGAAAACTATCCGTTTGCACATCTTTATTTATCGACTGATTGGCTGTACTAGTTTTATTTTATTTTATTTATAAAAAAGTGACTCTTTTAAACATATTAAAACAGAATAGTAAAAAAGGAAGAATTGAAAATGAGCAGTCAAAATAGGAAGTTATTTCCTGCATGATCAAATAAATTTTCTTTTGGAAACTAAGAAACCATTGCAGAGGCATATATTCTTCCACATTTGCTAGGATGGGGTGAGGGGGTATCAAGAAGTGATATCCTTTAGAAACTAGATTTAGGAATTCTTATATAACTGAAGAATATCAAAATGTTTCAGAGACAATAATAAAAGATTTCAGGGGGTCTACCTCATATAGCATCAACACTCAGTTCAGTGGGATCTGGAGCTTATTTTAAGAAAACAGCAACATTTGCAAATGTTTCATTGGCTGGTACTTCACAGCACATCTTGTCATACTATGAGTGAGTTTTTCAAACATTGACGGAGACCTCTCTTCCTGTGTAAAGTTCAACGTTTCCTTACAAGACAGAGAATAGAATATGAAGAGTTCTATTTATTCCATTTAGCTCTAAGGTAATAAAATGAACAACAGTATGGAAGAAAAAGAAAAAGAAGAAAGACAAAATATTCTCAGGGTTTTCTGCTGATGTTCCATGTGTTCAGCACTGTAGTTTCTGAAAACCAAAATTCAGAGTTAACTTAGCCCCAGGAACGTACTAAGTTATTTAGAAACTGGTGAGGTTATAAACAAAAGTCAACGCTCAGTGTTTGATCCATTCATATTTATATTCTGCTTGACTGACAAAGAAAGAGGCATCTGAAGCGCTTAGTTGTCATACTGCCAAATGTGGGTGTTGTTTTTTTACATTGTTTATCATTTATTAATTTATATACCACTTACATACCAAAATGATTTTCTAAGTGGTTTACAAGTATGAAATCATTTATAAAATACATCCATGCCAACAGTGAAAAAAACCTGTATCTGTGTTACCACAGGAAACAAGGTAGGACAAGCAGCAGCCTTGATCCTCAAGGCAGCAGAATAAACTGTCATGACCAACTTCTCTTACTGAAGCTCAGGCAAGAAAGGACGAGGCTCTATAGCCACAGTCCAAGGCCGTTTATGGACTCATTAGCAGAGGAGGAAGCAATATGGTAAAACACCAAGGGCAATTGCTCATTGAAGGCTCCCACGCCAGAAGCATTGAGGAGTTGCTTTGGCCTTGGACCTCAACCTTGAGGAGCAGCAACAACAGAATGTTCAAGGCGTGATAAGATTTCCCTGGTCAGCTGAGAAAATCTACCATTTTTTTTTATTAGTAGCATTGTAGGATCTCTATGTAGGATGTGTGAATATGCTGCACTTAAACATTGTATCTGTATATTACGTTTCAATATGTGTGCAAATGTGCCTTTTCCATGATTTTATCTTGCCAAGGCCAATGACCACTGCAATTTATGGGGGGGGGGAATTAACAGTGCTGGATTATGCACCTTATTGTAATTCATGAAAATGAATGTATCAATCCAGGTGTATAATTAGCTTGGAATCAGATACGCAGTTGGACGGTAAGGCGACTTGCCAGTTTGCTTTTCCCTCCTCCCCATAAGCTAACCTTGGCATATTTGGGGAAAACAAGGTAATTACAGTGCAGACATTAATCATATGTTTCATTATTGTAAGGCTGTTTGAAACTCTGCCTTAAACTACCAATACTTCAAATTCCAGAAACAATCTATTGCTGATTAATTTTGATAAGATTATACCTACAACCCACGAAGCATGCATTCGGCACTCATCCTGGAATATTCCCAAATACAATAGAGATAATTGACAGTGCAATCAAAACCCGTTTTGCTCCAGGCTGGGGCAGGAGGGTTTGGACTGGGCGTAGGTGTCCCTCAACTTGCCTCTGCCTCTGGGAGTGTATTTCCTGTCCTTTTATCAGCATGGAGCTTCCTGTTCCACCAGTTCAATGGGCAGCATCTCTACAGCTGGCAGCCAGTAAAAAACCCTGAATCAGAAAGCTCTGCAGATGTGGCTGAGACAGTGATACATCAGATCTCATGGTGGTCCCACAGCCATCACACGATGGCACTGGGCTCAATCTAGGCCCCACCTTCAGCCCACTTAGCATGGACAGTGGGGTGTGTGGATGTACTGGAGCCCTGATGCTCCATGTAGCCCCTCTAGGAAGCAGCTGGGGTTAAA
Source organism: Darevskia mixta (assembly GCA_034641385.1). Classification (NCBI taxonomy): domain Eukaryota; kingdom Metazoa; phylum Chordata; class Lepidosauria; order Squamata; family Lacertidae; genus Darevskia; species Darevskia mixta. The sequence continues at coordinate 7,956,993 of JAWWNH010000105.1, forward strand.
ATCGCCCCCTTGGTGTTTATAGCAGGGATAGCTTTGTTAGAATTGCCCTACTCGCGTGTAGGACCCTGGCAGAGACACATGCCTGAGTGGCATGTTCTCTCCCTCCTGGTCGGTCGGTCGGGAGCTTCAAAAGCTTTCTCCAGCCCAAACATCACAGCGACTGATACCAAAAGGCATTAGCACACTTAGGGATCCTGCAGAGTTTTTGCAGTTTGCATAACAAAACTCAGTAGCACAGCATTTTGGCTAACCTACGTTTATTTACATATAATACACTCGGAGCATCTTGACTCAGCTCCTTTCTCTTTCCCATCAGACAGCAAAGAGAAAGAACAAAGGACAATAATCCTACATCATGGAACACAGTAATACCAAAACATCTTGTCTCCGTCACTTCCCACACTGTGGAATGAAAACAAACACCGTCATGTGATAGAAAACAATCCCATGACTGCAAGCACAGAGCAAGAATCCTAAGAAGCTTATGGGTTACAGTCACAGACACATGATAAGCCACAGAGGAAAGGTCTTGGGACACCAAGGGGACACCAACCTTTTTGGATTTGCAAACCAGAGAAAGTGCTGTGGGAGCCACACCTACACCAACACATGATGCTATCTATTCTATTGGCTACCACAGAATGTTTCTTTAAAGGCTAATTTCAGTGGGGGGAAGGAAGGAGGGAGGAAGAATGTAGGCACATGCACATCCACGGGCACCAGGCTCAGAACTCCAGCCTTTATTATGCTTTTGTGAACTTCAGTCCACTTCATCCAATGCCTCAAGTGTTATCCTCAGTTGCAAGTTTATGTATATGTGCAACAACTCATGGGGCTCTGATACAAGAGGGCTTACCTCAGAAGCGGGTGAGGCAGAGGAAGAAGATCTCCAGCACCTCAAATCCAGGGCTGGCTTTACTGTTAGACAAGAGGGCTGCTGCCTCAGGTGGAAGATGCTTGAGAAGCAGCAATTCCTCCTGAGCCCACAGCTGTTCCTCACTGTGAGTGCCTCCTAAAGTAGCCTGATGCCCTCAGGTATAGTGGAAGATGTCCCCGTCCCCCCCCCGTCACCAAGTGCTGACATAAGATTTCACTAGCAATCTGCTCAGTTTCTGTACCCAGAATGGAGAGGGCACCCTCTTGTCCTTGGGCTGAACATCTCTGAACTGGCCTTCCTCATCCCAAGGGATGAAATGGAGGTTAACTAAACCAAATAAAATTCTTTTTGCTTCAGTTAACATTGTTTCCTTTAATTCTCTCAGGTACTGTCATCATTTAATTCTGAGATCTAGGCACAAATCAGAACTAAAACCAATTAATCTTCACCCTAGTTTTGAACAAAACGCACACTGAAGGTCAATTGGACAATCAAAAAAGAACAGATGGGATTTAAGGAAGATTACCTGAACAAATCAGTGACCACTTAGCCTCATGAATTGTGCCTCCCCCCCTCCCTTTCTTCTTACAACAAGCATGACATTATTTTGTGGCTTACTTTGCAAAGTTTTCTTTGAAAATTGGAATTATAAAATGTCAGAGCAGCAAACTATTTTTTTAAAAAAAAGTAAGTCCCTGTTTGCATACATCAAATACAAATATAAGAGAGAACAATTTGAAAACTGAAAGTACTGTGGACTGTCAGTGACCTAAGGAATCAATGAAGACCCTAAATTCAATTGAAATCTAAATAGCTCTCAAGTGAAAATATCACTAGGCTCAACATGCACACAAATGACCATTCCCAAATATATATCTGCAATTTTATTCTTCTAATACGTGGCTCTTCTGTAGCAAAGTGGCAATGTGATTGAAAAGGATTTTCTTTGCTGAACTGAAGGATGTATTTGCCCATATTCTTTTTATGAAGGAATAAAGATTGGATTTTTCACTTCTCGTCCATTCTAACAGAAAAGTCATCCATATGCTACAGGTCCTCCCTGAAATAGTTTCTCATGCAAACAGTTAAGGAATCACTGGACTTACCTGTTTCCAGTGACTAGTCCTTGATGTACCCTACAAATATTTGTACAATCAGTTTCACACATGTCCCCAGGCACTCCCTAATGTTTTTTTTAAAAAAAAAATGACATCATGGTGAGGAGGAGAAAGTACAGAGTGGCAATCTGGCTCCCTCAGCTGCCACAACCTGCAGATTCAGTGGGGGTGAATCATCGGGAGAAGGGAGGAAGAGGGAAGCAGGCGGAGATAGAGGTAGGCAGGAAAAAAAGGCTGGAAGGCATCTGCAAGAGATATGCAGCTCCTGCCTGCATCAGTCTTTGAAAACGGAGGGGAGGTGGCTGGCTCCAGCAGTGGCACTAAGGAAGGAGGCAGATGTATGCAGAAGCTGCAGATCCATCCCAGCCTTTTTCTTCTGACTGCACTTGTCTATGTCTCATGGATCTGCCTTTGTTTGAGCTCCACTGGTCACCATATCTGGTGAGAGACATCACATACTCTAGGCCTGGAAAATGAAGAAATGAAGAAAATGAAGAAATCTTAATCTGTTCTGGTCAATTTTGGCTACCTCATCTGGTTAAAGATACAGATAATGAAAATTGGCTGTATATAGGTATACACCTACAGAAGAAAAAAATGGTATTTTCTCTCCCTTTCTAAATTTAAATTTGTATTTTTTAAGTTTAGTTGCTCATTTAAAATATTAAGTTAAATTTAGGGTTTTTTTAGTTTGATGAATAGAAATAATGTCCTTTATGACTGAATACGAGTATGTATTCAACAAATGATCATCTTTAAACAAAAAAGCCTTGGGTGCATACCCTAATGAAATGTCGTGAGAGTTTGGGTGGTGTCTTATGCTTGTATCGGGAATTACATTTCAGCCCCTCTCAAGTATGAATCAAATGGGAATGCTTTATGAATTCCACCTAGATTCTTCTTCTTTTTTTCCCCTTCTAAAATTCCCTGTCACAGTAATGGCTTCTTTACTGCCAAAGCTGTGTACTAGCAAAACTACTGGCCAGTTTTTGAAATGCTGGCAAGGCTGATTTCTACCCTGTAGACACAGAGTTTTGACATTGATAGTAACTACAACCATCACCCACCAGTGGAAAAAAGGAGATGCCATTGGAGGGTAGTTTTTAGAGTATCATAAAAAGTCACTAAACCAGATGGCAAATGCACTAGTGGTTACATTTTTAATGTGTATTGCAGATGGTTTGAAATCATTTTACCTTGTTTGATAGGAGGAACGATCCCATTTGTACGATGACCCTTTTCATTTTACAGCTAGATAGTGCTCAGGCTCATATTCATCAACTGGAGGAGCTACTATCTTGGCTTTCTCTCAAAGCGGAGATTTCTATGCCTATGGCATATGGATTTAAAGTGTCAAATGCCTGCATGCCTACATTTCATTTAAAACATTGCTATAACTATTTGTTTAATCTGCTAAAATACATCATTTCGTGGGCACAACTAGGATAACCGTAAAATATACAGTATCTTCTTGCGAAGTCAAATATTAACTTTCCTTGGTATCTCTTGCTAAACAAGGTCAGCCTTCCAGAGATTGCCAACTTTTTTTATTGGATGTGCCTTCATGTCATTATCAGTGGCTTGACATGCATAAAAAGTATGGAGAGCTTTCTTCGCTTGCTTTATCTCAATGTCAGATAAAGATTCAGCTAAATTTCTGAAGGTTAAGCTACTGTTTGCAGCCCAGGAAGAAGGCCAATAAAAGTGCCTGCAAGCCTATACCTATCTGCCACAGTTCATTTTCTGCCTGCATTCATATAGACTTTCAAATACTCAGCAATGTGATGCTCTCAAAATATTGTTGAATTTCATTTCCCAGCAGCCCAACCAGCATGGCCAATAGTCAAGGATGATGGGAGTTGTAGTTCAGCAGCATCTGGAAAATATCATACCAGCTACCCCTGATCCAGAAAACAGATCCAGATAATCAAAGTTCAACCCATGTCCAAGGTAAATCTCTGATTCCAGAATCCTAAGGTTCAGTTATTTTGCGTTACGCAAACAGAAGTTGAATCTTTTTCTAGGAAGCATTGCAAACTCGCTTATTTGTAAAGCCTGCAAGGTGTTTCTATTACTAATTCAAGAAAGAACACTGATGTATACTAAAGAGTTCCTGGTCTGTCAAAATATGCACAATCCACTCCCCTTTATAGCTGCATCATGTGTTGCAGGAGAAGCCATTGAATTTTATGGGCAGAACATCCTCTGTTAACTTTCCGTATGCCAGAAACTCGAGGAAAGGAAGGAATGTTTTTCTTTGTTTCTGGAGGGCCAGGGAAATTTGTTGTTGACATTTTTACTGTTAATTTTCTGCCGGGTCATAAAGTTTAATGGTTGATTTATAGGAGATGGTTTTCTCATTAAGAGGGGGAGGGAATGATCATGTGGGAAGAAAGTAGATGGAAAGAGAAGCACAGCGAGGAAAGAGGCGACAAGAGAGACTCTCCTAATGTGTAGCTAATTCGGTTTCATTTCCCCACCTAAAAAAATTAGTCTGGAGCTATTGTTTTAGCTGTAAAAAAAAAAAAAAAGTAGCTTATTTAAACTCCCAAGACTTTAAAAGGTCATTGCTTGTGGAAAATGAAAAGAATCTATTAGCCCACAGTATGTTTTCTCCTAGAGCAATATTTGACTTCTGGAAACAGACTAGGTTGCCACGTCTTTTGAGCACAAAACCTGCCAAGTCCTTACTGTATCCTTTGTAATCCTTCCCTCTCGAACAAAAGTCCTTTGAACCGTGCTATTCAGATTTCTTCTTTCTCAAGGTTGAAACAAGGTTGAGCATTAGCATCGTAGATGGCAAAGGGCATATGTACATATGGATGAGAACTTGAAAATTATAGTATTTTAACAACCATAGTAATTCTAATGCTGGACTAAGAAAGTGAACCAAAAAAACGCCACACAACGGCCACTGTAGGTAAGCCACAGATGAACGAAAACTTTCTTTATTGGACAGTGTTCCGGTAAAGACACTGTTTCGAACACTTCTTCAGCTAACATAGCTGTAAAGATAGACAAAACAGAAATGAACATCTGCGTGGATATGCATCACACGAATGTGAAACAAAGACAACAATATAATGAACTAATACCAAATCAATATAATACATAAATAATAACATACCTTGTTAAATTATACACTTCACTCGGAGCAGTGGTCATAGACCATGTAACCACTGCTACCGAAGATTAGAGTTGTAAAGGCTTATAAAGCCTCCAGGGGGACCAGGTGAACTTACTAACAATCAGAACCAATCACAGTTAAACTGACATTACTCTTACAGCTGAGTTAAACAAAGCAGCCAAGATCCAATTCTGAATTTAATCCTGCTGGATGCAGTGTCTTAAACATAAAAATAAACTGAGATTCCTTCTGCCTCAGCCTTTTAACAAAGTCACATCTATGGTTAGGGGTCCTTCTGTTAATCCACAGAACTGTAAAAAGCAAATCCGTGTCAGAGTGATTGTGTGACAAGAAATGTTCCACTAAGGGAGCCTCCACAACTGCATTACGAATGCGGGAGCGGTGCTCGCCTATACGTGTGCCCACCGATCGTGTGGTTGAACCAATGTACAACAAATTGCACGGACACCTAATCAGATAAACCACATCCTTTGTTTGGCATGTGCTGAAGTGATTGATTGTAAACCTGAAGTTGGTTTTTTCATTGTAAATAACTTTGGCTTGTAACGCTAGCGGGCAGGCGGAACACCTACCACACTTGAAATGCCCCCTGGGTCCAGCATGTGTATCGCTTTTAATGTTATGAATGTCTGTGTGTACCAGTAAATCTTTAAGGCTGCTGGTACGTCTGAGCCCTATAAGTGGAAATTCCGAACAGCCAGGTACATCCCATAGAATATGCCAGTGCTTCTTAATCAATTTGATGACCTTATCTAAAAATGGGGAGTATTCCAAAGAGCCCGTGACACGGTTCGAGGTGCTTGAAACATTAGTACGGGTAAGCAACGACGAACGCTCTCTACCCAACGATTTACTTCTGGCTTGATTAATTACCTCCTGCGGATAACCTCTGGCAAGCAAAGAGTCGGATAACCGATTAGCATTACTACAAAAATCCTCATGACACGAGGAGTTTCTCTTGAGTCGCAAAAAAAGGCCAAACGGTAAATTATTTCTCAGTCTCTTGGGATGATAAGAGGAGTAATGTAGGAGTGAATTACAGTCTGTGGGTTTTCGGTAGGGTCTAATAGCCAATCGCCCATTGGATTTGAAAACCTCCACATCTAAAAAAACACATGATGACGTACTATGGTGACCTGAAAAGGCTAAGGATGAATGTAAGGAGTTCAACCAACTTGAAAAGCCTACGAAGTCATGTTCATTGTCAAATAAAAAGAACAAATCATCAATGTATCGCGAATAAAATAATAAAGAGTTAGCAAAAGGATTATTGCTCAATATATGTGATTTTTCAAAAGTGCCCATGAAAATATTAGCTACAGATGGGGCTATAGGAGAACCCATCGCTACTCCTTGGATCTGAAAGTAAAAAACGTCCAAAAAACGAAAATAATTTTTCTCAAATACAACATCCAACAAATCTAAAAGAAAATCAGTAGGGGGTGAGGGATCTGTGCGGGACTGTAGCAACCCGCTGATGATGGCACGTGCCTCATCCACCGGAATATTGGTGTACAATGAGGCAACGTCCAGTGTGGCGAGAACTGTGGAGTCAGTAACTGGAAAGTGCTCTATAAGCCGAATGAAATGGGAAGTATCCTGCAAATAAGCTGGCGAATCCTTAGCAAAGGACTGAAGAAAGGAATCAAGGTATTTAGCAGAGGGCTCCAAAATGGACCCCGATCCTGAAACTATGGGCCTGCCAGGAGGAGATGTAATATTTTTATGTATTTTAGGGAGACAATAAAAGATGGGAATGCGAGGGTGGGAAGGCAAAAGATACTCAAACAATTGCTTATTAATATAGCCCATACTGAAAGCTTGTTGCAAAACCGTCCTAAGTATGTTTGAAATGGAATCAGTTGGATCCCTTGGAATTATACGGTAGAACCTTTCATCTGACAACAACCTTTTAGCCTCCGTAACGTATTGCTGCGTATTTTGTATAACAATCCCACCTCCTTTGTCAGCAGGTTTGATAACAATGTTGCGATCCTGCGACAGTTTTTTAAGACCATTGCGCTGCATGGTCTCGAACAAAAGTCCTTTGAACCGTGCTATTCAGATTTCTTCTTTCTCAAGGTTGAAACAAGGTTGAGCATTAGCATCGTAGATGGCAAAGGGCATATGTACATATGGATGAGAACTTGAAAATTATAGTATTTTAACAACCATAGTAATTCTAATGCTGGACTAAGAAAGTGGCCTAAGTGCCTTTGAGAAGGAAGGCCTGCTGGTGAGATGCCTCACACACCTTCATAGAAGTCTTAGTAGGTGTGGTCTTAAATAGAAGCCATGGGATGGGGAAACAAATCAGAGGGTTTGCTAGAGGAAAGGGAAAGTTTTAACCCCTCCCATGCCCTATTGTAATGGTCCTCCTCAAGCTGCTATTTGCTGTGTGTGTGTGTTGTTTTTCCTAACAGGGCACACAATAACTTTAGCAGGGGGAGGATTTTTAATCAGAAAAGCCACTCCTCCTACAACATGGTCTTGATTTATATTTGACCCCTCTGCTTCTGCTATTTCCAAAACTTGAAATATATTTGAGTGCTATTCACACATTTCCTTTGTCTCATCTACTTTGTTAGATGAGCATAAAAAACTGTGTGTTCTAGCTTAGTTTGGAATACTTCAGTGAAACTGTCCTTATTATCTAAGAGCCATTCCAACTATGTTTTTTTGTTATTTCATCATATTCTAGTTTTCTTTCTCTGTGCTTTCCCTTAAACTAGTACATTTCTTCTGTCCAGCCCTCTTAGTCTTTCAGACAACTTCTCCTTTCTCACCTGGATCTGCTTAAAAGCAGTTATGTTCAGGTATTCTCAAGGTTGCTTTGGACATTGTTGATACGGCACATTTATCAGGGGTCAACTGTCTAGTTTACAAGGGCAAGCAATCAAACTGTGCTTTTAGCCAATGCCCTCTTGCTACTATTGTCAAGTTGCTCTTAGGTCACAGAATGCTTGCAGTGATATGGGGAGTTTGTTGTCTTCTGTCCACCTGTGCTATATGGAAAACATACACATGTCTCATTTCAGAACATATGGTGAAAATGAATAAACATAAACAGTCCGTATCCAGTACTGTGCAGGAGAAAAGACAAATCTCCTATTTGTGTCTAATTAATGACACAGCTCCTTTACAGTGTTGCTGTCAAGCAGCAGCGTAGTGGGGGGGGCAAGGGGCTGCTGGCTCTACTGGGGGGCACAACACTTGCCCTCCCCTGGGCACCAGCAACCAACACTAAGCCACTGCTGTCAAGCTAATCTATGTGAAATATGTGAAATGCTGTTCCCAGACTTAGGACTCAGCTATACAGCTGCAAATAAAACGTTTTAAATGTGTTGCAAAGTGCAATATACAAATGTGACACTAGATGGCGACAGTGAGCTATGCCAGATTCAATGTATTTTTCAAAACATTTTTAAAGCATTTTTACAGCGTTTTTGGTATGTGTGTAGATTCCACCTTAATTTGGGTGTGAATTTACCTGCAACATTTGGAAAAGGCTGACTCTCCGAAGGCAGAGGTGAGAGATTTCCCACCTGGCCTTTTGCGGTCATTAGGCTTGGGGGAGCAGGTTTCCTACAGAAGGAGGCCTTCCTCTTTGTCTCGTTCTAGCATTCCACCCTCTGTGCAGATTGTACCAGACTGCAAGTATGTGGTTTGATTTGCACAATATCTTCCTTGTTATGTTACTAAATACAGCTGGATAGTTCAGTTGGTTAGAGCATGGTGCTGAAAAAGCCAAGGTTGCAGGTTCAAATTCAGCTGCATATTCCTGCATTGCAGGGGGTTGGACTAGCAGATCCTCAGGGACCCTTCCAACTGTTATGATTCTATAGCTTTTTAACAAATGCTTATTTTGTCAAGTATTCATTCCAGGTGTGAAGGAACAGAACAGAACAGAACAGAACAGAATAGAACCATGAGTGTCATCTAGTCCAACCCCCTGCAATGCAGGAATCTTTTCCCCAACACTGGGCTCAAACCCATGATTCTGAGATTAAGAGCCTCATGCTCTACTGACTGAGCTATTCCAGAGCAGCAGAGGTGAGGAAGACCTTTTGAGCACAGCAGGCAGCAACCACAGCTCTCCTACCCCCTGTAAGCCAATACCCCTTTAACATGTGGGCAGGGCTTCCCACCTGCCAATCATCTGATGTCATTATGATATTAGGTGGCAACTTAAAGGGGGATTTAAAGAGTTAATGGGTTTTTTAAAAGGACCACTTAAAGTCCTTCAGTCCTTAGGGGAGGGGGCACATGCTCTTTCCCCTGACTAAGGACAATGTTTTCTAGGTCTCTGTGTGTACAAGAACAAAGAAATGGCAGCTTGAGTCAGAACATGGCTGAAAGGGAAGAGTTGGTTTTGAGCTCTGGAAAAGACCAGTTGAGTCCAGCTTTGGGGGGCGTGTGGGCAGGGAGTGTATGTATTTATAAATAAACTGAGCCATTACAGAAACTCTTTAAGCCTCTAATTATCTCGCAGTCCAAAGGGAACCAAAATCAAGTAAGTGCTGTCCCTGGAACCTCACACCGTTTGAGAAAGTACATTAGTGGCAATAGGATCGTATTGGGCTAGTGGTCAATGAATATGTCTCACCGACAATGCAAATTATCCTCCGACTATTCTAATCTATTTTTATACAGCTAACTGAATATGTGGAATGCTGCCATACCTTGTACTATTGCAAGAGTCGGCGAGACAAAAGGTATTTGTTGTCTCCATTCTCACCTTTCTGCTTGACTAATAGGTCTCCAAATTGAAGGGATACACTGAATGCCACAACCATTTTGTGAATCTGAATGGGTACAATTGTTCGGTATGCTTTGCAGAAGCACATGCTTCATCTTTGCCTTCATAGTGTCCTCCTTATTAATGTGACTCATTGTGATCTTAATTCTGCCTCAGGTGCAGATGGTTTTCCCCTCCACCGTTTAATATAATGTTCTTATTCCTAGCACAAAAAAAGGCTGCTGGCTAAGCACTCCATCCTCATTGGCATAAGATTGTCATTTCTTAAAAGGAAAAGAGGAGAGCAGCTGGGGACTTGGCTCGAAAGCATGCAACTTAACAAAAAAAAGCATTTGCCTTTGCATAAAAAGTGCAACTACTGGATAAGAAAAAGGCGAATCATTAGGCATAGTGTTGGATCACTGAAAGCTTCTTTCAAGGAAGTCAGACCATAAGCCACCTAGCTCAGTACTGTCTGACTGGCAGGGGCTGTCCATTGGGTTTCAGACAGGAATCTTTCCCAACACTAATAGGAAAGAGTATGGACTGGACGTGGCAGTTTCTGTGTTCTACTGAGCTCTTGAACAAGAAAAGTACACATCTGAGCATGGGGACCAAGCCATCTTTAAATCAGCTCAGTCCTGATGCCTTACTATGGAGAGCTTATCACTTCCTGAGGGAGAGGAGATGGGCAGGCTTACATTTATAAAATGTTGTGTGCTCACCTTCTTTCATTTAAAGGCCCTTATGCTCACCATGTGGAGTGGAACCCTGGATTTCTGATGCAAAGTCTTGCCCCAATGGCAACAGTGTTCCTCCATCTAGCTCACTCTTGTCTACACTGACTGGCAGGACTTCAGACTAGTGTCTTTACCAGCCCTACCTAGCAGATGCCAGGGATTGAAACTGCAACCTTCTATATGCAAACATTTACTATGCCATCCCTGACCTTTTAGTCTTCCCCCAAAAGGTCAGGGACCATGCTGAGGAGGGCTGCACTGTGGAGGAATGGTGTGAGCCACACCCTCCCCCTGATCCCGAATCTTTCCAGGAGCAGGACAGCGTAGATTTGGAACAGTGGTTTGCAGAGGGGCATAGTTCAGAAGGCAGAAGCTGGGAAATACTGAATGGGGAACAGCTAGGAGGAGGAGAACTGGGAGAGAGTTAACAGATTCACAGTTGTTGGACAGCATTCCTCCACCGCCTTCCCCAAGGTCGAGAAGAGCTCAGAAAGTCTCAGAACAGAAAGCACAGAGGACACAAGATCAGATTACAAGACGTGGAGTGACGTAGATTAATAGGGATGGAGGGGGGAGTGAGCCTTAATTGGGAGCACCGCCATTCTAGGGAGACGTGTTCTTTTGTCTCTCACTGTGACTATTAAATTATCTAACTGGTAAGATGTTCCTTTCGTTTGATCTTCTTATTCACTGCCACGGAGCCTGGCAGGTAGATATGACAGCACCCAAAGGAGACTTATCTTCTGCCCTTCTGTTCCTATTACGCTTTGATTACCACCCAGCATTCCTTTATTCATTGCAATGAAGGTCATATATCCTCCCATTTCAGATTCTCCCTTTCCTTTCCCACTTAGTATCCAGGAAAAAGAGAGGAGGAAACCTCTCCCCTCTCAATGCGGCACCTCCTGCTTCCATTCTCCGCCTTCCAATGTGACCCATTCAGGCTCTGAAGTGAATTCTGCAAGGGCTAGCTTCCAAGTCTTGGCTCAGTTCGTGTGCATCTTGTGCCCCCAATGGCTCAGACTGGTCTCACAGAATGATAACAGCCCATCACAAAAGAAAAGAAGCAAGAACAAATGCGCTATACAGTGGTACCTCTAGTTACGAACTGAATTCGTTCTGGAGGTCTGTTCTTAACCTGAAACTGTTCTTAACTAGAGGCGTGCTTTCGCTAATGGGGCTTCTTGCTGCCGCTGCGCAGCCGGCACACAATTTCCGTTCACATCCTGAGATAACTCTTCCAGGTAACGGAGTTTATAACCTGAAGCGTTTGCAACCTGAGGTGTTTGTAACTCGAGGTACCAGTGTAGTGGGATTTCCTTATCTTGTTTCCTCCACACACCCTAACATGTATATTTTTGTTGTTTGGGAGAAATAAAAGCAAACCTAAAGGCTCCCGCAATGTTCACTTCAGAGTGAACGGTTGCTTTGGCTATATATTTTCAGTTGGTATAATTAGGTCTCTCTGACCTATTTTTACTGCCATGATACTTTTGATTGATGCACGAGCCTCTCTTTCTCCCCACCCCACGAAGTACTTAGGAATTTGTTTGCAGCTCACACAGTCGCCTGGGCAGGATGTCTCTATATTTAAAATGACGTAAAGTGCTTGCTTCTTGCCTCTGCATGTTAAAGTGCATACTAGTTGCCTCCGAGTGAAAAATGCTGTCACTGTGAGAGACATCAGAAGAAGGGAAGATGTATTCTCTCACAGGAGAACTGAAGCATGCAAAGGACATGATCTCAAGGTAGCAAGTGTTTCCTAATAGCTGCTTTGATATATTGAATAGAGAGGTGACGGAAAAGAGCCATGCAGACTAATGTGGGAGAAATACTGATTCCAAAGAACTGCAGAAAAGCACATTAATTGTGGAGCTTGCCAGATATCTTGCGGAAAGGTTTAGTTGAAGGAAAGGTTGTGCTCAGCACAGACTATTTGTGATGCTGCTGTATTTGATAGCAGGGGCGGTCCCTTGAGAAACTTGATCTTTGTGAATTCTGTGGAGCAATCACTCTTTTGAAGGTTATATTTCTGAAGTAAAGTTTTGTTTTGAAGAAGAAGGCTGACCCATATGTTCTGATGCATGATTAGTGAGATGCACAAGACAAAGACATGAGGGTATCCAAACCCTGTTTTGTTTTGTTTTTTAAGAGCCTTTGTGTTAAGAGCACAACCTTTGTTGAGAGGACTGTAGTATGAACAGTCCTAAAGTAAAACAAAAACAAACAAAACCCAACTGGTGTTGCTGAAGCTCAGCCTTGACGAACAATTAAAATGAGCTGTGTGTTTAAATAATAACCTAAAGAGGTTGCTTTTCATGTAGTCCACATGTCAAATGAATGAAACAGAGAGATTTCCTCAAAAGATTTTTGGTCTGCAAGTTGTATCCAACTAGGTTGTATTCAAAGTAGACCCACTGAAATAAATTGACTTAAGCCACTCATGTTTGTTGATCTCTGAGTGTGACTTAACTGAATACCACCCAATATCACTTTTGCATGGGTTCATCCATAATATTAATATGACCTTTAGAAAATACCTGAAGGCAGCCCTCTTTAGGGAAGCTTTTAATCTGTGATGTGTTGATGAATTTTAATGTTCACTGGAAGCCGCCCAGAGTGGCTGGGGAGACCCGGCCAGATGGGCGGGGTAGAAATATAAATTATTATTATTATTATTATTATTATTATTATTATTATGTCCCATTTCATATTAGTAGTGCTAGTAGGAACCTGAACAAAAAATCACATTAAAATAGATTTTTTAACATAAATAAATAAATAAATAAATAAGAACTGTACTAACTGCCAGAACAATGATTAATTTTCTATAAATGTGTTGTATGTTTGTCTGTTGACTTATCTATGTACAATGAGATATGTTCATATATATGTGTTGTGTTCTTTCATTTTCCATTTGAATATTTATTTCCTTACTATTTCGTGTGGAAGGGGCTCTATCTCCTGAAAAAGATCTCAGGTGTTTCATTAACACAAATGCCACTCATGTGGTTTTTGATGGTGTCACTGAAGTCTGTAAGTACCAGACTAGAAATATTATTTTTTAACAATTGTACTGAAGGGTCCCTTGCCCATGATTAGTGTCTTTGCACCAGAAGGTCATTTTATTTCATGAGAGAGAGAGAGAGAGAGAGAGAGAGAGAGAGAGAGAGAGAGAGAGAGAGCACTATATGTCTTAATTCTTTTTCATGCACATATTTCCTAAGATTTTTTTTATCATCCTGCTACTTTTTAAACATTTAAGGCAAAAAAAAAGAATATAAAATGTTTGCATATGTTGGAATCCAAGTTCATATTGACACATTGAGGGCATTTTATTTCCAAACAAGGCTTTTCTGCTTGACATACTGTTATCCATATTTGCACATATATGTCTATGATGAAAGGAAACAGAATTCTTTCCATGAATATTTGTGCATATTTTGGTAATAGAATTTCTCATTTCAGTCATCCTGAGGAACAATAACCAATGCTTCTTCGTTAGGGGGATATATTTAGAACAGTGTTTCCCAACCAGTGTGCCTCCAGATGTTTTGGGACTACAACTCCCATCATCCCTCGCTAGCAATACCAGTGGTCAGGGATGATGGGAATTGTAGTCCCAAAACATCTGGAGGCACACTGGTTGGGAAACTCTGATTTAGAAAGACTAATCGAGTGAGAGCTGGACCATAAAGAAGGCTGATCACCGAAGAATTGATGCTTTTGAATTATGGTGCTGGAGGAGACTCTTGAGAGTCCCATGGACTGCATGAAGATCAAACCTACCCATTCTTAAGGAAATCAGCCCTGAGTGCTCACTGGAAGGACAGATCCTGAAGCTGAGGCTCCAATACTTTGGCCACCTCATGAGAAGAGAAGACTCCCTGGAAAAGACCCTGATGTTGGGAAAGATTAAGGGCACAAGAAGAAGGGGAAGACAGAGGATGAGATGGTTGGACAGTGATTGGGTTATTAATTCTATAGGCACAAATAGTGTATCCCAGGATACTATCAAACTAGATAACTCAAGGTGTAGCAAAATTCATTATAGGAAGTTATAAACTGTAGCAAAGTTTATTTTGTCATGCTATGAGGTCATTCCAAAATAACGGCAGTCTTTAACATAATTTTAATGCAATGCATTTGTCATGGTACTGCAATTTCTAACGATCAGCAAGTGTGTACACTGTACACCAATAAATAAATGTTTAGTTTTAGCCTGAAATGTCTGCAATATTTCTGCCATGTTCTTTTAAAATTATGTAATGGGTCAAGCTACTATTTTTACTTAAATAAATGGGATTTCGGGAATAATGACACAATTACTCGTCATGAGGTGAGATCAGAGTTATTCAATGTTAGTGAAATCCCTTCCTAGAATATTGAACTTACTGATGATCTTTTACATCGGATCATTTTGTCAGACGTTTTAAAAATATCCTGCCAGCATGGTTTTGGAAACCAAAGTGGGTACTAATGGCAGTTTCCAGACAAAGTGAATTTTTTTGGGACCATGGAAGGGAAGTGTTGCCAAAATGTTTCTCACTATTGACAATGAAAACAATTTAGGTCGTGTCATTCATCTTCAATGGCAAGGTCACAAGATTTTTCTAACTTACTTTGTACATCAAATGAAAGTAGCCATGTGAAAAACAGTACCAGATAAAAGGAAATATTCTTGAAAAAGCAGGCTGAAAAGGAGAGCTGAAGTGATTTTTAAAAAGAAGAAGAAGCTGTGGAGAGTTTGGGAAAAATGGCTGCCTTTACTGAGTGCTTGCGATCAATATTTTCCATAATAGTGGTAGGGAAAAGAAAACCTTTGTTTCTCAGTCTATGAGCCATATAGAACAACATGTCTTTATATATATACGGATAGTTATCAGTAGAGATGCTTTTGTCATTGTCCTTAATCAAATTCCCACCAAAGTTTTGGAGTTTTGCATTTTTATGACTTTCTACCATCCACAGGGGAGGCAAAGGGGAAATCCCCCCCCCCAGACAAGCCATAACCCCCAGATTCCCAGTTTTAGATTCCTGCTCATTCATTTATGAGATACTAGGCTGCTCTTCCTTTCACTTGATAGATAGATATTAATTAGCGATTGTGGGGAGGGACTCAATTCAGTTCACATTAAAAAGTGAACTCACCAAATTCACATTTTCTGTTTACAATATGTCAACCAGAACACAGCCATCCTTAAAACATTCAGGCATCTGAATTTTGCAATGCAGTTCTCTAGAGCCAAGTACAAAAATGCATAGACTATGGCAAAGCATCCATATAAATCTATTAGTAAAAAATAAGAACATTTTCCAATTAGAGCAATACAAATTAGTAGGTGGATCAATACTTTCATTTCTTTGTTTGTTTGTTCCTTCCTGTCTGCTGAGAATCTCCAGCTGCTTTGAAGTTTTTACTTAACTTCATCATAATCCACCACTATAAAATAAGGTGGCCAAGCATCTCTGTTTCCTTCATAAATGAACACCAATATGTTTGTTGGGCACAATCATTTTTAATACCACAAATCATAGGAAATTATACTTATAATTTCTTCATGGTTGCAGTTTTTAAAAAAATAGGTAACAGTAATGTTTTAAAAATATGGCATTTGCAAGGAGAAGTGAAGGAAATACATAAATACAAAAACAATTAAAGGAAATGAGAAGAACCATAATGGAGAAATCAAATGACATGATGTTTAAAATATAGCTGGGTATAAATGTTTGAGTAATAGGTTATTAGAATTATGAGGCAAGAAATGAGAAAGTGATATAATTTAGGTCCCTTTTTTCCATATTTGCTGATGGAGCACACAAAAATAAAGATACAAACTAGGTTTTCTAGTTCCAAACCAGGAAATAACTTTTTCTCTCTGCCTCTGCTATTCAATTTCCACTTATATCCTCATACAGGTGAAACTCGAAAAATTAGAATATCGTGGAAAGGGTCATATCTTTCAGTAATTCAACTTAAAAGGTGAAACTAACATACGAGATAGACTCATGACATGCCAAGCGAGATATATCAAGCCTTTGTTTGTTATAATTGTGATTATTATGGCGTACAGCTGATGAGAACCCCAATTTAACAATTTCAACTTTGGGGTTTTCATCAGCTGTACGCCATAATCATCACAATTATAACAAACAAAGGCTTGACATATCTCGCTTTGCATGTCATGAGTCTATCTCATATATTAAACTCCAGTAGCTAATGAAAACAGTTGCTTACATAAATGGACTTTTGCACTATATTCTAATTTTTCGAGTTTCACCTGTATATAGCACAACGCAGTACAGTCACTTCACATTGAAGGCAAACACTTTCCAAATGACTACAGTGTAAAACCAAAACACAGCCATCTGCACATTTCTGAATTTTGCAATGCGGTTTTCCAACCAAGTAATTTGTACAAAATGCCTATAATAGGTAAAATGTGTGTGTGTGTGTGTGTGTGTGTGTGTGTGTGTGTGTTAGTGAAATAACATAGAAAATCCAGCCCATGATTCTGAATCTTATCATATTGAATCTTATGCCCTATGCAGCGGCACCCGCACCGTCACAACGCCTTCCTTCGCCCCTGCCTACAGTACCCCAAGAATCTCTTTGTGCTGGGGAAAAGAGCCATTCTTTGCCCTCCATGTTTTATGCTCTCTCTCACACACGTCTTTCTCACCTCTCTTCATCCCCACCTCCCTCCTTTTAGCCAGCTACATTTCAAAATTTGAAAATATTTTCAAGAGATCATTAGAAGCTGGAGTTAAAGTGTACTAGGAGGCAACTTGAAGATGACTCAGTAGATTTTGGAGCATGGCCTGCTCCTTGCAGGCCTAGCAACAATGACTGGGAACAATCTGGGCTCTGGCAAATGGGTTTATCATGGCCATCTGCGCTACTTTACAGAGGAGGCCTGTCTGGTCAACGTTCATTTTAAAGATAAACAACATTAAGTAAGGGGAGCAGGAGTCCTGAATTTGCCCATAAACAGTTGGCGTTCAGACTGAGCAGGTACACAGATCACCTGGTTAAAGGCTTCCCCAGAATGTATTTCTATTAAAATGTCAGGAATTATTCTAAGTTTATATGGATGCATCTGCATGGGCTGATTTTATGCATATATGTGACCTCTCCTTTTTCGGCGATGTGTAAATGGCCAACCTTCCTGGAGCAAAATGGACAACAGTTGCCCCACACAGTGGTAATGTTCCTGGTTCATTTCTGCTTAATATCGCAGACTGGGCTGCCACCAAGAGCAAGGTTCATCCGTTCAGACTTTATAATTGTCTATTCCAGCTAAGGGACGTGGGTGACGCTGTGGGTTAAACCACAGAGCCTAGGGCTTGCTGATCAGAAGGTTGGCGGTTCAAATCCCTGCAATGGGGTGAGCTTCCGTTGCTCGGTCCCAGCTCCTGCCCACCTAGCAGTTCAAAAGCACAAAGTGCAAGTAGATAAATAGGTACTGCTCCGGCGGGAAGGTAAACGGCATTTCCGTGCGCTGCTCTGGTTCGCCAGAAGCGGCTTAGTCATGTTGGCCACATGACCCAGAAGCTGTACGCCGGCTCCCTCGGCCAATAATGCGAGATGAGCGCCGCAACCCCAGAGTCGGACACGACTGGACCTAATGGTCAGGGGTCCCTTTACCTTTATTCCAGCTAAGCCTGAGGACAGAATTTTGGATTGATAGCCTCAAAAGAAAACTATCAGATATTGCAGGCTACTAATTAAAAAGTACTGAGTTTTAAATGGTAAGAAATATAATCACTGCTTGCATCCATGTCTGATGGATGGCTTTCATTTTAGTCTCAGAGATGTTGTGACAGTCTTCCTCTCCGAACAGTAATGTAAGCTACAGATCTTGATCAGAAAGTATTTCTGGCCAATAGTAATCAAACAACCGTGATTTATGAAAACACTGCTTAAGATCCTTCCTTCCTAGACCTGAATATTATAGCATTCATATAAATCTTTCAGATTTACAGATGATAATCTAATAAGAAATCATAAATCTATTGTGGAAAGGTTAGCATGGATATGGTAAACACCTATTAATCCTTATGGAATGTTATTAAGATTGTTCCCCACATTTTATAATGTACAGTGCAGCCTTAAGCTTATTATACCAATAAATAACTGAGATTAATAGACTACCATTAATCGAGGAAGAATCTTTAAAACTTTTGTAGATTATATTTTATTCAGGTACAATCCATATAGATGGTATATTAGTGATATATTGACCAGAATGGGAAATAAGCACAGAAAAAAATCTATTCTAGTCAATATAGCATTTTCTTTTTTATGTTATTATTTCACAAAAGTAGCTTAAATTGGATAGTATAAGGTCGGACTCATAAACTCAGATCCCATCCCTGTAATGGAAAGGAGAGATAAATGATAATGCAATAGCACGATTACCATAATAGTAATAGTGCAATAGCTTATTACCATAAAATACCGTATTTACTCAATTCCAATGTGCCATCAAATCTAATGCGCACCTCGATTTTCAGAACCTTGAAACCGAAAAGAATTTGCTGGTGAATGTAAATGTGCCATTGAATCTAACGTGCACCTTAAATTTCGCAACGTCATTTGGCCAAAAAAGGTGAGCATTAGATTTGAGTAAATACGGTAATGGTCATAACAAATAAGGAATGTGTTCATAAATGATCTGAAATCAGGTGGCTAAGTTCGAGGATGAGACAAATTATTTACAGTGGTGAGAGCTTAAGCCAGGGGTCAGCAATCTGCATCCCATGGGCCACAAGTCGCCCACGGGGGTCGTTTAAACGGTCCCCGAGCCACCCGCTCGACGAGTCCGTGTGCTGCGCTAAACTGGCGCAGCGCGGAGCGGGAACTCGCTTTCACGGCACCAAAAATCCCGTCTGCCGATGCCAAATGTCACATCTGCGCAGACAGCATCCGGCCCACGAAGCAATCTCCGTGGGAGTGAACCAGCCCAGGCGAGGTAAACCTTGCCCACCCCTGGCTTAAGCAGAATGCAAAGATTTCAAAGAGCAGCTCTCTCTAAAACTGGGTGAAAGTCAAATGATGTTCAGCGCAAGAAAATGTAAAGTAAATGCAATGGCACACATGATTTTCAAAGATTATTAGAGAAGTATAGACTCCATGATGGCTAAATAAACCGTCAATATTCACTGGCAGGATGCCACTGAATATCTGTTTGGGGGGGGCAACATTGGACGATGATTGCTTAGATAGAAATATGCTTTATACTAAATAAACCATTGGTTCATCTAACTCTGCATTGTTTATACCAGGGGTAGGCAACCTAAGGCCCATGGGCCAGATCCGGCCCAATCGCCTTCTCAATCCGGCCAACGGACGGTCTGGGAATCAGCGTGTTTTTACATGAGTAGAATGTGTCCTTTTATTTAAAATGCATCTCTGGGTTTTGTGGGGCATAGGAATTCGTTCAATTTTTCCAAAAAAATGTAGTCCGGGCCCCCACAAGGTCTGAGGGACGGTGGACTGGCCCACGGCTGAAAAAGGTTGCTGACCCCTGGTTTATACTGACATCCGGTGGTTCTCTGGGGTTTCAGACTGGGGACATTTCCAGTCCCATCTAAAGATGCCAGGGATTCAATCTGAGATGCTCTACCGCTGAACCATGGCCCTTCATGTCTTGCTTGGGTTCTTCCTAGAGGCAACTGGGCAGCCAGATGTGAGGAAGAGGCTTATTATTATTATTATTATTATTATTATTATTATTATTATATGGCCCTTTGGTTTGATAGCAGCAAATCTCTTCTCATGTTAAAGCCTCACTGATGTGGTCCAAAGGAGAGCAGAGCAATATGTTTGGCACCGGCTTGACTGGGGGAGTTGCCGGAAGGAGGCGCACAAGGCGCCATCCAACCATCTTAGGGACTCCACTCTAGATTTGTGTAGAGTGTAGCCTTTTCTTTTCCAGGAGATGTCCAGCAAGGCATTTGGTTTGGATTTTTCTTCAGGGTTTACTTCCGAAGCCTTTCTCATGAATGATCATAGCCTCAAGGCAGAGAAGGTTTAGGATCAGAGTTTTCCTTATTCTATTAAAGCTACTGCTGCTAACCTAATTCATGCAAACATGACGTTTCGATCTCAAATGGATTACCTGACAGTGTTTTCTTTAACTACTGTACATTGTGCCCAATCCCAGACAGGTGTGGGAGATGGCAGCGCTGACTTGATTGTTACTATGTTGTGTATGTTTTTATACTGTAAAGCACTCTGTGATCCTCGGATGAAGGGCGGAATAGGAATGGAATAAATAAATACCGGTACTTCACTATGAGAGGTACATTGTCAGCTTATGTAAATGTCCCATAGATACATGCTTTCATTTATTGTATTCATTTAACTGTAGTATATCCCAAGACACATAGATGCGGTTTACGACTTGAGTGAGAATTATAAGCATCAAGATTTTTGTTGCTAGTCTTTAAAATAAGCAGCAGCCTATTCCCTATCTGATATTGCTTCTCACATGTTTTTTTGATATTCAAGACATGAAACATATATCATCTCTTCAGAAGAGCTAGACCGTTTTCTGCCAGCAGTATTAAGACCAGCCATCTCCCAGCAAAATGCATGTAGACAAAATTCCATATTTGCATGTGCTGTTCTAAAATACAGAAAGAAACAACTGGAAAGAACATGATACAGGGCTCACTAGAATGTACCACTTCAGAATTCAGGGAAAAGATCACATATTTAAATGCTTAAAAGTTTGCATATTTAGATGTGGAAAAGTCCCTGCAATCACAAACCAAGCAAGCTAGGGAGACGACTGCAGTAAAATGCATGGATATTTTAATAGAATCATAGAATCCTAGAGTTGGAAGGGACCCAAGGGTCATCTAGTCCAACCCCCTGCAATGCAGGAATCTCAGCTAAAGCATTCATGACAGGTTGGCACCCAATATGTATAAATAATCCCCTAATTGCATATTGAGGTCCAGGAGGATTGTGCGCCACTATTTTTCCATGCACGTGCATCATTTCTAAATCTTCAGTAAAATAAGAAATTCACCAAAGTGGAACAAGAGTGAATGACACAGAAGGTTTTGAGGAACACACAGAAATGTTTCTAAAAATATTCATTCCTCCAGAGTTTAAAGCCCAGCCTCAGTTCAAGTTTGTGAAAAACCAGTAATCAACAACAGCTAGGATGTTCTTTTTTAAAATCACATGGGATGAGATCCAGAATGGACTTGCATTGGTGCAGTAAGACTTTTCCTTTCTCTCTTCCCTTGCATCTCCCCTCCTCCAAAATCTGCTCTAGCAGAGGCATTCCAGAGCAGGTTTGGGGAGGGCACAAAGGCAGAGAAAAAGAGGAAGTCCCAACTGCATCCATTCAAATGACATTTGACGGTGCCTATAAAAAAGTGAAATATAGGCCACATTCACACTACATATTTGAATTACTATGATACCACTTTGAGCAGTCAGGCTTCACCCAAAGAATTCTGGGAGTGGTAGTTTCTTAAAGGTGCTGACAGTTGTTAGGACACCCCTATTCCTCTCACAGGGCTACAGTTCCCAGAGAACCCCTTAAAGAGGGATTGGTTGTTGAACCACTTTGGAAATCATAGCTCTGGGAGGGGAAAATGGGTCTCCTAACAACTCTCAGTACCAGGCCCATGAGGCAGACTGAGGCAGCTTCCTCAGGTGGCAGAAGACCAAGAGGCAGCGCCTCCATGGGCACCCCACTGCCTCTGTCTATGCTGGAGGAGTTGCAGTGGCTTCCAGTGTGATCTTATGGAAATTTCTCATGATCTAGTACGTTCCGTGACATCTCACAAGAGCTCTGGGAGATCTTGCAAGATCTTGCTGGAACCCATCACTGCCTTACAACCCAGGTAGGGTGTCTTTTTGGGGGGGGGAATTCGGCAGTGGGGCAGCACCTTCCTATCTTACCTCAGGGAGTGAAACAGGACAGGTCAGCCCAGCTCAACCCTTTTAACAGACTTCAGCTCCTAGAATTCTTTGGAGGAAGCCATTGTACTTTAAACATATGTTGCCAATGTGCAAGGTTTTTAGCTGGGGCAATTAGAATAAGATCCACTATTTGACTATGGAGTCAAAACCCTAAATTGTATTTTATATAACTGACTTTTTATTTCTATTCTTTGTATATTGTATTGTTATTTTATTGCTATGGCCGATGGCTGACGCAAATAAAGATTCATTCATTCATTCATATGTCGTCAATGTGGTCTTAATTTCTTACAAAATTGAAAAAAGACAGTAAAACTATGCCCAGGCTTTTATATGCAGGGCTTTTTTCAGCTGAAACATGCCAAAACTCAGTTCCGGCACCTCAAAGAACAAGGGAGGTGTTCATTGAAAGTTCCAGCACCTCTTTTTCTAGAAAAATAGCACTGCCTATATTTACAGAGTAAAGAGATCTGACCATTCTTGGGATTTTTACAAAGATTTTCGCCACAGATAGTGATGCTGAATGCATAAAATTTGCTGTACTCTGTCCATGTAAATATATTACTGAAATGATCGGAAAAAATTAATGATTGAAGAGAGGAGGAAAATTATTCAATATAAATGCAGAGATTTCAGAAACCTTTGCATTCAAGCAGAGTTATTGTGTCCTGGAGATGGTGTGCTTGCCGTTGATGCTTTTTTTATTATTATTATCCTGTAGGATTAAATAAGGTACTTTTGACTGCAGCACAATTTTTTCATCACAACGGATCTAACCCAACCAGATATCCAGGTCACCTCCTTTTGCTTCTGCTTTGGACTATTTGAAAGTGATTTAATTAAAATGAAAAATTATGCTGAATACAATCACGTGTATTTCAAGGCACGCAATTAAACAAAGCTAGCTGTACAGGTAAGAATACCTAACCTCTTTCCTCTCACACTGGTCATGTATTCACTTGTTGTCAGGGACTGTGCTAAGGAGGGCTGCACTGAGGAAGAATGGTGGGAGCCACTCCCTCCTCCTGATCCTGAATCTTCCAAGGAGCAGGAGGGCAGTATAGATTTGGAACAGTGGTTTGCAGAGGGGCATAGTTCAGAAGGCAGAAGCTGGGAAATACCGGATGGGGAAAAGCTAGCAGAAGAAACACTAGAAGAGAGAGAGTTAACAGATTCACAGTCTCCGGACAGCATTCACCCCACTTCCCCAAAGACACGGAGAACTCAGAGAGTGATTGAACAGAAAGTGCAGAAGGTACAAACTCAGATTACAAGATATAGGAGTGATGTAGATTAACAGGGACAGGGGGGGAGGGGAAGCCAGCCTTAATTGGGAGCACCTCCTTTTCTAGGGAGACATGTTCTTTTCTCTCTCACTGTGATTATAGAATCTAACTGGTAAGACATTCCTTTCATTTGATCTTCTTATTTACTGCCACGGGGGAGGAAGCTGATTCACCAAAGTCTGACACTTGTGTATGTTGGAAGGAGCAAGTCTGGGGGAAATCAATCATCCTATCTGAATGATACAACAATTATGAGTCATCAGTAAAATGCATGGACTCCAATGCAGCAAGACACTCCACAGACTGAATTAGTTTTAAATGTCTTGACAGGCTTGCCTTCCACAAAGTGGAAGTGAAGGGATGCAGTGTTTAAAGCATAAAGCTTACTTCACAACAGGAAAGCATGAAACTCAGGAGGTTTTGTCTCACCATCAAGTAACCCATGCTGTTGTCATTCCTTGTGTGTTGGAAATCCAGATCGTTCATATTTACCAGCATAGAGTGTGGCAACTACTATTTCCCCCTTTTCTTCCTAAAGTTAGCTATTGGCACATGCTCAGTGGGGAGGCTTTCAGGGTGCTCTGGTTCCAGCAGTCCAGCCTGGCCCAGGAAGAAATAAGTTTCAGGTAACTAACACTTTTTAAGCACCTGGAACCACTGGTATCTTGCAGCACTCAGAGACTGGGGCAGCATGCAACAGTTTTATTTTCTCACTGCAGAGGTGAGCGCATGGAAAAATTACGAAATCTCATCTCTTGGATTAATTTACTCACTTTAAGGTTCCCAGTTTGTCAATCTCTCTTTTGTTTCTTGTGAATTATTTAACTTGGGCAAATCACTGATGTTGTCCATGCCTAAAATGAAGGCACCAGCGGCATGCAGAGATTTTAACAGACTCACAATAAATCACCACATAATCTGTATAAATCTCTCCTAATGATCTGATAAGTAGAGACGGCAGGTCATTCATATAGATTAGAAATAAAAAGCTGGACAATGATGAAGGCTCATAAAACTCTAATAATTATTCAGGATTAAATTGTGCAGCGTTGTTGTTTTCAGAACACAAAAACAGTGATTCCCCTTAACATGCTAATGCATATAGCATGCACTTTATTCTGAATGCCTTAGAATTAATTCTGCCCTAAAACCTATTATTTCTTGTTCTGCCTAAAAGTGACGACATGAAATCCCTTAGCTAATTATGTGCTTTTTAAAGACGCAAATGTATTGTGAAAGAGGACAATAGAACCAATTTAGCAGTACAATTTTATCTCTTTGTGGCATGGAGATGCCAAGACCTCTACTAACCTTGGAACTACAGAAAATAAATGAAAGAATACCTAAAACGGGGCACATTAAATTTAATATTTTGTAATGAGGGAATTCTGACTTTTGTGTATATTAAAATTACAGCATTGTGAGACCATTACCACTTGAGATGCACAGTTCCCCAACCTTCTATCTGCTAGGAATGTGTCTTCAAGAAGCAAAGCTGTGATCTGGTCAGTTTTCCACATTTCAATATTGGTTCTTAAAGCCTCATGGAAATTAATCTGTATTTTAGTGCAAATGTTTCCTGATACATGCATTTTTGTATGCTATTTTCATTAATAAATTCATTTTTATACATACTTTATACGTACTTTTATAGTCACATTTTTGTATGCATTATTTGGCTCCAGTGCAAAATCTGGAGAAGTGTACATCTTGGAAGATGACCATTTTTCAGTATGTGTATTGTTTCAGAAAGTATGAATTAGGTTGCATTTAAATGTGAACTGAATAAAATGTCTCTCACATCTGCAGACCTTTTCCAGGGACAGTCCCAGATTAACAGAAGCCATCCCAGTTTCTGATGTGATCCTGGAATGTCCTACTTTTCCTTTGGACATTTTCATCGGAGGAATGTTGGAAGATATGGAGTTATGCGACCCCTGAGCTAAGGAGATAAGTAACTATAAAACCTTTAGAAGACCTCTGAAGGCAGCCCTGTATAGGGAAGTTTTCTAATGTTAAATGTTTTATTATGTTTTTTATATATGTTGGAAGACAGCCAGGGTGGCGAGCAACCTGTTGGAGGGTATGCTTCTCTAGTAGATTATCCTTGGTCCAGAGAACTGGGGTTCAACCCTCTAGAGAGGGTTGCAGCCCCCCAAAAGAGCAGGTTCACAGTTTGTGGGTGCTCTTAGAGCCAGCTTTGTCACTGAAAGCCCAGGTACCTTGATGGCACAGCAAAAAGTTGTTAAGGACAGTAAACAATCCATATTAAGTGATATTTAGGATGCTTACTGCTCCCTCACAGATCACTCTAAAATCCAGTTTAAGAGATGGGTTTAGCAATGGGCAACATCTCTGCCTTAATGGGCTTCCATAGCTGGATTTGAATCCATTTTCTTGAGTTCACCAGTATGAGAAAAAGGAAGGGAATTATCAAGGCAATTATCTTTCCTCTGGTAAAGCCTGATCATCCCAACAGGGGATGGTTAGCAATGCACTAGTTAGGGAGCTCAAAAAGAAGCAGAATTTGTATTTTTTTTTAAATAAAATAAAAAAATTAACGTGCTTTTGGTTTTACAAAATTAATATATCTGTATATGTGCTGTGATTTGCAGCACATTTGGCAAGTGGGGTGGGGTGGGGTGAGATATTATCTTTTGGAGGGAATGGGTGGTCTAAGGTACAAACTGAACAAAAAATGTTATACCCTCTCATTTTTTAAATATGCTTATGCTCCACTTTGACATACTGTAACATATGAAACAGCTGGATATATTTAAGATGAACAGCATGAAGCTTTAATTAGGCTCTTTTTAGTTAATAGCTTGGAGTATGTGATTTTATTAAAGAGCTTTTGCTCACCAGGCAGGTTTTTCTAAGCTCCTGCAGCTCTACTTGATAGTGGATGCCGATGTCACACCAATCCCTAGGGGACCATTGGCTGCATCTCCACTATGCACCCTCCCACAGAGATTTACAGTGTTATAGCTTAGCGCTTATATTCACATTTTGTTCTCAACCTAAAACATTCAGCCATATATTACTCTGCATTATGGTTTATCAGTTGATAGCCAGCTGTGTTATTCTCCTGCTAAAACAGCCAACACTTTAATGTTATTTAAAAGTCACTGAATTAAGGACGGGACAGATCGTAATAAAGGTAAGCTTCAAATAAACTTTCCCCCTGCACTTAATTATTGTTAAGATGGTGATCATTTCCTGGTGCTTTTCCTAGTTCACCATTATCAAGTGATTATGAACTTTAAAACTACCAAAACTCACGAAGGATGATCCTTGATGGCTCACTTCAAAGTATAACAAAGGGAATCATAACCATTTATCTTTATTTTCATAACCACAATGAGTTCATCGGAGATCAGGAACAGCACACAATACGGTCATTTAACACTTCTATTCAAATGAATACTTCCTGTTCTTATCACAGTCAGGCATGAGGTTGGTCTTTCATCCTCTTCCCCCCCCCCCTTCCAAATACAACTAACTTTAATCTATTCTTTTTTATACCTCTGGGAGCTCCACTTTAAAAGTAGCCTGATGATATCATTCAACATCCAAAGCCAAAATCAAACTACTACTAGCTAGGTATTCATTGTATTTTCAAATCATTATTCAGGAGATAGATAGATATATATATATATATATATATATATATATATATATATATATATATGCTTTAGTTCATAGTTTATCATCTTTCCAATAGAAATGCATATTTCAGGGGTAGGGAGAAAGGCATTGAATGGTCATTCAGTGATCATAAGATTGAGGGTGAAAAATAGATCAGCTTGCTTTAAAAGCCACCATAGAACAGAGAAACTGTCCACCTTTGTGAAGGTAGCTGCTGGCAGAATGATAGGATGTACATTGACATTCAAGATACATCAGTGATTTTTTTTAATAGATTAGAAATAACCATTGGATCCAGCAGCCCATCTCATTCTGAATTTTGTTTGGAAGTTTCAGAAACAAATATAAAACAGTTCTATAAAAGGTATCCTGCCTCTGATATATATGGCTGATGTCTCAAAGATCCTACAACTTCCCACTAGAGACATTATGCAAGTGTCAGTTCTGGAAACAGAGAAAGCAATTGCTCAGAGCATGCCTGTCATGAAGCAGATATGGTGAGCTGGATGTAAAGTGACTTTGTTCGTTCCACAGAAGGCAGTGGCCTGGGACAGCATGAGATTGCACTTTTAACATGATGCCGTTCAGGGTGGTTTACATTTGAAAAGCCTCATGCTATCCTAGGGGCATGGAAAGTCCCTGTTGGGTGTCACTTCGTGGCTTCAGCCCAGCTCAGGGACTGCCATTTCCGCCCCACACTAAGTTGTAGGATTGGATCATTATATTGGTCTACACTGTGGCGGGCATGAGATTTCTGTCACTCCTATCAATGTTACACCAGCATGCGTAGGTGCCAACTTCTAGGGGCCATGGAGACTTCGGCCCCCACAATAAAATATTAGAGGAGGCTGGGCTTCCGCAAAGTTGATGGGCATTCCCATTCAAATGGGGTGTGTGCATAATCAATCATCATGTGATTGATTATGTGGGGTGGGGCTTACCTGGGCCCCCACAATATATTCAAGTTGCCACCCCTGCCACCATGTGTTTTGGGATGTGGTATCAAAGGAATTATGGTGCTGGAGGAGACTCTTAAGAGTCCCATGGACTGCAAGAAGATCAAACCTATCCATTCTGAAGGAAATCAGCCCGGAGTGCTCACTGGAAGGACAGATCCTGAAGCTGAGGCTCCAATACTTTGGCCACCTCATGAGAAGAGAAGACTCCCTGGAAAAGACCCTGATGTTGGGAAAGATTGAGGGCACAAGGAGAAGGGGACAACAGAGGATGAGATGGTTGGACAGTGTTCTCGAAGCTACCAACATGAGTCTGACCAAACTGCGGGAGGCAGTGGAAGACAGGAGGGCCTGGCGTGCTCTGGTCCATGGGGTCACGAAGAGTCGGACACGACTAAGCGACTAAACAACAACAACAAATCAAAGGAGCAGAGAAGTTGTCTGAAACTTGGAACTTGCCAAGAAATGTTGCGGCCACAGTAACTCCCCACTCACCCATTGCATTCATTATTGCTGCCCATATTCCGTGCTACTGGCACATTTTAAATTGTGCCCTTAGGAGAAGCTGCAACATGTAGGATTGCCATCAGAATGTATACTCTGCAGATTAGCAGAAAAATGAAAGGACACCTACACTGAATTTAATGGAATCACCTGGGATGCTGCTGCAATGATAACAACGAAGGTCAGGTCCAAATGCTAATTGATCACATTGCTAAGTGCTGGTGTGGGAAGTGAGGTGCAATGTTGCCACATGTGTTGTTTGTGCTAGACAAATCTTGTGTGATATGTGGTTTAAAAAAAATCCTGTCAGCTGTGGCTTAAAAAAAAAACTGCTGGGAGAAACACATTTAGAAGTGAAACAGAAGTCAAGACTTCTGCTCCCATAGTGCAAGGGTGGCGAACCTTAGGCCCAGGGGGCAAATATCACTCTCCAGGCCTCTGAATTGGAAGACAAAGAGTTGGGTAAGAGCAAGTGTTAAAACTAGGCTCTTCTACCAAGATAAAATTAAGGGCCCCCCCACTTTTGCTTCTGAGCCCCCAAACCACTGGCATGTGGATCCCAGTCTGAAAAAGGTTCCCCAGTCATCTCATAATGTCTGCCTGTTACAAATGCAGCCCACTCTGCTAGGACAGATTTCCTTCCTTCCTTTGGGTCCATATTTTGACTGAAACTATTGAGAAAAGTGGTCTGCATTGCCTCCATGAGATTAGCCATTTTGACTCTCATGCAAAAAAACCACCCTGCATGGCCAGGCAAATCAGTTGTTCCCAAGGTATGTCCCACATGAATTTAGTGTGAATGTTGCACTGATCAGGCAAGGAGGAGAGTTCGTCCATCAAAGAATTCCTGAAAGCAGAAGACTCAGCAGGCCACCCACAAGTGATACATGTTGCATACATGCAAAGACATCATGAGAGAATGACACATATCATAAGTGTAACATATGTGAGTGTAATTCTTTTCTTTAAAAATGTTCATTCTGTTGAAAAAAATGCAATAGACAACCTCACATCTACTCAGAACTATGAAAAAGAGAGACAATAGTAACTTGAGTCCTTAATCCTGTACTTCTCGCCATATGTTTCCATGAGTTTTAGTTGAGGTGGCCTTCTCATTTGATCTTCCTGGCACAACTCCTAGGAGCCAAGTGATCTTCCGCTCCCGCAATAAAATATTTGAGGGAAACACTCTCCCCAGTTGAAAGGCATTGCCATTCAAATGGTGTGCATGCACCACATTATATGAGTGATTATGCAGGGAGGGGTTACCTGCCCCCTCCCAATACTTTATTAAAGTTGGCACCCCTGCAGATAAATGAAATAAATGGTTGCCATACCGCATAAAAAGTAAATGGGTTTGATTTAACTCTGGTTGCTTTTACTTGACAGCCAAGACAACAAACCAGACTTGTGTAGATCAATTCTTATGTCTATATGTAGACAAGCATTGGGACAAATCTGTTGAAATATGCTGTCTTCAGAAATGCTTACACAAATCCTTTAGTTTTATTTTCACCAAGTTACTTTTTTTGCTGCTCAGTATTATATATAACGTACAATTTAAAACCATGCAATGTGACGTCTGAACTTTTGTTGCTTCACTGAAAATTATGGACCACAGATGTTGCTAGCGCACCAGCTTGTGCCATTACTGATAGCAGAGTTAATTGCACAACTGGAGCCATTTTTTCCTGCATGTTATAAAGATAGCAAGTTCCTAAACCTGAATTTGAAAAATATAGACATAAGCAAAATCGGACAAGGTGTCCTTGTACCTGGAGTTATTCATTAATTGTATAATTATAACCCAAAACAGATGCTAGCTGGGGGAGGGGGGAATTTAAGAAATGCGAAGTTATCATCCATAAAGTGCATGATCATCAAGTGAGAGTGAATATTAAAGTCATATCATGCCTGTGAGATTGAGCCTTTTTTTGGTCTGTTTAATGATGAGTATGTTTGATTGCTATTTCTTCTGAACCAATGACATAATGTGGGGAAATGCTGTCAAACTCTTGAAACAAATGTGTGTGTGTGTGTGTATGTGTGTGTGTGTGTGTGTTATAGAGCAACTCATTTACATCCTGTACTGCGCCAAAATAAACATATATTAGGATTCAATGTGTGTCTTACACTGACAATTTCATGCTGCATAGTTTAAGATTATGGTCCTTTCTGAAAATTGCTATTCATATTCATCTATATATATATATATATATATATATATATATATATATATATATATATATGACTTCCCAATAGATAGTATACTTATTATGGTTGTTTCCTTGTAGTAAGCATACAAATAAAAAAGGAGAATTCCTTCATGGTGAATGAGAGAGAAGATATTCACAGAGAACTAACAGTAGTGCCTTTGAGGAGTCACTCTGACCCAGAGCCCACCCATGAGACAAGGTGAGGTGACTGTCTCAGGCAGCAGAATCCACAAGGGTAGCAGATCTCGATGTAGATCTTTGTTCCCGATGTAGATACTCACTCATGCTTTCTTCCCTGGTGGGGACAGAGGTGCCATTTTGTGGTTCACCTCAGGTGCCAAAAGGTTGTGATCTGACCTTGCTCTGAACCATAATCACATTGCTGGGGAGGGGCAGGCGGGGGAGGGGAGATGTGTTTTTATGTTCAAAACAGCATTTTTAAACACATTTGAACCTCACCCTTCATCCAACAGGAACCCAAAGCCATTTACAACTGGCATATTCACACAGCAATAAAACCATTCCAAAAGCAATGCTTCAGGCAAACCATAAAACCATACAGTTGAAATAGACCCCATTACTGCAGCAAACTGATAGCTTTACTTTCAACTGGTCTTGCACGGACAATGTGTGGGGAGGAAGAAAGAAGGAAGCATGCAAACTGAGGTTTGCTCATGTAACAAAAGCACATCATGGTTTGGCATTGCATCTCAGCTGTGAGCTACACATGCAGAAGTGCCTTAAATAGTTTTACTAACATTTGGTTTCATTAATGAGAATGATTTATTTGAAGGATAAAATCAGGCTCTTAGAAGCTGGTGAACAAATGAGATCATAGTCCCTGATATTGTAGTCCCTAGTTCAGAAAGCATTACTCATTGCTCCAGGGATGTACATGAGAAGTGACTTCCTTGAAGTGCCTGGCAGGACTGCTTGAGATTTTGCCCACCTTCTGTCAAGTACTGAAGTGTATGCCCATGTCCACCACTGGAGAGACACACTTAATTTCTCATTACTGCCTGCACAAAGACAGAATTTGCCCATGGGCTAAGTAGCATATCCTAATGTCTACCTGAGACTTAATGGATTAATGAAATGTTGCTTTCAAAAATGAAAAGGAAATGTGAGTCATTTGAAACTGAAATCTCATTCATGAATATTACCTGACATATCATAAAGGATTATGAAATTGCTGTCACTGTAGGAAGACTTAAGGGAGATTTGTGATTAAAAGGACAAATAAACAGTAACTCCTTAAGAAACAGAGACCTTTAATCTTCAAATGGGAAGTCTTAAACTCTTGCCAAAGCCCATCTGGAAAGAATAAAGTGACAGTATTTAATTACCAGAAAAAGCCATCTCGGGCCTACTCTACTGAAAATAGCAAGATGAGATTAAATGATTTTATTCACCAGACATAGAAAGCAAGAGGTTTTGTATGGCTGCTTTGCAAAAAGATGACATTCAGGAGACAATTTGTGTTGTTTTTTCCAACACAACTTTCAAGGATACGGACAACCAGGGTTTTTCTGAAAATATTTTCCAATGAAGGGAGCTGATGGCATTTCCTCCCATATCCATATGAAGATGGTGATGGTTTACAAACTTTGGAAAGGAGAAGAGAGCTCCTAAACGATAACATTCATGTTGAAATTAAAGGATAGTGGGACCAAAATGCAACATTATTTTACGTCCCTTGATGTAAATACTGAAAATGAAAGAATGCCTGCATAGCCTTGCCCTGGTAACATAAGCCTGTTCAGGCATTTGGTACCAAATGCATACTCTCCAACATTTCTCCAATGAAAATAGCATCCTAGCATATTGCATTCATGAAAGAGGATCTGTTTTTAGCTGCATGCTGAGGAAGAACGCCAAAGTGGAATTTTAATGGCGGAGAGTCAACATGTTATTTGGGAGTTATTCATAGCCACAGCCTGCATGCAAGTTGGTGAAAGATAGCAATTAACTCTCCCAGCACACCAGGTCTGAGAACAATGTTTATGAAGGACTACACGAGTGGAATGGAATTTGTATTTATGAGAAACAACAAAGGTGCTGTATGTAAGGAAACAATAAAGGTCATCTGTGGGAATGGACTAACATCAAAAG
Organism: Darevskia mixta; assembly: GCA_034641385.1. Lineage (NCBI taxonomy): Eukaryota > Metazoa > Chordata > Lepidosauria > Squamata > Lacertidae > Darevskia > Darevskia mixta. Next base: position 7,990,286 of record JAWWNH010000105.1, read on the forward strand.
AAGAATTTAAGAGGAGATGAAAGAAGGATGAAGTGGCTACATGAGGAAGTAATGGACATATGTTTGCAACAGGAGCGGGAAACCTGATTTTTAAGAAATTGTGTTAAATTAAAGTAATTGTCACCTATGAAGAGATGGTTACTGTATGCATTAGGATATGTGCTGTGAAATGGAAGTACCTAACATGGAAATGGTGCTGGAATATTAAAATTCTCGCAGTCATCTGACAGTGATAAAAGATCAATAATGCTGCCTAACAAGGTAGCATTGTTTGTTTCTGGTTATGGGCAGTGGTGGAAATTGATAAAGCTTTAATAAAATGTGAACGAAACATCTCACTAGGAAATAAAGAGCCTGTATCCATCTCTATTAAGTCACCTGAAAGCCAAACTTTGAACATACTTTTCAGAATCAATATTAAATGAGCAAACCTGATTTCTATATTGTCACATTCAAAGGCTCCATGGTGTGTCATTTACTCTGCAATGTCATAACTTTCAAAGTTCGGACCACACAAACATCCAGCTAGTCTCCCCACCTTTCATTGTAGCTTCGAACCTGTTGGTAAAAGCCAGCTCAGATGATGTTTCTAAACATTGAGCGCAATTTTCAGGTCCTTCACTTCGGCTGTTACGCAAAGTGGGGAGTGTATAATGTTTCTTAGCATCTACTTAGCATCATACAGTGAATATCCTCATCACTTCAAGGCCTCATTCTCAAGACCAAAGTGGATGTTGCACACATTTGTTTGGTAACATTCAACTTTTTTTTAAATGAGAACAGTTTTGTGGAGAAGATGCTGCTAAGAACAAAGAGTAGACTTACATGAATCTTCTTAACCCCTTTTCTACTTAGCAATTTTACTGCTGAAAAATGCATCTCCCCTCTAGATGCCTTTTCTTCCACAGGAATATTTTGCTTGCATCTGTATGTGATGGACACAGTGAGGGTACAAGAAAATGAAGAGTTGAGGGCCACCTTAGGGCCGAAAGAAGTAAAGTTCTGGGAATGATGTAACTGAAGACCAATGCCCTCTTGCCATGGTCACTCTATCTCTTTCAACCCAAACCCTGGATGTTCTGTGGGAAGCATGAGAGGGGCAGAGTTCTGGTGATCTTTAAAGCCCTAAACAGCCTCAGACCTGTATACCTGCAGGAGCATCTCCACCTCCATCATTCAGCCCAGACACTGAGGTCTAGTGCCGAAGGCCTTCTGGTGGTTCCCTCACCATGAGAAGCCAAGTTACAGGCAACCAGACAGAGGGCCTTCTTGGTAGTGGCACCCGCCCTGTGGAATGCCCTCCCATCAGATGTCAAACAGATAGACAACTATTTGACTTTGAGAACACATCTGAAGGCAGCCCTCTTCAGGGAAGATTTTATTGGTTGATGCTGTATTGTGGTTTTAATATTTTGTTGGGAGCTGCCCAGAGTGGCACTAAATCGAAACAAATAGCAATATGCAGAAAACCTAATTGCCATTTGTTCCAATTCAGTGCTAAACTCTGGGTTCTCCCCAGGGGAAAGCAGTGGGGCAAATGGAGTTGTGCAGAACCCCTTAGCATAAGATAGCTTCCTGTGTTCCTAATTGTCTACAATAAACTGGAAGGGCGTCACATTTGTGGGCGATACATATTCCCTTGACTACAGCATTTTCTATTGAAATAATAAATGTTTGAGATAAAGGTTTATATATTAACTTGGTTATATTTTAAATGCCATAACATGCCATAAAGAGATATGTTATTTCTGTGAATAACAATTCTCATATAGAACAGTTATTAGAAACATTCAAAGAACCTAAATTTTATGTTAGCAAGCTGAGGGGCTCCTTTTTATCACAAATTGTTCCTTACATATAATTTGATTTCCATCTGAGAAAATGAAATTCTTAACAAGGAAGTATTGCAGTCATTTATCTAGCGTAATTAAAAACTGATTCCCCATAAAAGCTACTGTGTGGTTTAAGATTACTTACATAATTTGAAATGAACACACATATTTTTAACTCTTGCATTAAGGTACAATTAACTTTGCCTGGAGAAAATGCTCAGGACTGATAATTCTGAACAAATCTAGCACAAGCCACATTAACCAATTTATAGGTTGGTTCCTGTAAAAAAAAACACCAATTCTTTCATTAGAATGATCACACACTATAATGATCATGAATAGGAAGTGTATGCTTATGGTATACATCTAATAGGCTGCAGAGTCATATTCTTTACTTTAAAATGGACTTACGTGTGCCCCTGTTTTCCTTCATCTAATATACAATTTCCACTAATTTAGACTGTCTTATACATTCCTTTGTGTAACTGCAAGGAAGCAGTAAAAGTCTCAGATGGGCAGTGCGGGGGGGGGGGAGGAAGCTTTGAACAATTTTTTGAAATCTACAGCATGTGACTTCCTAAGCAACCTTCCTAATACCTTGTATTAGGAGCTTCCACATGTTTTGAGCAGCAACAACAGTAAGGGGTTGGGGTTGGCCATTGGTAAATGGCCATATATGATTGCTGAAAGGTATTTGATTCAATGGATTAGCAGCTGCCAGGGACAAAAATAAGGAAAGGGCAAAGCATCTGCTTTGAATGCAAAAGGTCTTGGGTTCCATCCTCAGCATTGCCAAGTAGGGCTGGACATGTCCCCTTTCTGAACCTCTGGAGAGTCACTGAGTAAAGTAAGGTAGAGGTCAAGGACCCCTGGACGGTTAAGTCTAGTCAAAGGCAACTGTGGAGTTGCGGTGCTCATCTCGCTTTCAAGCCGAGGGAGCTGCTGTTCGTCCACAGGCAGCTTTCCGGGTCATGTGGCCAGCGTGACTAAACCGCTTCTGGCGCAACGGGACACCGTGACAGAAACCAGAGCACACGGAAACGCCATTTACCTTCCTGCTACAACGGTACCTAGTTATCTACTTGCACTGACATACTTTCTAACTGCTAGGTTGGCAGGAGCTAGGACAGAGGAACAGGAGCTCACCCCATTGCGAGAATTTGAACCACCGACCTTCCGATCGGCTTTAGACCACAGCGCCACCCGCGTCCTCACTGGGTAAAGTAGACTGAGAATAGGCCAATGGTCTGACTCAGTGGAATAGAAGACAGCTTCCGGCATTCCTATTTAGGGGTAGGCAAACCAGGCCAATAGATATTCATCAGACTTCAGTGCAGTGGCAGACTTTGGGGGTCTCAAATTTCAGCAGCACCCTGCGTGATGCCAAAATTCAGCACCCCCTGCCTCTCGCACTCTATTCTAGGTAATAGTTGTGACATCCGTGGGGGCACCCCTGAGGTTCAGCACCAAGTGCAACTGAACTGGTTGCACTCTCCTAAATCTGCCACTGTGCAGGGACTCCTGCAACTTCTGTTGATTTTTTTTTTTTTAAAGTGGCTATGTTAAAGCATGCATATGCTTATTTTGGGGCGAGGGTTTATTTCGATAACCTTTTATTTAACATTGGAAGTGTTATGGATATTGTATCTTGAGGTTTTATGGCACTGTTTTTGAGATTGCACATCTACTTTTATGCATGCTGGAAACTGGCTTGGGCCTATGGGAATGTCAGTATAAAAATCCAAATGAATAAGAAGAAATAAAACAAAATGCTGGCTTTGAACCTGCAAGCCATCTGGGAGCCCTAAGATTTGAGGGGAAAATTATTGACCAGATAAAGCCCCTGATTTCCCATGAAAAATATTTAAAACCAAAGTTACTATACAACTAAAACTGGTGAAAATGAGAGAGAGAGAGAGAGAGAGAGAGAGAGAGAATTTCACTATTGGGGAAGACTTGGTCATTGTTAGTTTCAAGCTGCATTTTGAATTAGTTTTGTATTTTCTGCAGGAGCTTTATGTAATGGGAACATTTCACCATTTTATGGATCAACAATTCAGATTCCTTGCATGCAGAAAGAAATAGTAAAGAAAAATATAAGCACCACGCTAATTTTGCTTTAAAGTGTCAGCTTCTATTTTAAAATTTTACATGAAATAAACAGAAATTGTACTGATCACATTATAAGCCACAAGCATTATAAAGAGATGCATTTCTAAGTATGCCCAGTGCTTCAGTAAAGTTGGCGGTTCAAATCCCCGTGACGGGGTGAGCTCTCATTGCTCTGTCTCAGCTCCTGCCAACCTAGCAGTTTGAAAGCACGCCAGTGCAAGTAGATAAATAGGTTCCACTGTGGCGGGAAGGTAAATGGCGTTTCCGTGTGCTCTGGTTTCCTTCAAAGTGTCCCATTGTGCCAGAAGTGTTTTAGTCATGCTGGCCACATGACCCGGAAAGCTGTCTGTGGACAAACGCCAGCTCCCTTGGCCTGAAAGCGAGATGAGCACCGCAACCCCATAGTTGCCTTTGACTGGACTTAACTGTCCAGGGGTCCTTTACCTTTACCTATTAGCCACTGTTTTAACTATAAAATGAAAATGATTTTTAATAATAAAGGAATGCATTGCCCACTGCTGCTGCCATGGTGCCAGCAACAGTTGCAGTATCCTCCTTGGATGCCAGATCTGCCACCTCCTCAGCAGCCCTGACAGTGCCGCCACTGGTCTATTTCTACCCTGGTTCCTGATGTAGCTATTATTCTGCCCTCCACCCCAGCCCCCGTTCCTGATGTATCTTCACTCAGCACTTCCAGACCCTTCGAGTGTTCCTGGGGCAGTCCTTGATTTACAGAAGCCATCCTGCTTTCTGCTTTGATCCTGGAATGTCCTGTTTTTCCTTAAAGGTAAAGGGACCCCTGACCATTAGGTCCAGTCATGACCGACTCTGGGGTTGTGGCGCTCATCTCGCATTATTGGCCGAGGGAGCCGGAATACAGCTTCTGGGTCATGTGGCCAGCATGACTAAGCCGCTTCTGGCAAACCAGAGCAGCGCATGGAAACACTGTTTACCTTCCCGCCGGAGCGGTACCTATTTATCTACTTGCACTTTGATGTGCTTTCAAACTGCTAGGTTGGCAGGAGCAGGGACCAAGCAACGGGAGCTCACCCCATCGCAGGGATTCGAACCGCCGACCTTCTGATCGGCAAGCTCTAGGCTCTGTGGTTTAACCCACAGTGCCACCCGCGTCCTATTTTCATCAGAGAAATCTTGGAGGGTATGGAATGATGTGACCCCCTGAGCCAAGGAGATAAGTAACTATACAACCTTTAGGAGACATCTGCAGCCCTGTAGAGGAGAGTTTTTCAACGTTTAATGTTTTATTGTTGTTGTTGTTCAGTCGTTCAGTCGTGTCCGACTCTTCGTGACCCCATGGACCAGAGCACGCCAGGCACGCCTATCCTTCACTGCCTCTCGCAGTTTGGCCAAACTCATGTTGGTAGCTTCGAGAACACTGTCCAACCATCTCGTCCTCTGTCGTCCCCTTCTCCTTGTGCCCTCAACCTTTCCCAACATCAGGGTCTTTTCTAGGGAGTCTTCTCTTCTCATGAGGTGGCCAAAGTACTGGAGCCTTAACCTCAGGATCTGTCCTTCTAGTGAGCACTCAGGGCTGATTTCTTTAAGAATGGATAGGTTTGATCTTCTTGCAGTCCATGGGACTCTCAAGAGTCTCCTCCAGCACCATAATTCAAAAGCATCAATTCTTCGGCGATCAGCCTTCTTTATGGTCCAGCTCTCACTTCCGTACATTACTACTGGGAAAACCATAGCTTTAACTATACGGACCTTTGTTGGCAAGGTGATGTCTTTGCTTTTTAAGATGCTGTCTAGGTTTGTCATTGCTTTTCTCCCAAGAAGCAGGCGTCTTCTAATTTCGTGACTGCTGTCACCATCTGCAGTGATCATGGAACCCAAGAAAGTGAAATCTCTCACTGCCTCCATTTCTTCCCCTTCTATTTGCCAGGAGGTGATGGGACCAGTGGCCATGATCTTAGTTTTTTTGATGTTGAGCTTCAGACCATATTTTGCGCTCTCCTCTTTCACCCTCATTAAAAGGTTCTTTAATTCCTCCTCACTTTCTGCCATCAAGGTTGTATCATCAGCATATCTGAGGTTGTTGATATTTCTTCCAGCAATCTTAATTCCGGTTTGGGATTCATCCAGTCCTGCCTTTCGCATGATGAATTCTGCATATAAGTTAAATAAGCAGGGAGACAATATACAGCCTTGTCGTACTCCTTTCCCAATTTTGAACCAATCAGTTATTCCATATCCAGTTCTAACTGTAGCTTCTTGTCCCACATAGAGATTTTTCAGGAGACGGATGAGGTGATCAGGCACTCCCATTTCTAATGTTTTATTATGTTTTTATATATGTTGGAAGCTGCCCAAAGTGGCTGGGGCAACGCAGTCAGATGGGCAGAGTATAAATAATAAAATTGTTGTTGTTGAACAGGATGTCCCTATTTTCATTGGAGAAACGTTGGAGGGTGTGTGCTTCTTTCCTGGTGGGAGGGGGGACGACACAATTTTGCAGTTTGCATCAGGTACCAAAATGTCTTGGGCTGGCCCTGTTGTTAGGAATCGTACTATAATTGCTGTAGCCCTGGGCTGCAGCAAAAGTCCTGTTTTGGCCACCGGGAGGGAACTGTGCCAGCAGAAAGAAAACTGCACAAATGGAACTCCTCAATTTGCAGATGCTTCAAGCAGCAGGAAGACTCACCTATTCAAGATAGGCCTGCAAGAACAAATCTATTTTACCCAGCCAGCAATAACAGCAAAGGACTGAGAATTCTGTAGCTTCTCCCTTGTCTTTTTCTGGATAATGTTTCAAGGTTGTACTTTCAGTATTCTTTATTAAGGCACCTGTCCAGACTCGTACAATGAGATGCATTTTAGTCAGCTGCAAATATTGTACATACACCCCAGAAAGATTATTGAATGAAATCCATGTTGGTGCAAAAATGATCCATGTGGAACATTTACTCTATCAATATATTTGCCGCATTCCCCTACAGGAAAAGTTTGTGCTTTTAAAAGAATCCAGCAATGCAATGAATCAAGGTGTGGCAGATGAAACTGCCTTGTAATAGTGAGTCTTCTAATAAGAATGTATTTTATTTTGAAGCGATAACAAATGACAAACCAATTACAGCTAGCCTCAGCTATTGTTCGTAAATTATACGCAGCTGATTTTATTAGTTCTAATCTTATGGCAGTTCTCATCCTGCCCTTTTATTACCTAATGTCTGCTGACCCAGCGTTATTCAGCTGATTAACAACTTCCAACATTCGGACAGCTATAATAGGAATTTTAGCAGCCATAGGAGCAACTGTATTGCAACCCCAAATCTCGCGCTCAAATATCCATTATTCATCACATTTTTTCAGGAAAGATAAGAGGCATTCCTGACTGAAGTCCAGAAAGTGGATCAAATTGAGTGGCACCATGCACAATAATATTATATTTTAGGGAAGCTTTTAATGTTTAATACATTATTGTATTTTAATATTCTGTTGGAAGCCGCCCAGAGTGACTGGGGAAGCCCAGCCTGATGGGCGGGGTATAGATAATAAATTATTATTATTATTATTATTATTATTATTATTATTATTATTATTATCATCATCATCATCATCATCATCATCATCATCATTACTACTACACAACCCATCTGACTGGGTTGCCCCAGCCACTCTTGGGAGCTCCATTTTGTTGATTCTGGGAGTTGTAGTTTGTCGAGGGTGTTGAGAGTTGTTAGGAAACCTGTGTTCCCCTTACAGAACTATGTTTCCCAGGGTTCCCTGTGAAGAAGGATTTATTCTAAAACCATGCTGGGAATTGTAGCTCTGGGAGGCAGAAGTGCCAACAAATAAAATATTGGGGGGGGGGCAGGTGAGTCCCGCCCCGCATAACCAATCACATGACATGGTGCAGTGTGCACGCACACCATCTGAATGGCAATGCTCATCAACTTTGGGCCCCCTGGCTCCCTCAAATACTCTCAGCATCCTTAACTATAGCTCCCAGAATTCTTTTGAGGAGAGCCATGACTGTTAAAGTGCTTTAAGTGTACCGTCTTTCCCCCTTTTTAAGACACTGTCTTATAATTTTTTTTCCTCAAAAAAACACAGGGTGGCTTATTTTGGGGGGGATGTCTTATTTTTATTACATCAGTATGGTACGGTACAGCCTCCCCCTGCGCGCTGAGCAGGCGGGGCAGAACTCCACAAGAGGCGCGTCCCCCCCCCACGCCTCTCGCTGGTTCGCTGGCTCCCTGCGCATGGGGAACAGGCGGGGCAGGAAGAGGCGTCTCCCCTCCCCCCGCGCCTCTCCCTGCGCGCTAAGCAGGCGGGACAGAACTCCACAAGAGGCGTGTTTCCCCCCCCGTGCCTCTCACTGGTTCGCTGGCTCCCTGCGCACACAGGAGGGGCTGAGGAGGCGACGGGAACAATGGCGGCACCACGGCTTACTTTTGGGGTACGTCTTATTTCTCACAAAGGTAAAAAAAACCCTGCCGTGGCTTACTTTATGACTACGTATTAAAAAAGGGGAAACAGGGTAGGATGTAAATGTGCAACACACTTACAAGGAGTAAACACATTGAATCCAGTGGGACTTCCTTCGGAGTACATATGTATATGTTTGCACTATTCATAAGGTGAATGCCAATTGTGATCCAAGTTACAGTCTTGGAATCCTTTCGTGGACAGCTGAGAATCCTTTATTTCCATTCGGTTTCAATGTCCCTTGAGACAACTATGTCTCCACGCAAGGCAGGAGCTGACCTAATTGTTGAGCATTAAGTTGCCTGTTCATCAGTGTACTTGGACCGACCTGAAGAAGGGTGACGAAACAAAGATTTTACCTGGCTGTCTCATTGTCAGAGTCCGTCCCATACACAGTTTCTCAACTACAAGATTTAACACAGATAATCTGCACTCTTGAACCCAGGGACATTGAATAGTAATGCTTAAGATTGTATAGGTATATCTCTTTAAGATTGATCTGAGACTGTATATTCATATTCTTTAAGCTCACATTATTCTGAGTTATAGTATGTGTTGCATTGAGATATTTAGTGTACAGTATACTCTTATTCTGTATACCAGAGTTGTACTTGATGAACTTGATGACCAAGCATTCATTTTTGCAAGAGCATTTTGTGCATATGTGCAAAACAAAGAGGGAGCTTGCTTTCCATGGATCCTGACATAGTGGATGCTAAAATAAAAATGAACTGAAGCACAAAACTGCTTGAATGCTTTTGGTGCTAAATCTGCTAAATTACAACATAAAAAGATATCACACTTGCTTTCAGTGGTAAAAAGGTTTAATGTAATTCTGTTAACCTTATTGTAGTTCAGGATAACAAAATTAGAAGTTCATTTGCATGTCTAATATATATGTTTGGATGCTGCTTTTGTCAGATTGAAAATTAATATGATGAATTAGGCTTAAAAGGAGCCTACAAACCTTGCTTATTGTGTATTTGTCTTTCATACACTTCATTAACACTGTGTTGCTTATGCTTATTGGACCAAAGGAAGTTTGTTAGCTAACATTATGCCATGTAGATTTCAACGACTGTGAGTGATGTTGTTGTTCTGCTGTGTTTTTCCATTACAATGCACTGAGAAATATCCAAATTAGCTAGAGCAAAAGAGGCACAAACAGTCCATGGCTGCAATACATTGCTGGGGGGTTTTTTGTATGAGCTTGGTGATCCTGGCTTGAGCATTTAACATGGTAATTGTCAGACCACATTCTGAAGCATAATGTTGTGCAGTTCAGGGGGGCGAAAATCACTTCTAAGCATATGAAAGAATAGGTGGTCTAATACAAATGAGAAGATTATTTTTATTAGACCAACTGTTTTATATGTTTAGAATTCTTTTCTTTTTATTGCACATTATTATGCTTCAGGATTTCATTTTTTTCTGTGGGATCGGCTTCTCTAGTAATGCTTATATGTGAAGGGTACCAAATGTCATCCTCCAAAAAGAGAATGCAAAAGGAAGAAGATGCTCAGATGAGAATCTAATTGAGAGAAGAAGGCTGAGTAGGCAGGGCAGGGCATCAAAACAAAACACTTCAGAGAAGACACACTGAAGTGCTGCTTCTGTGACTCAGGCCACAGAAGGAGGTTTGTGTTGAAAGGCTAAATCTTGCAGCCTTTTTTTTTTTGCAGGGCATCAATTCCATACGACTCTAACTGTGGAGTTGAGGAGAGACCCTTTCGCAACCCAAGGGCAACATTTCATTCTGAACAACCCTCAAAGAACTTCAATTCAACAGTGGAATTGATGTTTCTCATCCATGCAAGGTTTTTTCAACACATGTCATTCTCATCAAAATGCCAGCCTGTGTTTTTCCCTATTTAGTCAACAATAGAGCATGTGCTTCTCCAGTTCCTATATTATAGAGACATTCGTATTAGCCTTATCTCCCCACCACTCCATAAGTACCCAAGGCACACAGGACAATTCTATACCTCCTTGCTGCTTTCAGATACCAACTACAACGTACGTTGCCAGGTTCTGCATAAAAAGGTAAAGGTAAAGGGACCCCTGACCATTAGGTCCAGTCGTGTCCGACTCTGGGGTTGCGGCACTCATCCCGCTTTATTGGCCGAGAGCCGGCGTACAGCTTCCGGGTCATGTGGCCAGCATGGCAAAGCCGCTTCTGGCAAACCAGAGCAGCGCACGGAAACCAGAGCGGTTCCTATTTATCTACTTGCACTTTGATGTGCTTTCGAACTGCTAGGTGGGCAGGAGCTGGGACCGAGCAACGGGAGCTCACCCCGTCGCAGGGATTCGAACCACCGACCTTCTGATCAGCAAGCCCTAGGTTCTGTGGTTTAACCCACAGCACCACCTGGGTCCCCCAGGTTCTGCATAGCAGTGTTCAAAATTCGTCGGATGATGACCTGTGCCACAAACTAGATTTAATGAACACTCATATCAGAGTGCTCTGTAAATTGATATCCATAGCCTTTTATATACTAACATTTTATGCTCTTCCACATCCGCACACATAGGATAATGAGGATAGAACATGCTAAGTGTACCTGGAATGCTGACTGACTGGAGTGGGCGAACAGAATGCAGCATCCTTAAAGATGGGTGGGCAGGAGCAGTCTGTACTGCAACACTGTGTGGTGACCTTTGTTGTTCTTGTGTCTGGCAATAAGAAATCAGCCTGCTCGCCTGCTCCATGTTTACGAATTTAAACAAGCTTACACAATGACAAGCATTGGAATAAATTAGTCAGAGCCCTTACTAAGTCTCCAACAAAGAGGTGAAATAAACAAGACAGCCTATAATCAAGCTAGTGAATTACGGAGACACATTTCCCCCCGCTGTGCACAAGGTTTGTGTGACTAAGAATTCTTAATCTTACTAATCTGTTACTGTTTCCCTGATAAACCTGAAGTTGCACTGACAGTTTCAAGATTCTTGTCTTATTTATAAGCATAAAAAGAGCAGCTTGGATTTGTTGACCCATGTCTTGCAGAAGCAAAAAAACATTAGGCTGGATGGGCTATGGCTATTGTTTCTGAGGTTAAATTATCACAGCCAGGTCTTGTCTCTAAATTAAATGCCCTAATATTTTTGCAGTGGTGTAACCTGATCCTTAGTTCCACTGACTTCTCACTAAACTTATAGGAATCACCACAGTTATCAAGTGGAATATTGTCACAGAATATTGTACAATATTTTAAGGTACACAACTAATTCTATGCACAGGTGTTGATTTTTTTTTAAAAAATCAGTATTTAAAATTTATTTCATGACCTATCACCAGACACAGATCTCATCACATAAACATGTGCTCCCAGAACATACTCCTTTGTCAGGTAACAAGATGGTAATAATTTTCTAAATGCATGATTAAAACAATAGTTGTGATCACTAAATGCAATAAAAAATGACATCAACTACAAATTATTGTACTTAGAATCATAGAATTGTAGAGTTGGAAGGAACCACAAGGATCATCTAGTCTAGGCACATCCAACTTTATATACTGTGATCTACTCACAGTATATAAAGACTGACTGTGATCTACCCATTGTCATTGCCAGGAGTTGTTGAGCTTTTTTTTTTAGGGGAAGGTTGACCAAAGGCAATCACTAAACTTCATTCCGTGATCTACCTGGGACACCCCCGCAATCTACCAGTAGATTGCGATCTACCTGTGGGACATGCCTGATTCTAGTCCAATCCCTTGCAAGATTCCTATCTTTTGCCCAATGTGGGGCTTGAACCCACAACCCTGAGATTAAAAGTCTCATGCTCTACTGACTGAGCTATTCTAAATCAACAAGGGGAGGAGATTATGCAACCTAAGAAGAGCACTGCTGGATCAATCAAGGACCTATCTAGTCCAGCATTCTGTTCTCACAGTGGCCAACCAGATGCCCAGGAGAAGCCTGCAAAGGGGAACTCTCTCTACTTGTGATTTCCAGCAAAGGGTATTCAGAGACATTGGCGAACAAGACTTGGGAGCTTATTAGACTCCACTTCTACATTTTAAACTTCTAGAATCATTATGGATGCCGCAGGTACCTAAAATGTCTACTGACGGAAGACAATAATAACAATGGCAACAGGTTGCTTTTATTTTGGGCTGGCTTTTTTTACCATTTAAATAATTAGTAGGAGAGAAGAACATGGGAAGCTGCCTTGCATTTGGTCCATTTCACCTAGTGTTTCACCCAGTGTTTGGTCCATTTCACCCTCTGTTTCAATGGGCAGTAGCCCTTCAAGTCTTAGGCAGAATGCCTTTTACGGCTCTGATACCCAGAATCCTTTTAATATCTGGAATTTCATCTTTTGTATCGAAAGCATGTGCTTACAACTAAGCCATGGGCAGGTCCTCTTCTCAATCTGATTTAGGATAGTGAAGAAACCTGCTGTTAAACTTTGCATCCAGTGAGAAAATCTCAATTTCCCTCCTTTTATCCACCAGTTTAGAGGAACTCCAGACAGGCAGGAGGAAAGAATTATGGCAATGTGTGAAGTCTCTACTCAAGTATGACACAAAAAAGTTGCGGAGAGTAATGAAGCACCACTTAATGCCAACATTAAATTATATAAATGAGTTTCTTTCTAATTATAGAGTTGTGAGAGCAGCTCTATGTTCAAGGTGTGCTAATGCTCTGCTCAAATCACACACACAAGAATGTTCCTTATAACATTGAGAAGATTTGTTCCGTTGCTATTAAATTTGACCTCTTCAACAAACAAGTTCCCAAAATCACATGAAATATGTGTGCACTAATGTTATGGAAGACTTAGAGAACACCCCAGATGGGAACTGGGCAATAACTTTATTGCCTCTCTCTATCAAGAATAGAACAGGATCAGAAAACACCTGTTTCCACCCAGATACAACTACGCAGAGAAGACTCCCTAGAAAAGACCCTGATGTTGGGAAAGATTGAGGGCACAAGGAGAAGGGGACGACAGAAGATGAGATGGTTGGACAGTGTTCTCGAAGCTACTAACATGAGTTTGGCCAAACTGCGAGAGGCAGTGAAGGATAGGCATGCCTGGCGTGCTCTGGTCCATGGGGTCACGAAGAGTCGGACACGACTGAACGACAACAACAACTACGCAAGTCCAGTGTCACCTACTGTCTGCAATCTATCTATACTATCATTGCAGAAGTTTTGTTTTCTTTTTTTAAAAAAATGTTTTTATTTTGCCATTCTTCCAAGGAGTTCAGGGCATTGCATAACTTCCAAACTTCCACTTTATCCTCACAACAACCTTGTGACATATATTGGTCTAAGACTTGTCCAACGACACTGAGTCAGTTGCATGGCTAGGATGGTGCGGCAGAATAATCCGTGTCTGAGCATTCCATGATTTACATTCTTGTACTTTGAATTCATAGACTTCATTTTACTAAAATGTATTACTTTCTCAGTCCAGCTGCCTTCTTCAGATAAGTGTTTCTCTTATCTAAGAATCAGGACACACACAGAGAGATTTATAAAAGAAGAAGAAAATGAAGCTCTTAAACCAAGCTCATAAAAAAATATTCTCTTTAACTTGCCAAGTATTAAATCAGTTGCAAGATATTTAAAGCTTGCCTCCACCACTTGGACCACATGGTAGAGGGCACCCCACCACCCCCCAAAAAATCCTTTGTCTTTATGAGCAAAAGTGAATATGGCATTGTGGTCCATAGAGTGAACTGAATAGAATAGTAGGAACAAGAGGTTAAGGGAGCAATCGTGCATTTAAAAGGGATCTAACACCTTGCAAAATCCAAGTTAACAGCAGATGCCTGAAAATGGGCATGGAAGACATTTTAAGATCTTTTCTGACCTATTTGGCAGATGCCTGAAAATGGGCATGGAAGACATTTTAAGATCTTTTCTTACCTATTTGACAGGCAATAAAACACATTTCCATTAGCTCATTTATCATATATCCATCTTTAACTTGTACAGTGCCCTTAAGTGGTGACATTCACAAGCTCTTGAATTAAGCTCGCTATGTTTCAGGAAGTGCTGCTCTCGCGGTGCGTGAAATAATGGATAGTTGAAACGGAATAACAGTTATCCTTAATAAGGAAGCTAGTTCCCATTTTGTTTTGTTTTTAACCCATGTTACATTAAAAATATAAATACTAATTTGGCATCTCTTTATTTTGTGGACAACTTTTTTAGCTTCACTTCTATGGGTTTTTGCTTATGTTGACAATGCAACTCTTGCCCAATTCTCTTTATCCTTGTTGACACAGTAAAGTCACTACCATGGGCAAAGGAACAAGTGCAAATACAAATTATACCTTTGTACACTGCATACCGTGCAATTGCCCCCTAAATCCCGGGAATGTCCATCATGGCTTCTCACAGTGCCACGGAGAGTCTTGATTTTGCAAGGAGCTTCCCTTCAGCACAGCATTTCAGTGTGTTACTGAGAGTTCCCACCTGTGCATCCCTCCAACACTTTTCTTAGATCTGTGCTTCCCACTCCCTTCCAGCACCCCCACTCAATAAGTGTCACTTCCTGTTGTTGTTTTATGAAAACAAGATCCAAGTCACATGAATGCCCCTAAGAAAGTTTGCTTGCTTCATTCAGCCACTGCATCATTCAGCCTCAGAGGATAAGGAGGCGAGGGGGCAGGGAGAATGACACTATTTTTATCTGAGGTATGTTGGAGGGCATGAAACTAGCTAGTCTTACACACATTCATACACCCTTCTCTATCCTCCATCTACTCAAGCAGGGAGTTCAAGGATACATTCCAGACTAGCAAAAGCACTAAACAGTGAGGGATGTGGCCTGGGGTGAGTGTGGATGAAGAGGAGTGCTGAGGGCCAGATATATAAGCCTGGAGGGTCAGAGTTACCACCCAAGCCTAAGGTTACCACTCCTGGCTTATACTTCCACACTGCCTCTCGACAACCTGTTTCAGGAACTGGTAGGACATACAGTGGTGGTAGAAGAAGAAGAAGAAGAAGAAGAAGAAGAAGAAGAAGAAGAAGAAGAAGAAGAAGAAGAAGAGTTTGGATTTGATATCTCAAAGCGGCTAACATTCTCCTTTCCCTTCCTCCCCCACAACAAACACTCTGTGAGGTGAGTGGGGCTGAGAGACTTCAGAGAAGTGTGACTAGCCCAAGGTCACCCAGCAGCTGCATGTGGAGGAGCGGGGACGCGAACCCGGTTCCCCAGATTACGAGTCTACCGCTCTTAACCACTACACCACACTGGCTCGAACAGAATCCATTCCGGAAGTCTGTTCAACTTCCAAAACTTTCGGAAACCAAGCTCCTGCAGCCAATCGGAAGCCACAGGAGTCGCATCGGATGTTTGGGTTCCAAAGAACGTTCGCAAACTGGAACACTCACTTCCGGGTTTGCTGCGTTCAGGAGCCAAAATGTTCGACTCGCAAGGCGTTTGAAATCCTAGGTACGACTGTACCCTTTAGCTGCTCATTTCCCCATAGTCACAGCTGCTACTGTTCAACAGAGACACTGCTGCTTCAAATATGATTGATTTTTTTTTTTTTTAAAGAAACATTTCGAGGGCTCTATTGCCATTTAATTCTTGCTCAGTGCTCCCTCTTTGGCACTCTGGAATCTGAGCTCCTGGTCCCTTGGCACCCCACTGCATGAAAGATGCACACTAGGCGAAAGGCCATTCAACACAAGCCATTGTATTAATGGAATTAATGAACATGAGGGTTGCCAGGCACAGCAGCTCTTTGGAAGAGCAATGTAAAACACCGCCAAGTCTAGCTATGAAAGATTTTTTTAAAAGCACTTCTAAGGTAAGACTATGAATTTTGGATCCATTACAAGTTGAATATATTTAAAGCATTTTTAAACACACACACACTCGGCTAGCAACCATTCTTCCTTTTTAGTTATCTATAAAAACCAGTCTCTCCTAAGTAGGAAGCCTTACTGGGCATCTGCCTCAAATCTCAATAAAACAGATGCAACTTTTAAAATGCAGGTCATGTTGCTAGGTGCACTAACTAGGACCTGCCAAAGGAGACCAAAGGAAAAGGAAAACATCTTGAAGTGTAGAATTGGCATAACTCTGAGGGATGTCACAACTATCAGTGGATTCTAGCCATGATGGAGTGGCTGGGGAAACTCAGCCAGATGGCTGGGGTATAAATAATAAATTATTATTATTATTATTATTATTATTATTATTATTATTATTATTATTGCTATGCTCTGCCTCCACAGTCGGAGGCTGTACGCATCTGAATAACAGATACTGGAAACCGCAGGAGACGAGGATGCTCCATGATTGGGATACTGCCTGTGAGCTTCCCATGGGTTTCTTGTTGGCCACTATGATAACAAGATGCTGGACTTAGGTGGGTCACTGGACTCATGCAGCAGGCACTTTAAATACATAAAGGGGAAAGAAAAGGACCACTTTCCCTTGTGCCCATAGCAGTGGAAGCCAGGTGGGTTGGTGGTTGCCAGTTGGAAGTAGAAGTTCTTTTCCTGGAAAAAAAAAAGTTTTCTTTCCTGGCTTGGATTAAAATCCAAACTAGGAAATCACACAGGGGCTTTAAAGGCAAATAGTCAAATTGCAAAGATTCAGATTTTAGCTCAGCCCCTGCTTCCATATGGCTCAGTTTCACACAGGTGGCTTCTATTTGTTAAACTTATGTATTAAGCATTGATGAATTTAGTTCAAGTGTTCCTATAAAGAAAAGCCTATAAAAAGGGGGGTGCCCTTAAGAATGCAGGGTGAGGATTCTCACTCTTCTACCATCAACATCATGCTTTACAAAAATCATAGGTTGCTATTAATCTTTCTCCTTTGGAGGGTTGTGATACAGAGTGGATTTCCTGCTGAGCATTGTGGATTTTCTTTAAAGGTTTTCGGCCCTACAAGGCTAGATAAGCACTATAAGCAGCAGCTGTAATTTTTCCATCTAGCTTTGCTAAAATAAAATAAAAAAGTTACCAAGGACACCTTCTTGCCATTTGTCCCAACATCTACTACAGTGTAAATTAATCTGCAGGCACCTCAAATTTAGTTGACAGCTTAGCACACTTTTAAAATTGGTTTTAAACATGATCTGAAAATGTTAGATTCTGTATTTGATACATCTGATGGTACTTCCATTCCAAACAGAAATGGAATGAGACACAGAAAAGGCTGGCGAGAATTCCATGTGAGCAATAATTATCCTATGAAATGTATTTTATAATTAATGTTATTAATAACTGAATCTTTTCTGTCTAGAGGAGGTGACACAACCCTAGCCACACCTTTTCCCCCCCTTTTAGTTTAGGAAGGATGAAAGGGGAACAAAACAAGCAAGAGCAAAATAAGATATCAGTGGGAAATGAGAATTTATTTGAATAGATTTTTCCCTCACCAGTGCCTTCTGAAGAAAGGCGAGAAAACAAATAAACAAGGCCCCAAAATGGTGCAGTTTCCTTCAGTTCGCCAGTGATCTCTGGAAGCTTATGGGTAGCTACTGAATCTTAAAGCAACTCTACTTCGTTCAAAAAAGAAAAGAAAAACCCAAAGCTGTTTTATCAGTTTCTACCCAGCCTCTGGTGGCAATGAGCAACTGCAGCCACTCAAAGAGAACACAGGAAGCTGTCATACTGAGTCGACTCGTACAGTATCTCAGTATTGCTTACACTGACCTGGCAGTGGCTCTTGGGAATTTCAGGGAGGGCGCACTCTGAATCCCAGCCCTAACTGGAGATGCTGTGGGTTGAGCCTGAGACCTTCTGCCCACAAAGCAGTTGCTACAACCCTTTGCTCCCCCATATTCTTCTCCATGCACTAGATAGTGGCGGACATAGGAATACTGGTCAACAGTTGCCATTTGGCAAAGAGGACCGTGAACTTGGGGGCTGCCCTCTGTGTACACGTTCCCACTGGATTTTATTATTAATCATGGTGAAAACCATGCGTCGCAAATTGGTTGACGGCGTATATAAAAGACGAATCCCGAACCCAGCATGGCTGATATCCAAACGAGACACTGCTTATGTCCAGTGATTTCAACAGGTCTGCTCTGAGTAGGGCTGCCATTGGATATCACCTGGAAAAAACAATGTTTAAAACACCCGTTTCATAACAACACTAAAAGACTAACAACCAGCACAGAGATACCCTAACGCATAATAGCAGTTAATAATATAGAATTAGCAACAGCGGGGAGGCAGCTATTGTACGTTCTTGGCAGGAAGGGAGGAGATGGCTGTCAGGTGTCCAATGGGGGAGGGGTGGCAGGTGAGGAGAGCCTGTTGAATTCAAATTCAAAAGAACATACTTTTTTTAAAAAAATACCTTCCAGCTACAGTTATTCAAATCTCAATAATGAGCATATCCAACCTTACTGTCTCTCCCCAGCACACATGTCAGCTGAAATACATGCAGTCTGCCTTCCTGCAATCTGGATGCCCTGCATTCTCACTAAACCATCACAAAGAAAGCAATGCATAGGAATAGTTATGCTGTGTGTAGCAACAGCATCAGTATGGGTTGCCTAAAAAGGAGTTTCCAAAGAGTGAAGTGTCCCTTTAAGCACAATCAGCCCTCTCTTTATCTTCATTATAGATAGGTGGGTATTAATAAAATATGTGGGGGCAAATGTTATGCAACAGAAAATAGGTTTCTGAGAAGAGAACATTCTGAATAGATACTTTTATGAGATACTCCGCATTCCAATAACTCTCATACAGAGTGGAGCTCAAGCATGGCAGAAGTCAGATAAGTTCCCACATATGAATAGCTAATTTTTAAGCAAGCATCATTTGTATTACTTTTGCAATATATCCCGTTATTATCAGCCGAGTGTGATGATTTGAGGCATTTCGGATCCCATTTTCCACTTTTCTTTCACTTCCATATGCGTGTAAACAGATAAAAATATGACACTGACTGACTGGAGTCTTATGCAGTGATGACTGACAGTTCCCATGACCCTCAACGGGGGCCATCTTAATGACACCATTAGAGAAGGGCAGGGGGCTATTAAAGGTGTAGTGGGGATAATGCTTTCAGCTTACATCAAAAATATTTTAAAGTTTCCCTCGAGAATATGTGAAATAAACTCTAGTATAATGCACACACTACTTTCCTCTTGACAATGCTGTATACAATTCTAAATCTCTACATGCCCCCAAATTCAACCCCAGATTTAAACAGATAAATCTAGTAAGGTACTACATCTGGGGTATGAGACGTCAATCCTATTAGCTTTAAGTTGCCTGGGTGCTAATGATCATGGTATAAATCGGAATTTGGGTCACCCATTATCTATATTCAATATTTTTCTTCACCAAACCATGCAGAAAAGTTCTTACTTGAAGAGCCGTTGGCAATTAACAGAACTCATTTGCAATAAAGGTGCTTATCGGAATCAGTAAGCAGCTTCTTTTAAGATGCTTAGTTGCAAATTATTCCTTAACACCAAATGAATGCATTAGCCACATCAAAATTCCCTGTTTCAGAGATTTTCTTGTCAGCAACACTGAATTAATGTGAAGGTAGTTTTCTCAAGTCTTTTTGCATTTTTTAAAAAGAGAGGTTTATCTTCCTAGCCCCAACCTATCACTGCTCTTTGCAGTTAAAGTTATTTCAATATATGTTTGCAAGGGCAATTTCTAAAGTCACATAAAATAAAATGGGAAAAGAGCGTCATTAGAAAAGAAACAAATATTTCAGACATCAGAGATGCTACTGACAATGAGGCACAAATGGGTATTCTTTAGGGGATGGTAGTAATTTGAGTTGTCAATGCCTCAAATATACGATGACAAAAAATACAGGAGTCAGACCGGATTAGTGCAATAGATATAACTAAAGTCTTGAATGGGAAAATAATTCGCACAAAAATGAATTTGCTTTTTTCTTTGCTTTGGGATGAAGTACGAAAGATCAAAAATGCACAGTTATGGAGCATATAGAATTTTTTTACAGGAACATTGGTATGACTAACATTAACAAGAAATAAGACATGCTATTTCAATGCAGTTTTGGACTTTAAACATTGTAAGTCACTATTTTCTTTTCTTTTCTTTTAAAATACCTTTGAACAGGAGAATCTGAAGGCAAGTGAATCTGTTCCGATTAGGGCTGTACGGTGGCACCATTTCCCGTTGTACTTTGTATTCATCGCAAGCAGTGCAGTTTCCTCAGGAGTTTGTCTTTTGCCTAAAAGCACATTATTCGTCTCACTGTTCACTGTGGCAAAATTATCTAGCTTACAAGTTGCAAACTGCACTAAATCACAATTTATATTCACTGACTATCAGTACAGGGTACTGGGCATCATTTTCTGGTGGCGGGATGCCATCTCGCCCTCAGGATTGTGGGTGCCTGCTGCCTGCACTATGTGCAGGCGTGTGCATGTGACGTTGCACCTCCATGTTTCAGCTTCAGCTCCTCTTCCTCCTCCTCTCTGCAGCCAGTGAGGCACCCTTTGCGTGTCCCCAAACCACCCCTCAAATAACTCACACCTCAGACAGTAATTATTTTTTTGTAAGGTTTTGGTTTTTGGCATAATTTTGGCCACAACTTTATTGAAATACATGATATGTGAGTGGTTGCATAGGCATTGGTTTAGACTATCTGTCCCACTGGAGACAGAACTGACGACCGTCAGTAAAGGGAAAACACTTATGGGAGAGAGAAAGGAAGCCGGGGGTCAGACCCAACGTCTCTCCCCAGATGCTCCCAGGGGCTCTTGCGTGGCCCTGGCCCCCGACCGGTGGATATGGACAAAAGCATGGCAAGCCCCTGGATTCCTTTAACGGAATTCCCTTTGCAGCAGCAGCATTGGAGGGGCAGACACAGCCAATCTTTACCCCTCCACCAACAAACACAATAACCAATGCCTAACCGCCAACCTTACAAGTTGTGACTAATTGCTACGCAGTAGGCAAAAACCAGATGTCAGCCAACTGGAAAAATTCCTACCAGGCCCCTGCCCCAACAGTAGACGACCACATGACAGGCATAGCAAGGTCAACACAGAGGCCTAATAAAAGGGAGAGGAAGGGCGGGAGATCCGTAGCACGCAGCAAAGAGGAACATCACAGAGTGTGTCAAGGGTTATATACCCGCTGGGCTGTCCATCACAAATTGCAACAATTGAATCTCCCCAACAACAACCCAGGACCCAATCGGAGCTGTGGCCATCTATCCGATCCTGCCCAGCACCGGAGGGGTGATTTGTTGGCCCCCACCGCAACATGTGCTCTCCATGAAGGAGAACACGCTTTGCCACATGGAGGGGCTCATACTCTGCCTCCATGTCCAAGGCCACCACCCGAAAAGGGTCTCTCGCTGGCTGGCTGCAGAGGGCGGAGCTGAACTGCTTCTCTCTCGTAAAGCAGCGCCGCAGCGGCCTGCCAGCTTTTCTCATTGACTTTGTGGGTGCCTGGAGTCGGCTCCTATGTCTGGTGGAGACAAAGTTGCAAGGACAAATCCATTTTGAATGTTCTTCATGTAAAGGTCACGTCACAACTAGGGATGTCGAGGAATTCTGACAGAAATGGGATCAGAAATTGCTGAGGTTCAATTGTCCCATGTCCAGAACGGAAATCTCCTACAGTATTCCCTGTGGTTGTTGCTTTCAATCTGCAAATGATCCGTAACTGATTACACACCCACCCTTTGCATTGAAATGAATGCAGTGGAATAACATCACGACAATGTAATTTACACAATTTGCATAATTCATTACATGTATTAGGGAAGGTACCTATTTTTCCCCCAGAGTGGACAGTGAGACAAATGGTATAGTTTTGAGCAAAATGCAACCTCGAGTCCAGAGGAAACTGTGCTGCTTGTGACAAATACAGGCTGCAACAGAAAACAATGCCTTCATAGATCCCTAATCGCAAACTGCATGCCTTCAGAGTCTCTAGTTCAAGGAGTCAACGTATTTTGCAAACTATGTCTGTAGTGTTCACATATTTCTGCATTCCAAGCAAAGATGCCCAACTGCTTAACATTTTGGATTTACGGAACAGTTGAAATGCTGTCAAAAGACCTAGTAGTTAAAGCATGTGCAAATGCAATAATTGTCCACCCTTCTTTACCTATTGATTATTGCTTGGTGTTAATAATTATGGGTTGTATCCACCACTGTCATTCTGCCTGTGCAACGTACTTTCTCTTGCACAAGAGAACTTGCCCTTCCTCTTCTTTCTCCTACATCCCCACCCTCAACATCTGTTCCAGAGTGTTGCCTTTCTAGAGATGTCTTTGGGGTAGCACAGGAAAAATCTGTGGAATTTCTGTGAAAATCTGCACTGCAACGTTGGATTTGGTCCTACTTTTCACTGTGTATAGAAGACTGCGTCAAAATATTTGTTTTAACATTATATTGAACTAAAGAAAAATGGTAAAAAGGAGCTTTGAGATATAGTGCCATTGGCTTTTACCATTCGGGCATATGTGATATCCAGTTTAAAGTTGTTTTCACAAGTACAGTATCTGTATGGCCTAAGCATGCATCACAGTATGACTTTTACGGTGGACTGAATATGGGACCTACTCCATGCAAAGCATTTGGTCAGCTACTGAATAAAAACCCTGTCTCGTGGCTATAGTTTCTTTTCTTTTTCCCACTTTTTCTGATGGTGTGGATACTTATGGAACATAATATAGAAGGAGTTAGGCTTATTTTCATAGAATTTCATTCATTTCCAATTTTTCTTCTCACTGAGCTTTCTAGGTGGTGACTTCACATACACACCTACAAAGTGAAAATGTCAGACAGATGTAAATTTAAGCTCTGCAGACCCTTCAAATGCAGCCCATTATTTTCACCTCTCAAGCTGTTGTTTAACATGCATAACCTCCAGCAGCCAGCGACATTGGATGTAGATTTAGTGCCGTTTATAGCCTCCTATTTATCCATCCCTACTCGTGACTAGCTCTTCCCAAGCAAGTCTAAAAGAGAGAGAAAGAAGCTTAGTGCTGCAGAATTCTTGTGAAATATTACTGTTAACAGAAATGTTGTGAGCTGGTGATATTCTGTGTCCTTTGCGTTTGCTAGAAGTCCTGTATCCATCACGGTTGCATGCTGTGTTGTATGTTGCAAAATGTGTTTAATATTCCCATAGTCCACCTTCAAATGTGCCTGATCTTGGCCTTGATATTCTCTTGGAGTAGTGATCATGCCATAAAATTGCTTTGTGATACTTCATTGGAAGTGATCAATAAATGAAATGGTGATGATGATAATCATAACCATTTTTATTTTCATGTATGCTGGAACCCACACTAGCTGTCATGACATCCAAAGTTCTGCCTAGAGGGAACTTGCCACCTTTCCTTATACTGTGTAGCAGGGGGCAATAATGATGGTGATAATTAGCACAGATCATAATCAAAGTTCTTGGGTTATTTCTGTAAGTCAATGTTTAATGAGAGACGTGTAAGCATTCTCTGGTTCATAAGGCATATATCAATATGATGGGGTAGTCTATCAACAACAATATTTTTCTTCTATGTCCTCAGTGCTTCTTCTTGTCCCAATTTCAGCACAGGTGACAATTTTGAGTGATTTACCTGTTTGTTTGTTAGTTCTGCATCCTCCTGCCAATCTACTCAGCAGGCACAAGGTGAATACAAATGAAATTGCTATTCCATTGAATACATTGCATAAACTGGAGAAAGAAAAAATAATGTGGATGGAATAGATAATGAAATGCTCAGCATTTCAGTACCTTCTTCATATCTTTTAAAATCTCTTGACATCATAGATCATAGAATAGTACAGTTGGAAGGGACCCTGAGGGTCATCTGATTCAAGCCAATGCAATGCAGGAATCTCAACTAAAGCTTCCATGGCAGATGGCCATCCAACATCTGCTTAAAAACCTCCAGTCAACCACCTTCCAAGAGAGTCCATTCCACTGTCAAGCAGCTCTTACTGTCCAAATGTTCTTCCTGATGTTTAGTCAGAATCTCATTTCTTGTAACTTGAAGCCAAGTTATGGAAGTCTTACTGAAATCAAGATACACTATGTCCACAGCGTTCCCCTAATCCACCAAACTTGCAACTCTAACAAAAAAAGAAATGAGATTTGTCTGGCATGACTTGAGAAATCCATGCCGGGTCTTAGTAATCACAGCATCCTTTTCTAAGTGCATGGCTACCATGAATAATTCTCACTGATAGCCTTATGTTCTACTTCCACTGTCAAAGGCTACTGCCTCTGAATAGCAGGTGCTGGGAATCGCTGGTGGGAAGTGTGCTATTTCACTTGGTTTCTGCTTGTGAGCTTTCCATGGGCATCTTTATTGGCCACTGTGAGAACAGATGCTGGCCTTGATGGATCCATGGCCTGATCCAGCTCTTCTTACATTCCCATGCAAAACTCTTCCCTTGTTTTGGTTTTCATATTTAAAAAAAATGGTTTGAATACTTATGGGAACTATGGCTACTTTACAGAACTCTGTTCATTTTTAATTTGTCTTATCATAGAGCTTTCTAGGTGGTGACTGCATATACGGACACATACAGAGTGAAAATGTCAGACAGATGCCGCTTTAAGCTCTAGAGAGCCTTAAAGCTTGGCCCCTCATTCTCATCTCTCAAGCTGTCATTTAACATGTATAACCTCCAGCAGCCAGGGACATTGGAGGTAGATGTAGTGCCATTTATAGCCACCCATTTCTCCATCCCTGAACCAATAAATAACATGCGCGGAAATGTTACTTAAATGTCTGACATTCAGAATCTGAATAACATTTTGGTTATAATGAAATGTTCATGTTATCTGAAAGTTTTGCATTGTGTGCGTGCTTGCGTGTGTGTTCCCGGTTAGCAAAATCTAACTATTTCAGAAGTGAGGAACAAATTAACTTTGCAAACCTGTCCTTGAGTTAAACTGCCTCTATGAGGGTAATATTGCTCTTTCCAGTGCAATTCTCCAAATGTTGGTGGCCTTCACTACATATTCACTCCCACAAGAGAAAAGTGTCTGATTACATCTCTCTCCCACCCACCCTGAGGAGCTATAGCGGTACCCAAGACCAGTGTCCTGGCCCTGCAAAGATTTTAATTCCACAGCCATAGATCTTAGGCAGGAAGTTAGCTCTGAGGTCAATTGAAATGGAAAATTGTGGAGTGTTCCAGAAAAGAATAGGGGCACAACTAGCTTAGACACTGTCATTGTGCAGTGACAATGCTTCAGGAGTTCCTGTGCCAGGAGACCAGTGGCCCCAGATATTTTGCAGCAGAATCCACAAGATTTGCCATCAGTGGCAAAAAGCACATAATAATAATAATAATAATAATAATAATAATAATAATAATAATAATAATAAATTATTTATACCCCGCCCTTCCCGGTCCAAAAACCAGGCTCAGGGCAGCTAACAACAAATGCAAAACAATGATTAAAAACAACGTAAAAAGCAGCTAAAAACAGCATAAAAACAAACATCAATGGGATCACCAGGGCAAGTTAGTTTGCTAGGCCTGACCAGGAAAGAATTTTAATGTGGGGACCCAGAAAAACGGGAAGGGAAAAAGGAATAGGGGATCAGGCTAGATTGAAGGCCAGGCGGAATAACTCTGTCTTACAGGCCCTGCGGAAGGAGGTCAGGTCCCACAGGGCCCTAGTCTCATGAAGACTTAGATCCTTGACCTGGGGATCCTGGAGCAGTTCCTGACCACACTGCTTCCAGAAATGAAGAGCTAGGCTAGAGTAAGTGTGTGGTTGGTTTTCCTGGCAGAAGACTTCCTACTGAGCCAGAGAAAAGACGAGAAGCAGAAAGAACATGTGAAGGGAATATTATGCAAAAGGGCCAGTGAGTGCCCTTCACTGGATAAGAAGATTCTGTCCATGTATATCATTTAGAAGGGCAATGAAGGTGCCACCTCACTGGAGAAGTGGGAAAAGTTGCTGTATGCTTAGTTGTGTGCACTCAGATCAGGGTCTGTTGACCTTCAAGGAGGTGGCTGAGTATTTTACCAAAGAGGAATGAGCTCTGTTGGATCCAGGCAGAGCGTTCAGCAGACGGAAAATCATGGAGGAGAATTTGGGTGTCTGGTCCCCATGACTGAACTCATATCCCACCTAAAGCAAGGGGAACAGCCGCAGCTGCCTAATCTGCAGGTGTCTGACAGAATGAAGGTTGGACATGAGACACAATGTCCCAGGCATTATTCAACAAGAGTCATATGGACATCATTCAGGTTAGGAGCTGGCAATCTGAACAGAAATGAAAGACATTTGCGTATTTCCAATTAAACCCTCCGTGAAAAATCAGCATACTATGCTCATCCCAACTTCCTATATCTTTGTCCTTCCTGACCAGTAATTTTTACTGGTTTTATCAACAGCCCAGTCTTGGGACTTTAGGGTTAACTTCCTCTTTGCAGCTGATGGTTTTAATGTTGCTTATTGGGGTTGGGAATTTTCTTTTATATCTAGTTTTGATTAATGGAGGTATTGGATTTATTTATTTTTTTTAAAAAAAACACAACAACTTTGCATTGTGAATTTATTTATATATCTTGTTAATTGTCTAGAGGCCTTGGTGTAACTGATGAACACATTTGAATAATTAGGGGCTACTGCCCCTGCCTGCACTGCTTGCTAGCCCCACCAATTCCCCACCCCATTGCCAACCTCCACCCTCAACACTTCAGTTGACCATCCCCAGCCATGAGAACATGGAAAGGCTCACCTGGTACATCCACCTGCCTGCCTGCCTACTTGCTTGCTCTGCCCACTTGCACTGCCAGCTTTCCTGCTTTGCTTTCTCACTGCTCCAGCTACTGTCATGCTGAAGTTCATGTGGCTGCTTACTGGTGCCCATGCAAACTCTAGCATGGTGACTTTCCCCCTTAGCAAAGTGTTATACAGTAAAACGACAGTAAATCTGCTTGGTGGCAGATGAAGCAGTTTACAGGTGTGTGTGTGTGTGTGTGTGTGTGTGTGTGTGTATGGGGGGGGGCATTCTCCTTGTAAACTAAATATTCCAGAAAGCTTTTTCGTTCTCAAATGTTGACTACCGTAAATGTTCATAGCATCCCTAGACACACATAAAGGAATAATCTAGCATTTCAATACATGCACATTACTAGGGAGAGATTTCATCATAAATCGGGTGGGTGGGGGTGTCATCCAAATAGAACATTTGTTTACTAGCTTAGGTGACATTACTGATGTTATTTGCAATAAAAAGTCAAACAGTGCTGTGGCACCTTAGAGACTACAGATTTATTGTAATAGGACACTAACAAATGTGAAATAACAATGCCTATAAATTGTATAAATTACTTTAAAATGCACATGTAAAACTTTGTTGAGAAGTGATAGGCACAGTGGGGAGTTACCTTTTGGGTGAGCCATTATAGCAACAGGAAATTATTTTCCTCAATGTGAAGTAGGCTGCTATGTGACAGGCAACCCCCCCCCCCAATTATTCCCCCCCATTAATAATGCTGAGGAATAAAGGCAAAATATAATATTAGCTCAGCTGCATTTGTACTATTGAAATTGCACTATAGTGACTTATAATCTGAAATAAATTACAGTGTTTGCATTATATCTTTGCAAATTCTTCACATTAATGGTGTGTGTGCGCTAATTAGAAGACTAAAGGTTGGTATAGCTACAAATGCAAGGATTTGCTTTGTATTAGCGGCAATGATTTGCGTCATTAGTGAAACACCTACCAATGACCATATACTCCCAGAGAATTAACACATTCTGGGAAGAAAACAAGCAACAACTAGTCGGAATCACTTAAATGATGCTATTAATTATGCAACTCCTTCCATCAGGGCTGGGCCACACATGAGGCATGGTGAAGCAGTTGCCTCAGGCAGCAGGCTGGGGGCAGCTGGGAGGGGCAGCAGATCTGGCCCCAAGCAGTATGCCACACGTCACCCACCACGGCCTCCTCCTCCTCCTCCTTTGCTGTCCCCCACCCGACTGTTCCTTTATGGCCTCCTTTTCCACAACTCCTCTGTGCTTCTTCCATGGTAGTGGGGGTGCCCCACCTGCTCCCACTGCTACACCACTGCCACTGGAGAAGTGAGGGAAAGTGGCTGTATTTTCTGGGCTTCAGCAAGATGCCATAGGAACCCAGAAGCCACAGCCATGTGACCAAAGTAAGCAAGGCTTTGGCAGTGGCTGTGACGGGGAGATGGCACCTTTCTGTTTCGCCTCAGGGACAGGCTGTCCCTGATTCCCAATCTCAGTGCTAAGCAGAAGAGGCAGAAGGATTTTATCTCCTGATCTCAGGCATATGCGGATCATCTAAGGATCTTGATCAGACTAGAAGATGGGACACTTCCTGCAGCTTGCTGGATCCAGCCTGTGGCCTATGGGCCACTACGGAGTCATGAGGAACAAAAAACAAAAACTTCAGGCTCAAATGGCACCAAGAGTCACAGAAACTAAGCATTAAGCTGAATTGACAGGAATGCATGTGTGGGCATGTGGCACAGGGCAGAATAAATTGAAAGTCTCACATGTCAAAGTAAGCACAACTAGCGGAGATAGCAAACAGTACAGACCAAGAACAAGGTAGTCTTCTTCTTCTTAGGCGATCACTCATAGCCGAGTAAAATTGTCTTCCATAAACATGTTTTTGACAATGAGTCCGTAAGTGACTGTGGAGGCCAATTCTGGATCCACACATCCGTCCACAGTGGGGACATTGGTTTCTGGGTGGCAGTTGATCACGGTGTGGATTTGCCAAGCGTGCCTTCCTCGTAGCACGTTTCTCCCTTGCGACCTGAGTTTGAGTGTCTTCAAAGCCCATGACACCTTTGGTAAAGGCTGTTCTCCACTTGGAGCGCTTGCAGGCAAGTGTTTCCCAGTTGTTGGTGTTTATAGTACTTTAAAAAAAAATTGCCTTGAGACAGTCTTTAAGCCTCTTTTGTTTTGCACCAGCATTACGCTTTCCATTTTTAAGTTCGGAATAGAGTAGTTGCTTTGGAAGACGATAATCAGGCATTCGCACAACATGACCAGTCCAACGAAGTAGATGTTGAAGAATCATTGCTTCAACACTAGTGAACTTTGCTTCTTCCAGTACACTGGTATTGGTTCACCTGTCTTCCCAAGTGATGTGTAAAAAATTTTGGAGACACCCTTTCCCCAATTCATTGTGATTAGGAGAGCCCTGGTAAAAACCATTATCTCTGATTAGAAGCTAGTTCTGTCAGTCATGAAAGAGCTCTTCCTCCCCTTGTCACCCCACCCTGGCAGTTTCATTATGTGGCAAGCTTGGGAAGAAACGTTTCAATTTTTGCAGACATACCACACAGGTGGTTGTGGTTGGTGATCTAAATACTTAGATCTCCAAAGTGCTCTGAATTATTTTGGGGGTGCCTACTTCAGTTTGGGGCAGCAGGTGCCACTTTGGGTTAAACCACAGAGCCTAGGGCTTGCCGATCAGAAGGTCGGTGGTTCGAATCCCCGCGAAGGGGTGAGCTCCCGTTGCTTGGTCCCAGCTCCTGCCAACCTAGTAGTTCGAAAGCACATCAAAGTGCAAGTAGATAAAGAGCAGGAAGGTAAACAGTGTTTCCATGTGCTGCTCTGGTTCGCCAGAAGCGGCTTAGTCATGCTGGCCACATGACCCGGAAGCTGTACACCGGCTCCCTCGTCCAATAAAGCGAGATGAGTGCCGCAACCCCCAGAATCAGGCACGACTGGACCTAATGGTCAGGGGTCCCTTTACCTTTACCTTTACTTCAGTTTGGGGCAGTTCAGGGAGATCCTGCTATGGCTCCAATGTGCCCTAAATCTCTCCAAATTGGATGTCTGCTTTGGGTCGGGAGTTATCCAAGTCCTAATACATTTTCTTTTCCCACCACCCTGCCCAGTAGATAGTCTTAGAGCAAAATAAGTCCTAAGAAGAAAATGTAATATTGAAAAGTAACCTGGAATCTTTATCTTTTACCAAAAGGCAAACATAAGTGAACACTAAACAGACATAATCTTGTGTGAGCATACGACAGAGAACTGGGACTTTTGCCAAACACAAGAGATACAGAAAAGCAGCAACATCCTAAAAGGATTCCCTCCCTCCAACTGGTTGAATGTAATTTCCTTCTATGTTATGTAGCCTAAATGAATTTGGCTTTCATTAAGCCTTGTAGCAAGCAAACAAAAAAAGCGGGGGCAATGATTAAAAAACAGGAAGTTACATAATCTTTTAAAAAAGCAATCCAATTATTATTATTCCATTAAAGCTTTCAGTATTATACTTCCATTGATTTTTTTCCTAGCCTTTAGAATTAAAGGTATTAAAAACTGATATATAATTGTAATTATTATGTTTCAACATGCACTTATGTCAATGTTTGAAAATCTTATAAAGACTACTAAGTAACCAACAACTAAAGAGTGTTTTACTACAATTTTCCACTATAAAACCCATAAGCAGTTTTTGCTCTGCTTTTCTTTTTTTAGTTCATTGATGGAAGAAAGGCTAGTTCATAATACTTAGGGTTATATGAGCCCTATACAAACTAATCTTTAAAGTTTCTTTATTTATAAATGTGAATAATTTCTAGTAGCAATTTGATTATAACTGCTCTGAAAGATTTGAAACCTAATTGTGATTGTTTAAAGAATGCATTACTTTTTCTCACAGTTATAGGGGGCCATTTCCTCCTGAATCTGGAATCTTTAAAAAAAGAAGAAGCATTTTAGGTGTTTATTGCATATTTTCCCTCTTTCAGAATTTCTTTCTCAGATCAAGACCACCTGAACCCAGCTCACAGTGATAGATATGATTTTGTATTAGTATGTATTAGTATCATGTTGTTGTTGTTCAGTCGTTCAGTCGTGTCCGACTCTTCGTGACCCCATGGACCAGAGCACTCCAGGCACGCCTATCCTTCACTGCCTCTCGCAGTTTGGCCAAACTCATGTTAGTAGCTTCGAGAACACTGTCCAACCATCTCATCTTCTGTCGTCCCCTTCTCCTTGTGCCCTCAATCTTTCCCAGCATCAGGGTCTTTTCTAGGGAGTCTGTATATTAGTATCATATACAGTATGATTTTGAATTAGAACATCTATCTGTAGTCAAAAATAAAGACTTTTGGAGCTTAGAGGCAAGCATATTTAGTATGCCATGAGCTTTGCTGTAATCGACTTATACAAATTGATGTAGAACTTGAGTTGACGTAGAACTTGAGGTTTCAGCAACGCATTAGTCTTCAACTGGAGATCATGGAATCTGCTACCTAGCTAAGGTGTACAGCAACAGCCTCACAACTACCTTACAAATATATGTTTAAAAATTAAGCAATGAGAGTCTAAATGCATGTTGGGGTTCAAAGTGGGCCATGGGTTGGAAAAGTTTGAAGCCTACTGCTCTAGCATATAGGCTAAATACAAAATTAATATGTAATGTTAGCTCCACACATTCAATCTGGGCATGTACAGTTGTTTCACGTTCGAAAATATATTTGACCACTTCAAAAACAACAACTCTTCCAGTCAGTCATTTCGGCACGTTAATTTATTTGCTTGATTTAGTTGCATTAAGTAGAGAAATGGATCACGTTCTGTTTCTTTAGTCTGAGACCCTGCTGGTGATTAATGCTTTCCCCATAATTCTAAGAGAAGAAAATCATTACAAAAACAATTATCGCTCAATTCTCAAATCAGTCAAAATATCACAGATAAGGCACTTGCCAGTGACAGATTTTGCCTTCTGCAAGCATAATTAATCGAAGCAGCTGAATAGATTTTTTTTTTAATGGAATATGGTTCATGCATAATTGACAAGATTTCTATCAAATCATCACTAGATGGCTGATAGGCACATCACAGATCATCAAGTTGCATCCTGGTATGGTGCTAACTAAGAGATACTGGTGCTAACAGTTCCAGGGTGACAGCGTACAAGACAAAAAGTGGATATGGTAACTTGCAGCTTCCTTTGCACTAGCATTTAAAAAACAAACAAACGAAGAAGTCTGTTTCTATCTTCTTCTTCTTCTTCTTCTTCTTCTTCTTCTTCTTCTTCTTCTTCTTCTTCTTCTTTTAAAACCCCCCCCCCACTACATTTCAGCTACAGCAAGTATCTTTTAAAATATATAAGTTTAAAATTGCATGCAATTTTAAACTTATATATTTTAAAAGATACTTGCTGTAGCTGAAATGTATGCATGAAAATTGCATGCAGATATGACAAAGTCTAGGGATGCAGGTGGCGCTGTGGGTTAAACCACAGAGCCTAGGGCTTGCCCATCAGAAGGTCGGTGGTTCGAATCCCTGCGACGGGGTGAGCTCCCGTTGTTCAGTCCCTGCTCCTGCTAACCTAGCAGTTCGAAAGCACGTCAAAGTGCAAGTAGATAAATAGGAACCGCTCTGGCAGGAAGGTAAACAGTGTTTCCTTGCACTGCTCTGGTTCGCCAGAAGCGGCTTAGTCATGCTGGCCACATGACCGGGAAGCTGTACGCCAGCTCCCTCTGCCAATAATGCGAGATGAGCGGCGCAACCCCAGAGTCAGTCACAACTGGACCTAATGGTCAGGGGTCCCTTTACCTTTACCTTTATGACAAAGTCTAGAGTTATTTCTCAGTCTGTGGCTTTCTATCAAGTACACCAGATGTTGTTGGACTACAACTGCCGTCATCCTTGACCATTGGCCATGCTGCTGGGGCTTTGAACATAGCCAAATAATCCATTATTATTAATTATTATTATTATTATACCTCTCTTGCAAGCCCAAGCTCATTCTGAGTTTGGGACTGCCTGACTTGCCTGCAACTGTGTGCTCTTCCTTCATGATTCCCCCTTCCTTCCATTTCTTATACAAGAAACCAAGCATGGGGCAGACATGCCACACAGCTTCCAGCAGTGGCTGGGGGTGTGTGTGTGTGCACCTCAGGTGACCTGCGTCTTGACATGGCCCATATCCCAGGCACAACGCTGCTCAAATAATGGATATACACCCAATACCTGAACCAAATCCTACCTACATCTGTAATCAAAAAAGTTGTGGCCAAGACAACTTGTTGAGTTTGTTCCACCTGCCATTGCTATTGTCTTCACACACTCGGGTGGGGGTCACTGTATGTGGGTCCATAGCTCTTACTCCCCAACATGAGGGAGGGAGAGGGAGAGGGAGAGGGAGAGGGAGAGGGAGAGGGAGAGGGAGAGGGAGAGGGAGAGGGAGAGGGAGAGTATTCCATGCATGTTTCTTTGCTGCTGGGTATCCCAAAGAGAATTTTCCCTCCAATGGTGAGGAGATAGCTACCTTTCTGCGAGCGTCACCATATTTTCGATAATAACTGATGAATACACTATTGAGCAATGGACATGAATGTGTGACTTACATGTGTGACTTATGCCATACATCCTTTTTCAACCTGCTGAAAGAATTAACACAAAAACATTGCATCAGATTGCGAAGTCCATGCAGATAGGAATATTCTGCAAGCATTACATTAGATTCCCTGGATATCTGAGGGAGGGAGGGAGAGTTTCCTCATGTGTTACACTTTACATTTGTCCCTGCTGAATTTCATTCTGCTGCTCTCTCTCCAATTGGCACAGGTCACATAACATTTCATTTATGGTCTCTCGGAGGCATTGGGGTAGGTGCCGTCTCGATAGTGAGAAAATGAACATGACTGTTTCAGGGTGTTTTCACACCAGTGCCCTTTAGAGTGTTTCACCTCAGGTTGCAACCACCTGACACTATCACTTCAGTGCCAGGGATTCATAGGCAGATAACTGTTGACATACACGCTGATACTTTTGAGGCACTTTAATGGCAACCCTTGCACTGCCTCAGACGTGTCGGAAGGCTATCAAGGGAGATGCCAGCACTTCGCCTTCCTACTTTTACACAGGTTATAGATTTTCAGCACTGATGTTAACATGCCCCAATGCTTGAGGCAGACATAAAACACAAGGCCCTTGCAATTTGTGCTATCCTGATTAAGAAGATTGCAACATTTTGTATGAAGGACTCTTGGGAATGGGAAGAAAGGGAGAGAGAATGCACAGATGTGCATATTTTAGAAAGGCCACTGGCCAGCTATCAATTGTCAATGCAGGCTCTGGATGTCTGTGCCTCTGTTGTAAGAGTCGCCCAATGGATTCTTTGACCGGAGATGTTAGGCAGCAGAGGAAACAACTCTCATATCAAGTTGCCAGGAACATATAAGACAAGGAGAAGTTATTACCGTCTTTCCCCCTTTTTAAGACACCGTCTTATAATTTTTTTCCTCAAAAAAACACAGGGTGGCTTATTTTCAGGGGGATGTCTTATTTTTATTACATCAGTATGGTACGGTACAGCCTCCCCCTACGCGCTGAGCAGGCAGGGCAGAACTCTGCAAGAGGCGTGTCCCCCCCCCACGCCTCTCGCTGGCTCCCTGCACACGGGGAACTGGCGGGGCAGGAAGAGGCGTATTTCCCCCCCCCCACGCTAAGCAGGCTAAGCGCGCTAAGCAGGCTAAGCGCGCTAAGCAGGCGGGGCAGAACTCTGCAAGAGGTGCGTTCCCCCCCCCGTGCCTCTCACTGGTTTGCTGGCTTCCTGCGCATGCAGGAGGGGCTGAGGAGGCGACGGGAACAATGGCGGCACCACGGCTTACTTTTGGGGTACGTCTTACTTCTCACAAAGGTAAAAAAATCCTGCCATGGCTTGCTTTATGACTACGTATTAAAAAGGGGAAAACAGGGTACCATCTGCTTTTTATTCAATATTTACAAAGAGAGGCTTGGAACACAGCCCCTTGGAATAATGGCATTGTCCCGAGTGACTCTCCACCCCCTTTTTCTCCCACTTCCTTATACGGGTGGCGCTGAGGGCCCTTTGCTTCTGAGCCTTTGCTCTCCTACTTTCAAGGCTCACCGGGTTCAGGGACAGGGGGGATCTGGAATGCTTTCTAAAGACACCATGTCCATCAGCTGTTGCCATCCTAATGTTTCCTCTTCTTCCTCCTCCTCCTCTCCCATTATTTCCCAGCTTTCCCCCTCATCTGCCTCTAAGCTGTGACCTCCCTCGATTCCCTGTTGTAATTCTGAATTATCTTCTTCTTCTTCTCTGGAAGGGTCAAGCCGGGGAGGCAGTCTCCACCATTCTCCCTCTGCCCAGTCCCTGACAGGAGATGACATTCCAATGAGGAAAATGGGGGAAACTGCATGACCCTTGTAATACAGAGGCTACTAGAAAAGGAGAAGCTGTTTCAACACCCCTGTGTCATCATCTATGCTAGAAAATTACTGACAACTCAATGCATTGGCCATAGCTGAAAAGCGATAAAATGAGATGAAGCAGTATCATAGCTCAACCCCAGCCTTCTGTTAAAGCCCCTCTCTCTAATTACCCAGATATGTCAGGTGGCAAGTCTTCTCATTCCGAATAAATCTGACATCAACAGATTTCTCTTCTTAATTTTTATTTTAATAAATAAGCCATAAAGCAGCTGTGAAGTTACTGATAAATGAACTGCTAGGGAATAGGCTTACTCAAGTGAGCTAAATCCTTCTGCCTTTTCATTATAAGCAATATAATACTGTGAACACATGTTCCGAATAACCTGAGAACAAGTGTCTGAGAGATACGTATTCGGTCCTTGTGCCTTTGGCTAAAGAATCAGACAGTGGACACACAGTTGTGCTTCCTATAGGTCATAAGGCGAAAAACAGTAGGAGAAATGAAAATCAAGTGTGTTCTAACAGAGAGAATGGTGGCTTTCAAATTGAGGGCTGACTGATGAGGTTGCACTTCTCCTTAGCTTCCCAATTTTGTTGTTGAATGATGATGTAAAACCTGAACTATTAGGAGCTAAGTGCCAGGCTAATAAAGGAGCTGAATGGTTAGTAGGATGGTTGGGGGGGGGAGTGGAGTAGTGAGATGTTTGAAATGCAAAGTAAATGGAAATTCAATACCTCCCCCCCAAACTGGGCACAAACTACAGCCTCATATGGGTGCTAATAAATCTTATATACATCAACAAAAAAGCAAACAGTGGGTTGTGATGAATAGCCCCACCACCATGTTGGGATACACAGAATGCTGTGTAACACAGTAAGTCTGCAGGCTTGAGCTTGCTTGTAAAGTAAAAGAAGCTGATGCAAGAGGCTGATGCAACAGGCCTGCAATGACTCAGCAGGAGTGTGCCAACAGATGATTGGCTGTTGTTTTGTATTAAAGGGAAACCTGTTAAGCAGGGTGTGTGGATGTAGAGTGTGATCAGAGAGTGTGTGAAGTCGTCCTACTTGTCTTGCCTTTTTGGTGCAGTCAGGTATTCTGCTGCATGAACTGTCTGTATGTATATAGCTCACAATAAAAGAATACTGCACTAAAGAACCTGTGGCTTTTGCACTGCTCTGCTACAACGCCGTGGAGGAATCTGTGACACACCAACACTGCACATTTTCTTTAGACTCTTCCCTGACATCTGCATGTAGATTGTGAATAGGCCTACCTGTAGGCAGGGAGCCTTCATATAGATATACACTTGAAGTATTCCATGGAATCTGGAACACTGATCACTTAGAGTTTCAGATCTTGTGCACATACACCTGTATGTGGAAAGTTGCCCGCCCTACAGAGATTCATGATGTACATGCATATCTAGATGGAATGCGCAACATCAGGGGTATGGCTAATCAGTGCATTTCCACCCTTTGCTCGTAGATGATCCTTGGGGTCCTTTCCAACTCTACAATTCTATGATTCTATTATGTCCATAGACATGAGCAGTATATGCTTAGGGCTTCTGGGTCATGTAAAAAAGACATGAAATTGTGGGCATAATAAGAGCACAAGATGACCAGAAGGAGGGTCCTGAGCAGTTATCCCTTGAGAGGTGTGCTTTTCATTTCTGCAAGATGGATCAATAATAGCCTAAGACTGCAAACCTATGAGTTTGCATTGTGAACTCAACGCAACTTACATCTTATAAGGCATATACTGAAGCACATTTTAAATTTGCATGGATTAGTCCATTTAGAAGTAGGCTGCAATGTTTTCAGCAAATTATCAAAAGACAAAGAGAGGGAAAGAAATGAAAGAGGAGGCACCAGCCTAGACAAGTAACATGCTTTGCATTTTTTTCTCTCCGAATCAAATTTATTGTAACTATTTATAATGGCTTCCTGTTTGTGGATTGCTTATTTACACAGCAAAATGACAGATTTGGAGCTTTTAATAAAACAGCATCCTCTCCCCTCTTCTTTTAAAAAAGTTTTTCCTTCTGTATTTTATCCTGCTTAGTTTAACTACACATGAACAATTAATCAAGCACTCCTTTGAGTATGATGCCGTTCTCTTTAGATATCAGTAACAGAGAAGATATTGCAAGCAATGAAACCGCAACATTTACCATCATTCACATCATCCTTCCTGGTTGCTTGCCCCATATATATATATTTGCAATGGCTGTGGAACATATAAGTAGACAAGTGAGGCTTTATGAAATCACACAGCACAGAGCGGAGATTACGGATTAAATTGTAATTGTAGCATTTATAATCTATACACTGCAGACCAGAGATCTGCTGCCAGCGCTAGGTCTCTGGCATCCTCGGAGCAACCAGGTATAAACACAGGCAGACCAGAAGTAATGTCATACAGCTGGGGTCAGCCACCTAGGATGCTCCCATGTCCATTGTGGTGCATAAGGGGCAGAGCATATTCTTCAGCAGAGAAGCAAGCTGTGAGACAAAGGGCACCCGGAGGAAAAAAATTGTTTGGGTCCTTTAACCCAGCGGCTGGTCAGGATGATAAGAACACAGAGGGTTCATCCACAGTGTCGCTTGTTCCATGTTTTCTAGGCACTTTCCCGGGGAAAACCTGCTGTTTACTACTGCTGAATCAGAACAAACTTCAATCCACAGAAAGCCCAACTGATATTTGCTCTGAGTCTGTGGTAAACAGAGGGTTTTCCCGGAGAAAGCGGTGGTGCAAACAACCCAAAACCTTCTCATACCCATGCCTAAGAAAGCCCAGGAGAAGAAAAAGTGTGGACAAACCAGAAGTATGTCTAGGTTGGAGGGATTGTAAAGGGAAGGGCGTGCATGGGTGTGAAAGCATTATAATGAGATGTTCTGCTGAACTCCCTGTTTTAGGAATAAAGGATTCTCCAAGCCTCCTTTGCAGCAAATGGTAAGACTGGGGCTCTGAGTGCATTGCACAGATTTCCCAACTCCTTATCTCTGGAGGAGTCTGACAGGCTCCCTTGCACAGATGGAGCTTTCCTAACAGTGGGTTCCCATTTATTTTCACTGTAGGGGACACTCCGCTTACACTGCCTTTAATTGCAGAGAGATGCCTTTTTCATTGACATTGTTATAGATTTGTGGTGTGACACCCCCCCCCCCAACCCTAGACTTTAATAAATGGTAGGATTTTTGAGTACGGAAGGGAAGCTTGTAGGCTAGTGGAAAAATACAGGCTAAGTTTCCTTTCCAATCCACCTGGGATAGAGGAATTAACATGTCAAAAGGTGTTGATGGCCCATTTGAGAGGAATCTTGGGCCTGGGCAGACAGAAGGTTGCCAGAGTAACTGGGTGTGACAGGAAAAGAGAGTCTCTAGCAAGGTGTGCTGGGAAGAAGAAGGGAGAGAACAAAGACTGGGATCCATCTTGGGCAGGCTGGCTGAAGGCTGGCTGGGAGAGGTACCTTTGACTCCAGGGCTGCACTGCTGTGGGTTACAAGCCCCTCTTGAAATGACCATGCGGTTGATCTGGACTCCCTTCATGCAGACTGAAGGTGTAAATATGTGAATGAACTACATTTATTAAAACTATGGCATCCTCTACCGTCTCAGTTCTCCAAATCAACACAGACCCTGGGGGAGTGCCTGGAACCCCCTGGAATCTTGCTGCAGCTTGGCAGAGAGTGTGGGTGGCACCCATCTTTTGTAACAATATCAATAGGCAAAACCACCTGATTTTAATCAGGCCAATTTATTTTTTTTAAACTGTTTGCATGAGGAGGAAATGGTGTGCAGACAACCATTTCTATTGTCCTGTTTATTCTTAACAACATGAGTTCCATAGATTCGAAACATACCAAATTATGCCCTGAAACTGGGCGTAAGTACCAGAGTAGCGGTGTATAATTTATTTCTACAGAAATAACTACTGGACTGCTTTCAAGCATACATTGTGGCATTGATTCACAGAGGGAGGACTTGGGGAGTGGGCGTGAAATGTTGACTGGTCATGGAAAGTGGTAAAGTTAATGAAAAACTAAAGTAAATCACAAACAAAAGAACATGAGTAGGGAGTTGTTGTTTTCTGTCAAAATGTCCAATTGTGTAATAGCTTGCAAATTATAATAGAGTATTATGAAATTAATGTTGTTATTCTACATGTAAATATAATTCTCCACCTGCACCAATTTGAGCTGGTATAACGCTTGAGAAGTCAGTAAATCAGGAAAATGACATTAAAGCTCAATTTGCATAATAACATGAATAAATGGCGAGCTTTCCCCCCCTGAGTCCCGTACAGCTAATGTTATTTTTCAAGAGTGTAAAGTTTCTTGGACCATTAATACACTATTCATAGAATATGCCAATAGAGGCTGGGTCATAGATGGTTTTAAGTACCAAACAACCTCTTGGACTCTGGTGTATGACAGCTAAGCTTTTAACTCCCACAGCATGCTATAGCAACCGTACTGAAGTTAAGCAGGCCTGGATTTGCTTAGTTCTTGAATGAAAATAAGTTGGAGGCTCTGTGAGTTGGCTCCAGCGTCACTGCCACTGACAGCAGCATCCCTTCAGCTTCTGCTGGTGGGGGGGAACGCCACTTTTGAAAGTCACCCCCTCTCGTCACAGCCTCCCGTGCCACCTCCCACATTAAAGAGTGTGGGAGACCCTTCTGAAACAGTGTGAGAGGTGGCACTTGGGACTTCAAGGGGAAGGAAGAAATGGCAAGAGGTGCCTTTTCCTCACAGTCAGCTAAACCCTTCCACTAGATTAAAAGCCTTCTGTGGATGGATGGAAGAAGCCTGGATGCAGCCCAATCAATGGTATGGGAGAAATGTCGAAGATAAAAAAAATTATTACATAAATAAATATCCCCCTAACTTTGACAACATACATTGCAATAACATCAGGCCACTGCCCATTCATTTAACTTATCATACATGTGTTTTTGTTACTATAATAGGGCTCTTGCTCTAACGCATGACCTTATTTTCTATAATGGTGTGATGGACTGGAATGACAGGATTGTGTTTCTTTTACTAAAGTGAGGTCCCGATTTAGTTCAAAGTGAATTGTATCTAAAGCAATCTGAGCCAAATCAAGCATTTTACAAAATGCTGAAGGAGGCCCCAAACTTAATCTTGCCTTTCATGCACATTCAAAATTGAAACATGGCGGCTCCACATGAGGTGGGCATTTTAACAGGCCCTCAAAATGGCAGTAATAGGCACTAGAATGCCTGCCTACTTTTTAGTACTGCTAACTGAAGCATTTAGAAAGCTTTGTACGGTAATAATTATAAGACTATTCTTATAACCATCAGTCAGGAAAATCTCCGAGATAATAGGATGCAGGAAAAGAGAGAACTGTAATCATTTTGCCTCTAGGGAGTGAAAGACCTTTATAATAACTAATTCTACATTCTTCTTGCTGAACAAGTTAAGCCTGGCAAGAATTCCCAAGGGGTGACAACTATTGAGAATAAGACTTGAATACCCATTGATAAATGTGGTGATTTTTGTCCTCTAGCCTTTGAGAAGGTATTCTGTTCCCATCAAGGCCAACGGGAAGAATTCTGCTGAGCTCAGAAGGGAGGACTTTGCAGGCGTGTTGCAGCTTAAATTGTGAAAATCAGCCCCTTTCTCATGCAAGCAGACTGCACTAAATAATCATAATGCTCCTTCCACCTTTAATATCTGTGAATCTACATGAGAACAATAGGGGCTTTCTGCAAAGGGAGGTTATGAAATATAGATGCCTCCTTGCCTTGGAAAAGAATGGGTATTTCTCAGCATGTTTGGCTCCCCATGAATTAATGGCCCTGGAAACGAATCACGCACCAAAAGCAAGTAAACACCTGTGAGACAAATGGTTGCCCACTGTGGTTTAATTGATTACCCCGACTGCCGAATGACAAAAGAGGCAACTGGATAGTCA
This sequence comes from Darevskia mixta, assembly GCA_034641385.1. Lineage (NCBI taxonomy): Eukaryota > Metazoa > Chordata > Lepidosauria > Squamata > Lacertidae > Darevskia > Darevskia mixta. The sequence goes on from JAWWNH010000105.1 coordinate 8,031,750, forward strand.
TTAAAATTTACGAAACAATAGAAGAGGTCATCCAGAGGTCAGAAGAATAATGTACTCTTATTACCAAACTCGCTTCTGGATTTCTCACTATATTCATTTACTGTTCAGTTTAAAAAGAGCAGGACTTTCATGAACCTGTCGCCAGTGATTTATGAAGTTCATTTTCTCTTCATATGTTTATAGATCAAACATGGAAAAAAAGTCTTGGCAATATTGAGCAAGTTTAATATTAAAAGGAGTGGAAATTTCAACTTTGCATTGTGCTAGCTTAAACAATTTGTCGGAGGCGGAGGGGACGGCCACACAAAATAATTACACTCAAGCAATTGTTTTGATCGTGGATAAATGCTCTTAAAATCAATGTGCCAATTTAACACCGTGCACTAGTTCCTGAAGAAGCATTCCATTGTGTTATTTAGTACATGGCATTTAGTACATGGAAAAATCAAAGGACAAGGGGAAGGGGTTGGAAAGGGAACGCCAGCAATTGTTTTGGAGGTGGGGATTCTAAACATAAAAGGTAAAGGGACCCCTGACTATTAGGTCCAGTCGCGGACGACTCTGGGGTTCCGGCGCTCATCTCGCTTTACTGGCCAAGGGAGCTGGTGTTTGTCTGCAGACAGCTTCCAGGTCATGTGGCCAGCATGGCAAACCAGAACAGCGCACGGAAACGCCGTTTACCTTCCCGCCGGAGCAGTACCTATATATCTATTTGTACTTTGACGTGCTTTCGAACTGCTAGGTTGGCAGGAGCTGGTACTGAACAACGGGAGGTCACCCCATCGCGGGGACTCGAACCGCCAACATTCTGATTGGCAAGCCCAAGACTCATTTGTTTAGACCACAGCGCCACCTGCGTAATATTCTATCAGGCAAAATGAGCAGACTGTTTTTTGGCCTAAATGTAACGATTACAGGTTTGTCCCAAACTGACATTATTATTATTATTATTATTATTATTATTATTATTATTATTATTATTACAGTGGTACCTCGGGTTAAGTACTTAATTCGTTCTGGAGGTCCGTTCTTAACCTGAAGCGTACTTAACCTGAAGCACCACTTTAGCTAATGGGACCTCTGCCGCTGCGCCGCCAGAGCACGAATTCTGTTCTTAGCGGAGCGTACGTAACCTGAAGCATACTTAACCCGAGGTACCACTGTATTATTATTATTATTATTATTATTATTATTATTATTATCATTATACCCCACCCATCTAACGGAGTGGCCCAGCCACTCTGGGTAGCTTCCAACATATACAGAAACATAACAAAACATTAAACATAAAGAACTTCCTTATACGGGGCTGCCTTCAGATGTCTTCTAAAGGTTGTATAGTTACTTATATCCTTGACATCTGATGGGATGGTGTTCCACAAGGTGGGCTCCCATGTTGCCCGTGGGGGTGGAGCGAGGCGCCCGTAGGGTGGGGCGGGGCAGGACAGGGTACTCCAGAATCCCAGTGCTCAAGCCCCATTCCGCTCCGGCGCCCTGCAGGCCCGTGTTGCTTTTAACTGGGCAGATCCAAATACCCAGTCAAGGTTTGAAGGAAAATAGACTTCAGTGAAACTGTTAGGCTCCATCATGGTCCAAATGATATAACTGGGAGTATGGCAGTTTTAGAAGCTCATTAGTTTTGAAGCCAATATGTTTTAAAGAAGTATGAACTGAAATTATTCACTGGATATACACTTAATGAATATTCTATCAGCAAATCAGTTGCAAATGGGAAATTGGAAAGGACCACCCATCTCTGTCAGTCCTGTACTTTTACTCACTATTATGCTTGGTAGTCACCTAGGTACTATGAACCATCATTTCAATGTACCTAATCTTCTCTGGTATAGGGCCATGATGCTCATCCTTGAATGAATGCTTGAGGCTTTTATCTTGCTTCTGAGAGATTCATAACTGAGCCTATAATCATATTTAGTGTAATGTTTTATCATAAATTTTACAAACAGAAGGAAGAACTTCAAAGAGTAAATGCTTATAGCATAGAAATATAAAAGCAGAATAGTATTGCATGCTTGCTGTTTATCTGTGTTTGAATTCAGTATTGACATAAAGTTACGATAGGTTTTGAGGTTAATTTGAAGAGTCAGCCCCCTGGAAAAATATTGGTCTTGTTCATACAAAGATGAGGGCCCCCCCCCCAAAAAAAATGTGTGTGTGTGTGTACTTTCAGGAGGTGCAGCCACAGATCTTTGAAAAAATGTGTCAGAAAGAACAGAGGATCTTGCTCTCTATGAGAAGGAAATACTTATATTTTAAAATAGCTATTTACCACATGGTACAACCTGTTATCTTACTGCACGGTTCATGAAATCAGGTGGTGTGTGGGCATGTGTGGTGCTCAACCACATGGTAAACAGATTTATTCCAGAACTTACAACTGCCTGGAAAATAAGTATAATGGAAAAGGCAATATGTAATCTTACGTCATGTTTCTGTTTATTTAACAAAATGTCTATACAAACTTGATGTTAAAGGAAGGCTTGCCTATAGGACCCTCTATCATCTATGCCAATTTTTTTGTACACAGTACCCACAAAACCAAAAAGGCAACTTGAAAGTTAAGGGGGAGAGCAGAAGTCTTTACTTCTGCTCTCCCCCTTAACTTTCAAGTTGCCTAACACTTGCGTGTATAGCTGAATCCTTTTTAACCCTCCCAAACAGTAAAGGTTGCTCTTGCAGGAAAACACTCGTTCATTCATTTTATTTCTATCCCACCTGTCTTCTGCCTTGGAACCCACAGTGGTGTATAGCTGGTTCCTGCCAAATTTCAGGGAGGTGATGGTGTCATGTGCTTTCAGACAACATCCTGGGCCTTTCCTTCAGAAATCTGGTAGTATTTATCCCATTCAAATGGACTACCATGACTGCAATTCTGCCACTAAATAAAAAGGCAGTTCCCCATTTAAAAAACTCAAAAGTTTTAAAGGCACCAAGAATAAAACCTTGGTACCTATTTTTCTGAAATTTGGCAGGCTTTAACCATTTAAAAAGTAATTGCATCCAATTCTGACCCAAGATAGTTTTAAGTAAATTGTTGGACTAGCGATTGGGCAGATGTGGAACTTAAGTTTTTCTGAAGTGAGGTTCCGATTTGGTCCAAAAGCAAAGCAAGAAACCCATATTCTTTCACAACCCACTGGGAAGTTCTCCTGCCCAGCCTCTATTGAAATTAACTAGCTGCACAAGAGAATGCTGGGATAGCGTCCCTCAAACTACTCAAGCATTTTTCATTAACATAATCTCCACACCAGAATGGCTGAGAGATGGCTTTGTTCTACAGACATGCTTACTCGCAACACATAATCCTCACAGCGCATTTCCAAAATATTGAATGGCTTTCAGTTTATGGTCATTTCAAGGGCTTTTCCGTAATTTGTTTATTAACTGCTCATGACCTTGAGGGTTATCTTGGCAAACCTTCTCAAGCCACTGCTGCTCATGCAGTAATTAGTTTGCCACCCTAGTGCTCTCATTTCCTTTTACTGTATTGCTAATCAGTCTGAGATCTTATGCTATTAAAAGACCGAAACACTGTTTTTAATTTAGAAGGGAGCTCATTGTGTCGCGGGGCTTAAGCCCCCTGCTATTTGAGAACATGGTGAGCAATCTTCCATCTCTTGTTTATACCTTCAGAAATGCAGCCACCGCGACTCAGCCCTTCTGTCCCCTGGAAAGAATAGCCTGCATGGAAACCATATGGACAATAGTAGGAGCAAAAAAAGCAAGAAAAATGCACTGAAGCTTTGTTGTCTTCTGTGTTAACCTGATGACATTAGTAACTAAGAGTTCTCAGCCTACAAACTCATTTACTCTGAATTAATGCCGTAAATCAAGCAATACTGGCTACTGCTCCCAAAGCATTGAGAGGAAATAACAAGTGCAGTGGCTAATCAGATTGTAATGCTCTTTTTTTTTTAAGGAAGATGTAAGGGGAAACATGGGTAGATGGCTACATGATGGTGCCAGGTCTCTGAATTATGCTCTGGATCTCTGGCACCTACTGTATTGACATCAAGAAAAATAAATAGATTTTAATTGTAGACTGCAAGCTTCCAGTCACATTTGGCAAGAAGAAGCAGTCTTCTAATTTACCATTCAGTCAAGCTTCCAACACTAAGATATTTATTACAGCCATGCCAAAGACCTGACAGAATCACTTTGGGAAAAGAGATTTTGTTTGTTTGTATTTTAAAACATCCAGTAATTCAGTTGTAAGGATCTTTTTAATTCACCCTCTAAGCTCACTTGATATTTAGGTACTGAGATAAATAAAATTTATGACTACAGCAGAGCCAACATCTTAAGGATTGGGGATGAGAATCAGCCAGGTTTCTCCCCCCCCCCCTTTGCTTTTCTTTCCTACTTTTCAGAGACTCTTTAATCCTGAAACTACCCATATGCCCATCTGATTCTGTTTAATTACTGTGGCACAAGCCATAAAACTTCAAGGAAGCTCTGGTTCACAAAGAAAATCAAAGCCCATGAACATTTTCCCTCCTGGTGCTCAGGCTTTTCGGCTAAGGAACATCTCAAGCTTGGGACACTCCAACATTGGGCCAGTGATATAATGGTGGCCTCCTGGTGTCTCATCCAATAGGCATCATCTTGGGCCATGGCTATGCCTTTCACTCCTGTTAAGACAAAGGGCTGGGTTCCCCACCCCACCCCCAAATTGTCTTTCAAAAATAACTTGGGCAGAAGCTAGAAGTAGACGAGATGGGAGAAAGCGTGTGGCCTGCTGCCCAGAATTCTGTGTCTATCGTCCCTCGGTAGTCTAGTAATTTAAGATGCATGACATAGCATCACTTTGCTGCATGTTTCTCCCCACACTGCTCCATTTCATTGGTGGCTGCTTGTGGGAGCAAGAAAAACTGCTCTGTGGTGCTGTTGGGTCCTGCATTTTCCTTATCAGAAAGAGACACGGGATTACTTATATCAGTCAGACACCCCGTGTCACATCTAGCTCTGGCCTAAGTGCAGGCCATGGAACTCAACTTTCTTTTCACTGAGTTGGGCTTGTGGGGAAAAGACTCACCTGGGATAAGACTGAATGTGTACTTTGGATGACAGCTGAATTCTCCTTGGGGCTCAAATCACTAGGGCCCCTAGCAGGGCCAATGGACACATGGGGAGTTTGTGGGCACCAGTCCCCAAATGGTTGCTGAGTGTATGTGGCATAACACAACATGGCTGCCACAGCTTTCAAAAGCAATAAAAGATTCTGCTTTAAGTAGCACTAAAATTGGATACAACCCCGAATGCTCACCGAGCTTGTACTATCATTCGGGGTGGAAGGCATCCATTTTGGTGGGTCTGTGGTTGCGATAATTGCTATTGTGTTAAACAGATGTTAGCACCACCGCTGTAGCACACACACAGCTCATGGTGCAGGGAGATTGGCTACTTCTTGCCTTGGTAGCAAAGATTTGCCTGGGCTCACATGACTGGATACTTCTAAATGCAAAACAAAAGCCAAACAAGCAGAAATAGCTTGTTAAGCTGCGGACTAGGCTAACAGTTACCCCGGCATACAGTTTCTAATTAGAGGGCTTATCCTGAATAAAGGTTATATGAGAGCCACGACCTGCGGTCCGAAGTGTAACAGCTCAGACACAGATTACCACCCAAATGAGAACGGGGTCAGAAACTGGTGAGATTTGAACCATAAAATACTATTGCAAGCCTGCATGCCACATAGCTTAAGAAAGGAGTGCTTAGTCCTGGTTTTAGTACAATACCTTCAGTAACCAAAGGAACAAGATAAAATAAATCTAAATCCTATTTTCCAAAGGAGGTCAATTTCATAAATATCACAGTCGTTTCATTTCGACATTTTCCCTGCCATATTTTCCATGGGAAGACTTGTCAAAAATGTGAAGCAGAAGCAGCTATGTATATATTCTCATGGGTAATTTTTTTTTTTTTAAAGGAAAGGGCCTTTCTCAAATAGAATTTAGAGTAAAACATTTCTAAACTAGGCAACACCTGAGACAGTATTTCTCTGGAGTAGAACACTGGAAGGGATACCGAGAATAAACCTTTCACCTCTGGTGCTCAGCTCAAATATTCTCTTGAAGAATAAAACTTTTGGGGTTTGCTTCTAAGCATTAAAGCAATTGAAGTAACATCAACTCCGCTTTCAAAAAAGAAACTTTGTAGCATTCACATTTTTGAATTCCTCCCCCACCCCCACCCCATATTTCCAGGACAAAGCTGCACTTCTATAGTAAAGTAGAACACAGCTTATTTCAGCTTTATGCATCTGATAAAGAGGTGCATGAAATGAGTTGAACTGGGGCAACATTTATTAATGAGAGGAACCTTTGATCCTCCAGATGTTGTTGAATTTCAACTCCCATCAGCCCCAGCCAGCCCCATCCTTGGTACAGTCAAACCTCGGTTGCCAAATGCAATCCATTCTGGAAGCCCATTCGGCTTCCAAAATGCTCGACAAATGACGCACATTTTCCGATTGACTGCAGGAGCCTCCTGCACTCAAGCGGAAGCCGCGTTGGACGTTTGGCTTCCGAAAAACATGCGAAAACCGGAACATTTACTTCTTGGTTTTCGTCATTTGGGAGCTGAAACATTCCAAAATGGAGGAGTTCGGGAGCCGAGGTTTGACAGTATAAGAAATCAAATTAGCAACAACAGCAACAGATCTGAAGGGGGAACGAACAGTGCAGGAATCTCCATTACCTACCTGTGGTGAGTCAAATCCTGCCCAAGACTAGTCATATCCCCATTTCCTGGGCCCCACCTTCCAGTGAGTAGGGAGGTGTTCCTTCCCCACATCCCCTCCCAGGCCCCCACAACTTGGATTTGTTTCAAAAACATTCCCTATCCAGACTAAGGGTTAAAGCAGCTGGCTTCTAGAAGCGCCCATAACCTTCGAAGGTGCCTAAGGCTGCTCACCTGCCCACTTCTCTCCCAACTGAATTTTCCCACAACTTCCTGCCTAATAATGTCAGACTAGGACCTGGGAGAGGGACGTGGGTGGTGCTGTGGGTTAAACCACAGAGCCTAGGGCTTGCCGATCAGAAGGTCGGCGGTTCGAATCCCCGCGACGGGGTGAGCTCCCGTTGTTTGGTCCCTGCTCCTGCCCACCTAGCAGTTTGAAAGCACGTCAAAGTGCAAGTAGATAAATAGGTACCGCTGCAGCGGGAAAGTAAACGGCATTTCCGTGTGCTGCTCTGGTTTGCCAGAAGCGGCTTAGTCATGCTGGCCACATGACCTGGAAGCTGTACGCCGGCTCCCTCGGCCAATAAAGCGAGATGAACGCCGCAACCCCAGAGTCGGTCACGACTGGACCTAATGGTCAGGGGTCCCTTTACCTAGGACCTGGGAGACCAGGGTTCAAATCTGAACTCAGTTTTAAGCTCTCTGGCTGACTTTAGGCCAGTCATTGTCTCTCAGCCTAACCTACCTCACATGGTGGTTGCCAGGACAAAAACTGGAAGGGAAAAACATGCATGCCACCTCAAGCTTTTGGAGGAAAGGTGGGGTGTAAATGCAGTAAATTAAAATTTTAAAAAGAAGAACTCTAGTCAACTTGGAGCTTTATCCAATCTTGAACAGTGAACTGCATTACATTAGTGTAATTTAAGGTGTACTAACACAGATAGCTATGCTGACACTACGTCCTTCCTTTGGCTTCCTCAATTCACGTATCAGGTTCCTGCTTGTAACAAGTTTCTCTTAGGCCAAGTGAAATTCAATATTTGTGACAGGTTGCAATTTTTGTAGAACTGTCTAAGTAAATATGAAGAAAACATGAAAACGGGTTTTGAAAAGTCAAACTGTGTTCCCAGGAAGTTAGATGACCCAGTTGAGAAATGCCTGGAAGCTATGCAAAGACCACAGATGTGTAGATGACAATCCAAAATCCTGAGAAAATGAATCCCATAACCTGGCACACAACATTGTTTCCCCATCAACACTATGAGCTGCTTAAACCTCTGGAGATGAGCTGAATCCTGAGTTTCAGTGGAACCAATATAAATAAAAGGTAGATCATAGCACTTAGATGAGGTGAACATATGGAGAGCAGAAATGTCTTTCCATTCATGCCTATTTCCCTCTTTGACACTTATTAATTTTTTGTTTTAACATATGCAAGTCGATATTTCTCCTTCCTGAAAGCTTTTTTATTTTTTGTACAAAGGAAAGAGCACTCTGTCATCTGGGCTGTTAGCATGAATTCCGAAGAAAGTATTCAGGTCATTTTATTTTGTCAGTGTAAAGGAAGACAGCATTTGTTTATCTTTATGTTAAGTTTATTGAAATGCTGCCTTCCAAGAGTGAACCACTAGACACCCGAATATCAAAATATAACATGGCAATGGAAAACAAACTATTACAAATCATGTCAGCACATTTTGAAAAAGTCAGCAGTTAAATAATCATAGCAAAATATAAATAAACACATGGAAGAGTGCATAGAAACATCAAATGTTAAAGCGAGAGAAGACACTGGCAACTATGCTCAGTATAGGATCTGCAGCCAGCCTGATAGTTTAGGACAGTGGCCCATCAAGGCCATCACCCTGTTCTTACCCCACCAACACCCACTTCTGGGATGCTGAGATCATATTCTTGTGAAATGATGCCAAGACCAAGTTCTGTAGAGACAAAGGTCTAAAGCCAAAATCCTCAGTCAGTAAGCAGCGGATGGCTAACGGGCAAGCAATACAGGGCACCATGCCTGTGGCTGTCAAAGGAGCTACAGAAGAAACAAGTACAGGAGCCCCAAAGACAAGCCATCAAGTTATAGCATGAGTCTTTTCTATGCTTTTGCCCACAAAAGTGTCTCCTCTGTCTGCTTCTCTGCCACTGTCTGGTACTGGGCAGAAGAGGAGGAATGGTAGAGACTGTCTCCCCATCCTGACCCTTCCAGGGAGGAGGAGGAAGGAAGACAGTATAGATTTATAACAGGGGTTTGAGGGAGGTCGCAGCTCAGTCAGATGAGGGGGAAAGTTGGAAAATAATGGGAGAGCCAGAGCAGCAGCTGGCTGACACGTTGTCATTAAAAAGCATTCCAGACCCTCCATCTCCCAGAACTTGGAGAGCCTTAAAAGTAGGAGAGCAAAGAGCTAGAAGACAGAGGGCACATAGCAGCACCCGTAGAGGACATGATGAGAATGACGGATGAGGAAGTGGGAGAGAAGGGGGGTGGAGATTCACTCAGGACAAAGCCATTATCCGAGAGGCTGGGTTCTACAGCCTCTCTCTGTAAAGTTTGAAATAAGAAAGTGTAAGAAAGAACTGTAAGAAACTATCCCTTGTCATTATACTTTCCTGGGCAACCAGCAGGGGGCCATTGACAGCATCCTGACAGCTACATAACTACTTTGCAAGTCCCATGTGTAACTGCCCGAAAAGGAGTTGCTAGTACAGTACCATCAACCTACACTGAAAATATGGGAACATATGAAGTTCCTTTATACCAAGTCAAACTGTTGATGCTCCTTGCTCACTCTACTTTGATTGACAATGGCTCCCCAGGGTTTCAGACTGGGGACATTCCCATCTCTACCTGGAGTTGCCTGGGAATGAACCTGGGACCTTCTACAAGAAGATGCTCCTCCACTCAGTTACATCCCTTCCCTCAAGGCATGTCCTTCTCTCTACTTGATCGTATTTGTGACCTTCCCTTGTGACCCTGGCACAACAGTATCTGGGTTGGAGCCACAAGCCACCCAATTTGCATGGATTCCATATTCAGGGTCTTGCAGATCTCACTGCGGAAGAACGATATAGGGACACCACCTGTACATAGCCTTTTAAAATGCATTCCAAGTCCCAGGCAGTACTCCACAGGAATATTTTATACTTCCTTATTGATTTTTAGACAGAAGTATATGTCAACAAACAAATCTCTTGCATCGGTTCACCTCTTTATTCAGATACAACCCTTATTTAGTTCAATTGCATTTATTACTCCAACTCCCCATCCCCTAAGGGGTTGGAACGCCAAACAAACTAATAAATTGCTAAAAGTATTTCCATATTTCACAGACAATTGTTTTGCAGGCTGATTCCTTAATAAGGTGTAAAGTGTTTGGGTGTGATTAATTGTCACTGTATAAGAGGCGATTGCTGCTGTTCAGAACAGCGCTCATGGTTTCCATCAAAATAAATATTGTCGGCAAACGACCTGAGAGGATAAAGATTCCTCCTTGGAGAATGACAGCCCATATTTCTGCCCATTTGGAGGGAAGTTCTGAATGGTATCTGTGCACTTGCGGAAGACTGCCAATTGGTATAAATAAAATACCAGAGCATTGGTCATGGGCCATCTCTTGACAGCTGTGGCAGAGCTGGTAGGCAGTGTGAGTCATTTCAACACAGGCTGTAGATGCCACTGAGTGCCTAGAAGCCGTGCCAAGGCAGGTTGGATAGTGATAAGATTCTTGCATCACACTGGGATAAATATACACCCTGCATGTAATTATATGGAAAAGAAGAGCTGTGCTGTGTGTCAGAAGAAAGTGAATTGATGGGTTAGGGGAGCCAGCGTGGGTGATTAATATAAAACTCATGTATTTTCCTTCCCATTGTAATTTTTCTGTGTAGATCATGCCCCAAGGCTCTGTGACTGAGACAGGACTCTTTAAATACTGAGGTTGGTATGTAGCTGGATTTGGGTGGGTGGTAATCAAAGTTGCTTTCCTCTTGCTCCCATATTCAGAACCTGGTGCTGATATCAATCCACCGAACATTGTAGCTGCAATTGCACATTTAGGCTGCAATCCTATGCCTACTTGCCTGAGAGTAAGCCCCATTGAACTCCATGGGACTCACAACTGAATAGGTATGTATAGAATTGTGCTGTGTGTTGGCTACTGCTTGCTGTTGAACCATCATGGCAAAAGCTTTCATGTGCTACTGAAGGTCAGTGAAGAGAAGGAATAGTGAGGCTAAGCCGCCTGCTTTAAAGTTTTCGCTTGGTCCCCTTGTCTCACAGGAGAGCTAACACTAATGTACATTACTGTCAGAGCCAGAGGGTAGTTATAAGTCCAGGCTGAGTAACTCATCTTTCCAACAGCAATGAGTTATGCTTGCACTCATCATCCAAGGGATCAATAAATTTAGTAGACACCATCACCCAACCTAGCATAAGAAAAAACTTTCAAAGCTTTAGATTTGCGTCTGAGCCTTGTTATTTTTCTTAGCAATATGCAACCTTGAGTGCCACAGGAAAACCCCAATGCAGTGAAATTTTGTTTTAACCCACTCTATTTAACCCACAGAAAATTAAGGAATACTGAAACTAGTCTGAACCAAAATCAAACCAAACCAAAGCAGGTTTTTATGAACATTGCTGTGCCTCTTGATTTAGGGATTTTTTCTTCAGGAGCACAGGAATATATATTAGAACACAGGTTCTCAAACTGTGGTCTCTGGACTTCATTCAGGTAGTCTGTGGCATGCCTGTGCTTGAAGACAGGAGATGGCACATCCATCACAATATATAATACTTAATATTGGTTTTAGGTTGCATTTAGGTTGCTTGGAACCTGCCACATGATCAAGAACCCTGTCAAATCAGGGTTGCTGACCATGTGCCAGATTTTACATGTGTTCAGCCACATGCACAAAGTTTACATCCAGGCCAGAGGATGGCTCTGCCTGCCAACTTACTCTCAGGGTGCACTTGTAGGGAAACAGATGGGAGGCAAAACTAGAACTGGTTTGCTCTGCTTGTCATTGGCTCCGGGTGCACCTGCCATTCACTTCTGTTGCAACTACTATTGACCTGTCTGCCTCCTGCTGCACCAGTCCAATAGGAATGCGGACTATTTTAAAAGTGTCTTGTCTTCACCTTAGCTGCGTTTCAAAAATAAGAAGTGGCTGCTGGAATGCTCAAATCAATTAATTCTGTTATATTATTCAGCTGTGACAACCTTTTCCCTAATTGTAATATTGGGACTGTCACCAAACTACAAAAAATGTTGCTTGATTAATTTCATGATTAATTGATTGGTTAGTCTAATCTAAATGTGTGCCTAATCTTGGATGTGAATAAAAAAAAAAGTTCTAAAATAAAAAGCATTTCTATTCCTGTTTTTAGGCGATACAGATATGTTCAGCACCCAAGAGGCAATTGTGTCATGGACTTGTTGACCGCAGAGGAATGGTGAGAGGAATCAGGTGGGGAACCATCAAGGAAAGAAGGCTCTGAGCCCAGAAAGTGGTCCCAGGACAACAATGAGTGGTTAGAGGGAGAAGACTGGAAAGAGATGTTGGAAGCTGAAGAGGTAACAAGGCTTTGTGAGCTGGGAAAGTCTGTGGCATGGAGAAGTACATAATCAGAGGCAGAAGCAGAAGCTGGCAAGTGGAAGGAGGGAGGCCAAGAGGCAGACATGAGTCAGGCTGCTGAAGTCATGGGTGTCTCCCCGTCCTGTTGTGACAAGCTCCCCTCTTCCCCCATCTCTCAGAACCAGAAGAGGGCTGAAATGGGTGGAGCAGCCTAGACTGCATGCAGGGGCAGTCTCCAATTGCTTGGGGAAAGCCGAGGAGAGAAGGACACTTACACGGCTGTGGGGAGGCAGGGACTTTCAGTCTCGGCAACTGATTCATGGGGTAAGACCTACCGGGGAGCAGCTACTATTCTCATTAGGCCTGGCACTCAGCCAAGTCTGTGAAGATCATGTTTTTTGCTAATAAAGAGTTAACTCCAACTTTGAACAGTGTGATTTACAGCTGACTTGCTCTTTGACACATTGCCTTCTGCATGTGAGAAAAGCGTGAATCAATGTGTCTTTCAAAACTGCAATTGTCACTCATGACTTTTATTAAGACATATATTATTTACCCTCCCATAAATAAATAAATATATAAATAAATAAATAAATAAATAAAGCTGCCCAATCAATGGAGGTGGGTAACTTTGAATAATGTACAGATCATTTGAACAATGCATCATTACGCTTTAATTTTTCCTTTGTTTTGCTAAGTCTTGCTCCGCCACACACACCTACTCCTGAATCTCATCAAGAGTACAGAAGGAGAAATTTACCACTGCTGAAAACTGTATGGGCCTTATATATCCCACCACCCTACATGATGCTATAAATGTCTGTCAAGTGCATGAGGTGCAGGAGAAATTCCTTAGTTGGTAAAATAAAAAATAAAAAAATCAATACCCTAGAACTTTTCAAGGATCTTTGCTTATTTATGATTCCTGTGGCTTGAAAGCTTTAAAAAACCTCCCTGCCAACAGATGAGGAACTGCTTAATGCTTAAAACCCTTCCACTTAAATCAAAGTTTTACAGTCCTTTAAATTATACACTGGCTGTTCATTTTTACAGGCTTTGCCACATATTATTTTGTAGGGAAACACAAGTATGCGAATGAGCTGACTTCTGGGAGACTAATGTTGCAAGGACTTGGCAATTTGCTGATGAACATGGGGCAAATCTTGTAAAACAAGCATGATATAGTTTTGGGTTACTGGCACAGAAGCACGTGAAGCTCTGCTGCACTAAACTCGCAATCAATAAAGCCAACCATTAAGAAATAATCAGGACATCAAGTAGTAAAGCAGACCGAAGTTGTTCTTGGGTTGTTGTTTTTAAAGTACAGTAGTTAAAGGACAAGGTATAAAGCTGTCAAACCGTCCAGAACAGATGTAAAAAGGTACACAGAAATCCACTGAGGAATAATGTCCAGGGTATTAGTGGCTCTGTAAAAAACAATCACAAGAAGCTCAACTACAGTTAAGTACTATAAAAGTAATGCTGGTTGCCCCCAAGATTGGAGGGCCGGCACACGTGTGCACGCAACATCACACAAGCATCACCGGTTGCATTGTGTGATGTCACACATGTTATGCGCCACAATGTTGCATCATCTGGAGAAGGCCTAGTGCTCTGGAGGAGCCAGTCAGATGCAAGAGAGGCACGTGCATTGAGAGGGCCAGGCCCTTTCCAACAAAGAAGGGACCAGAGACATGTTGGCCTCCTACACTTGGCACGCCTGAAAAGCATAGTCTAGAATAGCAGAATGTGTCCTGTTGTTAAAATTAGGGCTGAGCTGACTTGGAAAGATGCATAAGACTGAGTAACCTTTTTTAGTAATATTTCACACCCTTTTGCAAAATGGTCCTTAGTCCTGGGACAGAAACTAGATCCACATGTCCATATAAGGCACATCAGAATGCAGGTGACATTTCTAGAATTTCCCATAAAGCATTCTTTAAAATAAAATAAAAACTAGATTACTCTTTTTAAAAAGAAAAGAAATGTATAGAACTTGAAGCAATGGAGTAGAGCACCAGTATGAAGGATGTAAAATAAAGGCTTTGGGTATTATATATGAAGAAAGATTTAGCAGTTGCAGTCCATATTTGACAGCGGCACTCCCGGAAAGAGAATGGCAGAAAGGTGGCCTTTTTTCTAAAGAAAAAATATAAGGCACAGTAGTAATTCTAATCCATATCAGTGAGCATGGTAATATTTCAGGTTCCTTCATTCATGACATATGATTATTAGAATGTTCCTATTGAACTGCATTCAGAGAAAGAAGTGTTAGTCAACTTTAATCACCAAAGCATGCTTTAGATTATCCCTTCCTTTAGTTTCAGGTGAACTACAACTCCCATCATCCCTGAACACTAAACATTCAGGATTATGGGAGTTGTGGTCCATCTGGAGGGTACCACCTTGGCTACCCATTATCTAAATCATACTAATGATGGTGTCAATAGAAAAAGCTAAGGACTTTTATTATTGAATAATGCATCAGAATTGAAAGAGTATGGATGTGGGACTACCCTACTTACATATTATATCACTTATTGCAGGTGTTGGGAACCTTGGTCCTCCAGATGGTGCTGAACTACAACTCCCATCAGCCCCAACAAGTATGGCCAATGGTCAAGGATGATGGGCGCTGTAGTTCAGCAACATCTGGAGGGCCAAAATTTCCCCACACCTGTTTTATTGATATAGGGTTGTATTCAGCTGTTACTCAGACCCATTGGAATTAATGGACCAAAATTAATCATTAGGCTGATCATTGATTTCAATGGGTCTACTATGAGTAAAAGTTAGTTGAATACCACACACAATGTTTATTCTGTAGGGTGCTCTAATTTCCATCTCTCATGTATCCAGCCAATTGCTTTGATTTAATCTCCTGAGCTTTACAGTGCTGAAATAGACAGACTATAAAAGCCTTAAAATGGGTAGATTAATCAGTGTTAAAGCCAGGGCTTTTTTCCAGCCAGAACTCACCCGAACACAGTCCCCACACCAACGGTGGGTGCCGTTGCCATTCTAAGAGAACAAGGGATGCGTTCATGGTAAGTTCCAGCACCTCTTTTTCTAGAAAAACAGCACTGGTTAAAGCAATCCTCTCTTCTGATATTTTTAATCTCGCTTTTTAGTGAATTGCAAGCCCCCAGATTTGCATCAAAATGGTGCCCTAAGATATTCCTTTATTTAATACCCTGGGATCCTGATCAAACTGGTGTCTTTAAGAGCTTTTAGTGTGGAGCCTTAGGATACACTTTCCTCTTGTTTCTTCTTGGCTGCCAAAGAAGAAATGATTCATTTGGACCTAAAGCATACTGATGCCCGCAAGGTCTCCTACTTAGATTTGGTTTGTTTATTTATTCATACAGCCATTTTGGGGAGCATTTGTTAAGAAAGGGAAGCTTTTAGAGACGGGCTGTTACCATCAACTGTCTGCTTTCCTGCGCCAGACTCGAGTTATTTTTGAGACATTCCTTTTCAGACAATGTTAACTAAAGTAGCTTTGAAAACTCCCCCAAGAACTGTGAATTTTTGTTTGCTGTTTCAGGAACAACTTCAAAAAAATAAAAATCATTCAGACATCAAGCAGTATTCATATACTGAACACTGAAAGAGAGTAATGGCTCTAGGGCATCCAAGGAGTTGAGGGTTTGAGCCTTGAAGTGCATATGCACCTGTGCTCTTACCTTTTGATTCTTTTTATCAGTGATGCCTCCAGAGTTTTCCAAACCTGTGCATGGAAGTCTGGACAAGGCATTCTAAGATGATGATGAGGAAATACATACCCAATTGGCATTGTCGGAGATGGAGCATACAAATTGAACATTTTCACATGCTTTTATTCATTTTATTTTTTAATTAATAATTCGGCAGATAAATTGGATTATTGGATATTTATATGTATAATTAGGGACCCAGGTGGCGCTGTGGGTTAAACCACAGAGCCTAGGGCTTGCTGATCAGAAGGTCGGCAGTTCGAATCCCTGCGACGGGGTGAGCTCCCATTGCTTGGTCCCAGCTCCTGCCCACCTAGCAGTTCGAAAGCATGTCAAAGTGCAAGTAGATAAATAGGAACAGCTCCGGCGGGAAGGTAAACGGCATTTCCGTGCGCTGTTCTGGTTCGCCAGAAGTGGCTTTGTCATGCTGGCCACATGACCCGGAAGCTGTACACCGGCTCTCGGCCAATAAAGCGAGATGAGCGCCGCAACCCCAGAGTCGGACACGACTGGACCAAATGGTCAGGGGTCCCTTTACCTTTACTATATGTATAATTTGGAATATTTGATGTGATTCTGATTGGTTTATTATAATGTAAAATTTAATAAAAATGATTATTATTAATATTATTTTAAAAAACATTTTCACATGCTACCTCTGACCTCTCTGTGTGCCCAGTGTTGAAAAGACAATGGCAGCACAGCCATTCTGGCCCCAATAAATACTTAACCCATGCCACCTTTCAGAGCTGGCCTATGTGCTCGCATTCTGCATCCCATTTAGAGATTGGCAAATCTGTCGATTTTGGTTTCTGTCAGTTTATGCATTTTTCTAACCACATTTCCTTACAGATTGTTTTTAAAGAGAAGTATACATAGACATTTGTCGGAATTTAAGTGTGCTATTTCTCCTACTATACATATATTTGCATGGAAATTTGCCCATTATGCACATTTTTGAAAGCCATTTCCTTATATAGAAATCGATTTTTCATAGGCCATTGTAACTAATCCTCGTACAGAATTTGTACGCACACTTTCTCCTAATACAGGTATTTTTGTTCATGTTCTTGGAGTTGGAGAACTTCATCGCAAAATTTGGAGAAGGCAAAATTTTTGAAGGCATAGGAAGAAATGTTTGGGGATAAGCAGCTATTCATGTCTCTGGAACATACCTGGTTTCAGTGCATTAAGCTAATTTAATACGTGGCTCACAACATATAAAATGCCAGAAATCCAGTCTATAAATCTATAAAATATATTTTAAAACATCAATAAAACATCAGTTGATATTTGTCAGGGACTGGACTGACTGGACTCGGCTCCTCTCGGAAGAGGAGGGGGAGGGGGGAGACTCCCCCCCCCCGTCTCCAGCAGTTTCAAGAGGAGAAGGAGACAGGGTTGAATTACAGCCGAATGAAGAGTTGCCAAGTTATGAGATAGTGGAGGAGGAGGGGAGTGAGGGAGCAGCCAGCAGAGACCTCCTGGGAGAGTCTGGGACAGCCTCCTTCTCCAAGGGTTCTTTGATCACTTCGCATTCCAGAACAGAGAATGCAGAGGCGTGTGACTCCTGGGACTTTCTATAGGGACTCAGGATGCTGTTGGGGATGGAAGAGGAGGGACTCAGAGTAGGCAACATCTCCCTTGCATGGAGACATGGACTCTTTTGTCTGGCACCCAGATGACTGAATAAAAACCATAAACACGAACTTGCTTGTTCTTCTTGCCTTTGATGCTACTGGGGGAGGAGAGAATTCTCCACACCTGACAATATTGGTTGGTTTAAAGAAAATGCAATATTGTGAAGGCCGCTCTAAACAGTGCAGTTTTCAGAAGACAACTGAAATAAGACGAGGTGTTTCCTTTTGAACCTCTGTGGGTGGAGAGTGTCAGGACTGGTGCAAAATCCAATCACTCCCTGACTCCATACCTGAGAAGCTCCAGGACATGGGCAGAGTTCAAAAGGAAAAATACACACAGGGGCAGCGAAATTCCTCAGTAAATGTTCAAAAAGGTACAGAAACCTACTGGATCCCAAGTAAGGCTTAAACTTTGCTCAAAAAGCACATCCAGTTGCATAGACAAAAATAGTCAGAATAGTTAAAAATGCACACAGAAAGCAAGAAGTTATGAAGACCTGCTCAGTGGAAGGGAATCTATCACCCTGTCTCCAAGCAGTGACCTTGAGTCACAGACTCATGGAACTAGACAAGTTGTTGTTAAGTTGAGATAGTTCAGGAAGATTCCAGAAGGTTCTAGTGATTTCCACCCTCATAAAACTGACAATCCTTGACAGAGAGTTCCACAGGAAGTTCCACCCTAAAGACTCAGTCCCCAGTAGAGGCCATATTTAAGAGAATTATACTACAGATATCTTTACAATAACAGAATAGCTAGTCTTGTTGGCTAGCTAGATAGGCAAGCCTCTGCAAGTTTTGGAGAAAGAGCAGGGTATTTGTGAAGTAAATAAGAGAATAAATTAAATCCTGAAATGCGAAGAAGAAAACTCTGAACATAAACATGAAAAAATAAAGGATATTTCAGTCTTGTGCTGAAGATGACAAATAGAAATTTTAAAAAGAAAGGAAAAAACAAATCTTCAAACACTACTTCTGTTCCATCTTCTAAAGGCTCCAAAGTTTTGTTCTGGTTTGGAAACTGATGTGGTAAAATCCTCGGAATCTGATCTCTAACCATGCACAAAGATACTTTGAATCAAAAAAGTTGAAAAGGATCTTGGATATTTTGATTCTGACATGGAGTTTGCCTCACTCCTGAATTTTAAGCACAATCGCAAAAAGCTAACATTCATTCCTAAGGGAGATAACTTGCCAAGCTGCAGTACAAATCGACTGCTTGGTTATTCATATCCCAGGAAATTATAAAGTTGAACTAGAAACTCGCACTATTCAGATCTAACTGTTGATCCAAGAACAATACCATTAAAGTGTGAGGTTAACTCTCTGAAGAACTCAAGAAAAGAGAATTTAAAGTCTTTTATACTCAGAATTAGAAGTGGAACTAGGTGCTTTGTTCAAGGATCTTTTTTTAAAAAAACAGAGATCTTAAAATGTGTAAAAGAAACATCTTGTATATATAAAAGACACTAGAGTACCATTGGCACACGTCTACACGGGTGAAGTAGTTCTTAAGTCATGCTAATTCGTTAGAAAACTAATTAGTGTAATACAAAATTTCATGGAGGGAAATGGTGAACTATTATACCACACTGCTTCAGGAGTGTTTAATTCATGGAAGTCAATGGGGGGGGGCAGCAGTATTTGAAGGGGTGACGCAGCAGAGTGATGCTGTGCTTGACAAGATGGGGAAGGCTGGTACCTTTGAAGCACACTCGAGATACATTTTTCTGCTCAAAGAATTATGGCTACTGTCATTTGTTAAGGATTGTGGGGTAACTGTAACTCAGTGAGGGGTTAAACTACAGTGCCCATAATTCTTTGAGGGGGAAATGTGCTTCAAATGTGTTTTAAAGGTATAGTTATGTATACAGTCCTAATTATACACAGCTCAAATTCTAGTGTGTTGTGTCACAAGAGCTAAGCCCAGATAAGTGTGTTGGTGTTCACCATTCTAGCCATATGTTGTAATTTTAGGCATATTTAAATCAAAGTCCTACTGAGCACAATCAGTCTTATGCCCATGGAGCTTAGCACTTCAACCTAAGTGGACCTAACTCTGTTATGGATCAGGGCTGGTTCTTATATCCACTTTTCCTGCAAACTGTAACATGGAGTCATTCATCCTGCTTTATTCACACTCGATTCTTCAATCTCCTCTCACAGTAAATATTCTATTTTTCTATTAAAATCTGCATGAGAGGTCTCTATTTGGAATTAATGCTAAAAGGCTGTGCAATCAGTATAGCTCAAAAAGCTGAAATATGTGCCCAGTGTGCCTTGACAGTTCATTTTCTACTAAATCAGTGTACCAAGCACTCCTGCCAGATAGCTCTACACGCCACCTTTATTCTGTATGACCAAGCATCCAAAATCGCAATTATTTCCTGCTACCTGAAAACACACATGAAATTTCTCATCTGTATGTGAAAAGGGCACGGCTGTTTCAAGTAACAAAAACTTGTGGCAAATTTGAACCACATCTTCCTGTGCCAAAGATACGCTACCTGACTTTTGTGATATTGATTTTGAAATTCCTATTGACTGCATGAAAGTATAGCTATTGCGATGCTTTCAGAACTGAAACCCAGAGCCAGTATTATCAGCCACATGGCAAGGGCCGCGCAACTGCTGGGGCGGGGGTGGCATTTCCTGGCACCTGAAAACGAATATTGCATTTCTCTTCAATTTATTTAAAGGGCATGGCTGTTTGCTAATAACAAAGCTTGCAAAAATTGTAAGTGTGTCTGCTTAGGGTACAATGTATGATACTTGATATGTTAATTTTGGAATTCTTCACATGACTGCAGTACAACTATATTTTGTAATGCTAACAGGTTGTCAGAGTTCAGGCCCTCCCAGATCTTGAATGTGAGGTCTCCTCAGAAAGAGGATCAGGACCCTCTTGCAAACTTCCACATGACTAGTGACCTTCAAGAGCCAATGGACCAGAATATCTCTGCCCCACATCAGCTGCCTGGGTTCCTTGTCAGCCCTCAGATCCCACACTCCACCCCACAAACCCGCTTTATCTCCCCCAGGACCACAAGGACATAGGAGATGGCAAGCCAGGAAGGTATTTCAGAGCTGCTGCTAAAATGCCCAGCTTTTGAGCTTATTTAGGAAGCCAGGAAGGGGTGGAGCCTCAAACACCCATATAAACTTCTAATCTGAGCTGCTTCACTGCTGAAGTAATAGCTCTCTTCCAAGCTGGGGAAAGTGGACACTGGACTGGGGTCAGGGGTCAAGAGTCAGCATCATGGGACACATAGAATCATATAACTGTAGAGTTGGAAGGGACCACAAGGGTCATCTTGTCCAACCCCCTGCAATGAAGGAATCTCTTGCCCAACATGGGGCTTGAACCCACAGCCCTGAGATTAGGAGTCACATGCTCTACCAACTGAGCTCTATCTATGATGAGGCCCACCGGTATGCAGGTGGCCTACTGCTCACCCCAGAATCTTCTGATCTTGCTGCTCCTCCTCCTTGTTGTTGTTGGATGGCTTTAGAAGAGGATTAGACACACCAACAGAGGGCAAGGCTATCAATGGCTGCTAATCAATATGGCTGTATTGTACTTCCACTCTAAGAGGCAGCATGCCACTGGGTACCAGTCACTGGAACTCACAGGTGAGGAGAGTGCTAGCACAGTCAGGTCTTGCCTGTGGGTCTGACATCGGCATCCGGTTGGCCACCGTGAGAACAGGATGTTGGGTGAGATGGGCCTTTGATCTGATCCAGCATAACTCTTATGTTCAGGGCACTAGTATGATGCATATCACCTCCTATAGTCATGGAGGCTCCTGTACTCCTGTCTCCATGCCTATTGTTCAGCCGGAACACTGAGACAGTGGAGGAGCTGGGCATCCTGGAACAGTGTACACAAGGGCAGGGCATCCTCCCAGGGGGTGGGCTGATTTGCCCCCTGGGAGGAGCGTCGTGTCAGCAATCTGCCCAGGGAGGTGACAAAATCGCCCCCTGAGCGGATCGTCGCATTGGCGATCTGCCCGGGGAGGTGACGAAATCGCCCAAGTGGATCGTCACGTCGGCGATCCATGGGGAGATGACAAAATCGCTCCCAGAGCAGATTGGCATTTGGTGATCCGCCCAGGGGGTGATTTTGTTATCTTAGGCATGACACCCGGGGTGGGGCGCCCCTCCGCCCCCTATCCCTACACCAGTGCACTGAGACCTAGCTCTGAGGGCCTTCTAGAAGTTCCGTCATTGCGAGAAGTGAGGTTACAGGGAACCAGGCAGAGGGCCTTCTCAGTAGTGACACCCACCCTGTGGAAAGTCTCCCATCAGATGTCAAGGAAATAAACAACTATCTGACTTTTAGAAGACATCTGAAGGCAGCCCTGTTTAGGGAAGTTTTTAACGCTTGATGTTTTACTGTGCTTAATGTTTTTCATTTCTTGGAAGCCTCCTAGAGTGGCTGGGGCAACCCAGTCATATAAAATTATCAACATCATCACCACCACCACCACCATCATCATCACTACGGAGAACTCTGGAAAACTGTAGCTCTCTCCCACACAAGGAGCCTATGCAAGCAGAAGCAGAAGCCTACTTTTGGACAGTCACACATGGAGTCTATCATACTTGTCCCTATAGCCACCTCTTACATGTGGATTAGTCAGAATGCCAGAAGAAGGCCCAAGAGACTTACATTTCTGCGATTTTACATTTGATGAGCTCTGTCCCCCCATTTAACACTGCATTTTTAAATTATTGATATTATTATTATTATTATTATTATTATTATTATTATTATTATTTTATTATTCCATTTTCTACAAAGCGTTTTTGAGTTTGGGGAAAATATGCAATGACTTTGATAATTCTATCAAAAAAGCAGAACCCAAAGTCTGGGAGCGAAATATGTTAAATCTTGAATATAAAGATGAAACAAGAGTTTCTCCAGCACCTATGTCCTAATAAAACTTTAATGGCATGAGGCTGCTTCTTTGAGTGCTGTTATTGCCGGCAGAAAGAATATTTCTCAAGATGATATTAATCAAAACACAGAGAAGCTACAAATACCTTAACACTAATCTGTCTTCCTGACAGCATTTAATACATCTGTCAATCATATTCTTTTTTTTCTTTTCTTTTTTAAAGGACGGAATGCAGCTCTCTCCAGATAAAAAGATACAAAGGAAATAAGTAATTAATAGCATACTTGGAGCAATTACACAAGTTTCATTGTTTGTGTTCCTGATGTAAACTCAAGTGAACAAATAATAATTTACTTGTACTATTATTATATGGCATCATAATCTCAGTGGCAGTATCTTGAACATCTTTCCGGATCAAAAATCCCAGGCTGTTTCTTGGATAAAGCAACTTTATCTCTTTGTGTGTCTCTCCCTTGGTTATTATGCATGATGCCTCATCATCACAGTGTGTGGTGCTATGAAAAGGCAAAAAAAAAAAGACTCTTGAAGGATGCCAAACCATTATGACTTCTTGAATTGAGCAAATGTCCTAACAGGAGACGCACATTTCCTTGTAATGCTCATTCATTATAATTCAAATCAGTATATGTATGCGTTTTGTTCTTTTTAAAAAACAAAACAAAAACCAGCTGATCTACCAGTTTCATTAGCATTTAGCTAAAAAGAACCTCATAATCAGGTCATAATCAAGTGAGTTTGTTCATCTTGAATGACAGGATCACGTTGAGATTAGGCACATGTGCATTCACCAGCAGGGGTGCCAAAGTGAATAAAATATTGGGGAGGGGGAGCCAGGAAAGCCCCGCCCTGCATAATCGATCACATGACCCAGTGAACACAACCATTTGAATGGCAATGCCATCCAACTTTGGGGGGCTTGGGGCACTCCAATATTTTATTGGGGGGTGGCAAAGCCCCCTTGGCCTCCAGGAGTTGACTCCAATGTTCACCATCTCTCTGATCCTTCCCCACCGCCATGATATTTTCCAAGTGTTTGGTAAATAGGAACACTGAAAACGCCCAATCAGTTTTCAGGGTGAGCATTGCATATCACAGTCTCCACTCCTATGCTCACAAATTATAATCTTTTCCTGGTGATACAGCAATACATTCTTGGCATGCCAGTTCTTGAAATCAAAAATTCTGGCATCTGCACAGTCCCTGTGCAGCATTGAGCCAAGAGCAGAGTTGGGTGCTGCCAGAGCCCGGCATAAACTTCTTTTTTTTTTTATCTAAGGTGTACAATTCTGGGTTCGGGGAAGACCAACTCTTGCTTTTTTCTGGAAAGCAAGCCCACTAAACCAAGGTTTGGCTTAAGTATGTTGTGTGACCGGCAACTTCATAAAATCAACCAAATCCCCAAAGTATTCAGGCATTGGTAAATAAGAAAAGGTTTTAACTGACAGCGAAATGTTAAGAATTGCAGCTAGGAAGGATGTTGCCCTGTCTGTTTGGCTCAAAGAAGAAGGGTCTACCTGTCTTAGTCTCTGCCTTGTATCTGAATGTGGAAATGCAAAGAGTAGGACATCAGTAGAAGATCTTAGTGTGTGGGCAAAGTCCTATTGGAGTAGGTCCTTTAGATCCTCACTTCCAATGAGGCTTAGAAGCCTGGGTGAAATAAGTGCAAATAACCCCTGCTTTCTTTCTTGCTGCTTCCCTGGAATGCTCCTACTGGTCCAATTAGTCTATTGGTTTGCAGGGAAGAATACATACAAAACAATGTAAGATAAAGCAAATTGTTTTCACACTCTGATTTGCAAGGCATGCTGATATTGTGGCTATAATATCATTAGGATTCATTACAAAATTACAATGACAATTAAAGTCAACTGTGAAATACCAGTTCAGGAATGACTCTACGTATTTTAAAGTAATATAATTACTCCTTGTCCTGCCGAGAAATGCAATTTATGTAAATTTCATTTATGCATTGTCTGCTTCATTTCTTTTCTTCAATCTCATAATTGCTGCTGTGAAGAGCTAAATTCTGTTCATTTCCACCCCTGTTTACCAAAGACACTCTGTTTTCTGTACCTCTTCCTGATAAATCACGGGCTCCATTTGGGGAAATTTTGTAACTCCATTAACTTGTTTGTTTGTTCATATCAAATGCAATAGTTTCCCTTTTTGCCACTTCCCTGACTGCCCCCACACCCATAACGTCCTACCCAGATAATAATCGTTAATGAATGCTTTGAGTTTTGATATTTTGTAACCAGCATATCCACTGTGACATTAAACATTCTAATATTAAACCATCATATATTTTAGAAAAAGAACAAATGTTATGGTCAGCTTATGAACATCCCTGCTTTACAATCCAGCACAGGATAGGCAGAAAACACCGTGGGGAGAATGCCAACCACCCCTCCCTATGCATTGAGACCTATTAGAAAAAGACTTCCCGGTGATACCTTTGGGTTTATTTTCCCTAAGCATTTGAGCCATTGGGTGGAGAGGGTAGTTTTAGTTTTAATATTGTTGAATCAGGCCAGAAGCACTGCCTTAGGCCGAAGAATAGGGGGGTGTCTGCAGTGTCCCGTCACATGCCTGTGATGTCACACATGTGACACAAGACACTCATCTGTGATGTCATATGGATGATGCGTGTTGTGCATGCCTACCGGGAGGAGGCACGCCATTGGGAGAAGGCCTTGCCCAAGGCTTTGAAGCTTCAATGGCTGCAGCTCCTCCTCTCTCGTGCTCAGGTGGAACCTGCCTTTGATGCCGTGCTGCACTGCGCTTGACGCGGGGGCTCGGCCTCCTCCGCCCCCTCAATATTGGGGGGCTGAGCCCCATGCTAAGGAATATTGAGGGGGCTGATGACACCTCCACCCTCTAGAGTTGGTACAGACTATCCTAAGATGGAATGTGACTGCGCCGTGGTTTACCATATTTTTCCATGTATAAGACCTAGGTGTTTTTTTTACCAAAAAATTAGGTTTAAAATTGGGACTCGTCTTATAAACGGGTAGTGCTGAGTGGTGTTTTCTTAATTTGGAGTTCCCCAAAATAGGGGGCGTCTTATACATGGGGGCATCTTGTACACAGAAAAATACGGTATATAACAATACAATACTGGTTGTTTATTTTCACTCCCTCTCTTAATAGAAGAAGAAGAAGAGTTTGGATTTGATATCCTGCTTTATCACTACCCGAAGGAGTCTCAAAGCGGCTAACATTCTCCTTTCCCTTCCTCCCCCACAACAAACTCTGTGAGGTGAGTGGGGCTGAGAGACTTCAAAGAAGTGTGACTAGCCCAAGGCCACCCAGCAGCTGGAAGAGTCTCCGTGGAAGAGCGGAGACACGAACCCAGTTCACCAGATTACGAGTCTACCACTCTTAACCACTACACCACACTGGCTCTCCCTTGCATGGGCTTTGCTTCTTTCACTGCTTCTCAACTGACATTTTCATTGACCTATCTACCAGGTTCCCAAGATCTCTTCACTGGTTAGTCCAAACTCCATCACAGTATGAATGGCTATTTTCCAAAACAGTCCAGAATGGCTTCAGGCAGGGATGCTGAGCCTATGGCCCTCCCATCACCTGTTGTTGGGCTGCAACTCTCCTCATTCTGACCATTGGCCATGTGACTGTGGCCAATGGGAACTGAAGCCCATATGGAGGGCTAGAGCTTCCCCATCCATGGCTTACAAGACCATATACGGTTACAGCCAACACTATGCAAGCAGAAATCAGGGGCAGAATGGTATTGCTCTATCGTGGATCACAGTTATGCCAAGGACCGTTCTGTCCTAGAGCAGCCAGAGAGCATTTTTTTATTTTTAAAAGAGAATATTCTGAATCTACTTTGTCTTTAAAGATAAGATCCATCTGAGAATTCTTCAAATATTTAAACCCCACAAAAGTCACCCAGTGTCCCCATCTTTCATGGGGAATGATCAATCACAAGAAAGTATTTTGTTTCTGTATGTGGCACACCTCAAATATAAAAGTGATTTAAAGTACATTAGGGATAAGCATGACATGGGTGTTAAACCTTTCCTTTAGTCTTCCCTATTCCCCTGAAATACTTTCAAAGCCATATTTGTTCCAGTGAGGTTCCAGGACTGGAAGGAAATCTGATGTTTTCAGTGGAGGGGAAGAAACCGTTTGGGATAGGAATGTCTGGACAGAAGGGTCAACATTCATTTTGCTCCATTTGAAAGCACTCCATTCCTCTAATTCAGGTGTGGGGAACTTGCGGCTCTCCAAATATTGCTGAACTATAACTCCCATCATCTCTGGCTATTGGTCATATTTGGTGCGGCTGATGGGAGTTGTATATCATTAAAATCCGGAGGGGGGGGAGGTTCCCCACACCTAGTGCTATTTTTCTAGAAAAAGAGGTGCCATAACTTATAACCTTATTCTCTTATAATGGCAATGGCGCCCACCTGAGAGGTGCCGGAACTGGGGAAAAAGCCCTTCCCACAACTGCCTTCCTTTCTTCCAGTTCTGACAGAGAGGTTTGCCATTGATAGATATAGTTTGACTCCGAGACCTAGGGCAGAAAGGCTGAGACATCCAAGTATTCTCCACTTTTTCTTTGGCAATTTGCACCCTCCTAGTGGTATTCCTTGGTCTGGTTCTGTGCCCGCTCAGGGAAGCAAACCCTCGTCGTTGGTAATCGCATTTCGTGCATTAATATATGGCACTTTAAAAGAATACTGGGCAAACAGCAATGTTGGAATTGCTACCTGCTACAGAAATGCAGTTTCTTTATGAACTGGGAAGAATTGCGGCATGCTGTTTTCTGAAATTAATGAAAACTTTGAGTGTGTCCTTGGTGTGTCTTTGGGGAAAATAAGAATATACAATTACTATTGATGAGTCCTTTGATATCTGAAATGGCATGCTGTGAACTCAAACAGCTCCCTCTTCTTTTTCAACCGCTCATACGTCCTTCTGTAACACTGTCACACCAGCACCTAGCCAGAATGTGCAGTTTCTTCAAAATGAATTCATCCACAGCTTGTAACGAGAACTTGCAAAGAGAAAAGCCATCAGATAAAGAAAAACACGGATGACTTTACCTACAGCTCCTTCCTGTTTTCTGATGTGCTGTATGAATATCTATTAATCTCCATCCCTTTTAAACAAAAGGCGCCTGCCTTCAAGCTCATTGATTTTCCTCGCACTGCAATGAGCTCCGCAAACAATAAAAAACTTGTCTGCCAACTCTCGTCTCTGAAGCAGAGTCCACAGCCATGTGCAGTCAAACAGATGAAAGAAAAATACTTTCAAGAATAAGAATGTATACTTAGAAGCCAGAGAATTTGCTCGCTCTTTCTCTTTCTGGCAAGAGTGAGTGAGAGTATCTGTCTATCTCACCATCAGATTTGCAGCTTGGCCTAGTCTGAAATCTTGGAAAGGAAAGACTTGATAATAATTAAATTTTGCATATATATTTATCTAGCATAAAATCAAATATCTTACAGATATTAAAACTCCACCTTCCAGCTTATTCCTGGCCCCCAATTCCCAGATAAATAACAATAAAACCCTAAATGACTTGGGCCCCAAATGCCTGCAAGAATGCCACTTCACCTATGTGCCAGTCAGGATGTTATGACCAGCAAGAGAGCCTCTTCTTATGCCACCATTTCTTTGGGGGTGATGGCCTGCTAAATGGTCTTATCTGTAATGGCCCCCAGAATCTCCTCTAGAGGCACCATCTCTTTACATCTTTAAAGGGTCGTTGAAGATGCATCATTACTCCTTGGTCTTTGCTAGTTGGACTAGGTGTGTCTAACTATGTGTGGTCTTTGCCAGTTGGACAAAGTATCCTGCTATACACCATCCATTTTGATATGTATTTATTGTATGTAAGTATCCTGCTATACACCATCCATTTTGCTATGTATTTATTGTATGGTGTAATATTTTGGGTGGGATTGCTTTATTTGCTTCATTGCACCGTACTACCTTTTTTAGATGAACACTTGGGACGTTATGGTGAAGGGTGGGTAATTGCCATCATCATTATCATCCTTGTTTCTGACACTGCCCCTGGAAGATATCGTGATGGGCTTTGGTATGCATCCAGAAAAACAGGTATTCCATATGTTAGGAACAACCGCTGGGGTGCACTGGGTGGGGTGTTGCTCGCTTAAATAGACCATCGCCAAGGTCCACTCCCAGCCAATGTATTCATCTGCACATGCATCCAAAACATCTGGTGGAAGACACCAGCCTTCCCCAACCAGAACCCCTTCAGTGTTGGGCAGAAAGGAGCAGTAATCTGGCAATGGACAGCTTTCTTTTCTCACCGTATTTCTACATTACAACCTGTGACCAGAATCCAAAGGAACCATATGCAGCTGCAGGTATGCTTTCTCTACAGCTGGGGCCACATGCTAGCCTACTGGTGAAAAGCTATTCAGTTTAAAGAAGCTGGTCTTTCATTTGTTCGGGTTGCTGCAGGGAAAGCCATAGCAAAGCGGAAGAGAAATACAATCAAAATGGCAGATCAATTTTTTTTAGTTAGCAACTTGGATTTTGCCTGCCAATTAGCATGTGCCAATCTAGTTATTTCAGCTGATGCACCAATAGTAGAAACACGATTGATCTCAACAGTCCTGAGGATCTCTTCACTGAACCCAGAATTAAAAGAAGGATGTTTATGGCAACGTTAGAATGATTATAGCAAATTGTGGGAGCTGTAACCACATTAACCGTTGAGCATTAAATATATATCTAGACAGTCGGCTGGAACATCCATAGAGAGGGCTTTGCATTGTAAAAGCTGCATCTGTGGTTGCACAATGATCTGAAAACTAATTTGGGATAAAAGCCTGTAAGCCTACTTAAGCTTTGGATTCCTTCTCTTCTTGTGGGATGGTTTCAAAGTGGCCAGGCCAAAAACTTCCCCAAGCGAGGCAATTAGTTGCCCAGTACAAAGCCATGATGCCTTTGGAAACGGCAGGAGCACATTTCAAAGGGAATCTCAATAAGACCAGTTGTGCAGATAAAGTTTTCCAACATGCTGTTAAAGCTTGACCATGTTGTCTGACTTGTGATTTTTTTTTTCCTCCACGGTCATGTCAGGCAACACATCTATTGGGAATGTGTGCCTATTGAGTAATGATGGGATTCGGTTTCTTTTAAGTATCGACACAACTTTTGTATTGACTCGTTCCAAATTTACAGTCAGCCAGGGCTCCTTAATCTCCATGTCATCTTTAATATGGCTCAGGTCAAAATCCTATGATTCACCGTCAGAGGATTTGCAGCAAGCTATCCAAAAATGGCATCTGGCTCCTTGGCAGATTTCAGGGGCAGCTGTGCTGAGTGGCTCAGAAATTGTTTATCGGCCCACCATATGCAGAACCGGCCGTTTGGCATGGTGAGATTTGCTTGGATCCTTTGCCCTACTGAACACAATCTCCTTTCAAATATTGTCTATTTATTAGGCACCATTTTCAATTCGTTCTGATCACAACCTTGATTAAAGGAAAAAGAGGGTTACCAAGTTCTAAAGTCTAAGGTGCACTCTACGGACAGAATTTGTTCAGCATGTTGACAGATATAAACCACCTGCCAGTTGTGTCCTGCTTGTCCAAATTTGCTTTTGTGGCAACACAGTGACACCAGTTTAACAAGCACTTCTGGGTTATGTGATCTTTCAGCGTAATGCAGCCATGCATTTTGTCACTTGCCTGAGGTGAGTGGCAAATTCTATTCAACCGGCATTCAAGAGGCAAGCTCCCCTACCCTCTAGTTCTGCTCAGCTGCCTACCTGATCACACCTGCTGTTATAGCGTTAGACACCTATCTCAATTGTTTAAAGTCATAGTCATGGTGGCAATCACAATAGGATGCCTTTTATCCGTCTCCTGACCTTACGCACTGAGGAGGAAAAACATGTTAAAATACTTTATTGTCACTTATACAACTTGTATACAGTGAGATTACACTTTGTGCCAGCAAAAAGTGTTTTGTCAAGCCAGAAGTCAACAAACTTTAAGAGTGCACAGAGTTGCCTGCCTTAGTTAGCTATGCCACTGAAATTGATAATTATTCAGTCTATACGTTGAATCTGTGTTGTCCATCACTCTCTTATGTACAACATATCCTGTAATATGTATGTAAATAAAATTAAGATAAATTATGAGATATCTATTTTCTGCACTTCTCTGGTCTATGTGGTTGGCATGTCTAAGTATCATACACCAGACTGTCTAGGCCTAGTAAGTAACAAGGATCCTGATGGGCAGGAGATGAAACACACCAAGTCCTTTTACAAATGCATTTTTTGTATGCAAACAGTTCAAGGTTCAACCCTTGACATCTACAATAGGGCTGGGAATAAGGATGGGGAAGAAATTCCATTCAGTTCACATTTAAATGCCATTTAGTAATACTATTATTATTAGTATTAGTAATACTATTATTTTTCATCTACATTCTACCCTTCCTCTCAAAGGAGCCCAGGGTGGCAAACTCACAAGTGATGAAACCATTAAAACATCTAGCTAATCCACACTTCCCGAAACAAGATGGAAAATGAGGACAGATCTGCACCATATCCAGTGCACCTTTAAAACACATTGCTTCCTCCAGAGATTGCTGGGAATTGTAGTTTCCTCCTCAGAGAGCTACAATTCCCAGGACCCATAACAAATTATAGTTCCCATTATTCTTGAGGCAGGGGAGACATATGTTTTAAATGTGCATTGGATGTGCTTTAAATTGTATGCTGTGGACCTGCCATGAGACAAAGCCATCCTTCAAAACTCATATTTCCCTGAATTTTGTGGTGAAGTTCTCCTCTGCACCTGTGGGTAGGGGAAATCTGCTGCTAGTGATTTTTCTGATTGGCTCAGCAGAGCAGTTGGACAGAAGCACCGAGAAAGCCTCTCATTAACTGAAAATGTATTAACACGATTGTGAGTGACTGGAGAAAGGCTGGTCTGTGGCTTTGTTGGTTTGGGAGGGTTCAGAATCTTGGCAGGGCTATGCCCCATTTTGCCCATAAATGGGGACACCCCTGCACTGTGCCCCAAACTTCCTGATGACTGCTCCCGGTGGCTTCATATAAAGCGCTCCACAGCTAAGCTGCCAAGATGTACACATGTGCTCCCCCCATTGCTGTTCTCAGGGACAAGTCAAACATGGGTGAGCAGAATGACTTTAAAACAGTGCCACCAACTCCCAAGCCATAAATATGGTCCAGGAGGATGCCATGGTCAATGGTATCACAGGCCACTGAGAATGCTATCAAAGGCCAACTGTAGCAACAAGGTTGCATTTTCCCCGTCCCTCAGGATGACCGGGGCTGATGTTGTGGCCAACTGAGGCCTGAACCCAGATTGAAACGAGTCCAGATAATCTGTTTCTTCTAAAACTGCCTGCAGCTGAATTACCACCATATTCTTTAGCACTTTACCCCTAAAGGTAAAGGGTCCCCTGGCCATTAGGTCCTGTTGCAGACGACTCTGGGGTTGCTGCGCTCATTTCGCATTATTGGCCGAGGGAGCCGGCGTACAGTTTCCAGGTCATGTGGCCAGCATGACTAAGCAGCTTCTGGTGAACCAGAGCAGCGCACGGAAACGCTGTTTGCCTTCCCGCCGGAGCGGTACCTATTTATCTACTTGCACTTTGACATGCTTTCGAACTGCTAGGTTGTCAGGGACTGAGCAACGGGAGCTCACCCTGTCGCAGGGATTCGAACCGCCGACCTTCCGATCGGGAAGCCCTAGGCTCTGTGGTTTAACCCACAGCGCCACCCGCGTCCCCTTGACTTTACCCCTACCCCCCCCACAAAAAGTATTAGAGTCCAGGCCTGTTTGGGCAGTGCACAATGAGCCTGCCTCTCTGTGTGCTTTCATCCTTTTCTTCACCGCTGTTGTCACTGCCTATTCCTTTTCAATGCTGAAGTGAAAAGTTATCCTTTTAAACTTGAGAATATCATAGTCGATTGAGCAATGGCTCATTCACAGTATAAGCCAGAAAGAAAAGCAAATGGATTCTCTTTGAATTAATCATACTATTGAATCCCCACATATCTCTCTCTCCCTCTCCCCCTCCCCCCTCTCTCTCACACACAGACACACTTTTAAAAAACCCATTTAAATCCAGGCATGAACAATGCAACTATAAACATAACAACTTCATTTTTCAGAGTTGGGTGGGGGAGGGAAGTAACTTTAATAAACCAAGGCCATTGATTAAATTGTCATGTTCCAGGATCTAATGAAAACTTTTTTCTTTTTTGCACTTTTGTGAATGCAATTAAATCCATTTAATAACCGCTTCTACTAGTGAGACTCCACGTATCAATAGGAGTTTCGAAGAAGAAGTGCCCATTGACTAAATTCAGATTGTGTCTCTGAAATGCTTCTGCTTTTTATGAATACAGCACTGTTGATTTGCCTCAGCTCAAGATTCAGGTGAATATTTTAAAGTGCTGAATGTGTCTGCTGCTATTCAGTGTACTTTCTCTCACTCTCTGCTGCAATCCAGCATAATATACTCAAAAATACTCTTGTTCCCAACACTTGATAGAGCTCTCCATGAGGAGTGTCTGAAATGGGGATAAAGTCTATCATTTTCTTCTACATTGGCCATATGATCTATTCTTTTCTCAGTGTTCCCACATAAATGCCATTAATCCGAATAGGAAGAAATACATACCTTTTGAGGCAAGATGGAAATCATTATTATGGGCTATAGGGCGGAATTTTTGAGGCACCTTGGAAATTCTGTGAGTGTGCTCAAAATGTAGACAAAGTGAATGAGAGTCTGTCCCAACCTATCCCTACTTCTAAGTGATGAGGCATCCCTGGGCAAACTACTAACTTCACTTTTCTTTGGAGGGGATGTGTAGTGTCCTTGTAGTATTTTATTGATTTGCAAACATACTAGGAGAGCATAGTAGAGGCAAATAGACACTTACTCATTCAGTAAGTGGCAGACATAAACACTTGTACATTCCACTCAAAAATGTATCCTGAGTTCTAGTTAACTCCAGATAGCAGGTCTCAACATTCTGTCTGTCTCCTTCCTGAACGCACCCCTTATTTTATACAGTGCAAACCACAGGCTTGCATTGAATGTTAGTCATGCTTAGAGCAGATCCATTAAAATTAAAGGATACGGCTAACTTAGGACCATTTAGTTGGATGCAACCCACAGCTGCCTTTCTATGAAATGTGAAGCTATTTCCAAATAAATTTTATCAGATTAGACCCACTGAAATTAATGAAGGGAAGTGCCACTATTATAGAAATTCTCATTATTCTTTTCGGTCCTTTTGTGTTGCTCTGTCCAGCAGTAAACTTCCAACACCTCCAATAAATACAGGATTTTGTTTGAAGGCATAAAAAAATGTACAGTGAGCAAAAAAAAAGAGTTAACCTTATTATTGCCATCAATAGGTAGCTTGAAGTTAGTCCAAAGTGAGAAAATATTGATTCTTTGCTCAAAATTGTTTCTGACTACTATGTTATCTGTGTTTACCAACTGTGTGTCATTGCTGGGGGGGAGCAGGGGGGGATAATTCAAACAGGCTTTCACATTTTCAAACATGGCAAGGCATATTGTTAAAAACAACAAGCCATATTTGTCATGTTCTTCACCATCTTAACAATATATACAAGGGAGATTTTATGGGTGATCAAATCTTTGTTTCCATAGGGTAAAAAAAGAAAGCTGACTTGCTGGGTTGGGAACAGCTGAACTGTCAAAATGGAGAGTGACTAAGAAATTTTCCCCATTATGTCTTTAAAGCCCAAGGAGTTCCCCTACATGACCCTGTGTCTAAAAATATAACGGAAGAGGTGGTTATACATGTGTATGCTTCTGAGAAAGACTTGTGCTTACCAGGAACACTTCAGCTGGCTCATGTCATTCTCAAAAAAAAAAAGACATAGGTATAAATAATTTGCCACAGTTCTGAACTGCTCAACTGCCGCTTCTCGAATGTCTGTTTAAACAGAAGCCCTGATGCTGCCATATAGGCTGCCAAAAGCCCCCACCCATAGTGTCGCTATATGTAACAGCAACCATTGGCTTTTAAACATTTGCAGGGAAACCAAAATGCTTGTTTACAAAGCTATTGTACTACCAACCTTAATATATGCTTGTGAAACATGGACCACTTATAAACACCATCTCCAACTCCTCAAAAGATTCCATCAACGGTGTCTCCAAAAAATTTTACACATCACTTGGGAAGACAGGCGAACTAATATCAGTGTACTGGAAGAAGCAAAGATCACCAGTGTTGAAGCAATGATTCTTCAACTTCAACTTTGTTGAATGGTCATGTTGTGCGGATGCCTGATTAAAGTCTTTCTGAACTTAAAAATGGAAAGCATAATGCTGGTGGTCAACATAAGAGGTTTAAAGACTGTCTCAAGGCAAATCATTAAAAAATGTAGTATAAACACTGACAACTGGGAAACACTGGTCTGCGAGCATTCCAGTTGGAGAACAGCCTTTACCAAAGGTGTCATGGGTTTGAAGACACTCGAACTCAGGACACAAGGGAGAAACGTGCTAAGAGGAAGGCATGCTTGGCAAATCCACACCGTGATCAACTCCCACCCGGAAACCAATGTCCCCACTGTGGAAGGATGTGTGGGTCCAGAATTGGCCTCCACAGTCACTTACGGACTCATTGTTAAAACCGTGTTTATGGAAGACAATCTTACTCGGCTACAAGTGATCGCCAAAGAAGAAGATATGTAACAGCAACCACTGTCTTTTAAACATCCCTCAGCTCCCAAATTCCCAAATGCTTGAGTCCTGAGTCCTGTACATCCACATGCTTCAGAATTTAGGATCCACTTGTAAGACTTTGGTTAAACATATATCTGCAAGTAATCATCTATGGGAGTAACTTGGGGGCAAGTGCATGTTTCAGTCATTATTCAAGATTAGGCATGATGGGCTTCACTTCCTAAACCACACAGCAACAAGGTAATTGGCAGAGACAGAGGCAGCATTGGTACCAGAGCTATGCTGAAAATTTCTCCCATTTCTTTTTTCTTTAACTATTTCTGTCTATGAGAACAGAAATTTCGTTTAAAAAATGGTCCAAGGGGAGATGAACGTTCAGGGAATTTCTCAGGGTTGGAGTGCAGAATTTTTGTTCCACCTGCCTTACTTTTGAGGTGACTTTTTAAATTCTACAAATCGCCTCACCAGTAGTCTGCACTCTGCAGCCTTCCTGGGTGCTTGTGTTTCAACTAAATCCCAGAGGAAGATAGCATGAGGTAACTCCTTCCATCAGGAAGCATGGGCAGCCAGGGAGGCTGCTGAGTACTTGAAAAATGTTTACTGGAAAGCAAAACAAATCTATACCGCCCTTGACCACCGTGCAACACACACCCAGAATCCAAAAGGAACTCAAAAGTTCCCTGACTATGAGGCAGGTAAATGAAAGCCTCTTTGGAATGGAAGCAAACTTTTAAGAAATGAGAAGATGGGTTTCAGCACAGAACTAATCAGTACAGGAGATGCCAGCCAGATTCAGTGTCCTCAACTCCAGACATCAGACCTACATGTCAGCTTTAAATGAAGATTAAGTGGTGGCATTTGTGTCAGTGAATTTGCCTCTGTAACAGTTAGCCAAACTAAACAAATATACCGGTGAATGTCTAAAAACAACAACAAAAAACTGAAGAAAGTTTTTCAGCAATAGTCACGTATTAGGCAGGTGTTAATTATTCAAAACACTCTTAACTGTGTTTATGGCATTGACCTTTAAGATTCTAATCAAAACCAGTCAATTATGAAAAAGGTTTATTATCTAGAAGTTGCACTATGATGGGGGTGAAGTGACTGAATATATATCTTATTTTTAGGGAACATTTGTCCAAACACTTTTTTTTTTTGCTTCTGTTTTCACTCGTGGTATAGCTGTGCAACCATTGTTTCTATGGAAACAAGCCTAATTCCACTTTTGAACTACCTTTCAGAAAATTCCATAACATTGCAAACACACAAAAAACAACAATTCAGTCGGGGAATGGGTTTGTCACACAATACAGATGCCCCAAAATAATAGGCGACAGTTTCAAGGCACTTGACTAGCAGGATTATGGAATAGATCAAGAGCAGGGAACCTTTGACCCTCAAGAAGATATTGCTGAACTACAACTCCCATCAGCCCCGGCAAGCATGGTAAATGGGAGTTGTGATGGGAGTTGTGGTTCAACAGAATCTGGAGAGCCCACACCTGACATAAATCAAACGTAGTTCCACATACTACTCATGATGACACAGTTCCTTCTGGAACTCCTCCTCCTCTCTTTCTTTTCCTCCCCCTTTCCCCCTCCTGCCCCCAGCCTGAAATTAAGTCAAGGGCACATTGTGTGTGCACTTTGGTTACAAAAGAAGCCTCTGTCCACAGAAAATGAACTTTTTTTTTTAGCGGATGGCTGAGTAGCTTAGGGATGGTGCTAAGGAGGTGGAATATTTAACCAAATGTGTGTTACATATGCAAAATCCCTAAGGTATAATAATTTTCCCTGATAGCCACAAAACTTCAAAACAATTGCTCTCTGTTTTTACAGAACTGCAGATCATGCAGAAAATATCGGCAGCATGATTTTTATAGCGTTATTATTAATTAATTAGTTAGCACCACCAGAATGCACTGAATGAAAAAGTAAGTAATACAGACTTCAAGATTATTATTTGTTTAAAAAAATTGCTGGTCATGAAAACTTTTCATGAAATATTCCATTTCTACTTAGAAAAACAATTTATTTCTCTTTGAGGTATTTCCCTCCCCTAGGAAATTCATTCCTTCTAATTGCAAAGTGGGTGGCCCCGTACAGACCTACCTACACATAAGGGGGGGGCGGTGCTCCCTTTTGGTTTTCAAAAGGGAGAGTAGCACAAAGACAGGAAGGGCAAAACCTGTGCAGGAGAAACTTCCATGTTGCCATAGAAGCCTGGACACATGAGGGAACTGTGAAGACACAAGCCCTTGCTCAACTCCGTGGCCATTGTTGTTGCTTAGTCGTTTAGTCATGTCCGACTCTTCATGACTCCATGGACCAGAGCAAGCCAGGCACTCCTGTCTTCCACTGCCTCCTGCAGTTTGGTCAGACTCATGTTGGTAGCTTCGAGGACACTGTCCAACCATCTCGTCCTCTGTCGTCCCCTTCTCCTTGTGCCCTCAGTCTTTCCCAACATCAGGGTCTTTTCCAGGGAGTCTTCTCTTCTCATGAGGTGGCCAAAGTATTGGAGCCTCGGCTTCAGGATCTGTCCTTCCAGTGAGCACTCCGGGCTGATTTCCTTCAGAATGGATAGGTTTGATCTTCTTGCAGTCCATGGGACTCTCAAGAGTCTCCTCCAGCACCATAATTCAAAAGCATCAATTCTTCAGCGATCAGCCTTCTTTGTGGTTCAGCTCTCACTTCCATACATCACTACTGGAAAAACCATAGCTTTAACTATACGGACCATGGCCATTAGGTTCAACCAAAACTTCCACTCCTCTCCCACGCTTCAAAAAATC
Source organism: Darevskia mixta (assembly GCA_034641385.1). Taxonomy (NCBI): domain Eukaryota; kingdom Metazoa; phylum Chordata; class Lepidosauria; order Squamata; family Lacertidae; genus Darevskia; species Darevskia mixta. The sequence goes on from JAWWNH010000105.1 coordinate 8,069,827, forward strand.
TGCCGTTCTACTGCTGAACTCTGGGATGCAATGTGAGGAAACGTTCTCAGCTTGTGGGGCCACATTCCCCCATGGCCATCTTTCTGAGGGGGGCACATACCAGTGGTGGGTGTAGCAAAAGCAGGTGTGGCTAGAAACATGCCACTCTCTGTTGAAATAAGCAAGAGATAGCACAGAACGTGGAGAAATTCAAACCAGGTAAAACCAACTGGAGGGCACAGAATGTGGGCAGTGAAAGTTGTGGCCCAGGAGGGCAGGGTCTGGGCAGAGTCCTGAGGGCCAGACAGAAAGTCCTGGAGGCCACACTCAGACTTTGAGCCTGATTTTCCTCACCCCTTCGGTAATGCTAAGGTGCTCAGGAATTGGGGCTGACCACCTCAGGAGCAGCAAATATATACTGTGAATGCTAGTCCTGTGGTTATTGCATTTGGCATGTTGTAGGTCTCCAGTATCTGTGGAATTAATGTTGACCAGTGTCAGAGCTTGCCTTCTTTCCCCCCTTGTACCTCTTCAAGATTGCTTTGTGAAAACATTTTCCGTCTTGTATTACTTCCCCCTCTTATTTCTATGAATATGAGCAATTGAGTGAATTTCAAAGGATTCTTGTGCTTTGGTTCACATATTGTTTTAGAAAGTGTGAAGTTTGCATCTAAATGGGAACTGAATCGGATATGGGAACCCATCTCCCATGTGCTGAGCAGGTCAGCTGGCAGCCTCAGTTCACTACCATCCCTCCTCAAAAAATGCTGATCAACATCATCTGCCAGTATGACAATTTACTGAAATGGGGGGGGGGTGAGAAGGGTGCAGAATAGATGCTTTTATCCCTTGCAGAATGACCTTTTGCATGCATGGGGTCCTTTTAAGGTGCTTGGTCGGATACAAAAACTGTTTCCTCCTGCAGTTTGCTTTGCAAAGATCAAGGAGCATCTGGATATATACAGTCATACCTTGCCAGAGAGATGAACATTTGAGTTTCTTGAGCTGTTTAAGCCATGGTTAAATTTTGTTATTCTGTATTTTTTTTTGATGAAGTCCATTCCTTGAAGAAACTGTACCGGTGAAACGGGGAGACCTCAAGCTAGCCACCCGTCGGAGGACACACGAGGACATCTGAGGGACTTTGTACAACCACTCTAAACACATAGTATTGCACATGGAACTTTGCACTTTAAGAGCTGATTATTTGGAAAGTATGCAATAGTCTATGCCTTTAAGGAGATACCTGTGTACATGTATTATATGATGTTGGTATAATATATTTTCATAATTCATATCTCAGAGTCGTTCACGGTTTTGTGTATCTTATATTTGGTTATTACTACCGTGATTGTCTGTTGTCTTTTGCGCATACCTTGGTTCTTAGCTGTCGAACAAATCAGCTCCTGAACGACGCAAACCTGGAAGTAAGTCTTCCGGTTTTCGAACTTTTTTTGGAAGCCGGACGTCCGATGCGGCTTCCGCTTGACTGCAGGAAGCTCCTGCAGCCAATCAGAAGCCGCGCCTTGGTTTTCTAACGGTTTCGGGGGTTGAACTGACTCCCAGAACAAATTAAGTTCAAGAACCAAGGTACCACTGTAATTATATTTTTTTATTTTGCATGGCTCCTTCTCTTTCTAACTCCTTCATACAACCACACAGTTGTCTTAACCAAGTGTGGCACTTTAAAATACAACTATATAAACTATGAATGATCAGAGCAGCTGTGATCTAGCTAAAATTACTTAGTCCTTTCAGATTTTATATATATATTTAATATATATATATATTCTGTTTGTAGTCCCACAAACAGAAAAACCTCAAAAAAATAACATCAGAAAGCAATAAAGCAAGTTATTTCACATTGCTATTCATTCCTTATTGTTAGTGCAATCATGACAGGATTTCTTGTGGCTGGTTTTGCCTTTAAAAGGTTCCTCAGGATTACATAGAAATCGGGATGACATACAAATATGAAATGAAACACTCTTTGAGCATTTCTAACAAGATAAGAAAACAGTTGATGAACATTTGGCATTTGTTCTCTGGAGACCATCGTAAGGGCCTTACAGCACTTGGCATTTCTGCCTGAATCTGTTGCATTTGCAATACCCAGAGTTTTCTTTCATCATTGTTCACATTGGAGGGGGCGGGGCTTGTGCCAATCAAAACTTAAACCCACATGATTAGGGTATAATACATATGTGCTCCTGAAAAGGAGGAAAAGTACTGCCATCCATCACAGTCTACTCTTACTTAAACAGTGCCTGGGTTTTCAGTGAGTCTCTTCTTACAATGATAAAATAACCCAAACTATTTCCATCTCCATTACACATAACCAGGAATCCAAAGACTTACTGTCCAGCTCTATGCAATCCATTTTTTTTTTTAAAAAAAAAGTTTTGGCTCAGAACCACGGACAGCACCGTGTGTGTGTGTGTGTGTGTGTGTGTGTGTGCAAATATCAGATTGAAATCATAAGCCAATCATATGTGGTGTTTGACCTTGATAGATCAATGAAGAGCACCCACTGGTTTATTTCAGATTTATTCCAAGGCTCCAACAGCAGGGTAAGGGTTTACTAAGATTCCCACATTTCACAGCTCTAATGTGTGGATAGTACTGGGTTTGTGTGTGTCACATTCTGCTGTTGAAATGCAGTATATCCATTCATCTTCCTGCTTTGAACCAACAGGTGCCTCTAACAGAGATGTATGCAGTTTTACTCATCATTTAATCACCATTTCCATGATTTGCCCTCTGTCTTTAGATTCTCATTATAAACCTGTCAGCATCACTCAATCGTTTATTTTTGCATCCCCTATCATTTGATTTGATTGTATGTATCTTTTTATAAACAAAATGTATGGCAGTGAGAACACTCTTATCATGAATACGGGGAAAACCTTTTGCATGAAGAATATTATTTCTATCTGCCTCTTTTTCAGTACATATTAGCTACAAAATGTGCATCGCTTCCGTTTTCTGCTGTTACGTCCAGGTAATGTAGCTGCTTTGTACTAAACGATGCAGTCAATTTGATCAGGCTGTGCACATGACTCAAATGGTCTAGGAAACTTTCCAGTTCTCTTTCTATCATAAATATTGATGTATCAAGATCAAGTTGTCTGAGCCATGGATGTACGCTGAGCCAAAAATAACTCTAGCCATGTTGGAAGAGATTCTGCCTCTCTAACTCAAAGGGGTCTCTGTATTTAGATGTAAAACAAACCTGATTTGTTGCTGGTTCTGATGATAATGTAATCCAGGCATGCAAAATATCTATTCTGCTTTATTCTAGAGGTAGCTATGATGGCCAAATACCTTTCATATGCTTTTCATTTCTCTCTCTGGGTTTTTTGTTTTGTTTGTTTTCATTACTCAGGTGGCAATTCAATGAAACTTATGAGACATTCATGCTGCTGCCAACTGATTAAAATGGCATCCATAGCCCCCCCCCTTCCAAATCTATCTTTCCACGGTAAACCAGGAACTGCTGGTTTGCTTAAAAGCACCTAGATTTTAAAAGAAATGCACATTGGATTAACTGGGCCCAGGACCAGCCCACCCATAAGACAAGGTGAGGTGACTGCCTTGGGCAGCAGAATCCACAGGGACATCAGTTCCCAATGTAGATCTTTATTCTCCCCTTGATCCTGATGTTGATCTTCACTCACCCCTTCTTCCCTGGTGGGGGAGAGGAGCGCCATTTTGTGGTTCACCTCAGGTACCAAAATGTCTTGGGCTGGGCCTGCCTAGCCCTGATCATCACCTAGTTTTCAACTACAAGCACTTGACTGTCAAAGGAACAAATTTATAAATGTGTTAATGATAAATGTCTTAATGCTAAATTACAGTGCAATTGGCAATACTGCTGCCCTGTAATTTCTGATATTTCTGTACTTAGGTGGTGATCTATAGTGGGCGGGGGAAGCTATAACTCTTTGTCTTCACACAGTATAGTAATTTTTATACTGTGGAATTCAGTATCACTACACTTTATTATCTGTTATCTTGATTAGGTGAGTTAGCCTTTCCTTATAGCTACATCCTCTCTCTGTATTTCTGCAAGGGTTTAAAAGAAAGTCTTTCTTTACAATGAAAATGAAATTAATAAGGTAGGTTCTACTTCCTAAATCAGCCCTGCAAATACAACCAGAGATAAGAAATCACACTTTAGCCTTACCAGAGCTGTGGCTCTGTGGTTCCTTAAAGAAATAAATAATCCTCATAATAAACAGGTAAAGAAATAAGCTCTTTAAGCTCTCATCATGTTTTGCTGAAGTTATTACAAGGATGTATACTGGGCAGAAAGATAGTGCAGTTATCTCTCAGTCTTCCAAAACCTGTGCTCATAAAGCACATCTTTCATGTAGATTCGACTTCAAAGAAGCAACTGGAAACTTTTGTATCGGAACACAAACCACAAATTCAGAATATGAGTCAAAGAGAACAATAAACTTAATTACGTTTACTTTTGAAGATTATAAATGGGCTCTTAGAGCTGTGCTGCGGTTGCTATTCTGCTATCTGTCATGAGCGAAAGATCTGGCTTTTTATAGGCGTTTTTACAAAATCATGTTGCATTTTTATGAATTTTGCTGTCAGTTGTAAGAGAGGGTGGTGAAACTGTGTGCAATTCAGGCCTCCAAAGCCTTTTCAGGTGCACAAGTAAATAGGGGTGCCTATAATTGCATCCTCTCTAACAGCCAGGCAGTCTGAAACCTCTGGATACTAGGTGCCTAGTCTTCCGACTTTGCCAGGTCAACAAAGCATCATCATCTGCTTGTTATCCATCACGCTCCAGCTTTCAAATTAGGTGGTCCCCAAAGGTCCAGGATGGGGAATCTGCTGTTTGCGGGCCAAACATGACCCACCAGGCCTCCCCATGATGTCAGCTGTAAGGTGGGTATGAACGGGGCTTCAAAACAACAACCAGGAACTTAAAGTGGCCTCTTCACTGGAACACGGCACATCCCCCTGAAATGCCCTTTTGCGGGTGATGTATACCTGTGTAAGTTACACCAGCTTCCATTGGCTGAGCCCAACTGAGACCACAGAGTCCTGGCTCAGCCAAGAAGAGGAACTTATACAGGCATATCATTGGTTCAGCTGAGGGAAGGGTCTTATGTTGAGGGCCAGCTGAGCCAGGAATGCCCAAGCTCCACCACAAAAATAATATCCAGTTTCTCTGGTTCCTGAGCCAAAGCATTGGTGTAAATGTAGGGAAGCCTAGCAAGCCTTGTTTTTTGAATGACAACAATGTACATGGCAAAGAAGGCAGCTCAATATATATATGTATATATAAGTGAGCTGGCCAGCAGAAATGATACAAGAGATAGAGCTGTACTCTCAACACAGAGTTGCATTTGCCCTTGTGAACATGGATCTTTGCAGTTCTTGAAGCTGATAATGCAGAGCCAATGCCCTCAGAGTCTGCTGGCTTACAGCCATTATGTTTGATATTGCTGAGTGTCTGCACAAATGAAGGTAATGGCAGAGGCTGAAGTGGTAAAATATACTCCTCTTCATGCAGGCGTAACTGCACCATAGCAATATCCAACTGGCTGGGCAAACCCAGCCAGATGGGCGGGGTATAAATAATAAAATTATTATTATAATTAATTCACATGAATTCTCCCTGCAGACAATGGACATTCAGTGTATTGTGTGTGTGCCACAAATCCTCAAAGCCTTTCAGGAAAATCCTGGTGAACTAAGGGAAAGAACCCATGAACAATCAGACGCAGAAGGCCATCCATTGATAGGAAGATGGTAACAATACAGTAAAAGTAGAATGGATGATACTATAAAGTAGCGATGACTATACAGAGCTGCCACTGACCACACACACTGCTGTTTGCTCTCCATACTTTCAATATCTTTACCTTTAAGGCTCATCTTTCTTAAATACCTACTGCTGGCAACCTGCCCTTGTTTCTGTTAAGTTAATGGATTTGTCTCAGTGGAGTAAAGAGAGGCGGAAGCCTGACCTGGCTTTCTAATCTACTTTTGCTGAAGGACTGAGCAAGAGTGAATTATTTTGCTGCTTCTTTAGAATTGCTAAGTAACTTTTCTCTTTTCCAAGAGTATGGTAGGATGATGTTTGAGTTGATTAAATAATTCTAATGGAAAGGAAGCCTGAATTTGCAGGGCTTCTCTTGGCTTTTCCCCATGAAACAGTTATAATATTTCATTAAAATTATATGTATATTGAGAAGGGAGAGAGTGTTCCCCCAACTTGAGAAATAACATATAGATGTAGATAGATATAGATATGTACACACACACACACACACACACACAGAGAGAGAGAGAGAGAGAGAGAGAGAGAGAGAGAGAGAGAGAGAGAGAGAGAGCTCATATACACATAAATACTTTATGGCTTCACAACAAATCGTTAATTCTACCATGCATCCCATAAGCTATTCTTTTTCACATGTTGAGATACAAAGTATTTCTCTCATCCTTAATAAGCCAGGCTTCCCAAGGAGCTCTTGGGAACTTCTTATAGAAAACCTGTCTGCTATATCTTCATATTTAATTTCATTGCAAGTCTGTAGATTTCTTCTTGCGGAGAGTTTGTATGAGAAATTCAACTGTAACATTTTGGTGTAACAGAGCAGCCCTCGGTGCATCACTTCAGCAGCAGGGCAATGGCCTGTGTGCTACCCTGCTTGCTCTTTTTGTGCAATTATGTCACTCAAATATAGGCAGAGCAAGCCCATCCATGAGGCATGGTAAGGAGACTGCCTCAGGTTGCAGGATCCACAGGGAAAACAGATTGAATCTCCAAGGAATGCATGTCAGTGATGGCTACAGTGTGTTCCTTAGATGCTGGATCATCCGCTTCCTGGGCAGCCCCCCGCCCAACGCTGCCTCTGCAGCAGCCTCGTGACAAATAGGAAGACCATTTGGGGAGACCATCAGCAGCACTTCCTGTTTGCCAAGAGGCTGCTGTGCAGTGGAGCCTCCACAGTAGTCCCTCAGCAAGTAGGAGACACTGCTGCTCTTCCACTCCTAGGAAGAAAATCTCAGGGGCTGCCCTAGGGACTGCACCCACCCAGCATGATTCAGGGCAGGCCCCTCTTCCCCCCATGGCAGCCTTTGATTCTCACGCCAGCCGTTGGGTAAGGTTGTTTTGATTACCCGCCTTATTCCCAACATAGAGCTTCACTCATCCCTTCGTCCCTGGCCATGTTTCATCATGTTATTCCAGGTATGGTTGTGAAAAGAACAGCACCGAATATTTCTTTACACCCACCCTCCCTAAGTGGAAAAAAAAGTGTGCAGAAAAACCGAAAACACAATTCTAAAAGCAATTTGGCTGCAATATTTAAATCACTTGCTTTTGGAGAAGGCCCCCTGCCTCGTGGAAAATTTCTCTAGCACGGGCACCCTAAGGAATGTAATTTAACTCCTCTGGAGTATCTCAGACTAGCAGCTTCATATTATAGATTGGCTTCATCCACAAATGTGTAACCAGTAGTTTGTGCCATGGAGATGGGAGCAGCATCCATCGATTACCTGGACAAAGGTATACTACTCTGTCCACCTGCCCAAAGAATCCTTATATTGTAGAGAACAGTGGGCTATATTTTGAAACAGCAAATAGCAGCTGGTGTGACAGCTGATCAGGACTGGGACCAGAGCATGAAGGGGGCAAGTGTATTCTTTCTTCCCACACTGTGGCCCTGTGGATGTGGTCCCAACACCCCTACTTCCTAAGAAGCTACCATTGGTGCCAACGGTATTGTCCTTGCTGTGCCAATTAGCCAGGGTGGTGGTTTTCATTGGGACCAGGGTACAAAAGCAAGATTTCAGTCCTCCCTCCATTTACCTGGGAATATGCCCCACTTAATTCAATGAGACTTATTTCTGAGTAGTCATAGTTTAGAGTTGCAGCCTGAGAGGTTAACCCTCCTCCTCAATGAGGTCCCAAATCCTGAACTCAATTCGCAGTTGAATACAGTGGCTGCGAATTTTGCAGTTTTAAAAAGACGCAAGCAATGTTTAAGTCATGCATTTAACACTACGTGCAGTTTGGCTCAGACAACATTTAACACCTAATGTTGGCTGGTCTGTGATCAACAAGATGACACAAATGAGGACTCAAAAACATTTTAACCTAGAACGGCAAAAGTGCCATTTTAAGTAATGAATTCACTGGATATGTTCATTTCCAAAAAAGAATAAAAGTTACCGTACATCCAGTTGTGATGATGAACTAGGGAACAGAAGTCTCCTCTTGAAGGGCAGTCGGTGACATACTGCAATGAAAAGAAACCATGAACCTTAGTCAAGTTTTACTGCACAAGGCAGCATAATTAAGTCCTATAAGACTTCTAGGACTGCAGTCTACAGGGTGTTTCCATCTGCCACTTGCAGAAATATTTCAATAGAAGCAATATTAAGAGGCTCTTATTCACAGTATTTCATTAATTTGTACCTTGCTCGCATCAGTAAATATTCCCCAAGAAATAGCCTGTTAGTTGCGGAAATCACAATAATATGCTTTAAAAGGAATTGGGCTGTGTTTGTGTGTGTGTTTGACTGTTGTTTTTCTCACAGCCTTTAATATTAGGGATGTGTGCAACTATTGAGACATCTCACTAGTTACATCATAACCTTTTGTTTCCTTAGAATGCTTCAGATGTGTACTCTAAGAACCAGTACCCCAATTTGCTGTGGGTTTTTTTGGGGGGGGGGTATGTGTGTTTTGCTTTAGGTGAAATCAGATGATATCTTAATGATGTGTAGAAATGAACCTCCTGATAAATTTTGCTAGAAATTTTATTGGCTGTCTTTCAACTTCCTCTGGAATTCCTCATATGCTTTACCTCAGGTGGAGCTCCCAAAGTTATTTCTGAATTCTGCTTTAAGCAGATATTTTGGAAGTATATATAATATAATTGGAAGTTAATAGCTTAACTCAGGGGTGGGCACCCTTTTGGCCCCTGAGGGCCACATCCGGTGATAAGTGGGTGCTTGGGCCCCACATCCCACTAGTGTTCATGTGCTGGAGAGCAGAGTGGGGCATAGTGGAAAAAAGCACTCTATTCATCAAGAAACAAACTCATTGAAAAGCAAATACAACACAGATCCTCAGACAGCAAACCTTGGCAGCAGAAAGGGGCTAAATTCAGCAGCAAAGAAGTGACTTGAGCACCCACAGCAGGCTGCATGTAGCCCATGGCCCACCCACATGTATGAAGATGATCTGATAGTAAGAGGTTTTATTTAAAACGTAGCACAGGCCAGATATTTCTCTTTTAACAAAGCTGGCCATTGGTGTTTTGGAATGCCTATTTCCAGCTAATGCTGGTTCACCTGCTGTGGCCTGTTTGGGACAGAGATGACTTGGTCATTGTACTCCAGCCTGTGGCAACTTTCAGACCAGATTGCTGCAACAGGAGTTACATGGGGCTGCCCTTGAACATGACTCGGAAACATCAGCTGGTCCAAAATGCTGCAGGCAGATTACTGGATGGGTATCCCATCCTTAAGATGTTCACCTAGCACAGGGATCAGCAACCTTTTTCAGCCGTGGGCCAGTCTACCGTCCCTCAGACCATGTGGTGGGCTGGACTATTTTTTTTGGGGGGGGGGGGAATGAACAAATTCCTATGCCCCACAAAAAAAACCCAGAGATGCATTTTAAATAAAAGCACACATTCTACTCATGTAAAAACACACTGATTCCCGGACCGTCCATGGGCCGGACTGAAAAGGCGAGTGGGCCGCATCCGGCCTGCGGGCCTTAGGTTGCCTACCCCTGACCTAGCACCTTCATTGCATAGTTGTTGTGTTTTTTTTGTCATAGGCTGAAGATGCACCTCTTTACCCTGATCTTTGACACCTGATTGGTTTTATTGTAATCCGTTTTAAGTGTTTACAATATTGCATTCGTAAATATTGTAACCCACCTTGGGATCTTAGGGTAAGTATGTGTGTATAATAAACAACACAGGTTGTGATTTGCAACACTTCCCAGAGTACTCCTCCTGTACCCTTTATGTGCAGTTTCCCCCAACTGTTCTAAAGGTTTTTACCTCTTTCAAGAAAATTACAAATTGTTCACAAATGCTTGCACTCTGAGCATCTTTCTGATTTCATCATGCCACTCTCCCACTTCCATCACAACCATGTCTCATTTCTGGGCTTTACTTGAATTTCTTCCTAATGGCCTGCTCTGGGAACATTGCGCTATTTCCTCAAATTGTTCAGCCACCTTCTCATCCTCTGACTATTCTATGTTGGTCATGATTACTGCCAAACTTTAACACTAGAATGCCTGTTCTCCTTTATTGGATCTCGCTGGTTTTCCTTTCTTCTCTAGAATGAGTTCAGCCTTCTACCTGGGCAACTCTGTCACTTTGGGTTTCTCTCAGTTGCTCATTTGTTTCCCAGTATTAAATTGAATTCTCCACATTTCCACATCAGTTTGTGATTTATAAAGAAGTCCTCATGAAAATTAATCAGAATTTTATTGCTAATTTCTCCAAACAGAAGTGTGCATGCACACGAAAGCTCATACCTAGAACAAACTTAGTTGGTCTCTAAGGTGCTACTAGACTATTTTTTAATTTTTTTAATTTATTTCGACTGCATCAGACCAACACGGCTACCTACCTGATTCTCCAAACATACACACACATGTTTGTATGCCGTTTGCAACCTGATGGCCAAATAAAGATACGGACATAGAGGCTGTGTTGAGCTAGGGTCACATTATTTAAGATAGAACCCATTAAAGATGCCCTGCAGAGGGAAACACTATTAGAGCAGCAGCAAATCCGAATCTGAAACCAACAGCAGCCTCTAGGGTGACCCAGTGCCTAACTGTAGGCTGAGCGCCAAAGTTCAAACTCACCACCCTATAGCCAGCCCAGAAAACTGCATTATAAAATTCAGAGGGGTGTGGCTTGTGTTTCAGTTCTACGATTATTTTGAAAAGTGCAAATTAAGTGGAATCAAATTTCTCTCCCATCCCTGATGCAGAAGGCCTTCTCAGCCAGTAATCAGCTCTGTGATAGCTGGTGCTGGGTTTTGGTAGAACCAATGTTGAACAGTGACTTCAAGAACATGGCTTCTCTGTTCTCTTGCACCTCTTCAAAATTGCTTTGTAGACTCACATTCCTCTTGTATTACTTCCCCCACCTATTTCAATGGCTATTCACCACCTTCAATCCACCATGCATAATCTTCCTCAGATGCTTGTGACATTTCTCTCTAATGACACTAATGGGCTCACTAGGGTTGCCAGTTCATTACTTTCTGTGGGAGAGCTGATTTGGCCACTGTACTGAAGGAGTGTCCTATAGCCAGTGCAGGAGATATGTGCACCTGCTCCAATGAGCAAGTGCCTCAATGCCCTCCCATGCAAAAGCTGCACTGCAGTTAACGAGACAATATTCTTTCCTAGAAACAGATGGACGATCTAAAATAAAAAACCCATAAAAGTAAATTAGTCAATACAATACACATTGACAGATGCAGCAAACAAACTCGAGGATTATATTGCGGCAGTTTGAAGGACAATTCAATATCGAGTCCAAATGTTTAAAAATAAGGTCTCCCTTTTTTTGTTTCAAAATCTGCTCCTTTTAGCATCACTAGATCTCTATGCTTGCTGCTTATAATCAATTCTGATTTTATGTAAAATGCAGGGATTCAGGAATGCATATCACTGTTATTCCTGTGCCTCCATGTCTACAGCATAAATAAATGGGTTGTGCCTGCCACAACAGCTATGTTCCTGGAAGGTTTGGGGGGGAAAGCTCTGGAATGCACAAAGTGAACATGAGTGAAATCCATATGAACCAGTTGTACACAGGGCCCAGATCTAGTCTGTGGCCAAATGCATGCAGAATCAGGCCTCCTTACAGCTGGAATGAAAATCACACGTCAATGGAAGTTATACATGAGATTGCATAGCATGAATGCACAGCTGGGACTGTGTTCATGTAGCTTTTTGAAGAAAGTTGGTATCTCACCAACCAAGTATTCAAGCAGCCAGTTGGGTGGCTGGGTTTAGTACATCTTCCCAAACTTCAGTTTTCTGCCCAAGAGTTTGACTGATATTATTTCTGATTCCCTTTAAAGGGTGGCAGCCCCAGTTTCTGTTGCCCTCGTACACCATTGGATTGGAGCTAGCGATTCAAAAGTGCAAATGATTCATGCTTCAAATGTCCATCTTTATAATCTCTTCCTAATCTGCTCTCAGACTGATAGATTTGTGTTCTCTAATCTTCTAAAGAGATGAAGATCAGTTCAGAGATTATAGAACAGACTCAAAAGACAATTCAAGAACAGATGCTCTTTTGCATTGTGTAATATTCCATGATATTTATTTGCAAGTTTTAAGCAGACAAATGAATTTGTGAAATCTGTGAAACGCTGGCAAGCTGGCTAATGTTTAGTATGAAAGAAAACAACATTGATTGGATGTGGGTTTTTGGTGACAACTCTGGGATCTGTGAGACAGCATCAGAACATTCCCTTTCAAATCAAAGACTACGGCTGTGTACACATTGCTGTTCACTCTGGCTCCAGTGCATTCCCATTGCTGGTGTTTGAAGTCATGCACACAAGGCATTAGGTGTAATCCATATCTATCCCTTGGTTTCTTAAGAAATACTGTTATTTCGTGTGTTTTTCCTTAAACCAGCTTCCATCCAATTTGAAAATGCAAGCCACATTCACTTCGCAGTTAAGCTGAGATGCATACATTCGAGACAGCCATTGCACATGTGCAGGTTACAGAACATACACAGATGACAGATTCATGAATACAAATTTAGGGAGCTTGCAGGCATGGGAAAACCACGCAGGCAATGTGCATCAGGTGAATACCCCCCCTTTGGTATGTAGGCCAATGTGCACACACAACTTGAAACACAGCCGAGGAAACAACCTTGCCTTATTTTAAGCCACTTAAGTGTATATATTCTTAGTAGCTACTAAGGAACATATACCGGCATGTCAACGTTTTCCATTGGGTGGGACTCAGGCTCAATAAAACCAATAAGGAACACAGTTTAAATGCATCATGAACACCATCATTTATCCATTATCATTTATTTTAAAAACCCCAAAACAGAGGCACTAGGAATAGCAATACGCTGGTATAGCGTGTTCTCCTTCATGGATAGCACGTGTTGCGGTGGGGGCCAGCAAGTCACCCCTCTGGTGCTAGGCGGGATCGTATGGATTGCCACTGTTGTGATTGGACCCTGGGTGTTGTTGGGGAGATGTGTATGTTGCAATTTGTTGATGGACAGCCCAGCGGATATATATTGGTGGGTATGCAACGTGATCCCCCTCTTGGCTGCGTGCTTCGGATCACCCGCCCTCCCTCCCTATATTTTAGGCCTCTGCGTTGACCTTGCTATGCCTGTCATGGGGTTGCCTGCTGTTGGGTCAGGGGCCTGGTAGGAATTTTTCCATTTGGCTGATTGGCTAGTGCCATCTGGTTTTCGCCTACTGCGTAGCAAATAGTCACAACTTGTAAGGTTGGCGGTTAGGCATTGGTTATTATGTTGGTTGGAGGAGGGGTTATGATTGACTGTGTCTGCCCCTCCAATTGTTGCTAGTGTTAGGGGAATTCTGTTAAAGGAATCCAGGGGCTCGATGCTTTTTGTCCGAACCCCTGGTCGGGGGCTAGGGCTGTGCAAGAGCCCTGGGAGCTCCCAGAACCCGGCTCCCTTTATCTCTCCAGAGTGTTTCCCCCTTACTGACAGTCCTCAGTTCTGTCCCCAGTGGGACAGATAGTCTTAACCAATGCCTAAGCAACCACTCACATTGTTTGTATTTTAATAAAGTTGTGACCAAAATCATGCCAAAAACCAAAACTAAAATTCTGTCTGATGTGTGAATTATTTGAGGGGTGGTTTGGGGACCTTGACACGCAAATCTGCCATTTTAAAAAGAAAAAAATAGAGATTATTTTCTCCATAAATAGGAAACTAACAAAGCATCATGAAAACTCATGGGAACAATCTATGGGTTTTTCCCAACACACAATAAAATTTCCTGTATGGCTCATGTATGTATCTCACCCAAAAGTTCATTTGGAGTTGTATTCTTAACCTAGATAAAGAAATAAAGCAACAAAAACAGTAACTGTGAGTGGAAGGTTAGTTTGGGAGGCAGTAATTGGCTCAAAGGCTCCCAGTGAATTTCATAGATGATCTGGAATTTGAACCCAGTCCTAGTCATTCTGTCCACTATTATACCTGCAGCTCCGTCTGATTCCTACAAAACAATGACACTGTACTATGGGCATGAAATTTCTGCTCCTTCTCCCCTTTCAGATATCAGCTGGAAATTCAACTGGAAAAGATACTTTAAATAAGAACTTTGTGGAGGTGGGTGGAAATAGACATATTCTTCAGAATGAAGAATTTTAAATATTAATCATTGATAAGATAGAACCTCCAGCCTCTGTTGAATTTCTTAAAGAGAGCGTTTGAAGGGTCCTGCTCCCTGAAACATGAAAAAGTCACAGATATATCCGACTTAAAAAAGAAAACCAGGTTTGCTAACTCTCAGCATTCTATTGCTTCATACTCATACTGCTTTTTTATATTAATTAATTAGCTAGATCCTATGAAGCAGGTAATTAAGTGGTGTTATCCACACATTACAAATTAAGATAGTGAGACACAGAGATTAGTTTTCACCTATGAATGATCAGTCTGCTTTATAATGAGTTAAGAATTTTCAGGCTGATATATTTTTGTGTTAGTAGCAGAGAAAGGGAAATATTTAGCAGTATGGCTATATTTCTATGATCAGTTAATCTACTATTTGTTCTCTTGCCTATATTCTCAATTCAGATAAAGAGCACAAGCTCCTATAGATGCAGAAGGTACATAACTTATATTAGGTTCTTTATAGCATCCAATACTCTTGGTTTCACTCCTTTGAATAGACTTTTTTAATATACACATTTCGGGGGGGGGTTTTAAAGCAACAACAAAATAGGTAAACATCTATTCTGGAAATGAAATTATTTCTGTAAGCCATTGAAAATGTGTCCCCCTCATTTTTGAGGGAATGTTCTCATTGGGGATTCGAATCGTCCATTGCAAAAAAAAATCAAGAGTCTTCAAGGTTAGTATTCACTGTAGCTGGGGAAAAATAAACCCCACTCCAATTTAACTGAGGAGATTTGCTTTGATTTTTGCTTCAAGTGAATTCAGCAGTACCCTGGACTTAAGGTTTGCAGAGGTTTCCTTCTTGGAAATTTATCCACTCTCATAAAAATTATTTTGGCTCCTCTCAAAATTTTCTAGATATTGTGCTCGAGGGCGAATTAATGTCAAATGTTGCTTTAGGAGGAATGATGGTGGCAGCTGCAGTCATAATGCTCCTCTTTGGTATTTTGCTCTCCCAACAGCCGAATGCAGTAAGTTGCACAGAGAGGCTGAACAGGGATTTGAACCTCAGTCTCCTGACATCTACCACTTGCTGTGCCCAAGCCTGTTTGTCAAATATTCTAGATGCAATATATTGTAGTGCTCTTTCTCTCTCTCTCTCTTTCCTTCCTTCCTTCCCTCCCTCCCTCTTTCCTTCCTCTACTGAGGCTGCCAGCTCCACAGGAAAGTTGTGGGGGGAGAGGGGAGCTGGCATTCCTGGTCCCTATTCCTAAGAGGCAAAAGTTGAGGTGGAAAGGGGAGAGCCCCCCTCCTTCAAGTTGAGTGCCACCATTCAGTTCCCACCGCATTTCTCCCTGCTTCTCCTGGCTCAGAGCCTGCCAAGCAAAGTTCTAGCCCAATAGATTTTCAGGGCTCAGGGCACACACATTTTCCCCCCTGTGCTTCACAGCATTTTCATTCTATGGCGTGCTAAGAGAATAAAGTTTTCAGCCTTTCTGTGTCTCCGAAGGTTTCCTGGTCAAGAAAGGAATGATGGATTGGTTCCTTAATAGGTCATGCTCATTTTCACCCACAGTTTGGGGTCCTTGAAGACCCTGGATAATAAGGAGGGGAGGAGGGGGAAGAAATATAAAACTCTTTAATTTGCCTGTAGGGTAAAAAATGGCCTCATTTTCAGGCCTAACTAGGTCATTTCCCTCCAAAAGAATGATAGGTTAGTGTGCGACAAGTTCTAAAATATGCCCACTACTTTGTTCCCTAACAACTGCCCTTTTGGCCTTTTATTTCTAAGGACGAAGCCAGTTAGTGAAAACGAATCATCGCAACGATAGCGTCTAAAAACTTGACCTTTTTTTTGCATTGGTTTTAAGTATTCAGTAGTTTTGACTTTTAATTAAACGCTCTTTAACTCTTCATTTTAACATGTAAATATTGAAGGGGGATTGACGGGAGGGATGGAGAAAAAGAGAGCTATTTCTGTTCGCTTGAATAGTATATCTAAAATTAACTATCCAAGGTTGATTGACAGTCCCACTGAGCCAGAGTATATGGATTCAAGCCAATTAGAGTTATGATCCCAAACATACTCCTAACAAACATTTAATGAGAAGTTCCTTTCATTCATTAAATTCACATGAAGAAAGTGGGTTTAGGGTAGGTTAGTCATCTTTCTAGTTTCAATGTGTTAAATCTGGACACCCCCAAAGTTGTGATTTCTCAGTTTACTTGCCAAAGATCCAGGACAAACCGCTGCCTTCTAGAAAGTCTCCCTGGGCATCACTTCCGCCTTTGAAATCCCAATCATGTCCGGGAAATCCTAAAGGTATAGCAGCCCTAGCTAGGCCATGAAGTGGAGTTTTGAAGTTAAAAAATAAAATGTAGAATCTCAGGTATGGGGTCACAATTCTGAATGATCTACATTGGGGTGACTAAATTGTGGCCCACTAGCCAGATCCAGTCTGCCAAGCCCACACAGCTTAATCTCCCCATCTCTGGCATTTCATATACAGCCACAGAAACATCCCATTTCCTGTTGGCCCCACAGGTGGAAGTTGCATGATAAGGGAGAGCAAAGATACAGTGCCAGGAATTAGAGTTCTTTCACAAGTTGAACTGATAACATAACATCAGGGTCTGGGAAAGGATCGTAACTCAATATGTAGTGAATCCATCTATAGAAATGCATTTTCCTTTTCCTCCGAGAAGACGCTAATGTTTGTGCACATGTTCATGTGATGCCATTACTCGGATGCAGAAACTGAATGAACATGCACAACACATGCTCTTCTAGTGCTGTCATTCAAATACAGAAATGCAGGGAAACAATGTGCGTCTCTTCCAACAGTGACCTGGAGAGTTAATGATTTTGGAGGTCCTTCAGGAAGTATTCATGGCAAGTATCTGTCCTTTTACATAGTGCACGTATCTACCGAGCTAAAAATATTGGTGATATTGAAGCGTTGGAAGCTACATTGCTAAGAGGGTAGCAGCGACAGCTTGGCTGAAACAACAACAAAAACCCTTCCTATTAGGAGAAGTGAAGAACCAGAGCAGTGAAACAAATAGGATGACTTGGGAGCCAACTATCACAGCAGCGACTGCATGCCATGAGCTTCTTTCATGTCTACAGCAAACAGAATTCAATTACTGTTTGGATATGATCAATTATTGCCAAAGGGCTTGCCAAGTCTATTTACTGTGCTGGCACAAATGGAGCAGCTTCTTCTCAGAAAGGTTATCAAGTGTTTCTGGGATGATGAGAAAGAGAGAGGGGGGAAGCAAACAATACTAAGAAATACTACTGGAACATGGTTTTAAGTTCATTCCAGACCACAGCCCATAATTTTGCAATGCAAAAGCTACAAAGTGTGGCAAGGGAAGTACCAATACAAAGAATCCCAGATGGTACCAGAAAATTGATCAGCTGTGCTTCGCAACCACTTAACAGCACCAGTCGGGTAAAAAAAAAAAAGGAGACTCCCAGCTGCTCAATGGACGAATCACTATAATACGTTGGTGTAAAAACATCACTGGTGCTGCTATGGCTATTGCTACGATTTACAAACTTCACTCTGAGGTTTTTCAATTAAGATAAGGGAGTGAAGCCAACTGCCTGTGGAAAGACTCTGAATGTCGAAGTGGGACTAGGCTGGGAGTCCACTTGCTTATGCAAATGGCCATCATTCTTTACTGTCAATTGACAAAGCAACCGACATCTACTAGGGGACATGGTGTTCAGGAATAATTTGAAAATCATTTGGTGACTGATCACCAATTAACTACCAGAGGGCAGGAGATCTACTGACACTGCGAGAGATGACCCTCTAAATTAGTGCTGTGCTGATACTTTCCCCTGGTTGCTCCACTTTGACCATTCATGTGAGGGATGGGTGAAAAGAAATCAGCTGTTGAAAAGGAAGTCACTATGAGAACTTTGAAATGCTCTGGGCAAGGGGGAGATGCTGAGGTTTGCCTCTTGCTCTGAACTAGGCAGGAGCATCTTTTTCTCCCTGCTTTATGGAACACTGGCTTAGAACATGCCAGGCAAAGAAAGGCAATTTCTGAGGGCCTTACCAAGAAATGTGGCTGACCAAAAAATGAATTGCAGAGCACTGAAGAGTTCCAGAGGACAGGATGGTGATGATGATGATTGATGATGTAGCAGAGAACTTTCTTTTTAAAAAATCAAAAGCTGTAATTAACTTAAAAAAAAAAATCCACTACTCTCCTTTAATAATAATAAAAAGCCTCCCAAGTGCTTCAGTGCTCTGCGGGCGGTCTCGTGATGCAGTGTCTACATAACTTGGCATAGCTGTCAACCCTCCCTTTTTTTGTGGGAAACTCCCTTATTCCAATGCCGTTTCCCGCTGCTATCCCGGATTGTTGATATCCCTTAAATTTCCCGTATTTCAAAGGAAGCAGCTCCTCTCCCTCCCTGCCGGCCAGGGAGGCTCCTCAGCTGCGTTGCTCGGCTGCCAATAAGGAGTCTAAGACCGACTGGGGGCGGAGCTTGCATGCCTTGTGCAGCCAGACCCTCACGCCCAACCAGACAGACAGCCTGCCTGCCGTCTACGCGCTCGCTCTTTCGCTCACCCATTCACGTGCAGCCTCTGGAGCGCAGGGTGGCGAGGCTACTTGGTGCCATTGCACCACCCTCGCGACATCCCTTATTTTCAAATCCGAAAGTTTGAAAAAAATCCCTTATTTTCAAATCCGAAAGTTTGGGGGAAATCCCTTATTTTCAAATCCGAAAGTTTGAAAAAATCCCTTATTTTCAAATCTGAAAGTTGACAGCTATGCATAACTTGGATTCAAGCAGAAATCAGGCATGGCTCTGACTCTCTGGGGCAGAGATTTAAGAAGAGCATGTATGAGAAATGGAAGAAAGGGGGAATCATGAAGGAGGAGTATACATGAGTAGCCAACAATTGCAGGGAGAAAGTCAGGCAGGCCAAAGCTCAAAATAAACTGAGATTTGCAAGAAACGTTAAAAACAATGGCACATGTTCGGCTATGTTCAAAGGAAGAGAAAGAACATTTGTAGGTCATTTGCATGGAGAAGGTAGAGAAACTGGGTGACAGAGAGAAGGCAGAACTGCTGAACACCTACTTGGCCTTTGTCTTCACCCAAAAAGGATGCCCCGTCTGGTGATGACAGCCTGGTGGCACAAGGGGGGACTTGGAAGACCCAGGTCTCCTCAGTACTTCTTTTAGGAGTGAGACTACAAACATAAGAGATCTTCGAAGCTGCCTCCATTGTCATTGCTGAGTCAGATTAGGATTATTTGAGAGCAATTAAAGTTTGTTAATTGGGTCAGGGGTTTTGCTAAATCCTTAAAAGGGTCAGCATACAGGTAATGCTCATGGCACAAACTTACATAAAAGTTGCATATGCTAATTTATAGATATAGATTCTCTCTCTCTCTCTCTCTGATGACAGATATAAAAGTAGCATGAGGTGATCCAACTTGCACTGCTGATCCCACATGCCTCACAATTTCAAGAAACTGCCAGTAACAAAAAACAAGGACACGGTAATTTCTGAAAGCATTCACCACTAATTTATTTGTATTCCTATGAATAATGTACAACAAAAGCACTTGCACTGTGTTAAACACTGACAAATGCAATGAAGTTCTAACCCCAAAGAGACAATGTTCATTTCACCAAATAGAAAAATCAAAAAGTAGAATGTAAGAGTAAAGAAGAAGTTAAAAAATGAACAAACACCACTTGTCATGGAGTGACTGGGAAAATGTGGAAGAAAGGTTTTTGAATGTGGACATACCTTTTTGTATAATTAGTAAAGGTAAAGGTAAAGGGACCGCTGACCATTAGGTCCAGTCGTGTCAGACTCTGGGGTTGCGGCGCTCATCTCGCTTTATTGGCTGAGAGCCGGCGTACAGCTTCTGGGTCATGTGGCCAGCATAACTAAGCCGCTTCTGGCGAACCAGAGCAGCACACGGAAACGCCGTTTACCTTCCCGTCAGACCGGTTCCTATGTATCTACTTGCACTTTGACGTGCTTTCGAACTGCTAGGTTGGCAGGAGCTGGGACCGAGCAACGGGAGCTCGCCCCGTTGTGGGGATTCGAACCGCCAACCTTCTGATCAGCAAGCCCTAGGCTCTGTGGTTTAACCCACAGTGCCACCTGGGTCCCTATAACTAGTATAACTAGTACTCATCAAGAAATGTAGACATCACCAAGGAGATTTTTCTTTTTTAATTTGAAAAGTTTCAGGTTTAAGAATTTCTCTGTACAAGGGCTTCTATACTGGATGAGGGCAGGGAGTAAGACGGAAGAACAAATATAGGAAAATAAAGAGAGAGCTAACAAGTGAAGAGAGAGTTGAGCAGGTGAAACTGTTCTGAGCAAATGCAGGAAACATAATTACAACAATGGAAAAGAGGAGGATAAAATGGAATAAGGAGTGGAATTGTAGCATTAGGCATCTAGATGGTTTTTGGTAGAGATGGTGTTTGATCTTGGGAAGAATTGGGGTTTTTTAATGGACCTTATCTTGAGGAGTTTAGAAGAAGAAAAATATTAAATAAATATGCTGGTGGTTTGCACCTTAAAACATGATGGTTTAAAATGTTTCACATGTTTAGTCTAATGCTCAGACTCTAATGCTGAAAGATAATGATGCCTGATGTTATGCTGCCCAATAGCTGGCAGATAGTATAGTATATGTTTACTACCATCAAAATTCTCTCTGGCATCTGCATGTGTACAGTTGCGCATTTTATGATACCTTCGGAAGTAGTAATAACAGGTTCACCAACTATAATGCCAGATGGGGGAGTTGCTGGATGCAGCTGCAGGATAGTTTTCAAGCCCAGGAGACCTACTTTAAGCATCACTTAGTTGATTTAATGCAAAACACAATGCTAGTTTCACTTTCAGAGCTGATAAATAGCTATTCTGAATTAAAATGGTCAGCTCATTAAGACCATATTCTTAGTGAACTTTGGGTCACTGAAACTGTAAAGTGTCTATATACTTTCTTGTTTTGCTTGCTGTTGCTGCATATATTTTACTATGTGAAATATAAAGTAGTAATATAATCAACCTACTCAACTAGCTACTGAACACCATTGAATAGTTGAACAGGTCCATTAAACCAAGGAATATGTTTCTTGAAATTTTTGCTTAAAAGGTGAAGGCACAGATGCCATGCCAGTTTACTTATAGACTGGCACCATGATTTAGAATCCCATGCAATCTCAAATGTGCATCTCCCCATTCCTTTCACTGCATGCCCAAAGCTGTTTCCTTCATTGGAATTGACAAGGAACCTATTGTTAGGCATCAAAGCTCTTCCAACAATATATGATGTATGGATTGGGATGAAGGGAACTGTTAACGTGGTACTTTTCAGGTAGCACACCACCAACCTTTCTGATAATCCATTATTCAGGCTCTGCAGCACCCTGGATTAGTCAACCAGATCCTAATCCTACTCCCATGAACTCAATAGAAAATTTAAATTAGAATAATAAATCATAGAATTGTAGAGTTGAAAGGGACCCTGAGGACCATCTTCTCCAAATCCTTGCAATGTAGGAATCTCAACTAAAGCATCCATGACAGATGACCATCCAACCTGTGCTTAAAAACCTTCAGTGAAGGAGAGTCCACTGTCTTACTGACAGAACATTTACTCAGAAACTTTTATCAATTGGTTTGTGTCCTACCCTCTGGAGCAGGCGAAAACAAACTTGCTCCATCTTCCATGTGACAGCCCTTTAGATATTTGAAGACGGCTATCATATCTCCTACCAGTCTCCTCTTTTCCAGGCTAAACATTGTTGTTGTTCAGTCGTTCGGTCGTGTCCGACTCTTCGTGACCCCATGGACCAGAGCACGCCAGGCACGCCTATCCTTCACTGCCTCTCGCAGTTTGGCCAAACTCATGTTAGTAGCTTCGAGAACACTGTCCAACCATCTCATCCTCTGTCGTCCCCTTCTCCTTGTGCCCTCAATCTTTCCCAACATCGGGGTCTTTTCTAGGGAGTCTTCTCTTCTCATGAGGTGGCCAAAGTACTGAAGCCTCAACTTCAGGATCTGTCCTTCTAATGAGCACTCAGGGCTGATTTCTTTAAGAATGGATAGGTTTGATCTTCTTGCAGTCCATTGGAGTTGCCCTCCACTGCACATGTTCCAGCATTAGTATTGATAATGTCTTCTCTTTCTAGGGGTTTGCAAACTTTTCTGTAAGCTCCACCCCACACCCACACATCATTCAGGCAAGCAGGAGGCATCGTTTCAGTTCAAGGATACATTCCAGCTGGGCAAAAGCACATAAGAAAGGCATAGAGGAGATCCAGGAAGCAAAGAGCAGCTCCCACTGGAAGTGGACAACAGATATGAGAGAAACCAAGTTACATGTGAGAATATCACCGTACTCAAAATGGAGGGGCATGGGAGTCTCCCCTTCACACACTGTTTCTACCTGGCGATTAGAAAATGGGTTGTTTGCAAAAGCAGCCATTCCCCTCCATATGATGGAGAGGTGTGGGAATTCCTTCACAACTTTAAGGATCCTCAGATTCATTGTAAACAGCAACACCTCTTCAGCTGTATATTTACAGATATGTATTTTTGTGTACACCAAGTATCTGCCTATATTGTACTGAAACGCCCAAGAACCATGGACGTTAAATATACGTTGGGCAGAGTCATAAAGAAATCGGTTTTATTATAAATGTGGGTAATCACTTGTAAGTTTTCAAAGCGGAATGAATGGGGATTCAGCGGTACAGTCTCACACCTGCTCTGAAAATTTACTCCTTGGTGTATAATTTTGTAGCATTCAATAAATAACCACCTTGAGGTTTATAGATGACTGTATACTATTTACTGCCACCTCTAGATCCAACTTTTTTTTCCAGCTGATGGGAATTAATTTACAACAGAAACACTTGGTAAACAGTATTTCTTTCTTGGTTTGTAGAGTGTTTAGAAGCTGCAAAAGTCTCCTACTACTTTTCAATGCTCATGATGGTTTCACATTTATTATTGCCATATTTTTAACATTTGAAAAACTGGAAAGCTTTCAGACTGTTGAGCACTTACAACAAGCCCTGTTTTGGGCAAGCACTGAGAGCCAATGTAAGAGCCAATATGGTATAGTTGTTAGAGTGTTGGATAGGACCTCAGAGGTAAAGGTAAAGGGACCCCTGACGGTTAGGTCCAGTCGCGGACAGCTCTGGGGTTGCGGCGCTCATCTTGCTTTACTGGCAGAGGGAGCCGGCGTACAGCTTCCTGGTCATGTGGCCAGCATGACTAAGCCGCTTCTGGCGAACCAGAGCAGCGCCTGGAAACGCCGTTTACCTTCCCACTGGAGCGGTACCTATTTATCTACTTGCACTTTGATGTGCTTTCAAACTGCTAGGTTGGCAGGAGCAGGGACCGAGCAATAGGAGCTCACCCCGTCGCTGGGATTCGAACCTCAGACCTTCTGACTGGCAAGCCCAAGGCTCTGTGGTTTAGACCACAGCGCCACCCACATCCCTAGGACCTGGGAGACCAGGGTTCAAATCCCCCCCCCTCAGTCGTGAAACTCACTGGGTGACCTCTTTGTATAATGTACCTCACAGGGTTATTGTGAGAATAAAATGGGGAAGAGGATAAAATGGGCTGGGCCAGGAAGGTGGTGAAAGGGGGCTGCCCCTGCCTGCTTGAAAGAGGCATTGGAAAAACCACTCCTCAAGAAACCCTCCCTGTTGCCACTGGCGGAGGAAGAGGAGTGCGGGGGGAGCACACCACCCCCAGCAGCACGATCCTGGTGGGGTGCCATTGCGACTGCTCCCCTGCCCACGCTGGGCACCACGCCCCCGCAGGCGACGCGCCATGCCCCCAGGATGCGCGTCACACCCCTGCAGGTGGTGCGCCATGCCCCCGGGACGTGCGCCAGCTCTCCACCCCACCCCACCCCGGTGCCATGGCATGAAGCTCCACCACTGCCTGTTGCATACAGATCTCTTGCTGAGTCAGGAAAAGCATTTCCTCTTGCGAAGAAAGACCTCTGGATCCTATGTGCTTTCCTTCTACCCGACTAGGCTAAAATTTCCTGATACTCATCCTTTTGTGAAGGTTCCAAGAGATAAAATAATAGGGAAGCCACCCTATTTAATTTTGCAAACAGCTTACAATGGGGGAAGGAGCTAAGCTTGTGTGGTTCCTGAACAGGTACCTGTATCCCCAATCCCCGCTTTCACTAGGCCCTGTGATTATTCTGCAAAGTCCTTACATGACTCCTTCCACTTGCCCCCTAACGTTCCCCCCACCCTGGACAGGCTCAGAAATATTCCACTCATTAAATCCATTTCAGGGGCTGGAGAAGAGCTGCAGACGAGTGCCTATTCAAAAATTCCCTGCGTAACCTTTAACTAGACTTACAAGGTCTGCTAAAGAGGAGCTATTCTGAATAGCTTACTTTGCCAGATTTGCATACGTAAATTGACCCCATGTCAAGTTGCTAAACCGAGCATATAAACCCGGAGCTCTGCTGATGCGTCTGACCAGCACTGTGAACTAGCAGCTGCCAAGACCTTTGGGATTTGTGGCATTTTCGCTTCTCAGTCCCTGTCTGCTCTGACCTTTGGGCCACTAGAACACGAGTGGAAGTCTCATTTACATGCATGTTGCTCAGAAGCTCAGTCTAATCCCCCTGCTTCCCATAGCTTTAGAGCCTTTTAATAATGCACTCTTCCTCTTCTGCGAGGGGAAAGAGCCTTTAAATCAAAGATATTGTATTTCAGGTAATGCTATTCCTTATTTATATAGATACCATATTACTGTCTCTATTTTTGAATCGCATGCCAATACATATTTATCTTGATGCCATAATAAGGAAATCCTTGTGATAAATTTTTCTGCACTATTATATTAGAGATATTTATTTCCTTCAGTCATTTGACATATTAGAGCTTGCTCACTCTACAAGCCCAGGTGCACTAGAGACATGACATTTCAGTTTCCACTATTATTTCAGGCTGTTTTATACAAAATGAGCAGCATATTGCTGCATGAATCTCTCAAGTACACGTTGGGTTGTTCTGTCTTCTCCCAACACTCAAATCCTATCAAGCACAGCAGGAGAAATAAAACATTTCAGAGTCATAATTGAAACTAGCATGCGAACAAACAGAAGCGGATGCCTTCACCCCGGTGTGGCTCCCCTTCGTTACATACACAGCCCAACAAGACAACAACAAGAGCCCATCAACAGCATACAAATCAATATGGCTAACTTGACCCAACAACCCCCCCCCAAAAAAAAAAAACCCACCTCACTGCAGCCAACTAAAGCCAACCAATAATGCACTGGGCAATTTCTCTTACCACCAATGAAAATTAATAAATGAATAGAAAGTGAACCTACCCATGTTGA
This sequence comes from Darevskia mixta, assembly GCA_034641385.1. Lineage (NCBI taxonomy): Eukaryota > Metazoa > Chordata > Lepidosauria > Squamata > Lacertidae > Darevskia > Darevskia mixta. Next base: position 8,095,586 of record JAWWNH010000105.1, read on the forward strand.
CGCTGACACAAAAACCTTGCACATACACTATGTAAAAGAATGAAAGTACAGTGGTCCCTCGACTTACGAAATACTCGACATCCGAATTTTTTGACTTACGAATGAAAAAAGTGGCCGCACACCTACGAATTTTTCGACATCCGAATGGAAATCGTTGCCGGTTTTAGATGCGGTTTCCTCGACTTACAAATTTTAGATGCGGTTTCCTCGACTTATGAATTTTTCTGAATATTTTTTCTCCCAATGCATTCCTATGGGAAATCGCTTTTTCGACTTACGAACTTTTCGACCTACGAATGTCCATTCGGAACGGATTAAATTCGTACGTCGAGGGACCACTGTATACTACCCCCACTGTTCTCTCCCTACTTCTCTTCTTTGCCAACCTTATACTACCTGTAACGTTAGCGTCTCACATCAAATACAACTGATCTGTAGAAAATATTATATGAATGGAAAACAGAGAACCTGTATGTACTTTTGTAATTCAAGAAAATCTTTAATAAAAACAATAAAAGAATAAAGTCATGATGTGTAAAAAGCAGCCGATTCTTAATTTGATGCTCTCTTATTATTAAATAATATAATGTACTGCTTAATTGCTAAGATGGCTTTAAAGCAGTTTGAAAGTATAAAACCAAAGTCTAATTCCAAGTGATTCTGCTCGGTGGCACATTGGGAAATTGGACTAAGCCCCTTAGACAAACTGGGCACTGGCCACTTGTGGTGGCTGGCGGCTGCAAGGCAGTGGCAGACAGAGACGGGCATCTGGGTCAGCTGACTGGCCAGGAATGCTGCTGATTGGTCAGGCATGCCTGTAAGGTTGGTCAGGCATCTGTGGGCCAAGCCTTTATTGGGCATGCCTGGTAAGTCAGCATCTACCGTCTTTCCCCCTTTTTAAGACACCGTCTTATAATTTTTTCCCCTCAAAAAAACACGGTGGCTTATTTTCGGGGGATGTCTTATTTTTATTACGTCAGTATGGTACGGTACAGTCTCCCCCTGCGCACTGAGCAGGCGGGGCAGAACTCCGCAAGAGGCGCGTTTCCCCCCGCGCCTCTCGCTGGTTCGCTGGCTCCCTGCGCATGGGGAACAGGTGGGGCAGGAAGAGGTGTCTTCCCCCCCGCGCGCCTCTCCCTGCGCGCTAAGCAGGTGGGGCAGAACTCTGCAAGAGGCACGTTTTCCCCCCGTGCCTCTCACTGGTTCGCTGGCTCCCTGCGCACGCAGGAGGGGCTGAGGAGGCGACGGGAACAATGGCGGCACCATGGCTTACTTTTGGGGTACGTCTTACTTCTCACAAAGGTAAAAAAAACCCTGCCATGGCTTACTTTATGACTATGTATTAAAAAAGGGGAAACAGGGTATCCATCAGCATAGTGATGACCTGTGCCGACCTTCTGCCTTTGCTGCTGCTTCTCAAAACTGATCAGTAAGGGCCCAAGAGTGCTGCCAAGATGGGATTTTAGATCATATGTCCAGGGCCCCCACTTAGTGGAACGAGTGGGAGGGCTCAAACATACCAAGGCTGGTTCACCAAGTTTCGAAGTAAACAAGGTAACATATTAACACACACACACCCCAACCATAAGAATATTAAGTCCAGAGTTTGTACTGGCAGGGTGGAGTCTCCTTAAGTTTCTACTTAGATGTGGTAGCTTCTGAGTCAATGCTGTACCTTTTCATGAGCGGCTGCTGTTTTCACTTGAGTCCTTAATATGTTCCCCTCCCCCCTAGTACAAGATAATTATTTTCAGAGTTTATTTGTGCAGCATTGCAGGGTTCTTTTTTTGTTCATCAAATATTATTTTTGTTTGGCAGCCTGAACTTGTCTCAGTGGATCTGATTGCTTGCCATGCAGAAAGAAGGAAAATAGATAACTGATTCAATGCCTATTTCGCAGAGAGCTTCAAAAAATTCTTCAGGCAAAGCTATTCAAAAGCACAGATACAAATTAAAATGTAATTTACTCTTTTCTTCCACATCATAACTAAATTGTGCTGTTCTTTGTTTAAGTCTCTATTATTCTAGCAATGAGGAGTTCTTTCAGGTCACTGCTTTTGGCAGCTGATTTTTAGACATTGATCCTAATGTGTGTAATTACTTGCTGAGTTGGGGAGGGGGGGAACTCTTTGCCAATGGCGTGCGATTATTTATTTATTTATTTTAAAATAAAGCAATGTTCTTATCAGCATCTTACATCCAACAACAAACACATCCTACAGTCTGTAGCTGGGATTTAATAAAAGAAGCAAAAGTTTTTGAAGGCTTGTATTTCATCTTGCTGCAACACTGGAAAATTTGCCTGTGATTCATAGTCAGAGCTTAGATAGTTCTTTTCTATATTTATTAACTGTGCTTCCAATTGCAGATCAAAAATTCACCCCAAAAATAAAATAATAAGGCCAGAAGAAATGAAAACAGAAATTGAACAGATGCAAAGAGTCTGTCCTTAAGATACAAATTATTTCTACTATCAAAAATGTTATCATTACAAAATGCCTTCTATTAACGCCTTCTGTTATCCTATGATTCTCAGATGAAGGGCAATATAGAGATTTAATTAAAAAGAATAAATAAAGAGAATGATGTGTTAGGCCTCCCAATTGTAAATGAGTGCTAAGCTACACACTCAATAAGAATCTGACCTGAAAATATTCAGACAATTCCATCTTTTTTGAGAATAAGAAAGTTTAATAGCATCAATGTGCACATGTGCTACTGCGCATTGCTATCTTGTAAGGAAAACAAAAGGCAGGCTGAAAACTGAGGCCAGCTGTGCATGCATTGTGGTTTGTGGCTGTACGAACATCAGAAACTGCCTCACACCAAGGACTCGTCTACACAGCTGCAAATAGAACGTTTTTAACGTGTTGTAAAGTGCAGTATACAAATGAGACACTAGATGGTGACAGTGAGCTATGCAAAATTCAATATATTTTCCAAAATGTTTAAAAAAAGAAAAGAAGAAGCATTTTCACAGCATTTTTATATGTGTGTAGATTCCACCCAAGTAGGACCACTGGTCCACTTGGCACAGTTTTGTCAAAACTGACTGGAGTGTACATATGAGTCTTCCCCAGTCCTACCATGAGATGCTGGGGATTGAAGCTGAGATGTTTTGCATGAAAAAATCATGCGTTCTAACAGCGATCTGTGGCCCTTGAAACACAGAAGAATGGCAGGTGGCTAGTAGATGTGTGCCATCCTGGAGGCAGGATCAGATCATTTCAAACCTCAAAGTCCAAGGAGGTGGGAAGAATTTCACAAGCATCCCGACTCCTTATGTGTAGGCATTTCCCTAAATCTAAAACAATTAAAATAGAAAACAACATGCGGCTGCTTTGCTAGAGCAGAAGCTGACATTCTGGGCAAGCTTCACATTTTTAAATGTCATGAATGAGATAGCAGGCATTTCAATCAGAGCACAGGCCCGGAGAAACAAGTCCAGTGTGAGCTACTTAAATGACTTCTTTTTCAACGCAGCAGGTGCGAGTCAGATTTATCTGACAGTACAGCTAACCCCATAAGACTGAAAGGCTGAGGGATTGCTCTCAAAGCAGAGGCAGACTCTGGAGCTCCTCTTCTTCCCTCAATTAAAATGAGAAAGGAAATGGGATGTTGCACTAGAGGTAATGCAATGGTTTAAAGCAGTGGAATTAACTATGCGATGCATAAGGGTTGCATAAGTGAGCAACACTTCTTGAAAGGTTATCCACTGTTTTGCAGCCAATAGAATCTGGAAAACCTTTGCATTTTAAGTCCAGTAAAAGCAACAGCAGAAGACACAACAGTTCAACAGATCCAGGGAAAGCTCATTTATTTTCCATTGATGTGCAGTAGTTAAGCCACAGATACGTTACCATTCATATAGTAGCTGAATGGCAATTGCTTCACAAAAAGTGAGCAGTAGTGAGGCACAGGGGGGTGTCTGTTAGAGCCCCCTTTACACTGGGGTTCTGTTTGAAACCCCTTTGCTCACAAAAGATACAAACAGCTCAGTTGCTGCTCAGTTGCTGGAGACACCAAAGATAAGATACAACAGCCGTTGGGAGTGAATTAGGGGGGAAACTAGCTATGCTGGCCGAACCAAGGACAAAACCCTTTATGAGGGCCCCTCTCCCTTTAATGTTGCAAGTAGGCATGTAGGCAAGATGCAGAACTTTAATGTATTAGGCGTTGTCAGCATTTTCTAAGAAGAAGGATAAACCCAAAAGAGGCCCTCGTAAGGTTAGCACGTTAGGGCGCAAGTGTAGGCACTGCAGCAAAATTGTATCCAATGGGCTTTTGCCAAACAACACTCTGCAGATGTTTGGGGGCTTCTAATTGGATTCTGTATGTGTTCCTTGTGTGTAAACCCTATAAAAAGTCCCTGTGAAAGTCCCTGTGGACAACACCCAGTGTTCAGCTTGGGAATTACCCCACTGAATCAATTTGCTTTGCGCAAACCAATAAAAACGTTGGACTCTCCCGTGTCTGATTGGCAGGATCCAGGAAGAGCAGGAGTTTGCCTGCATCAGTTTCTAAAAGTTTCTAAAAAGTAGCTGAAACAACGTTCCCATTTCAGGGTAGTTCCAAACGTATTTCCTGATTCCTAAAATGCAGTGAACTGGTGCTTTTGAATCCCAATTGCTGGAAATCACAGGAGGGGAAAGTAATGTGATGCCGAGGTTCTGCTTGCAGACTTCCCATGCTGAACTAGATAGGCCCCTGGCCTGATCCAGCGGGGAATGTCAGTGTAAACAGACGTGTCTTCAAAAGCCAACAGAATTCCAATTCAACAATCTCTGCCCTCTTCAGAAGCCTCCTCCATGCCTTCACCAAAGCAGGCCAGACCTGTCAGCCACCACATCCACATCCCTGCAAGCTCTGCCCCCCAACTTTCACATTTAAGTGAAGGTCAGAATGGGGAGCCTACATGTGTCTATGGGAAGTCAGATCTGCTCCTCGTCTCACATTCAGCAAATGTGCGGAGGGCTTTTTATTCCCTGAATAGGGCTCTAATTCTCCTAGTTGCTGCAGATCAGGCATGTCCATTTCGGTGGCCTATTCCGGCCTGCTGGTCGGTCTAATCCGGCCCCTGTGGCAGTTTATTTCCTGGGGTAAAATCCTAAAAAAAACTCAACAACCTAAACCCTAAAAAAACCCTCAACAACTTCAATCCTAAAAAAAGGTCAACAACTTTGGTAGGCCCTCACGGCCCTTCACTTCATCAAACCTGGTCCTCTTTGAAAAAAGTATGGACACCACTGCTGTAGGTGATCTACAAATGGGAAGGGAAAGATAAATAAAGCAGAGGCTCGTATAGTCAGACAACAATTGCTGCATTTCTCTCAGACTGTTAGAAAGTAGGAATCCACAGGGCAAACCTCTGTTGAAGAGAACGCTTCACGAGGCCTTCAGCAAGAAACATAAAATATAGCAAGGCTTACCCTGACCTACTCAGATGATTAGTGTTGCGCAAGGTAGGGCCAGGACGAAAGGTCTGAAAATGTCGCTTTTGCAGGACATCAAAATTCCTCTAGCCTATGGTCTGAAATGGTCTGAAACCATTTCTGACAAGGCCTATGCAGAGGTAATTAAAGGATGCCGAGAGCCAAATGATAGGCCTTTTTGGGTAGCCTGTCATTTTGATCTTTATTCTGCAGAATAATGTAGCAAGCTACCACAAGCCAATAACCTAGGACATCTTTAAATAAGCCACTTGGATTTCCTGTTTTAAAACAATGTGGTTTATATGGCAGTACATCATCGCAGCGCTTGAATTGTTGGGGAGGGAGTGCAGAGAGGACCAAGCCTTACATTTTTTTTGTGCTGCCCTGCACAGGCACACACCCCAATAATTTGAGTAATGCATCACTGGCATCGTGGCCAAAAATTGCAGATGACACCAATTCCCTCACCCACCCGCTCTGAAAACTAAGGAAACATTTGCTTTCAGCAACCCCAGGTTTTTGTTTTGCTAAATGTTTGTTTACACTTTAGTGGTCATGCCATCCCTTTTTATTGTAGCTGTTGTTGCTGCATAGGACAAATGTGATAAACATTTCTTTATAAAAAAAGAAGATCAGGCTATTAAAAACCTACTTACATTTTCCTTCAGGCATAGGTGCCTTTCTGATGGAATGCAAGTAAAACAGCCATAACACCTTGCATGTCCAGGCTTTGTCGTAGGTTACCCAGGTCAGACTTCCTGAGAACAAAACAGATTTCTGAGCAAAAACTGCATCAAACTCTCATGCATTTTTTCATGACCTGGCACAGATTTCAAGCCTCTCAGAAATGAAAGAAATAGAGAAAATAAAGAATAAGGCATGAATTGGGCATTTGGGAAACCTGTGGTCCTCCAGGTATTGCAGGACTCTGGGTCCCATCAGCCCCAGCCAGCAAGACCAATGGTTAGTAATGGTGGGAGTTGTAATGTAGCAACAGCCAGAGGCCCAAAATGACCCAATCACTGCACCAAGTTTATACCCTGTAGTCTTTCATTAAGTTTCACTTCTTTGTTCATCACCAAAGCAAATGGCATCAGATACTGAGAATGCATTGATATGTATGATAAGCAGGGCTTTGGGGTCCCGTGTTAAATTGGGGTCAAGCTAGCAAAATGTTTATTTTAAAAGCAATGGGACTCCAATTTAGGCTTAAAGTTAAAGATACCATTTTTTTTTCTATTTAGAGAGGGATTTCAATGTGACACTTGCAGTCAAATTCATTGCAAGTTATCAGTGCATTCACATGCACCATTTGTCCTCAGATTAATTACATCAGACTTTTATTCCCATGGTAACTCTCCTTGCAACTGCTCTGATTCTGTTTCATTTGCACATTATATATTTTCAGGTGGATATATATGCTCTCTTTCTGAAGTTGTGTGATCCTGTTTATACTTTCAGCTATAGCATACAGTATGTGCATATCTTCTATGCCAGGGCTGGAGAATTTGTGCCCTGCATGTGTTGCTAGTCTACAATTCCCACCATCCCAACCACCATTAGCCATCCTATTTTAGATTTATGGATGACATAGGTCAGGGATGGGGAACCTTGGGATCTGAATGTCTCTGTCCCCCAAGTCTCTGTCTGATCATTGGGACTCAAAAGGCCAAACACCCCTCACCCACCTTACGTTTATTTTATTTACATCCTCCTCGAGTGTTTCTGTGTTTATTTTTGCTTGAGAAGAATGTGTCACTGAACTCCCATAATGTTTCTTGCTTACATGGACGGAAGTCAGAGAAGGTTGTGTGGGTGTGAAAAGAACCCTAATGCACAAAATTAAAATTAACAGTTGTTGATCCACCCACTTTTGCATCTGAACCCACCTTTCAGGCTGGAAAAAAAAGTTCCTCATCCCTGGTATACATAAATGCAAACACCTTAGAACTACAGCTGGCACACATGCGAGCAATGCTAGTATTTGCTGGGGGGCAACATTACATGTGATTGCTGCTGCTGTTATTAAAAACCCAGAACTGTGTGTGCAGGCACAAAATAAATTCCAGAATAATAGGGTCAAGAAAAGGAGAATATGAGAAAATGTTTTGTAACTTCGTAGAAATGAAACTTTCCATTAATGATTTAATAACCCGTTAATAACCCAGTTTGAAGCCTTGGCAAACAGATTTGTACTCCTGAAGGACAGGAACAAAGGACCCATCCATATTTTCACTCAACTCGTATTTTGATCATATTGTGTGCCAATTAATTCTCCGAGGTCCAAGAGCTTTCCTCGTGGTTCTGTGGCTGTGCTTTGTGAAACTCAAGTCCTACCTGCTGAATCAGATCTTACTGTATGCAGGGAAAATCTGAAGAGAGATTTTGCTTCATCAAGCTTCAGTTCAGCAGATATGGTTGGATTTTCACAAGGCACAGCTGCAGAACAACAAGAGAAGCTCTCAGGCTCAGGGAAAATTGGTACCCAATAAGATCAAAATATGGATCAAGCAGAAGTGAAGATAAGCCCTAAATGATGAAAGGATTGAGAAACACTATGGCATGTAGCTTCTCACTAACCCACCAAATGATCTCATGCAGACAAGTATGTTGAATAATGGAACCCTTAGAGTGGGGGTGAGGAACCATTGGCCCTCCACATGTTGCTGAACTACAACTCCCACCATCCCTAGCTAACAGGACCAGTGGTCAGGGATGATGGGAACTGTAGTCCCAAAACAGCTGGAGGGCCAAGTTTGGCCATCACTGTCCTAGACCATTGGCCATGCTGGCTGAAGCTCATGGGAGTTATAGTCAAAAACACCTGGAAGGCACCAGGTTGGAGAAAACTGTGCTATGTTCTGAGAACCAGGAACGGTGTGACAGCAGCGTCACCCAGGCATTTTGTGTCCATTGTGCAACTTATTTTTACACTGTGCTGGAGAAGAAACGGGGAGGAAAGTGAAAAATAAGCATCAAAGTGATGGCCCATGGATGTGTGAAATTCGAGGCTATCTGAGACAAAGTGAAAATTAAAAACCAGTCAGGCAATCCCCTCTGGAGCAAATTTGCAGGTCTGATTTTCCCACCACAAAATTATTATAACTAAGCACCTTGTCATAGCATTAATTCCCTTGAGTGTTCACCTCCTTACAAGATTTCCAAACTGGAGAAAAACAAAGTTTTAAGGCTTTTAGTAGTGATTAACAAGGTAAAAGAATCTCATTAATCACCATGAAAACAGAGGGGCTGGATCCAGTGAAACTGAAGCATTTTTTCAAAGTCCGGGGAGAGTTTTAACCAGAGTTTAAAATAGGAGTGGAGAACCCTTGGCCAGGGAGTGAAATGCACTGCTGCATGCCTTTTCATTCAGGACTCAATACTGTCCACAGGCCCTATTCTCTCCCTGGACAAAACTCCCTCCCCTCAGGTTACACCTTTTACTGACCCTGCAACTTTCACTTGCATTCCCTGAATGTCTCTCACATTCCCTGAACAGAGTGAGGAGGCGTGCGTATAGAAACCTTTGGTTTTTACATGGCTGGGTTGTGTCCTAACGCATAAAGAGAGGTGTCACATCCATTGCTGTGCCTCAGGCCCCACCCAGCTCTGGCATGTGACCACCAGAAGGTTTTCTATTGGTTGAAAACAGTGCCTTTAATCCCGTGGTGTAAAATGACATAGGGATAATCTAGTCAAAACAACACTGAAGAAGACTGGAAAACAGTTTGGCTGTTGAAACGTTGCCAAGTCTTTATCAAAATTTATGTACTGGAATGTGTACAGAAGGCATTTTAAAAAAAAAATGGAAGGAAGAAGAAAATGGAAGGAAGAAGAAGTTCTCACCAAAGAAGAATGGATAAACGACAACAGCAAAACTAAGAAAATCTCACAATGATCTGTTTTATGGAAGAATGGACGCCTTTTTCAGACTATTTAGTATGATGAACTCGCGAGCAGGATTTGATCTACGAGCAACAGAAATAATAATTAGATTATGATATTGTGGTTATGATTTAATAGACAGAATATAGATAGAAGGGGAGAAAAACAAGTCTATGGAAAACAGGGTGGGAAGTCGACAAAAATAAGAGAAAAGACAAAATTGTTTTGATTGTATGTTAAAAATGTTGAAACTTTATAAAACTTAATGGAGGAGTTTTAAAAGAAGGCGATTGGTGCACACACAGAGTATATAAAGTTCTATCAATAAGCAATTGCTTTCCCACCACAAATGCTTCAAAGGAGTCATATATGTTTCTCAGTCATCACTGCAACAACAGTCCTGAAAGCCAGTCTGTCAGATCGTTTTGAGGATTGACTCACTTGCCACTTACTTTTTCTTAAACCAGAAATTTGAGTTTAGAGATACCTGCTCAGGCAAAATAGCCCAAACAGGCACAAACATGTTAACACAGCCAAATAGCACCAGCAACGTTCATTGATACAATACACAAATTATCCATAAATGAGGCTATTAATATTGATAATCCAAAGAATTCATGTGATATAATGTGTGCAGCAGTGTCTATTGACAGGCTTAACTATCTCTTGGCTCTGCCAGTTTTTCAAGAGTTTTTCACAGGGCATATTCTACAAAGATACATTATCCAGTATTATTTCTACAAATAGCAAGGAGATCTTTTTTGTCAAAGATCTTATAATGAGATCAAATATATGCATGCCATGCCTGAATTTTACACCCCAGAAATTATTTGCCAGGCCAATAAAATTCTAATTTACAAAGCAGATAAAGAAGAAATAAGAATAGTTTCCAACCCACAAGATAAGAAGGTTATAAAAATGCATAAAGGCATTTATGTCTGGGTTGACATTTCAATATACAAAATTAACCCATTTTAGAAAAAAATCTATAGGCATAGACTGGATGAAATGGGGTAGAATTGAACTGTCTTGTACATCAAGTTTAACTTTCCATTAGCTTACTTTGATGATTAAATTATGCTGATCTTCGGGTTATTTTGCCCTTGAGCCAAAAACTTAACAGACCACTTACAGTCTTGTAATAAAAGACATTTAAGGAATGATGATACTATCATATTGCAACAACTGGAAAGGATATACCTGGATGTCTGTTCACATACAAATGTATTTAAATGAAATTTATAAGCACATCAATCAGCCGCCAGAACACATTTAAGCGATTCTGACACTTTGCATGGCAAATTTATGTTTTAAGCTATAAATACTGTAAATAGCAGCATGGGAATCAATATTAATGAAACAACAGTAGGGATAGCTGACACATCCCCCCCCCACCCGCTACCTCGCAGTAACCCATAACAGATCAGTCAATGTCATCAGAATTGCTGTACGCTGCTTTTCTGCAAAATGTGATTTTCACCACCAGAAATGCTTTCAGAAATGCTCCGTGAACTCTTAAGTACTGAAATGCTACTTCTCCTTGCGAAGATGTATCATAAGAGAAAAATAATCTTTCCTCCTGCCACAGTCTACCTCCCTGGGAAACCTATTTACTGGATACAATACCCAGAAGGCCCCCCCAAATAAATTGCCACACATTACAGAAAGGTTAAAGCACAACTTTGGTTATAAATACGGCTTGGCGCTTGGGCTTTTTAGCTTCAATCTCTGTCATGCACACCCTTTCACTGTGTTCAGACCATGCCAACTCCCTGGAGAGGGAGAGGGACTCCATCCAACTTCCCCCTGGAACCTATCAGACGTGCAGATCGAATAACAGATTTGTCAACTCACAGCTAGTCTGTGTATATGCAGACATCCTCAAAACTGGTCATCCTCTACACTATTTTCTTTTCTTTTCATATGACAGTTTGGATGCTGTGAACAGTCCTTTGCCTGCTAATACCAATTCAGGTAGTAGTTTCCAGACAACCTGTTTCTTGGGCATTCCTCCCAATTTGTTTGCAACAAACTTGTGGGGAGACTGGGGGGGGGGAACGTCGGCTATTTATGGAGCATTCATTCTGATTTGTTTGCAGGGAGGTGGTTTCAGGGCTCAGCAAACTTTTTCAGCAGGGGGCTGGTCCACTGTCCCTCAGACCTTGTGGGGGGCAGACTATATTTTTTTGGGGAATGAACAAATTCCTATGCCCCACGAATAATGATTCCCAGATCGTCCATGGGCCGGATTTAGAAGGTGATTGGGCCAGATCTGGCCCCCGGGCCTTAGTTTGCCTACCCATGTTGGTATATTGTTGTGTTATCATACACTTCCCAGTACACTTGCCTGCCCCGTCACTTGCCTTGTCACAAACGTCTGATAAGGTGAATGATTTTAATAGTGTGCTGGATAGATGGAGAACTAGAGAAGGGAAGTCATAATGAATAGAGGGTGAACAATAATCTAGAGAAGGGGTGGGAAAAGCAGAAGCCTGAGGGCCAAATGCAGCCCTTGACCTTAACTTCATGTGAGTCTTGGTCTCTTTTCATTCATGTGGGGGAAGCCTAGAGAAAGAGAAGGTCATAAGGACACCGGCAACTTTTTAGCAGTTATGGTAGAAGAGAGAGTTTGGCCAGGTTGTAGCTGGCACCTAGCTGACTCAGGGTCCCTTCCAACACTATAATTCTATGATCTGGTCACAGACTAGTTCCCCCACATTTTGTGTCTATCTTGTCATGGAGTGACTCTTCCCTCAAGCCCAGGCACTTAATGTTAGCATGGTGGGGGGGGGTTGCTCCTCAACCCCTCAAATGCAGAACTCATTAAGTAAGGCCTCTACGGTACATATTTCTGCTAGGGAGTGAGTGATGGGAGTCACAGTAAAAACCATGAAAACTAGTTGCCATACCCCCCAGAGGCATATAACATGCATAATAATAATAATAATAATAATAATAATAATAATAATAATTTATTATTTGTACCCTGCCTATCTGGCTGGGTCTCCCCAGCCACTCTGGGCGGCATCCAACAAAAATAAAAAATACATTAAAATGTCACATATTAAAAGCTTCCTTAAACAGGGCTGCCTTCAGATGTATTCTGAATGTCAGGTAGTTGTTTATCTCTTTGACATCTGAAGGGAGGGCGTTCCACAGGGTAATGGCAGTGCTTTTTTTCTGGCGGCAGTCAATGGTACGCAGTAGCAGAACCCATTTTTTCCCCTAGCCACAAGACAGTGGAAATGTGTTGTTTTTCCTTCTCCTTCTCCTAGATGGGCTATCTTCCAGGGTGATGAGCCCCACCTGTCACCTGCTCCTCATTTCCCTCTACAGCACATGCAGTAACCAACTCCCTTCTTGGCCATTGGACCCACTATTGGTCTCATCCGCTCAATCCGCCACAGGCTGTCTTCGCATGCAGAGGAAGTCCCCAACTCACTGAGAGTTTGAGACCCATTGGCTACCCTCACCTGGTTATTGCAAAACGTTCTCCTGTTCTAGAGGAACTCCTCTCCCTCTTTCATTCCCAGTCAGCAATAACATGATTTGCTATTAGTCCTCATGCGCACAATGTCAAATTTTGTGCTATTTTTCCACTTCACTTTTATTAGTCCAGTTCATAGGTTGATCCTGTTTATCCTGCATGTTTTTTTAAGAAGTGTCTGATAATACTCTTAGCCACAACCTTGCTCTACTAGATTTTTTAAAGGTTTTATCTGTAAAAAAAAGAAAAATGCACAGATTTTTCTCTGAACCAGATAGATGGCGGTGGGGGGGGGGGGAATCTTCCATAACGTTACGGTGACATTTTCTACGGAATTAATTCAAATAATAATCCTTCCCTGTGATTGCTAGCCATGGAGAGCAGCATAAAGAAAAGGAGATTTTGGAATTTGTATAGAAGGATCAGTTGTATGCTGACTACTTGCCAGATGGATGGAAAGAAATAAAATGCCATGGAAATTGGCAGAAAAACATCCATATTAACTGTGAAAATTAAAGCTTTATAGCACAGTCTTTAAGGGGGAAGTTATTTTCTTTATTATAGAAATGTTAATGAATATATAAGGAGCAGAATAAATGTGAATCTAATGATTAAATGTACAAAGCAACCCCTTAGCTTAGAAATATCTTAACTGCAAGCTTGAAAACTTTATAAAAGAAACAAAATTATAGCCATTGATTGGGATGTATTTGCCATTTTTGAAATAAATGCACAGTGGCAGATTTAAATGATTTATGTAAGTTCCCAAAACAGCTACCTACAAACTTGTGAAGTACTGGTGGTTTGCATGAGCTTTTCTATTTCAATAGCCAAGTGTCATGACCTTGCCTTATCAAGCTAAGAGCCCATCTACTCCAGTCTCCGTCCATAAGCATGTCCTTAGCAATGGTGATAACATTCTCATTGTTTCCCACCAGCATTTGTTAATCACAGGTACTGCATATTGCCTTTGAGCACTGGCATAGCATTATCATTTGCGCAAAGGTTGCTATTAGCATTTCTTCTGCTATTAGCATTGAGCATTTCTTCGGTGCAATCAGTGGGTTAATTGCTGTGCAAAATGCAGAAGTAATCCCAGTTTACAATCTGCAACCAATTGGGAAGAGGATACCGGTCAGTTCATAAATTGTGTCCTCTTCACGGAGGGCACGCATTGCGGTGAGATCACCAAGACTGACCTCACCGTTTGTGGGTGGGAGCATTTGGATAGCCACAACTACCTGATTGGGTCCCATAGTTGTTGGGGTAATTCTGGCCAATGGGGTTCAGAGAATTGGCAGCCAAGGGACCTATTTATCCCTTGTGCACCTTGTGTCAAGCTTCCTCTTAGCGCCTCATGCATCGGATCACCCGCCCACCCTCCCTATATTTAGGGTTTTCTTTGACCTTGCTATGCTGTCGTGGGCCATCTGCTTTTGGGGCAGGAGCCCGGTAGGAATTTTCCCATTTGGCTGATGCCACTTGGGTTTCACCTGCCGCATAGCAAATTGTCACAACTTTGTAAGGTTTGGCGGTTAGGTTCAAGGTGTGGTGGAGGGGAGGCTGTCACACCTGCCCCTCCCAGTGTGCATAGGGTATTCTGTTGTGACTGCTGCTATGAGGTAGGTGAAAACCTGCAGGCCAGCCAGGGAAAAAATCCTTCCTGGCCCTGAATATGGTGGCTGAATAACCATAGAAAGGTCCTCATACCAGCATGCCTGTTTATCTTGGGCAGGTCCCTTCCAGCTTGGGTGGGCAGGTGGTGAACAACAACAACAACAATTTATTTATAACCCAGCCACTCTGGGCGGCTCTCAACAGAATACTAAAAACAGGATCAAACATTAAAAACTTCCCTAAACAGGGTTGCCTTCAGATGTCTTCCAAAAGTCAGATAGTTATTTATTTCTTTGACATCTAATGGGAGGGCATTCCACAGGGCAGGTGCCACTATTGAGAAGGCCCCCTGCCTGGTTCCCTGCAACTTCACTTCTCGAAATGAGGGAACCGCCAGAAGGCCCTCGGAGCTGGACCTCAGTGTCCGGGCTGAACAATGGGGGTAGAGACGCTCCTTCAGGTATACTGAGCCGGGGCCATTTAGGGTGTTAAAGGTCAGCACCAACATTTTGAATAGTGCTCGGAAACGTGCTGGGAGCCAATGCGGGTCTACCAGTCTAGCTGCCGCATTCTGAATCCAGTAAAGACCTCCAAATGGAGCATTCTCCACAAGGTCGCCCTCTTAAGGACTGGTAGGTGGTAGGCACAATCTGCCCCTTCCCCTGTGTCCGGAGTAGCCCTTGTGATAGGCCCCCTCCTTGTCAGCCTGCACAGCTGGAAGGGGAAGGTGTCAGATGTCCCCCCCCTTCCCATGGCCGCATGGGAGGTTATGGCTTTGAGACTGGGCCCTGACTGGGCTGTAGGGCAAACACTGCTCCCATAGAGCCCCAGGTGAGTGGGAATCAGCAGAAAATAATGTGCTGATGAGACATCTGGAACAAAAAAAACAAAAGTGTTGTATATAACTCACTGGCATTTAGACAGGTAGACTGGAAGGGAACTAAGTCTTGATGAGCTAGTTCCCACCCCACCCCAAGATGAGCTAACAGGTAGAACAGCTTACTCTATGGCCTTAACCCCTTCATGCATTAATTAGAATTAAGTAGGGCTTTTTTTTTCAGACGTAACTCATTGGAACTCAGTTCCGGCACCTCTCCGGTTCATTCTGAATTATCTAGGATGAGGACAAAAAGCAAATCAGCCCTGGCTATATTGTCTGCTCATAAGAACATAAGAAGAGACTTGATAGATCAGCCAAAAGCACAGCAACATTCTGTACTGACCGTGGCCAACTAGATGCCTATGGGAAGCCTACGAGCAGGATCTGAGTGCAATAGCTCAAGCAGAGGTACAATGTGGGTTCTCCTGGGCTACATCAGCATTTCCCAACCAGGTGTCATCCAGATGTTGCTGTCCTACAACTCCCACCATCCCTGATGATTGGGCATGCTGGCTGGGACTGATGAGAGTTGTAGTCCAAGTTGGAGAAGGCTGAGCTACCCCATACCTACATTTTTCATGAGCTTTCCCAACACACCTGGGACACAGCTACTACTGTGCTAAGCTGGGCCTGAAACAGACACTTAGTCCCTTCTATGTTAGAAATGTTTGCTGTGCTCCTTTGCGCAGAACGAGCATAATACTTGCCCTGGATGAGGGCAACTTCTGCTCACACAGCAAGTAAATAACTAGGGCACACAGCTGGATATTTTAAAATATCCATTTAATGTTACAAAAATGAATGCTGTTGAGATTCTCAAACTGGAGTAGAAAGTATTAATTAGGAAGTGAGAACAAAACAAAGGTGTTCTAAAGATTTTCAATCTGTTCAAATGGCAGTGGGGGTAATACATAATATTTTAAATCTCTAGTCTAGAGGGAGCATGCCAAACACTTTAAATGTAAAGCTGCCGTAACACAGATGTGAACTCTGGAGAACAATTAAGTTCCTGCAAACGTACTTGAAAGTTTGTATCCTAAAGGGAGCCACGGAAAGTGAGAGAAAATTGCAAGTCTTTTAATCCAATTACAGCACCTCTTAAATTGTTCCTGAGCTACTTGTGAAGAGCAAGCAGACCCCACCATCTCACTTCTGCCACCTAATCCTCTTGTTTAATTTTCATCTTCCCCTAGCCTATAGATTTGAGAGAATGGTGGCAAAAGTATTTTTGAATGTGTTTGCAAAATGTGAGTCACAGCTGAAAGTGATGACCACAAGGTAAATAAAAAGCATCCATTGGTATAGGCCGTTGGTGTTCTTTAGGTGGAGAGAAAGGATCACTTTTTTTAAAAGCCAGTATATCTTCTCATTCATATGTCCTTTATATTCTCATTGGAATCCTTAATGACGTAGGAAAATCTTCCTGATATTCATTTCATACAACATGTATTTATAGAGAGCTGGAGTTTTCTATGACTGTTACTCTGTCATCCAGCTGAACATGAAAGGCTGTCCAGCTTGCAAAATATTGGCCTCTGAGAACTGACAGGCAGCTGTAAGTGGTTACAGTAGTTAAAAGGTAAAGGTAAAGGGACCCCTGACCATTAGGTCCAGTCGTGTCCGACTCTGGGGTTGCGGCGCTCATCTTGCGTTATTGGCCGAGAGCCGGCATACAGCTTCCGGGTCATGTGGCCAGCATGACTAAGCTGCTTCTGGCGAACCAGAGCAGCGCACGGAAACACCGTTTACCTTCCCACCAGAGCGGTTCCTATTTATCTACTTGCACTTTGACATGCTTTCGAACTGCTAGGTGGGCAGAAGCTGGGACCAAGCAACAGGAGCTCACCCCGTCGCAGGGATTCGAACCGCCGACCTTCTGATCAGCAAGCCCTAGGCTCTGTGGTTTAACCCACAGCGCCACCTGGGTCCCTTTGGTTATAGTAGTTATTATAGCCTAAATCCACTGCAGAGTTAAGCTTGCTTAAGCCTATTGAAATCAATGATCTTTAGCACACCTAACCTTTGTTGCATTTAGGTCTATATAGGAAGCAGTTCGAAAGCACGTCAAAGTGCAAGTAGATAAATAGTTACCGCTCTGGCAGGAAGGTAAACGGCATTTCCGTGCACTGCTCTGGTTCGCCAGAAGCGGCTTAGTCATGCTGGCCACATGACCCGGAAGCTGTATGCCAGCTCCCTTGGCCAGTAAAGCGAGATGAGTGCCGCAACCCCAGAGTCGTCCACGACTAGACTTAACAGTCAGGGGTACCTTTACCTTTACCTTTTAGGAAGCTGTCAAACCATTGGTCCATCTGGGAAGGTTCCTTCACAGCCCCACCAGGGGATGTCAGGGATTGAACCATGCTTTCTTTCTTTCTTTCTTTCTTTCTTTCTTTCTTTCTTTCTTTCTTTCTCCCTGACAGACTGTCATTTGTCATCTTGTTAACATTACAGGGATTGAGCCATGACCCCCCTCCCACAGTTCAACACACACTTATTAGTAACTCTTAGGTAAACAGCCCCACAAAGCAGTAATAAGCCGAAGATTATTAAGTTAAGCTTTGCTTGCAGAGGAGAAACAAATTTAACTCTGCTATGGCATTTTAAAATATTTTGTAAACACAAAAGGTCCTGTTCTTTTTGCACAGAACTTGTTGGAATGATAAGTAGCAGGGTTGGAATCAATTAACAAACTGGGCACATTGACTGATGTTTTTAAATATGCATTATGGAACGTTCTCCATTACAAAAGACAGTGCTCCCCTTGGTGTTACAGCATAATGAAACGATGCAGCCCTAATTCAAACCATCCTGCTAACAGTGAATTCGGCTGGCAAATGCCAACAGTACTGTAGACAAATTGAACAACTGAGAAAGAAGGGATGGATGGATGTGTGTGTGTGTGTACACGCACACACCCCTTTGGAAGGGAGTATACTGGCGCAATCTCCTCTCTCTCCCTCCCCCAGAGGGTTGCAATGGAGATTCTTGGAAAAGGACATGGATGGCTCATTGCAACATTTTGTTGCAGGTCCTATTTGTCTAATTGAATGGGGGGGGGGGAGACACTTGTTTAAAGAACTTTGAGCACACACTTGAACTTCATGAACCTGAAAAATCCTAGACTAGAGGAATTAAACATTGCAGATGACATATCCAGTGTGTTTTCCTTTCAAGACTTTAGCAGTCATCTTTCAATCCTCATCAAGATGGCGGGAGCATGAGAATGGAAATGAGAAGCGTGTAACGCAATTCACTTTCTGTTCTTAGATGTTGGCTTAAGCAGATGTTGGAGAAAGACGCCATCTCACTTGTTTGCAATGCTAACAAGATGGCAAATGACAGCTTGTCAGTCAAGAAGAAAGAAAGAAAACATCCCTGCTATATGAAAAAGTTCTACCACTGATTCTGGCAGGCACATCCTGGATGGCTGTTCCCAAGAGGACATACTCTACATGTTACGTACCTTCAAAACATCTCAGCTAACAAACAATTACACTGAAGTATTGACAGAGAGCTGCTGCCAAAATAAACCATCCTACAGTCAAGGAAATAAAAGCACACCTGTATTACTCAAAAGATGTGGAATAGGCTAACTAGGCTGCCATTTCCAAACCATCATATCATCATCTCATGATGTCAGCTGTCACATTAATATTTTATAGGCTGAGAATCATATCAATATATATATAAAAACTGTGTATGAAAATAACTGCTGCACCGTGCAACATTTCTGTCTCTTCACCACGTGAACAGGGGCATGGCAGGTACTGCACATACAAAAAATGTATGTTGTAGCCAGTGAATGCAGTGGTACAGATGCTTAAGAATTTTGTATAAGCCATTTTTATGGCATATTACTTCTACCAGAATAACCAATTTAGTATAAGCAAAACATATATTAGAAAAACCTACTGAAATCAATGGGACCTTTAGTTCAGAACATCTGAACTTTCTTACACCCGTAGAATTCAGGATAGAAGATTTGCTTAACTGATTATGCCAAAACTAAAGTAAGATGAACATTATTTTAGGGAATAAAAGAGCACAAAATAGCACTTCAGCTTATTAAATAAACTTGGTCCAGCTCTCCTTTTCCCTAACATTAAATGCTATTACTCTGTTCCAGAAGGATTGGGAGGTAGACCAGGTAATATTACTGCCCTTTCGAGAGGACTAAAGTATTGTAAGAACATTGATCTGATGGGATTTCAGTTATCACCTCGGAAGAGATTGACTGGAACATTAATTGTAGAATCATTAAGCGGTTTCTTTTTCTTCTAGATGTGCTAAAAGTCTGCTTCTTATCCAGTTCATTGAGCAACCAACCTTGACTCAGAGTCACACTGGACATAGTAATTCAAGTTGAAAAAGGACTGTGGTGAGGGGACAAAACAAGAATAATCAGGTCAATAAAGGGGGGGGGATAGATGGAAGTGATGAGAAAATCTAGGTAGATAGAACTACTTACAAAACACAACAGATCTGAAATGCAAGTTGATAATGAAATTAAAATGGTAATGCCATGGGTACTCAAAGAACAGATTTTAAAAACCATGAAGATCCATTGCACCATTAAAGAAAAAATCAAAAATGATGATTTACAATGTGTTTGCCAAGTATTTGAGTCTCCCAGAATCCTTTATGAGTTAGGATGTAAAGCAAAGATTTCTCTGTAAATGAAATGTTGAGATGTAATGGACAAAATCTAGGCTGCAGGCCTTATCTGGAAGTAAGTTCCATTGAATTCAACAGGAGCACCGAGCAGACATGTTTAGGGCTGCGCTGTGAGTCAGTTAAGCACTATTTACCTGTTATTTTGAAGATTTATGTTCTGTTGTCCGGGTCTAATGAATGCCTTGTGGCTGACAGCACATTAAAACAATACCAAAACATGCCTTGTTCCTCTGGCTGGTAGCAGAGGCCAATGTGTCCTTCCCCTCACTAGGACCTGTTCAGACCCAGGACAACTAATGGCTGGCACAGAGTTCTTCCTGGGAAAGACAGGAGAAAGTCATTGCAGCCAGCTACTCATTCTCTAGCTGATGGCTGCAGCCAGGCTGGTCTCCCCTCCTTGCCTGGGAGGGAAAGGCTGACATAGCCTCCCCAAGGCAACCATTCACTTTTGAGTCCCATAGAATTCAATGGGGGGAATTAAGTACGTGCTTACATCTACCGTTGACACCAGTGGGATGTAAAAGGCCTGAATTCTAGGTAGACTGTGTCATGTTTACAAGACCTCTGGATATGTTACATATACCAATTTCCCTTTCAGGATGGTGGCAGGAAACACGGACAGAATCATGTTTCTTTATTTAGAATGCTGCTCCCGGGAGGTTTTATGCATAAAGATAAATTGTGTGCTCTCATGTCCTTGTGCTGTGTGCGTGTCTCCTATAAATGTGCTATATGAAGCCTGCTGCAATATCATTAGTAATGTGCCCATCTGTATTAGATTATTTCATTCCCTTATAGCTATTTAATGTTTTAGGAGAGTAAGTGCCTTAGCAAGTGCAAAATCAGAGATGTGCTTTATTTTATGCAGGTGACCATTTCTGAGTAATGTCCTCTGGCAATATAATTCATTGTAGATGGCTGTAAAAAAATACGCCTGTGTATTAATGTATTAATGATATTAATGCACGTCATGGGCTGTTGGCAGGGAACTGTTCTGAAAACATAGCATGAATTATTTTATGTAGAATTCATGGGGCCACAGTGTGATTTTGGATTACTGCTGGTGTGAAAGACATGAGCTATCAGATATTACATTTTTAAAGATGCATTTTCAGAAACTACATGTAATGTGTTCCAGGAGGATGATTACAAGCAACTAGTGTGGAGGACAAGTGTAATGGGGGGGAAATCAGGGGTATTTGAGGATGAGACGGAAAATGTAAGACTGAGATTAATCCTCATAAAACATAGGTGGCACCATCGTTAATCAATGGGATTACGAAAAAGTAAGGATATGTCAACACTTTTACTTATAGGTGGGAGAAGATGGATGAGAAATTGTCAGGGTTTTAGGAGAAGCAAACAACCTGTGAACAAAAAAAAAAACAACAGGAGCAAATTTACATTTCCTATATAACAGTTTCTAGCAGTAAACTGAATATTATTTTTAGCAGTAAAGCAGGCAATTTCAGTATCACCAGGGAAGGTGCGGTGTTCCTCTGCAGCCTGGGATCCTGGAGGCTTGGCTGCTTCAGGTTTCTCATTTGGTTTTTGAAGCCCTGTTTGGGCATTATACCAGAACATGGAATGTGGGCACGAGGAGGCCACACACGCTGGCCTCACCCCCAGGTCCAAACATGTGCCACTGCCCTGTGGACCCTGACCTTCTGGCATAAGGAATGAAGGCCTGAAGGGGCCTTCCAGAGAATGTACTTAGAAGCTTTTGCATGACCAGGAAACATGACAACCCTGATAGCAGTGGTTTCTCTCCCAGGCTGTTGTGGAATCCACCCCACCCCACACCCCACCCATGGTGAGAGACAGGAGGGGAGCATATACCACCCCCACTCCCCGAGTTGAGTGCTAGAGATGTGTTGGGTTAAGGTAGATTTGCAGTTTCATGGCTCGGGATTAATGGGAAGTTCTAACATATATCCAGTGTGATTGATGGGCATTTTGTGATTTTTGTACTTGATATTGTTTCAATTCTTTCATTGTACTTTATGTGTTCAGTCGTACCATGGCTCTTGAACACCTTGGTACTTGTACGTTTTGGCTCCCGAATGCTGAAAACCCAGAAGTATTCCAGTTTTCTAACGTTTGTCGGAAGCCAAACGTCCAACACAGCTTCCGCTTGAGTGCAGGAAGCTCCTGCAGCCAATCGGAAGCCGCGCCTTGGTTTTCAAACATTTCAGAAGTCGAACGGACTTCCGGAACGGATTATGATAAACCAAGGTACGACTGCATGTCTTTTGTTTAGGGAAGTGTTGTTTTTATTTGTTGATGCTTTGCTGCTGGTGCGAGCTGCTTTGAGCTCAACTTCACTCTTGGCAAAATGGTGTAGAAATATTAACTCAAAGCAAAATGCAGGGTTCCTGATTGTGAGGAGGAGCATGCCAGTCAAGTGTTAAAAGCAGAAGGGTTGTGGGTGGAGTATAAGGAGGGAGGGACATTGCAGGAGGGGTTCTAATGTGTGCTCCCATATCCCCTATTCTGTTTCCAGCCCCTGCTCCAGCATTAGTTTTCCATTAGCTTAGTCCCTTAGTTAACAGGTAAATAAAGGCTTCTTCTGGGGAGGATTCTATTATGGATCAAGTGAAGTAAAGTGCATAACAATTACCAGTGTTAAGGTTATAAGAGAGTTCAGGAAGGAACATATGTTGCTATTACTCTGGAGAGAAGTGAGCACTCTGTGGGCAGTCAGGTTCCAACCAAGGTCAAACAGTTTGGGGGGGGGAATCCCTGCAAATTGTGCATTTAAATTAGCAATAAGTACATTTTACCAATCCCATCCTTTTAGTACAGCAGTAGGAAACTTGTGGCCTTCCAGATGTTTCTGGACTGCAGCTTCCATCGTTGCTTACCATTGGGCAAATTGGCCAGAGGGAAAATGGGAGATGAAGTCCAACATCATCTGGAGGGCCACACCTTCCCCACCATGATTGATTGAACACACATCATATCAACTGGGGTGTGAAATAGTCATTGTTATTAGAGCAGGTATGAAGGGAGAACTTAACCCTTTCATGCCCTAATGTGATGCTAGCACCTACTCTCTGGTAATACATGAGCTAGAGACAGTAATGACTTTTGAACATCTCTTTGAATTGTATATGTTGACCCAAGCTGTCATGAAATCCAGGCCTTCTTTTTGTTGTTAGTGTGAACACTCCTGTTTTACTTGTGGTATACAGCTGTGTTTTTCTAGTTTTTAGAAAATTTTATTAAATGCTATTGTTTATATTTTTATTGCTTTATGTAAACCCCCCTTTCAACTACATTTTTGCTATATTAGACAGTGCATTTTAAATATACAGTGATACCTTGGTTCTAGAATGTAATCCGTTCCAAAAGCCCGTTCGACTTCCGAAATGTTCAAAAACCAAGGCACGGCTTCCGATTGGCGCAGACGTCTGGAAACAATAGCTGACAGCCGCATCAGACATTTGGCTTCCGAAAAACATTCGAAAACCAGAACACTTACTTCCAAGTTTTCAACATTCAGGAGCCGAAATGTTTGAGTACCAAGGCGTTCGAGAACCAAGGTTCCACTGTATAAGTAAATGATGTGGCACTATGGAAAATTACTCTTCTGTAATTTGCTGTAAGAGATTTTCCTCAAGACTGAAGCAAGGGAGAAAAGGGTTACATTTCACCTCCATGCCTGCAGTGATCCCATTAGTTATATCACTTAACCTAGTAGACAGAGAAAGACAGGTTTTGTTTTTGCTGAGCAATTTTACTGGTACCACAACCCTCTTGGTGGCCAAATTTCTTTCTTTTTATTTTTTATTTTTTGGCCTTTAAACGCCGTAAGGTTAAAATTGCCAGTATTGACATGGGTCTAAATGTATAATCTACTTCTCATTGTATGTTTTAGTGTAAAGCTTTCCGAGATGTTTAGACGTTTAAAATTTTTGTATGGATAATGATTGTGCTCTGACTGACGGTCGAATAAACTGTATTGTATTGTTATATCACACACACACACACACACAGAGAGAGAGAGAGAGAGAGAGAGAGAGCAGTCAATGCAATTTGCATTTGATGCAAAAACACATTTAGAACATCCCATGTAGTTTAGCCTTGAGTTGCCAGGAAAACCCGGGAAAAGGTAGCAGGTGAAGAGTAACAATTAAATAGTTCCCTTCCTCTCATGGAAAATGCATATTGCAAACAAGTAACAACAAAAAGGAATGAAAGTCCTAGGTGTGATAAAGCAAACTGAGTAGATCCATATCTCTTCTAGCTAATGAAGGCAGGCTTTGAATGAGGTTTACACTACTGGGCTAGAAGCATCTAACTGAGTCATTATTACCTTTTCTGTGCTTAGGCATTCTATGAATATATATAAGGTGTCAGGAGTCGAAGGTAGAAGACTTACACCATAATAAGCAAATATAGAATTATGGTGGGTGTCATAAATTAAATCACTTGAATGGGAAGCAGCAGGCATTGTTCAGCAAGTGGATGGGCTCAATTTGCAAAGACTCTGTCAATGTGCCCTACAATGCAAATGCAAACATCTCTCCCCCTGCCAGTCACTCACACCTTCTTGTACCTTCGCTGTTATCAGCACGAGAATCTTATGTTTTTCTTTTTTTCTTTTCCCCCAGCAGATGCATAAATGCAGTAATAGGAAAGTATGCCCTGTCAAAATGACAATGCACATTGATTCCTCCTATCTTGATGCCTTTGACAGGAGAGTTTATCTAAAACTCAAGAAAAAGTGTGCTACACACCACCGCTGCTTCATCAATAATTGAAGATGATATTTGGAGGCAACGCCACTTCCTTAACATAAAATGACATGCTCGCAGTTAAATAAAAGTAACCGCCATAAATATTACACTAACAATACCTTGCTGGAAAGGAAACCAGGCATAAATGGTTGTCATGGCAATGGGTTGGGGTATTCCTTTGCAAGCTGCAAACCCACAGGGTTCTAGCACGTTTTGGCCATGGTTATGAGATCAGGACCCTGGTCAGCTCCCTGAGCAGGCAGTCTCAGAAGAGCAAAATAAACATGTTGCTCCAGCAGTGGCCTAAAGCTCTGCCCTCACCCTTCACTCTGAGGTGAGGCTAGGCAGCCATCTGCTACTCCTGGGTGCAGAGTAATAGTAGCAGCCTGTCTTTTTCCATGATGGATAATTCCAGTAAGAGGATAAGGCTTCCTCCCTGGCTGAAAGCAGACAGCAAGAGAGCTGGTTCTGGGATCTCCTCTCCTAGCAGAATGTATTTCTGGGATTATTTGGCTGTGGTTCCTGTTCCCAGCCTTTTCCATCTTCCATGTCATCACAGTCTGTGGCGTTTGCCCACTCTTTGGGAATATGCTTGTACAGACGGAGATAAAAGGGTTACTATGCTGACCAATAGGAAGGCCAGGGGCGGAGCCTAACTGCGTTTAAGGCTCAGCACAGGGGTTTTGGCAGTTAGTTCAGTTGAGAGTTAAGAGTTGAGAGTAGCAGTTGGTGTTGGTGGTTGTGAGGGTTGGTGTGTGGAACTTTGTGGTGGGGAGGTAGAGGAGTTAGAGTGAGCTAAAGGCAGAAACGAGACTGAGAGGATAAAGTGTAACAGTGTATTTAATATCGAAAGCTTGTTGGTGTGTGAAAATAAACTCTTGATATTCTTTGTTTAACTTAAATCCTGACTGAGACTCAGTGTTTACCAGGGGGATCCTGGTTGGTGGCAGCGGAATAATGGTGGCACAGGGTCAATAGTCCGTGGAACAACCGGGGGCCCCCGTGTGATCACCACACAGTCCAAGTCTGCAGGCGTGACAGATAGAAACTTTAAAAGGGATCCAGAAACAGATTCAAAATTATCTTTAAGCACCAGTTCAGAGGTTTCCGATTATCCTAATATAATTCACCTCGGTGTGAGATAATTTATTTGAGGGATAGGTGAGCTCATACACCACATCCAGTCTTTTTAAGACTACTTGCGTCGGGACTTTACTGGTGCCCTCATATGTCCATATAGCACATGGGAAAGGTTTGGGGTAGTAAGTCAATCCATACAGTCTGCAAACTCAGATTCCTAGTGGCATTAATGAGTTGTCCCATCACACACAGAGCCCCTTTCAATATTTCTTTCTGTGTTGGCAAAGCTGACAAAGAACACATCTGCTACCATCAGAATATCCCATCATTCCAAAGTGTGACAGCACCTAAACTTTGGAACTCCCTGCCTATTGACAACAGGCAGCTGCCTTTGCTGTATTTCTTTCAGGGAGTGCTTAAAATGTTTTTCTTTAGGCAGACCTATCCAGACATATAGAAATTACACCCCCCTGTCTCTCCTTTAGCAACGGTTGAGTTTAATAACCTTTTGAACATTTTTAAGTACCTGCTTTTGGGTTTTTTAACGAGAAATTCAATATTTCACTTAATATTTTTGTAAACCGCTTAGAGGTTTTCTTACAATCAGGCAGTACATACATTTTGTTAAATAAATAAATAAAAGTGAGTACTCCCATTTGCTTCACCAGTAGCTCAACTGGGGGCACTATTAAGAGCTAAAAGAGATTCTGCCATTGAGCCCTCTGTAACCACAATGTTGTTCATTTATCTTCAGTGACACATCCACAATCTTTACTCTGCATAAGCAAAAAGGACAAACCTTTTCTACCTACACCGTATTTTTTAATGAAAAATGAAGAGCAACTTTTTAAAAAACCACAGTGTTTTTCAAGCACACAGCCCATTGGAAAATAACAAGAGTCCACATTTTACAACAAACGAAGGATTAACAGCTCTTACCCTCGGCCCTGGCCACATTTTATTGGAAATGAGTTGCCTGAATCACCCAGGTATCTGAGTAGTATACGATAGGCCTTCTGCATAGATTGGATTTTCTCTACTGCTGCGAAATATTTCTGTCAACCGTTTGCAACAATGCAGTGGTGAGTTCATGCATCAACAATCTATGGTGCTCACATTTGTATGGCATTGCTAATTGTGCAAACTTGCCTGCCATCTTTCAGATCATCCAGGTGCCATTTAATTCACCCTCATTATAAAGTGATTCACTCTCTCACGCACAATGATATGTGCACTAAATGCATGCCTAACATTGGTTCTGTCCCAGCAACCTGCCCCACCACCTGGCTTCTGCATGTTTAGTGCCACATCTGAAAGGGGTGATTATGTACATACACCTGCACACACAAAGTCTCCCCAGTCATGTAGGGTTCTTGAGCTCATGTACAACGTTTCCTGCATAGGTATCCTTTCACTTTCTTTGTTATTAATGAGCTAATTGATTGATTTTTATACCACCTTGATTGCCATGTGATCCCAGTTTACTAAAAACAGATACATATGCACAACATAATTGAACCAAATAAATCAATGCAATGTTAAAACATTGTTGAAATCTTTCCATAGACTAACTCCATTGACTTCTTCTGAGTATAAAGACAAATGGCCTTGTTGTATCAGCCCACCTTCCCACCAGAAGCCCGAAGGAAGAAGTAGATCCTTAACTGGCACCAAAAGTTGAACAATGCCAGTGCTTGCTGTATCTCAAAGGGGAGGACATCCCACATTTGGGGTGTCACAGTCAAGAAGGCCCTAGCTTGAATCATCAAACAATGGGCTATGCTTGGAGGTGGAATATCAATAGAGGTCTCCATAGGATATATTGATGTCCTGACAGGACAACAGAGGGAGAGCTGCTCCTTCGGTCCCAAGTCATCCAGGGTTTATATGTCAGCATCATAACATCAATTTGGACTTGGTAGCATCTAGGCAACCAGTACAGACTCTTCATAACCAACCTTGTATGGCTCTGACTAGCTGAAATAATCAAAACCCTGGCAGCTGCATTCTGCACTAGCTGCAACTTCTGAACTGTTTGCAAGTGCCCCCATAGGGCACATTATAGTTATTCAGCTGGGAAGAAACCCAAGCATGGATCACTGTGGCCAAGCTATCTCTGACTATGAATGACTGTAGCTGATGAACCTGGTATGCCTGGCAGAAATCTGTATTTGCTGGTTTTCCATCTTGATTATCCTTCCCCTGACACAATAGCATTGCTCTGCTAGTCTGGATCCAGCCTTTGGGGTTTATATAGTGGCTATTCTCAACCAAGTGCCCAAAAGCAACTTTATGAGCATCTTTATGTAAATATAGAGGACCACATAAGCCTATTACACCTGGATATTAACTTGAGGTTAAATAGAGAATGTGCTACCAGTATTTTACCACTGCCAGTACTGCTATATGATAATTCAATTAATTCCTTTTATGATGGCAGTAAAGTTTAGAATAACGGCAACATCTTACATCCAGTCATGAAATTAACTAGTGTTATCACTGCACCAAGGTTAAAGTACTTTTGCAGTATATGGAGAAGAATTTCTTTGTATGGATTAATTTCCTTTCTATCTAGAAGCAACATAAGTTGCTGCTTAAAGTACCCTTCAAACTGGCAAGGAAACATTTTTTCATTGACACTTTCATAACTATGATTAGCACACCTCTATTATAGAGGGCACCTAACTCAACAGTCTATGTGTGTCTCCGTGTACCTAGTGATACAATGACATTTTCACTAGCACTTCCCATAATCAAGTGTTTATGTTCACAGTCAACAACCCAAGTGGGTTATTTACCTTGTATGTCTTCCATTAGGACTTTGATCAACATCAAGCCTAAGTGGTGGAAAACACCTACTGTCACATTTAGAAGTCACATTGGTCAGCAAAGGTAATCTCTTGAGTAAACTATCCATGTCACGGTAGTGTTCACACTTTTCTAGACTTCATAGTTTGCTTCGCATTAAATGCAGTTTAGAAGCAATTCATAGGCCACCGAATAATCCATAGGTACAGAAAATGCACATGTCTTAATTTTCATGCGTCTTTATTTAACTAACATCTGAGCTTATAAGGGCTTTTGTAGATGAGCTATCATATCCACCTCTTTAAGGAAAATGTTATTGCTATAAGACAGGGGTGGCCAACTCCCAAGAGACTGCGATCTACTCAGAGTTAAAAACTGGCAGTGATCTACCCCCTTTTTTGGGGTTCAGGTAAAAATTGTTGAGCTTTTTCAAGGAAGGCAGGCCCTGTTTCTTGGGATACAGGTCAAAATTGTTGAGCTTTTTTTAGGGAGGAGGAAAGCAGGGCTAAAATCATGAGCTTTTTTTAGGGGGGGGCAAGTTGTTGAGCTTCTTTGGGGGGAGCCAGTGATCTACCACTGATCTACCAGAGATGTCCAGTGATCTACTGGTAGATCATGATCTACCTGTTGGACATGCCTGCTATAAGAGATCTAATCTTCCACTGTAGGGTTTGTGGTTTCTATGGGCCAATAATAACACATGTATATCACATTTAAGAGGATTCAGTAATTGAAAAGCACCCCTAGAATGGAGCCCATTGTTAATATCCCACTATTTGCCTATGGAGGCTATGGCCAAGAGACAATTGTTTGCAGACATGGCCAGTCATTTATTGAAAGGGTAAAAAACAAAACTAGCAAACCTCATTTGTTTCAGTTATAAAAACAAATGGGAATTTGAATAACTTATTTCTGAATGAAAAACCCATTCATTTATCCTTCATTCCTAATTGCAAGGTGTGGTGTAGTTTCACACAGGTAGCAAAAAGCTTACAGGGAAAAGAGAGTAGCTAGGCTACATTTAGCCAAAGATTCCCCACCCATGAGTTAGGCTGTGCTTGTATGCCTTTGTTCAAATGCTTATAAAATGAGGACCAATTCTTTCACATGCCTACCTGCTGAATATCTGGCTGAGGTGAGACTGGAGCTGAATATTTCCTTGCTCAGCCAGTTACAGGTAGGTAGCCGTGTTGGTCTGCCGTAGTCAAAACAAAATAAAAAATAAAAATTAAAAAATGCACACGAAAGCTCATACCAAGAACAAACTTAGTTGGTCTCTAAGGTGCTACTGGAAGGAATTTTTTTATTTTTTATTTTGTCTTGCTCAGCCAGTTAGCCACTACTATAAACCAGCCAAGACACAAAACCTCATCCAACACTAGGTGCAGTTACTTCATAAGTCTCTTTCCTAAAAGCAACTAGGAACCTAGGTTAGTCTGAAAGAAAATGTTGATCTCTTATCTCTTTCCCAGGGATTCCTTTTCTGTCTCCATTCGGAAGATGTACCTTGTAGATTCTTTGTACCATCTCCATTTTCCCCATAGAACTTGTTAGTGATGATGTCTGGTTTTGAAAACGTGTGATGTTTTTTACCAACCAAAGAAAGATTATTTTGTCTCTCTGGCTGAAAATATGGTCTGGGGTTGGGGGGGAAAAACAGTGGCCCCATGAGTGCTAACTAATTGTCCATTTTGTCTGGCATCTATTTCCAGCTGTGGCCTCATGCTAGATGTTTCTGAGGATGATGAAAAACTTTACTGCACAGGAGACAGAGTCCTGTGCAACAGTGCAAAACAGCAAGAAAATCTGAATGACTGAACAGTGCGGTCTTGACAGAATCTGAAGCCAGTGTAAAATGGCTATTGCTATGCAATATGTTTGTCATGATTATGTAGTCATCATTATATTTCTAATCCTGCTTTTCTTAAAAGCAAGTATTTAAAAATGTGGCACTGGCACTGTTAGTTGCTTGCAATGAATTGCTCTCCACATCCTAAGCATCATTAATGTCTTTAAAGAGGCACAAAAATATCGGTTGGAAATCTATTTGTGCCTGCAGGGTTCTGGGTTCAGTTATATAAGAATGGCACAAACTTTCCTTCCAAGGAGAAAAGGAAAAAATGGAACCAAGGAGCACTAGCAACAGCAGTGGCTTCATCTCCAAATTCCAAGACATAGAGGCAAGAATCATGAATGTCCCTGAGCATGCTTGGAAGTGTCCATTGTCCCCTAGAATCCTGGGAGCTATAGTTTGCAGCCTTCCCAGGGCCAATAATAAAGGGAATTGACAATTAAAGTTGTTCTGCTTCCCAGAAGCTATAGGCTCCTGGGTATGCTTCTAAGGTCCTTTGCTACTAGAGTTTTTTCATTTCCTTTTGGATCAATGGGACGTAGTGAGCAATCCTGAATTTGTCAATCTGAAATTACATTTCATAGAATTATAGAATTGGGCAAATCCCCTGCAATACAGGAACCTTTTGCCCAACATGGGGCTCGAACCAGCAAACCTGAGATTGGCAGCATTTCTAGCTTTAGTTCCATTCTACACTACCATTCTTTATTCTCAGCTACACCGCCAGAATCAGAGGGGGGTGACAAGAAAAAGCATTTTGTGATGGGCCCACAGCATCAGTGTTATCTGTTCACAACTGGTGCCTTGTGCAAATGTTCCCTATATCCAGTGAAAGACCAAGCCCTCAAAAGAAAATTTGCAGACTAGGGATGGACAAAGCCATCACAACAACCAGCCCAGAAGCATTTGAATTGACTCAGTGAAGTTTTCATAAGGAATACAAAAACTTCACAGTGGATCATAGGAGCCAGAATGGCTTCCGCAATTCAATCCACTCTAGAGAACAAGCTGCTCTTTTCTATCTTCTTCATTTTAAGAGATGGGGTCTACATCCTCTGCTCCCAAAAAGGCATCCTCTTTCCTCATTGGATCAGAGGAGTAATAGAGTGAAGAAGGAGATCGAATGCAGCTAGCTCTCACATCCCAAAGATCTCTGATCCAGTGTTTTTACCTATTCTTCACTGGGTTGGAAACTTTATGAATGTGAAGAGTATAACTTACTTCCCTACATGCCCCAAGGTCATGCAACAAAATCTCCTTACCTCCACCACAACACCTGGAACTAAGTGAAAAATGGCAGATCATTGGTAGACCCATTCCATAAATCCTTCTGTCCAAACCCAAAGCTGTGGTCCTGGGCCATATTTCAGTGAAGATGAAACCCCACCCACAGTGATACTGACATTTACTTTGTTTAAGATCTACCTTTATTTAATTTTCTTTTCTGACGATTTCTGTAACAGTTGTATATCATTATTTATTTGGGATAAGCCCAAACTGCTCACTACTCAAGAAATCTTCAGTGGTGTCAAGTAGCACTGCTCTCTTTTGATGATATCTCTGTGATGTCTTTGAAAATGTGCACCTATTGATTTATATTGCCCTCACTTTCTCAATTTGCTTTGGATGGATGCAGCCAGTTACCACGAAGAAGAGGGGATAGTGCAGAAACAGCAGCACAGAGTAGAAACAATATTTCTGGACAGGATTAAAAAAGGTGAATATTCTCACTGTCTAAGTGTTGTTGTAGAAAACATTTGTGCCTTATATAATTTACCAGAAAATAGGACAGGTTGAATATTCAGGACGATCTTAATACTTAAATACCTTCTTAATGACCCTTAGTTACCTGTATTCTGATTTCATATTGATGTATTTTATATTTACATGTATATCTTCAGTTCCTTGAAAACCACAGTGGCAGGATCAAAAGAAAAGCGGTTCTTTTCCCATAATTTCATCTTTCTAATGCCGGTTTGACATTTCTTTCTGCACAATGCTGCATTTTAACTGAAGGATTCCTGTTTCACTGCCAGCACTTTGCTCATTATGTCTTCAAATCCTATTAAACAATTCCTTGCAAATAACTCTAATTTCAAAATAAAATAAATAAAATAATTTTTTAAAGAACCAAGAAAACTGGTGAACTCCTGGATATATAAAGCTACCCCCTATTGGATATAGGGAGTGTGCACTGTGTTCAACCTCGACTAACTAGTCTACATGGCAGAAAATGTTCTTAGACGTCTGTGGAGTTCTCTTGAGTTCTAAAAGATGTATAGTGTAGCACTGCAAATAGCAGGTGCATTCATCACCCTAGATGATGCTACGTCTTCTAGATGGCCATTGAAAACAATGGCTAACTTGTCACCCAGAAGCTTCTTCACACCCTGTGATACATTGATGGGCATCTTAATAATCTGGCCTCATAGACAGGAGGCACCTCACACTTCCACCAGGACTATAATAACTCTTTCACACACAAACACTCATCAGCCTGAGCCTAGACTAGTTCCCCCAAGAGGATTTCTTTCTGGGCCTTCCTGCATAACTCTGATAGGATATAAACATCACAAAATAAATATGCTCCACTTTCTATAGTATGTTGTACTGTCCAGGCAGGGGCATTTTGTGACCCATGAGAGCAGCACCTGACCAGACTGTACAACGCTGATGGGATAAAAACCAGGCCAAATCTATGTTGACAGTAGAAGGCAGGTTAATAGTTAGCATGGCCTTGGGACCAGGATCAGTTCATAATTCTACAACCCCGTGTGGATGGAATGGGTCTGCTGGGTTTGGACTGCCCCGGACCCATTCCATGGGAGTCAGCCAGTGTTGAGCCTTGCCGTGGTGTAAGCCCATCAGGTTGAGAGAAAAAAACAATCATTTCGGACCCTGTCAACCAGTGACCCCAAATTGCTCAGTGAAGGGTCTAACCTGAGAGTAAGTGGGTGGGAAGCTCTCGAGGAGAAATGGCCCTGAGCTCCAGGGGAAGCAGCCTTAAATAGGCTTCCCCCTCCCCTTTGCAAGGACTCACGGGGCAGTTTTTTCCCCCATGAGCCCATGACACAGGCAACCTACTAGGCAAAACTTTGCCAGGATTTTGCTGCAATCTATGGGCCCCAGCACAGGCAGCCAAAGGAACCCTGCACTTATTGGGTGTGGAACGAGACTTACTGGAAGGAGGAATCAAACTTAGCTAGGGTTGCCATATTTCAAGAAGGAAAACTAGGACACCCTGAAAGTGTCCACCTTTTGGAAATCCCCCCCCCCCCGTCAATTCCACCTTTGAAATCCCAGTAATGTCTGGACATATGGCAGCCCTAAGTCCTCCACTGTTGAAATCAACCATGAATGTTTTGGGTGTGGCTGCATTGTGCCCCCGTTTTCCAATGGTGGCTCAGTTATATACATTAGGCAGGGTATTTTGTATATATTACACTTCTTATATAATAAGAAATAAGCAGGGACCCAGGTGGCGCTGTGGGTTAAACCACAGAGCCTAGGGTTTGCTGATCAGAAGGTCGGCAGTTCAAATCCCTGCGACGGGGTGAGCTCCCGTTGTTCAGTCCCTGCTCCTGCCCACCTAGGAGTTCGAAAGCACATCAAAGTGCAAGTAGATAAATAGGAACCGCTCTGGCGGGAAGGTAAACGGCATTTCCGTGCGCTGCTCTGGTTCGCCAGAAGCGGCTTTGTCATGCTGGCCACATGACCTGGAAGCTGTATGCCGGCTCCCTCGGCCAATAAAGCGAGATGAGCGGCGCAACCCCAGAATCGGACACGACTGGACCTAATGGACCTACCTTTACATTTCTTAGGAAGGCCACTGGTATGATTTTTTAAAAAGATCAGATGATGATCATTTGCGTAGCTTACTGACAAGTCACAGCAGTAGTCCTTTATATTCATTACAGAGAGGATGAATCATGTCTACATTTTGTGCCACAGTTGGTTGCTGGGCAGTTGTCTACAGGAAGCTTAAAAGATGAGGCTTCTAAATGTAATTAACTCTCATGGAGGATAAATTTCACTTTCGCTGTTTCCCCAAACTAATGGTGCACTTTGATACTTCATTGAAACAGTCCATTCTGAACCATTTCTCTTACCATTTCATGAAATGTAACTCATAACCAAGAAAATGGGAAAATACATCTTCATGATGTCTCACATCATCCAAGGGTTGAGTGAAGGAAGAAGGTCTAGCAAGAAAGTACTCTTCTGACAGGATAGTATATCAGAAAGTTCTAAAATGCCTTCCACAAAAGTCTACCACAGTCTGTTTCCTTTGTTCCCATGAACCTTCCTTGTATTTTACTTCTGTCATGGCCTAGGTAAGACTACATATCCAATATTCCAGATTGTCTTATTCATATTCATCCCATATTCATTCATTTCAAACTACCAGGGCTGTCAACCTGGAGGAGAAAAATACCATAAAGAAAAACACACTGGCTCACCAGTGCTCACCAGTGCTTTGAAGACTAGGAAGAACTAGGATGGCTTTGTCATGATGCGAGGCAAATTCTGAGGAACAGTTGTGTAAAACTGAAGACACCTACAAAAGATGATCCAATGAAAGACCTGTATCATGTTTAGAAATGGTAGGCGAAAGCTCCTCTTAATTTCCTCCCCAAAAAACTCCTCACAAGTAAAAATATTTTTTTTTAAATAATTGGTGGAGAAACTCCTGTTCAAGGGTGCTAACTTAAATAAAATATTGGGGGAGGTAGGTTAGCCATGCTCTGCATAACTGATCACAAGACATGGTGTACAAACACCATTTCAAGGGCAATGGCCATCAACTTTGGGAGCTGCAGTTCCCACAAATCTTTTAGGGGCGGGGGTCCAAAGGGACCTCGGCCCCTAGGAGTTGGCTCCTATGCCAGTACAATAGCCTCAAACACACACTTCTTTTTCCTGCTGTGCATGAATGGCACATGAATGGCTTCAAACTACAGAAAAATTACAGCTGTTTAGTTTAGGCAACACAATACCTCACAGATTTATTTTTATTGGCTACAGCAGCTCTAGCAGTACAGGACATGCACTTGCAATGGCCGAGGTGTAGGTCTATGACTAGATTAGATTTCAGGCAATTATCAAAATGAAATTTCACAAGTCATAGAACTATCTTTTTACAACTCTGTAATCCAAGTGGTGACTATGGGTTTAGGAGTCATTAATTCAGAATTTATCTTAATGTGTATCAACAGTTCACTGTTGACCTGTGCTAATTTCTAACTGCTCCCCCCCTCATTGGGGTCACAATGAGGATAAAGGAGCACGAAGGCGAGGCAGAGGGTTGTGGGGATGTTTTCAACACAAAAATGGATCCTATTACAAAATGTTATCAAAGTTACATGTGTAGTAGCCACTATGTAAAGAAGTGATGGTAGCTTAATGCTGGAACAAATGCTATACATGCAGAGGATCCTAGGCTTGAAACCCCTGGTATCTCCCACTAAAAAGTTCAGGTAGCAGCTGATAGGAAGGACCTCAACCTGAGACCCTAGAGCAGTCTTCGCTAACCGGGAGCCCTCCAAATATTTTGGACTACAACTCCCATCAGCCCTAGCTGGGGCTAATGGGAGTTGTAGTCCGAAACATCGGAAAGGTTTCAGGTCAGTGAAGGCTCCTCTAGAGTGCCCCATCCATAGACATCTGGTGGTCTGACCTGATATAAGGCAAATTCCCATCATCACACCCCTGAAATTAAAGGACTAGCCCTGCATGTTGCCTTCTCAAGAAATAGCTGCAGAGCACTTCTACAAGAATGCTGGTCGCTCCGGAGAGAAATTGCTAAAACTCAAGGCAGGTTATTTAAAGGCCGGGCTATGGTTCCCCTGAAAACACCACCCCCTTTTAAACCATTTTGACAGCTTTGCAATCGTTCGAGATTAGAAGTCAGGATTGCATAGTGTTCTTTTCCTTTTTATGTCAAGATATCCTCCCCCCACTTGCTTCCTCTGTTTAATGCAGGCTTTATGCCAAAATTGTCTTCAAACGTCTGCTATGCCAGATGTCACCCTTTTGCCCTTTTGCTCTATCGGCAGATTTTTCTTTTAAGAGCAGCTGAAGCTGCAGTTAGTGCGCACACATTCTTATTTAGAAAAAGGGATGTTATGAATAACGCCCTTTGTATTCTTAACTCCCACGAAACCTGAGGGACTTTGTATACATCTACTATTACACATCTTTTTAAAAAAACTGTTCACCTTCAGTGTGATCCTACCATTGCTAAAGGCCATATTGAGTCTAAGAGGAACGCATTGTGTATTTCCCCTTTGCTCTGGCACAATAGTGTCGCTGAGTTGTGTTCATGCATCATCATGGTCACACAAAAGACCAGAAATGACCCGGGCAGTGATATGGCTAGTCGATCACCTTGGTTCAGCACTATTGCTAACATGACACACAAGGTATAGAAATAAAATGAGTCTCAATGCAGCCCCTCTGCACCAACATCATTCACTCAAAGCACATGTCTTCCACCAATTCTGGGAACTGCAGTTTACCACTAACAGAGCTCCAGTTCCTAGCACCCTTAACAAACTGCATGTGCTTTAAATGTATGGTCAGCGGTCAGCAATCTTTTTCAGCCGTGGGCCGGTCCACCGTCCCTCAGACCATGTGGGAGGCTGGACTATTTTGGGGGGGGGGGGGAATGAACGAATTCCTATGCCCTACAAATAACCCAGAGATGCATTTTAAATAAAAGGACACATTCTACTCATGTAAAAACAAGCTGATTCCCGGACCGTCAGCGGGCCGGATTCAGAAGGCAGTTGGGCTGCATCCGGCCCATGGGCCTTAGGTTGCCTACCCCTGTGTATGGTGCTAATGCACCCACTCTCTCACACAAACACATGCACCAGAGACCGCGCAGAGACCTGGTTCAACTGGCACCCTGCTTCCTCATTCCTACACAACGCTGATCTGGCGCATTGGAGCCGGTCTGGACTGTGGGTGCAGCATGAGTTCCATGTGAACTTCCCTCCCTGCCTGGACAAGAAGAGCATTTCCTCTTTCATCTGTCTCTACCCACTCCAGCCTCGCTACCTGCCCTTACAGTGGTACCTCGGGTTAAGGACTTAATTCTGGAGGTTTGTTCTTAACCTGAGGTACCACTTTAGCTAATGGGGCCTCCCGCTGCCGCCGCCACACAATTTCTGTTCTCATCCTGAAGCAAAGTTCTTAACCCGAGGTACTACTTCCGGGTTAGCAGAGTCTGTAACCTGAAGAGTCTATAACCTGAAGTGTCTGTAACCCGAGGTACCACTGTACTGCTCCTTTCTTATTCAGCCACTGCCAAACTATGGAAGACGGTGGATCTGCACTGCTGTGGCTACTCAAAAGGGGGGCAGAGAAATGGGCTGTGCATCATCATCATCATCTTTATACCCTGCCCACTCTGGGCAGCTTACAGCATGTATAAAAACATAGTGAAACATCAAGCATTAAGAACTTTGGGATATAGGGCTGCCTTCACTTAGTTCTCAGAAGCAGAAGATGTATGGTAGAAGGGGGCCATTATCTTCTCCACACAGCTGAGTTACTGCCTCTTTTGCAAGAGCACCTTCCCATTTTATCAGCCACTGGCAAGTTTGCCACAGGAACCCTTTGGACAATGTTACCTGCCACCATGGAGGAGATTGAAATGCACAGGAGACAGGAAGGAGCACTGCCACCTATGATTTCTGCACCCAGAGTGTTCCAGTGCTCTCAGTGGCAGCTTCAGGTATATGTAGCAATAAGAAGCTAATAAATAGGGTGAGTAAGAGTATATTGATTTTTTTTTTACATTAAATTGCCTTTATAGGTTTAAGATGGAGAACTACATTTTATAAACTACTTGTAAAATAAGCTTGCATATGAAGCAGAAGAGGTCATGAGGAGAGGAAGAAAGTCTCATTTAATAATAACCCTTTTATGATTGAAAAAGCCCTCTTGATTTTTTAAAACATATAATACACTATACTGAACAAAAAAGTTTAAGTTATCATATATATAGCCATACCTACCATTAGAGATGCCAGCCTTTATGTATATATAATATCCATAATCAGAAGCCGACTTGATTTTTGATCAAGGGGCATGTCTAGAACTCATCAGAAGGTTGAGGAGCTCAAAAGCATTGGCCATGAAAGCAAAGTGTCTGCTTTCTCTTGGTAGTAGCAAGTGGACAGGAGGTCTAAATGCAATTGTATAATTTGATTTGAGCATCTGCCCTAAACCCCAACATACTCAGAGTCAAGTCCTGATAATGCACAGTCCCAAAGGCAATGCTAGAGAAGAGTCGGACAGTCCAATTGTCAAATACAGTTTCAGGTCCATTGCAATGAGAAAGGTTCAGAATCCAACTGTAAGGCCAGGTTCCCACCTCTGCAGAAGATCCAGGGTTGGAATCCTAGGGTCAGTCCCAAAATCACAGGCCACTGGCGTTCCCAAAGCGGCCAAGCCATTGTCCATCAACGGTAGAAGTTGAGCAGACACAGACTAGTCTCTGCCTTGCTTCCCTTTCCCCACCTTCCAATTGTACTTGATGCAACTGAGCTTGCTCCAGCTGAGAAGCTGTGTCTCTCCACTTAACAAAACATACGATCTTCACCTGCCCTGAGCTTAATCAAGCTGAGTGGCCACAACCCTC
Organism: Darevskia mixta; assembly: GCA_034641385.1. NCBI lineage: Eukaryota > Metazoa > Chordata > Lepidosauria > Squamata > Lacertidae > Darevskia > Darevskia mixta. Next base: position 8,134,693 of record JAWWNH010000105.1, read on the forward strand.
CTCCCAGACCTAACAAGTCTCATGATGTTCACCTGATCAACTAGTAAGCTGTGCTGTGCTCTCTCGCCAGCCTCAGTCTGTTAAAGGGCACTTTCCACTGTTCCTGATGCCTCAGAGCCTCTGAGCCTGATGCCTCAGAGCCAGACACTTCTGGTTCTGGTAATGTGTGACACCTGTGACCTGGTAGCTGCCCCTTCAATGTCCTCTGATGTCCTTTGAGTGCCTCCTAAGTTCCCAACCTTCCTTTTCCCCCATCTCCAGCTTTTCTTGGTGCATACAAATTGTGGCCACACTGCCGCTGGGATCCTCTTCCCCTTCCTCAGTGTCCTGCCTGTTCATGCCAGCTTCACTCTAAGATCATTTGCCACTGCACATTATGTTTACATCACGTGACATGTCATGAAAACAAGCACAATTCTCTGAACATAGCAGAGGTACAATGATCTCATAAAATGTGACAGGGAGGCAGCAGGGAAAGGATGCTAGTTCATTTGAATATGTGCTGCCAACCCAGCGTTGATCACCAATCTTTACATGTTGTGCAGAATGTAAAGCCACAGATTAATGGCTTTACATGTAAAATGACCTGCTGTCACTCTGCTCAATATGAACATTTACATAATGTAAAATATTTTTTAAAGGGGGATATCACACTGTTTCTTCAACAAATTGGTCTTCGAATTTATGCTTTAACCCGAAGATCCGTTTATGAGAGCACAAAGGAGCTGTGAGTATTTTACCAAAAGGTCAGGTCATTTTCAACTGCTTCTTGTTCCTCCATTGTAGAAATTATAAAAGAAAAATGACAGACACAACACTATTTAGCTTGCCAAGAATAAATGTCAAAGTCATATGAAAAAGAAAGAACCCTAAACTTTAAAAAAAAAATAAAAAAAAATTGGAGGGCAACTTCAACAATGCAAATTAACACCGGCAGAGAAATATTGGGCAATTTTGAATTGTAAGACGGATACGACTAATGTACTCACAAGCCAGAGGTATATTTCCACTTCCCAAAAGTTGTTAATGGAGCTTGGAATTTTGATTCTAATTAGGTCATCAACAACTCCCTTCTCACATTCACCTGCCTAGACCCAGGCTGCCAAGCCTCTCCTTGTCATTAGGGCAGCTATATCAATACTAACTTAAGAGATGGAGATGTCTAGGGCTGACATCTGCTATGGCCTATGCCTCAGGAGGGACCCACTGACAGTAATTGGATCCTCTTCCTCCTTGAAGTTAGATGCCCTCCCTGAGCAAGAGAACCACGAGAAGAACGCTGTGAATGAGCTGTAGCACCAAGAAACTGGAACAGCTTTGCTTCGTTTTGGTGCTTGTTTTTATTGTGTATTTTTATTCTGTGGACCGCCCTGAGATCTTTGGATGAAGGGCAGTATACAAGTATAATAAATTAAATTAAATAACACCAAATGTTACAAACTTTGTAAGCTTTCCGACGCTTTTATTGCGCTTCTTTTCGTATTCACAGTTCTTCATTTGGAGTCTCTGGGATTCACAACAAAGGACTCAAGCAGAGGCAAATAGCATGCAAGTTTCAAAGGCAAACAATAGCAATATCCTGTCTTAATCCTATATTATATAAATGACCCAACTAAGAATAAAACAGAGCACCACCCGCTTAAGGTTCTGTCTTTCAGGCTGTCACCGCAGATCCTCTCTTGGCTACTGTCAGCACCAGCTGCTCTCCCCTGAAGCTTGGTCACGCTGGTCACAGAGGGGAAATTGTGCTCGCTTGCCTCAGTTCTGTAGCAATTTTCTTAAACTGGGTCTCAGCATATGTGCAACGCAGGTGCCAGGCTATCTTGCACCCTAGGCAAGGCTAACTTCTTGCACGCACGCACATACACACACACACACCCTCAAATTGCTAACTTCAGTTTTCCAAAACAGAAAAATAAATAAAAGCACGACACTTGAAACTGTTAAATTTATTTTAAATTACAATAATAAGTAATACAGTTGTCTTTGATAACCGCTCTCAAATACAAAAGAAAAGGTTTTCGCACACAAATCATCTTGCATAAGCTTGCAAACTGGGGTGCTAAAATTTAAGTCTCTTAAATGTTTCAATTTCAGGCACATCAACATCTCATCGGAATCTTCGCATGCCGTTTCCGCCACCAGTTCCTTCAGGTCAAGTGCTGATGCTTGGACACATGTTCAGCTGATAAATAGTTGCCAGGCCAACTAGTCTCTTTTCTGCTGCTTTGTTGAGAGTATGTAAGCTATTATAGTTTTGAGCTTTGAGTTATTGTGTTCATCGCCACTTGCCACTGAAAGTGTGAGAAGGAGCCTTAGAGCAACAGAAACATTAGGCACATTATCCAGGGCGTTTTGTTGTAGGATGAAGATAAGTACTCCTTCTGAATTTGGAGGTTTCTAAGCCATTGATAAAAGCTCACAGGACAGATCTTCACCATCAATATCTTTGTTTCCATTGTGCATCAATGATTTTTCCTAATTCTTGCAGGCCTGAAGTACATCTTAAATAGATTTCCACCCCCAATATACTGTATATATCATACCAGAAGCCAAATCAACATACAATCATTGTTGTATGTTCAATATGATTAATGTCAGGTGTGCAGTCCAAAATAATTGAGAAGTATTTTGCTGAGTTTGCGTGCCCTAATGGTGGGCAAGAGACTGATATTGATGAATTGGAAAAATAAAGATATAATACCTTTTAATCAATGGATAGACGATATGACATTACCTATGAACGGGCAGCTTACAGGCGCAGACTTTGCTTGGATAAATATGATAATATTTGGAAAGACTATATACAAAATGTAGTAGGCTATTAATATTTACATAAGTATTAGGATAATAACACTATACCAATTTATATAAGAATGTATGGGAATGTCGTATATTGCATTTTTGCAATATATATATATAATCTTTAATATGTGTATTCGTTGTTCTTTCCCCCTTTACTTTCTCACTTTTCTCGACATCCCCTCTTTCTTTGGCACGTTTTCCTGCAATACCTTCTATTTGTGAAGTTTACATCATTTGTAGCAGCAGCAGCAGCAGCAGCACCACCACCACCACCACCACCACCACATTCAGCTCCCTCAGTAATAGTTTCAACAAGAATATAGTCCTATTCTTGTTCTTCAATTGCTTTCTGTGTGCAAAGGTATTTCAGGAAGAATCCCGTGTGTGTGTGTGTGTGTGTGTGTGTGTGTTACACAACCTCCAGTAAACTCTATGGCAGGGGTCAGCAAACTTTTTCAGCAGGGGGCCGGTCCACTGTCCCTCAGACTTTGTGGGGGGGCGGACCATATTTTGAAAAAAATATGAACAAATTCCTATGCCCCACTAATAACCCAGAGATGCATTTTAAATAAAAGCACACATTCTACTCATGTAAAAACACGCTGATTCCTAGACTGCCTGCGGGCCGGATTTAGAAGGCGATTGGGCCGCATCCAGCCCCCGGGCCCTAGTTTGGGGACCCCTGCTCTATGGCCTATGTATCTCATATATACATACAAAACAATTCTAGTGTATGAATTAATTCAAAAATGATAAATTTCTTCAAAACATAAAATAAAAGTAAAATGTATAAGATATAACAAAAATTAATCTGTATAAAACTGTTCCCATCAAGGGTCAGTATTACAACCCTCTGTGGTCCGTGCCCTAGGCGCACATCCTTGCACATGTCTGCACTGTAAAGCACAAATATTCCCAAGTGCCCAATCTACACTTCACCCTATGGACCTATCAAAGCGAATGATGAGGTCTTATGCTAGCCTGATACTTTGAGATCTCAGGCCTGGGGCTTGAAATACGTGCTCTCGTGTGGATAAATTCCCACTGCCAGACCCAAAACTTTGAGCCATTGGAGAGCAAAGTCCAATGGGTACTCCCTCCTCCAGCTCAACCAAACCCTAGACCCTAATATTGGTTCTATAGGAATTTATCCTCCTGCTCCTCCAGACAAATCTGCAAATCTCTCATCATCCCCATTTTTAATGTATCTAATTTAGACTGGTGGTGGTGGAGACTCAGATCAAGGGCTTCAATACGCAATCGCTGTGTGCTTGCATCTTGAATAATCTAAATGCATCAGCACGACTTGCCAGTCCCCCACCATCTCCTTACTTAGTATTTAAATTCCCTCCCTACATATTCCCATTGTTTGTCAGGTCATTAGTCAATTTTACATCCTCATTGGCCGTAACACTGCTGCGTGCCACGTCAGTTGCTTCAGTGTTTGACAGCTCCAATTCACTCAGTTGCCCTGGTACTGCAAAGGTTAGTTTGGGCACATTTCTCAACCTGCTGCTAAATCCATATTGCATGCCCTTACCACTGAAGATGTCCTGGTACTGCATATCATTTGATATGATTTATGCATAAAGGGCCTTCACAGATTATGGAGATGTAAGGCTACATGGTTGTCCTGCTTCCCAGCAAGCCACACACACACACACCCCAACAGCTTTTTGTGCATATAATTGCAAAGGTGTCTTGGGCTTGTTTTCCAGATGATAATTATCTTCCAATGCAGGACATTAAAAAAAAAATTCTTTGCAATTTGAAAGTCATGCACGTTGACCAGAGATACCATCATTCTAAAATTAGTTGCGTCCATAGCATCATTTAAGATTATCTTCAGTGCCTGCAAATAATTCTGCATTATGCATGCAGAGCATATTGGAATAATGCCTACATCTGTCTGATACAGAAGGTTAACATTTGTAACATTCTGAGATGTAGTTAGACTATATTTCTTTATTGCTATAATTAGTGAACCGATATTACTTTCAGCTGCTTAAAATGTTCCTGGAGTAGCGCTCAGTCCTCTGAAATCTTTCTTTATCCTAGTGAAGGCCAGTTTAGATCTTCATCTGAAGACATATTATTTTTACAACTCCTGAAAAACTGTACTTCACAGTACTCTCTCTTGGTATTACACTATCACCTTTGTTTATATCGTTCATAATTTAATCATTAAAACTTACATCCCAGCTTTGCTAAAAACGTAGTTGGGAGTTTAATTAAGCTTTATGCTACTGTGAAATGGGAAGGGAAGAACTCATCATTTTTATAGAGAAGAAGAAATTGATCCCAAGGGAGATTTAGGGGAAATTAAACTTATGAAGCAATTTGAATACTTGTTTAATAAGTTGTTCCAGCACGTTATTAAATATATGGTGGTATATTTTCATGATGCAATGCATGCAGCTGTTTAAAAACAAGAGGTCCAGAGATTCATCCAAACTAAGTCAAACAAATTTGACTGAATTATGTATAGACACCACCCAAAACCCAACACATTTCCTGAAAGTTATGTACACCTTCCTACAAATGTTCAACCACATACCTCACAGCACACAATGTTTTCCTGTGACAAATTCTCCTATCCAAGGACTGACCAGACCCAGAGTTGCATGGCTAAATTTAGGCAAGATGGCTACATTAAGTACTACAACACTTTGACAACTGATATGTGTGTGTTTTAGGACACAGCCTCTTCCTATGACCATGATTTGTTTTAACTGTTTTTCACACTGAATTTTAAATTGATGCAATCTGCCCTGGGATCTGCAAGTGAAGGGTAGGTAATAACAACAACAACAATAACAGCCATTATGATGATAATAACGATGGCGATAAGAATAATACCAAGGCCTAGGAAGGAGGGCCAGCCCAAGACACTTTAGCAACTGGGAAAACCACAAAGTGGCTTTCCTCCCACCAGGGATTAGTGACGAGCTACATAAGAAAGAAGGAGGGAATAAAGATCTACATTGGGAACAAGTGGGGGAATCAATTACGGTAAACTTCACTCTAGGTGGGTGTCTGCAGGAGACTCGAGAGAGAATTGACCTTTGCCATTTCCTCCCTAGGGATAGGAGGAGATCAGTGTCTCATATTTAACAAGAGCCCACTGTAGAGGCTGCATTTTAGGGGGCTGCCAAGGAGGTGGCAGATCTGGTCTCCACAGAGTGTGCTGCAGCTGTCGCCATCATGGTGGCAGCAGCAGTGGTCAATGCATTCCTTGGAGGTGGGGATCAGCTGCCCCTCTGGATCCTGTCAACCGAGGCAGTTGCCTCACCTTGCCTCATGGGTGTGCTGGCCCTGCTAGGAAGGCCCACTGCTGACATCTGCTTGGAATCCTCTGATCAGTACCAGTTGCCTGGGTCTAGAAGCCACCATTTAAATTTCTCATGTGGCAGTACAGTGGGACACTGAAAATGTAAAATGGTGGCTCGCAGCCTGGTGCCAGTCAAAGCCCTGATTCCTGCTTCTTCTGCCACCATATAAACCTTGCCAGGGAACTCACTTCCCTCAGATGGGCGGGTTAAATAATAAGCTGCTGCTGCTGCTGTTGTTGTTGTTATCCACTCACCATTTCTGTACCAGTAAATATAATTCCTTGGTGTAATCACTCAGAAAAGAATGGCTTTCTGCTGTATATTTCATCTTAGGAAACTCAAAAAAAATATTAACTGGGGACAAAAATGCATTCTTCACATCACTTGAGAAAGCAGTACAGCAGCTGAACTGGATTGTGTAGCTGGATGAAAAATGGCAGTGATAGCCATTGTCAAAATTCTTTAAAAGAAAAGAAAAGAAAGAAAGCTGAAATGAAGGGCCACATCCCACCCCCGCAACGTTGATGCCAAGAGTGCAGAAAAGTGGCACTTTAGTAAAGCTTGACAACCGTCTTGTCATCTATAGATTACTCTGGTGAGATTAATTCATACAAGATGTCATAGAGTGTAGCAGAAGTAATCAAAATTAGAACGAAAGTTATCAGAACATTGATCGGCTGGTAGTCTAAAACTACAATAAACCATCTCTGCATGAAATGCTTTCCAACTTCAAAAAAACCAAAGTGGAATATTAGAACTGTGATACAGACAGATGAAAAGTGATGTTTTCTTTCAGGGAAACATGTGTGTGTTTGTTTGTGTGTGTGTTGCAGATGTGGGCTTGTTTCCCTCCCCCCACATATATTTTTCTCTCTTTCTTCTGTAGCATTTTGTACTGTTATATTTTCTTGCTCTGTGTGTTTGTGTGTGTGTGTGTGTGTGTGTGTGTGTGTGTGTGTTGGATTTAATCACACGGTGGTGAAATGCGGAGTTGCAAACTGGAAAGCATAATACTAATAGTAAGAAGCGATCAATTATAACTGTGCATTTTAACTGCAGTGCCACATTTTAGTGGTAAGCACATTTCCTAGTATTATCCCAGTTGGAATGACTTTTAAAATACAAAAAAGTGAGATGAATAATTTAACACCATGCTGGGAGATCTTTATTAATTAAGGACGTCTTCTAGAGGTGTTATTTTCAACCCACACCCCCATAATGAATATGACTGTTCCTCCTAAACTACTGAAAAACTACTGAAAGGAAAAGAATGCATCATCTGAATCATAAGCCTTTTGCACAGTGCCAGCCAGCTAAGCGTTCCAAAACGATTAATGCTCTCTATTGAATTAATGAATCAGTTTTTCAAAGGAGGGGGAAACTGCGTATGGGTGGAAATCTAATTCTCGCAGAAATCCAAACAGAGTCAAACAGTGCCAAAATGTCATTTCTCCCTCTCTCAAACACTTCTCCGTGTTGTGACACCGACACAAACTACATACTACGTTGCCTAGGGGAAAGTCCACATTTCTTAATGGCGGGATTTCTACTCCAAAACGAAGCAGCTAAGACAACGGCTTTAAAATAAAATAGAACAATTAGATTTCTGCATCGCAAGGGGATGGACTAGGTGACGCTTGGGGTCCCTTTCAACTCTACAATTCTATAATTCTGTTTGAAAATGTAACGAAAGAAATGAGTAAGTTTAAAACCACAACAGCAACACCTTATACAGTCTAGCAGCAAAATCACACAAGTATCAGGTCTAAGACTGTTGAAAGGAGTAACCTAGCTTGACCATGGTGGTCCACGACTAACTCAAACAGATGCAGCACAAGACCATTTTCACCCTGCTGGTGAAAGCCAAGGAGGGCTATGGATGAGGTAGTTAATCCACCACTGGACTCCCCTATGCCCTCCTTGCCTTCAGATCGCACAGTTACGAGTATTTTCTATGAAATGAAAAAGATATTGTAAAATATTGAAATGTATAGTAAACATAGCACATTGCCATATTTAGATCTGTGGCTGCCGGCCTCCACAATGGTTGCAACTATCACGCACAGAGTGTGAGTCATAGTTGCCTCTGATCCACCCACTGCCTCTCAACCTCCAACGAGAATGGAAATATCTAACAAGCTAAGATTATCTTGTACTGCTATTTTGCTTATTCGCCTACGTAATGTCTCAAAACGTATGTGTTTACCTTCTAAATTAGATCTAGGGCACTCCCCTTGTACTACTCAGAGTTCCCAAGAACAGCTGCCCATACTAATGCAACACTATAAACCATATGCCGTAGTTGACTAAGGCAACTTGTCACATTGTCCACGCTGTATGCAGGACAAAAATAGCTTTGGGGAAAGGGTACGGTACACTGAAGGTCCTCTGCGAGCCTGACCACAATGTGATGGAGTTCCAGTTTTCCTCATATTATTCTGCCTCTAGAAAGCAGACCCAAGCAAATATTAGCAAAACAAAATTGCTGCTAGTAATATAACTATTATTATTATTATTATTATTATTATTATTATTATTATTATTTTATTTACATTTTTCTCTCACTCTGCCTTCAAGGAATAGCTTATGGATACATCATTTGCCCAATTACCACACTGGCCCAAATATAAGGCACACCCCCCCTCCAAATTCCGACCGTGAAAAGTAAAAGTGCAGCTTAAATTCATGACCTTACAAAAATTGGCTTTTACGATATCGCTGCTGAAACAGACATACGGTAAAATGGAACAGGTGTAAGTGCCTGCGAAATTTTAAGGGAGCGGCTTATATTCGGGTTTTGTCTTTTTTCCTCCCCCCTCCCTCCCCACCATGAATTTTGAAGGTTAGGCTTATTTGCGGGTGTAGCTTATATTTGGGCCAATATGGTATTCTCACAACAACCCTGTTAGTTAGTGTTAATTTTAGGTGCTTTGAGCTGGTCTGCTTTGGCAAGCTGTGATGCTTAGAATTTATCATTTTATATTGTCTGCATATTGCATAGTCATTGGAATTCTGATTTTATGGTTTTATGTGTGTCAGGACCTGCCCCTCATCGGTCGTTCAATAAGGGAGCCAAGTCATCTGTCTTTCAGTAGTTTTAATCAGTGCTCATTAATTTACAGTGCAGAGCTAAATCTTATCATATCTGATCACTCACTAGCAGAATCCAGAAGTGCCCCCCTGCGATTCTGGCGCCAACAGAGCAGTTTAGGGAACCGGAAACGCATTTTCCTCCTACGTAATCTCTGCGCCGGACCTGACTGCTGGTTGGTGCCAGGCCTGTCTCTACATCTCTCGAGCCCTGGCACTCCTTCCCTCCCAGCCCCCAACTGCTTCTCCCCCGAAGAACTGCTGGTTTCACTCGCAGATGAGTCAGTAGTCAGAACAGGTGGCTGCTCCCTATAAACACTCAGGGCTAGACTGGTAGGGGGAGGCAGATCCCTGACAATGTGATTTTTTAAGTTGCCTTGAAAAGACATTGTTTTGGAAAGGCAGCATAAATAAAATAAATAAATAAATAAATAAATTATGCAAGACCATGTTTACTTCTCCAGATAGATCTACAAGGAAATAAGAGCATACTAACTGTGCTAGGGAAAAGTGTTAAAATATACATCTTACAAAACAATAAATATCATCTATCAGAGATCTACTCAGATTTGAAGACATTCACATTTAGAGTTAGATTTCTTCTGATTCTTGGTTCTCGCCCAATCTTTTGTTGACAAGAGCTTCAGCAGCTGACATTCACATACAAAACTGTGCACATTGCTGCTTTCTCCTTAATCCTGTGAAGCAGACCTTTCAAAACTCATCAGAACATTAATCTTTTTTGGAGGGAGAGAGCATCATCAGAAGAGTTTAATCTTTGGCAAAGTAACCTTTGGTGGTTATCTTAAAAAATCTTATCATAGCAAGACCAGCAACACTGGAAATTAATAGGTGAGCATCTTCCCCAACCAACAGCCAATGAGGCCTGCACATTTGTCACTAAAAAAATATTGGAGATCCTTACTCTGCAGATTCATCTAAAGAAGGAAGATTGTGTACATTCAGTTTCAAATCAAACGGATCAACACATATGGGCAGTTTATTTAAAATAATAATAATTCAGCAGTATAATTGTTATGAACACACGTAAGGCATAACCTTGGGTAGCAATGGCAAAATTCCATTTTGTCAAATGCACTGACATACTCAACCAAACTGATGTCATTGAAATTCTACTCAATATTGATCCAGAGCAGATTCCAGCATATAGTTAGCAGAGAAAAAACTTAAACATGTTGCAGGATTCCCAAAAAATAGACCAGAGGCAATTGTATTTCATCCAGCAGAGCTTTACGGCTACTGAAGGCAAAGGAGCATAATGGTCACAAATCCAATACATTCAGGATTGGCACTGTCCACAAGAAATCCAGTGGCAGCAGACTTAACTTAAACTTACATTAACTTATAATAAGACATACCTTAACACTAAGCATACTATGTACAGAACACAACACAAGAAGGAAAAGAGATAGAAAGTGAAAGTGAAACCCAGGCTCCTTCTGGCCTATATTTATAGTCAACATGACCTCAATTGGAAGAAATAAGAGAACCAGTTTAAGCCAGCTGTACTCAGCTTCTCTGAAGAAGTAACCCAAACATCAGGAACCTTCTGCTTGTTTCTTTCACACAGAGAAGTTTCCAGAACCTTCTTGAATTAAGAATAGGAAAGATCTCTACACATCAGACCAATACTTTCTGTACTAAGAAATGCAAACTGACAGTTGAGAGGCTTTCAAACACCCTTCATAAAAAGAGTAAGCCAGGTAGCTTATAGTGAGAGACCCCACTTTATACATTTGTTGTTGTTGTTTAGTTGTTCAGTTGTGTCCGACTCTTCATGACCCCATGGACCAGAACAAGCCAGGCACTCCTGTCTTCCACTGCCTCCCGCAGTTTGGTCAGACTCATGTTGGTAGCCTCAAGAACAGTGTCCAACCATCTCATCCTCTGTCGTCCCCTTCTCCTTGTGTCCTCAATCTTTCCCAACATCAGGGTCTTTTCCAGGGAGTCTTCTCTTCTCATGAGGTGGCCAAAATATTGGACCCTCAGCTTCACTTTATACATACATATGTTTAAAGTATGTACCAAAACCCTTGGTTTTTTACATAGCTGGAATGCAGCTCACTGCATAAAGTTAAGAGTCATGCCCATTGCTTTTTCTGGCCCCACCTACTTTTGCTTCTTGATAAGCAGATGAAGCATTTGGTAAATTAGGCAAAAAATAATAATTCTCTTTGCCCTGAACCTAACATGGAGCCCGTCTGCTACCAGATAAGATAAAACCGCAGAACAATAGAGCTGTAATCACTATTAAGGCTGTCACTCAGTGTCTCCTTCATTGCTGCTTCTGCCACAGGGTTTAAGCCAAGGGGCCGCAGGACCAACTTGTCTATTATTTACTGCGAACTGTTCCCCCATGGGTACAGCTATAAGCAGCGTAATAGATGCAGTGTTGTTATCACCAGAAAGGGAGAGTGGGCTTGTGCTCAGGTCCTGTTTGCAGGTATCCCACAATCATTTAGTTGGCTGCTATCAGAACAGGATGCTGGTCTAAATGGGCCATTCGCCTGATCCAGCAGATTCATATGCTCAGAGGGATGGTGGAAAAACAAGCCTGCTCAATCAACGTACAGGCTTATATATGTTTTTATGTTTTAGCAAAATAAAACCAAAAAGGCACTCATATAAAATAATGATTCTCACCCTTGTCAGTGAATGAAATTGAGACAATCTTCAGAAATGTTGCAAAGCTTCCAGCTAACACTTACATTCTGAGCTGGGGTCCCCCCCCCACTTCCTTTTATGTTAATTTTAATGTAAGTGAAGATGCTCCAAGGTAAACAGATTGAAAATGTGAGAAAGATCTCTGTGCCACAAAAAGTGGAGGAAGCACGATCAAAGACACACCAATATGCATGGGGAGGGGGATGTTTGTAACTTATTCAGCAACTGGTTTAGAGCAGCATATAACCCAAAAGTTTTGCTGACCTTGACAGCCTTACAAGGTCTTAGGGAGAGAGATCATTTTCTTCACTGTGTCGCATACAGAGCTAGAGACATTGCCCCAGGCACCATCTCTTGAGTGTGTTTGTGCCGTGAACATGTGCTAGGAACAGAAAGTTTTTATAGCCTACAAATAAAGTAATCAGCTGTTGGCCGTTATGGAACTATAAAGGCCTCTGCTCTGGGATGGATAGAAATTCTTCCTGATTATTGCTAGGTAAATTATTCAGTGTGTAAATATGGTTCTCTTTGTTATCAGTTAGCATAATAGTCAATATTGGAGCATAAGAGTTTATTATGACAGCACCCATAGACACTGTCCATTTCAGTAGGATCTAAAGAGAATCCAATTGTAAAACGGCTGCTTTTATTTGGAAATTTTTCATCACAGATCAGAAGGTCGGCGGTTCGAATCCCAGCGACGGGGTGAGCTCCCGTTGCTCGGTCCCTGCTCCTGCCAACCTAGCAGTTCGAAAGCACATCAAAGTGCAAGTAGATAAATAGGTACCGCTCCAGTGGGAAGGTAAATGGCATTTCTGTGCTCTGCTCTGGTTCACCAGAAGTGGCTTAGTCATGCTGGCCACATGACTCGGAAATGGTACGCCGGCTCCCTCGGCCAGTAAAGCGAGATGAGCACTGCAACCCCAGAGTCGTCCGCGACTGGACCTAACCATAGAACTTGAGGGAGCAGAGTTTATTTACAGCTGACTCAATGTTTTGTTTTTCCATATCCCTTAATCTAATTTGGATATTGCAATAAATATATTGCTCACTAGAATCATATAATAATTCCAAGTCAATACCAATAGATCTAATTTTGCTGTGTATGAGTTGGAGCCATCTGGATTTATAGGAGTCCTTAAGTAAATCGGAAATCAGACTCAAAGGTTGGGAATGAAAATGGCAATGCAGCCAGTATTTTATAGTGCTAGTCCATGCCCAATATTCCATCATGTGTTTACCTAATTATGCATACATCATCTCATACTTGATTGAATTTGGCCGACTTGAGTGTATCTTCTCTAAATCACTATTATATCCCATATTGGGATCCCAAAAAGTAGCTGCGACAATGTGTCTTTTCCATATTATCACCACTTGATCAAATGCATAAATTCTTCTAACGATTTCAAATCAGTTCATTTCACACCAACACCCAAATAAATTTAAAAGGCATCATTTCAATAGCTGTCTAAATTGTTGATTTTGCTTAGTTTGCTTTGTCTTGTTTGAGGCCCTGATATTAATCTCACACCAAACTGCATTACCACATTACCCAACACAGAATGTTGGCTAGCACAGGAAATACATCCTAGAGCAGTGATGGCTAACCTTGACACTCCAGATGTTTTGGGACTACTACTCCCATCATCCCTGACCACTGATCCTGTTAGCTAGGGATGATGGGAGTTGTAGTTCCAAAACATCTGGGGTGTCAAGGTTAGCCATCACTGTCCTAGAGGTTAAAGGGTTGTTTAGTGGAGACAGCACTAGAATAAAGGTAGCTACTCAGTTGTTGTAGCAGCAAGGACTAAAGGAGGAGGGAGTGGGTTAGCTGTTTTGCTCTCTGCCTTCCCTCTTTGCATTCCTAGAAGAAGTTATTATTGTGTTGTCTTTTCTTTATGATGTTTGCTTTTATTCTAGCCATTCTCCTTTCTTTAATCCTAGTTTCCCCTCATTACTTGTAGTCATATTTAATGTAGTTCAATTAATGAAAGCATTCCAGGGCACAGTCAGGTCAAATATTGTTAAAGGTGTTTCAGTTATTGAGGCCTGAGGATGTGGGCAAGCTGCTTGCATCCATTTGGCCAACCAGCTGCATGTTGGATCTTTGCCCTTCTTGGCTAATCACATCAAACAGAGTAGAGGTGGCCAGCTGGAGGTTTTATCTACTAGAATATGAAAGGCTCTGGGTATCAGATGCCATTGCCCTCAGACCCATGACAGAAACCAAGTGTCACACGCTGGCAGAACTGCTGAATAATGTTCAAACCACAATGGATGCCTTAATTGGCTATCAAATTGGTACAAAACCAAAGCATAATTTTGGCACTTTGAAAAGAAAAGAAATCAATGCATCTCACAAAATCATCAAGGCAGCATATCTATGGTCCATGAGACAACTTCCCAAGGGTCATAGGGCATGTTGGACCCTCTCTGAGGGTGAAGAGAGAATTCCATCCTTACAAGGGGGTAGATCTGAATTTGTGAGCTGCTCACTGCCCTGGCTTCCATCCAGTAAGGAAGCTTTATTCAAGGCTTTCAACAATTCAAGTATGGATTAGACATCAGGGGTCTGAGACTAGATTCAAGCTATGAAGAAGATCGCACCTCTCCTGCCACCATTATGTGCTCACTCACAAGACTCTCTCCCATTAAGACTGTGTTTTGGGAGGTGCATGCTTTTCTGAATGGAGGTGTAGGTCTGCTACCAATGGTGGAGGTGACACTGAGTTCTTGGCAACAGGGTGGAGTTCAGCCTCCCCAACTCCTACTCCTCAAACTGTTGTCCCCACACTGCTTCCTCTTTCCTAGCTCTAAAGGCAACAAAGCAGGAAGCCACCCTTGCCCTTAGCCTGGTCCCTGCTGACAGCATCCTCTGCACCCTCCTCCTTCTCTTTTGACAACAACTGTTATCCTAGTTCTGAACCAGTTGGGATCATGGTGCTCACAGCAGTCCCTGCTCTTGCAGTAACATCCACAACCCTTCCTTTACTTAGCATTTGGGCTCCAAGGAAGGTTAAAAGGTGGTGGGGGGGGGAGAGATTGTGAGAGGACATGGATCCACAGAAACTACCATGTTCTCAGTTCCTCAATATTCCCTACAAAATTGAGAGAAACATATGGAGCAGATATGTTTTCCTCCTTCTACTGGAAAGAAAAGGAAGGAAGGAAGGAAGGAAGGAAGGAAGGAAGGAAGGAAGGAAGGAAGGAAGGAAGGAAGGAGATAGGAACGGCATTAGAAAAGGTGAGCCCCATCCCCACCTGCCATTTGGATTGCTTTGTAAATTATGGAGGTCCATTTTGTCAGTGGGGTGCCTGAAATTAAGAGTACAAATTTCAAAAATACGATCAAGAATGTGAAAATATATACATAATTAACTATAGCAATAAAAAACTATGCATATTAAATCCAAATTAATATATGGTTGCATATTGTTTTGGACATTGAACAATATTACAAACATAATCCAGGCACATCTTTTACTTAGAAAACATAGCTACTGGTCCACAGTTACCTGCCAGGCTATACCTCTGAGATATTTATAATATGTTTTAGTACTCACAAGTCAAATATTTTAGAGGATGTAGCGATAATAATTCTAGGCGAGAATATTCTGTTGTAGGAAATGCATCTGAAATTTGAAAACGTTCAAAGGGTGGTGCAAAAAATTTGCTTCGTTACAATCTTCGCATACTTTGAGTGGTTGAATTTTGAACTTAGCCACAGAAAAAAATTATTGCTGCTCAATGGGGTTGTTTCACGGGTACCACCCAAATAATGCAGAGTTTTCAGAGGCTTTTTCTGTTATAAATGGCTGAATCCAAGAATTCCCACGTTCATGTGGTGTTTTCACATCACTGATCTTCTTTGAATGTTAATTCATCACCCATCTACATTATTCAAATTAAGCCATGAATAATGCAGGCACACACACTTCCTAATCTTACACATTTGTGGACTGATGTGTTAAATCTCTCTCAAAATCTGAAGATGTTTAAAGAACTACAGTATATGTTGCAATTAGACTGTCAAAAGTATTAGAATTATTTACAATATAAAACAATTGGAATCCCACACACTTTTAGAGTACACTGTGAATTTTTTCAGTCCCTTCTTGAGAACAGCAGCTATAATATAATACAGTAAAGAAAGTAAATTACAGACAAGGGAGAAAAAATCCATTTCCATGCTAATGGAGTGTGCTGCATGACACTGTTAGCATCCTCTCAGAGAGCAAATAGATGTTATTTAAGAAACTCACTTCTCAGAAGAAAGGTGTATATTAAAATTACTTTTGGTATGGCATCTGGCCAGCTAAAAATATCTATTTCCTTTTTAATAAAAATTGCTTATTTCAGACAAGAATAACCCAGGAATGGAAGACCAATGACCAGCTACAGAAAAAACAACTTTCTACCTCAGTGGAACAGCCAATATTTTTTTCCCCCTGTGAAAACCTTTTACCTTCCTGTGCAAGACGTTTCATAAAACGAATGCAACAAAAGGGTAGACATGTTTGTGCTTGACAAGTGACAGCAGTTTTCTTTTAAAGAATTAAATATTTTCTTAAAATATTGTGCTGAAAGGAGTTTCAAGAGAATTTATATATATATATATATATATATATATATATATATATATATATATATATAGTATGTTACAATCAATGTGATCTGAGGGACAGAGTTGGGGAAGGAACCACAGATTGGTATTTTTGCTAGGATGATTGAGTTACATTCTTTTGCTTTGTTTTCTCCCTTCTTGGGGTTGCCCCTGAAATCCATATTCATAACCCCAGGGGCAATGGCTGGGGTTGTATCACTGGACACCTGCAAATCCCACACCCTCCTGGTCCTGTTGCTAGTCATTTTTTGGTTGTCACTGCTTGCTCACCTGCCCTCATCCACACAGAGTAGGGACAGAGAGGTGTACCCTCCACTTTCCCTACTTTAGCTAAACTTCTTAAATTCCTAAATATCACAGAGCTTTTACCCTGGCATGGCTAAATGTGCTTCCATCAGCTGCAATAGATGACTGTTTCAGGGAGGTACCATTGGTTGATAACTTTTGCCCATGCTGTGTTTTCACTGGCACATGTACTTTTATTGCAAATGTTGTACTATGATTAACAGCAGCTATTTATATCTTCCTTGTTTACTTCTCAAAGGGGTCATTCTTCAGCATTCTATGTATATTTGATTGCTATACATTGTTATAGTTAACCAGGTGGTGAACAAAATGCAAACTTCTTAGTACATATTTTGCATTTAGGTGGTATTCACTATCCCCAGAGATAGTTTTGTTTTTCTAACAGTACTAAAGGTGGTGGATTGGTTTATGAGTTGCTCAATGGTAAAACAGACTGTCGGGCTCTGCTTCAGTTGAGACTTTTAAGCAGAGGCTGAATAGCAAGGATGCTGTAGTTGCCTCCTGAATTGAGTGGAGGAGATTAGACTAGATGAGTTCCAAGATCCATTCCACCACTGTATTTATTTATATGTTTTGTCTGCATCAGCCTACTGTGATTTCAAGAGGTTTAAAATGAAACTGAAATTGCAGAGGACCAGCAAAAGCACACATGACTATCTTACGAACTTTGTATCACAGCCTAGCTATTACCCCAATCTAGTGGTTCTATGTGGGTGGAAAAAACTCGAATGGAGCTTCTCCATGTGCAAATAGATACAAATTTGCACCTGAACCTTGTTCAGGACCTTTATACATGCTTTATATTGTGCCAGGGTTCCTGTCTTTATGTCACACTAATTTTTCCAAGCTTTAACCATTTTTATTTCTAGCTGCACAATAAAACACTGAGGCACTGGTTCAAGTCAACCTTCAAGGACACCTACAGATAAACAGTGAGTTCTTCCTCTTCTCTACCCCTGTTGCCACATACATATTTGTTTTTTGATGTGCCAAATGGTTAGAAATCAAAGCCCTTTCCCCTGCAGGAAAACAATACAAATCTGAAATTTCAAGGTCAAACACTGACATATTGGATGCTTGCCGAGAACCATCATCTTTTAATTCTTTCTCCCTGTCAGAGTAATAATTTGAAAACCTAAGGAGTGATTATTCCCCCAAATCATAGCTGTTTTTCTTTCTCATGCAACATGACATCTTCTGTTCAGCACCACTCACTGTGGCTGTTACCACTGCTCTTTTTCTTTTTTTAATCTTTTGTTACACTGAGACATCAATAATATATTCTTTTATCTATTACGTCCGAGAAGCAACTGCCTAATGTGTCCCACGGCGATATTTTTTCACCATCCCAACTTCTACATCCTGTTTTCATCAGCATTAATATTGGTTCATCTGCAATTTATCGGATGACTTCATCCCTTTTGGTCCAGCTCTCTTTTAACATAAATTTCCTTATGCTAAAGGTCACACTGTTGGTGATGGCAAAACTAAAAAGCAGATCCCTGAAGCTGTAACTCCTTATCCCACAATTTGAGGTTAATGTGTCAAAAATGAAACATTTTTAAGAGAAACTCACCAATGGCAAAGACCATTTGGCTTGTGTTGGTTTCTGCTATGGAGGCAGGGTCCCGTTTCCAACTCAACACTTGCAAGGTTTGCCTGAAGCAAAGAACGGAATGGTGTCACTCATTCCATAGACAGAAGATGACCAGATTGGCAGTGGCATCTTATTTCGACACTGCTGAGGGAACAGCACCCCTTCCATTGCATCTAGGTGAGTAGGGTAGCATAGGGAGTGCAGCACAAGCCACATGACACACCCCCAGCTCTGTGTCAGGGACCGTGCTGAGCAAGGCTGCATTGAGGAGGAATGGTGGGAGCCTCCCCCTCCCCCTGCTCCTGCTCCTGCTCCGGATCCTGAATCTTCCCAGGAGCAGGAGGACAGTATAGATTTGGAACAGTGGTTTGCAGAGGGACATAGTTCAGAAGGCAGAAGCTGGGAAATACTGGATGGGGAAGAAGCACTGGGAGAGAGAGAGAGAGCTAACAGAGTCACTGTCTCTGGAAAACATTCATCTGCTCAGCCCAAGGTCAAGAAGAACTGATAAGGTGGCAGCACAGAAAGCACAGTGGTTGTGAGATCAGGTTACAAGATGTGGTAGTGACGGGGGTGACTAGGGAGGAAGTGGGTGGAACCCTTAATTGGGAGCACCGCCATTCTTAGGAAGGGGATTCTTTGTTCTCTCGCTGTGATCATTAAGGTTTCTAACTGGTAAGAAAACTCCTGCTCCTTTCTTCTGCTTATCTACTGCCAAAGGTGGGAAGAAGCCGATTCCCTGAAGCCTGACACTCTGTCCTCCCATCAGCATCTACCACCTGAGATGACTGTCTCAGTCTGCCTAATGATAGGTGCTGGCCCTGGATCCAGACTTCTGGATCTAGATGCCCTTTTCATTTCCCATCATGCTGTCAACCAAGCAGCGCTCTGGAGCACTGTGTAGCAAGGTTCAGCTGCTTAGCACTATGAGCAGCACTTCCGCCACAGCCAGCTCAATCCACCAGAGAACGAAGTACACCATGGTCTCACATATATAGCAGGCTGCCACATCTGCCTTTCTGCAGCAGCTTCCCCCCAAAATTGCAAATGCATTGTTGGAATAGATCGAACATACTCATTTAGCTATTGTACCAAGAGAATACACCAGCCACTCAGAAGCCAGGGAAAGAGCTGAATTTGTGAAACCTTTATTATCTTGCTCATTTCTTCTGTTTAATTGACCAAATCTATCTGGAGGGAGTACATTAAAAACTACAGTGCATTTGCTTTATATAGGACAGAGCGGTACCCTTTCACTTCTATAGCTTGAGGTACAGCTGACAGATTTAATTATTCCCAATTTCAGCGCTTCTCATTAGTTTACATTCAGCTCAGAGTGCATTATGACAGGTAAATTGCTTGGCACGCTGTATTATTTCTAGAACGGTTACCTCCAACACCAAATGCTTAAAAATAATTTTGAGCCTAACACCTACAATTGTGTGTGGCTCCTTCGCCTTTGAGTTTGTGCAACCTACTACAGTGAACAAGAATGGCATCAAATCTAACGCCACAAGTAATTCAGAATATGACATACATTTTGATCGTGGCCTTGAGCTTTCAAAAACGATTGAACTCTTCAATGCGTCGTATCGCTTTTTCAGAAGGTATAGCCCACGCAGGGCCAGTTCACGTGACCAGATTGGCATGTTGCAAACATGCAGAATTGAACATGAAGTAGTTCGGATCTGCAGTGAGCATGTCCACCATTTTGACAGTCCCACACTTTGAGGAGGAATGAAGAACTTATGCCCCTTTGGATGTTGGAGTACAACTCCCATTATATTACTATTAACCAAAAAATTATATACCACTTCTATAGAAAACAAACTGTAAGTGGTTTACACCAACAGAAAATGGAAAAGTTAAATTCTCCATAAAAAGAATTTTAAAACAGGTATTTAAAAACATTCAATAGATGATTAAAGTCAACAGCAGTTAAAAAGTGATAAAGCACATGTAACTTCTACTTTTCTTACAGACTTGCCTAAATGAAAATGTTTTAAGCCGAAAAGAATACAGCAAATATGTCTGCCTAGTGTCTGCAGGCAGGGAGTTCCAAAGTTTAGGTGCACTAAATGGGAGACCTGTAGTCCTCCAGTTGTTGCTAGATTACAAGTCCCATCATTCCTTTTTTAAAACAACAACACATAATTTTATTAATCTAGATTTTCAAGATAGCCTACAAGAGAGAACCATAAAACAAATATAAAAACAGATCAAAAACAACTCCCATCATTCCTGACCATTGGCCATACCACTTGGGAAACCAAGGTTGCGCCCTCCATTTTTGTTGGACTCCCATCCCTGTTCTATGGAATAAAGTACTTTTTTAACATGGGACTTTTTCATGTGTATGCTGAGCTTCTGGATTTCATTCTCCTGAACAGAAGAGAAAACCTGATAAATATAAAATGTAAGCATAACTTACGGTATCATTAAACATTAAAGTGTTGGACATATTCTATGTGATGTCGCTGCATTAATATTATAAGTTAACCTGAATTTCATTCCACTCCTTTTAACTTTCACATGAGTAGACTTAACAAATGCAACATTTTCAATTATCTGTTATGTCTTGCAGTAGGCTTCGTGCCGACACTGAGGAAACTCTTATGACCCCTGGAAGGTGTAAGACAATTTCCTTCCCACCAGGTTATATTGAACAATTTATTCTCGGCCGTAATATGATTGCGCTTCTGAATTTCTGTGGCATTCAACTGAAATCAGAAAGTGTGGCTGTAATAATTTAAAGCACAATGGTCATTTTTCTAATATAAATGGAGAGAAATAATTCACCTTTCAAAAGATTCTTATGTATTTTTCAGCTCTGTCCCTTTCTTTAGGGAACACTTCAGAGTGTAATGATTTTGTAGGGCACTTGAACATTTTTCTATCACTTAAGAAAGGCTCCATCTTGACATCTCATCTACACTAGCTACGCTGAGCTCTGAAACAGTTTTTTCCTCCCCAGCCATTAAAGCTGATGCAGTTTGCACTTTACAATTAACCCCATTACAGCTCCCCAGATTTAATTGTTTTGGTTCCAAACCCAGATTTCTAAAGTGCACCGTGATATCTTGTTTTGATTTTTGTTCTCAAAAATGTGAGGATGAAATTCTCCAAAGAAGCATAGAGATAGATGCCAGGCAAAGCACACGCGTAACCATGACACTCAACTGGCCAGGTGAGTTTGTTGGGAAAAAAGATGCTAAGCAGGGATGCTTGAGAATTTCAATAGAAATGAGAGCAGAAATTGCCAATATTTGCTAGAATGTTTGTCTAGAATGGAAATCCATCCAGCAAATACTATGGTACCTCCACATCTTGCTATCTAAAAATGTTTGTGAGAATTAGCCCCACACCCCAACATTGCAGTTCACTTCCCGCTACATTTAGATATTAACACTGCCTTGTTCCTTAATATTTAATCTTCAAGATAGGATCTTTGGATTTATGAGCAAGAGAAGCATGTATAAAAACTATGTTCGTAAGCATCTCCAACAATTTCAGACCAATAAAATTACTGTGCACATGTAGTGTTAGAAATTAAGAAGCAGGGGTCTTAAAACTTACAGAACTGCTTGCCAGAAAGCCAATAACTTCTTAATATGTCTATAAAGATTGATAATATTTTTTTAAAAAATCCTTGTAAATTCAATAGTGTACACTCCTTATACTCAGTTCCCGTCTTATATGACTTCCATTTTTTTACTGTCCAAGCTTTTACTCTTGAGAGCTTCTTTGAGCATCGTGAAGAGGAGAGATGGGATATAAAAATCTATTAATAATAATAAATTCAAAAGATTTCTCCCACAAGGTATTCCAATAGGGAGAAAACCCCACTTAACATAGGGAAAGTCTATACTTGCACCAATCTGTTATGCACAGTCTCTGCATGTGCATCAACAGATAGCTCAACAGCAAAAGCATACCCTGCAACTGTCCCGGGAAAACCAGGACATCTCTTCTTCTTCTTCTTCTTCTTCTTCTTCTTCTTCTTTTTTTGCATGAGAACAAGGAAGCCATTTTGGGTGCCATGATCTCAAGTGATCTCATCCCAAAAAAGTGCTGGGGGGCCTCATCCCAAAAAAAGTGCTGGGTCATGTGACTCACTGGGAGCACACCCTGGAAGACACATGTCTCAAGTTTGTGCCCGCACATGTTGAAGAATATGTGAAAGTCAACACTGGTATGGGAAGGAACGACATGAATGTTTTGCATTTGAAATAAGCGGAGAAAGATACATTGCCACCTAGAGGGAAGGGTAAGCCCCTTAAGCTAAGAGTCTAAAATAACTTAACAGCACCAATGCAAAGTAGCTCTGAATGCTGCCTTAACATCTACAGTACAAACTTTCACTTGTGATGCAGGATGATCCAAGTACCAAAGGGCAGAAATGTGTTTAGGTATAGATTCCTTAAACATCATATCAATTCCTAGCTCTATTCATCTTGAGACTGTTGGCTACTTTTACTTCATTTGTTTCAAAAGAGGTCAAAATCTAAATAATCCATTTATAACCACTCTTAAACCTTTAAACCCTTTTAAAAAAAACCCTGCATTTAATAACTCTTCCTGAAGCTACACACATAAAATCCCTCTTCAACTTATATATTTCCTACTTCAACAGTGTGTGTGAAACACAAAGCTCAGCGTCATATTTAACTTCAATCAGTGACCTTTCAGTTTTTCCTGAGTCAATGCCTGAAACACTCAGGAGCTCAAAGTCCATTCCTTCCTTCTCCTCAGAATTTATTACACCAAACTTTATGACACATTAGTGGATGGAGCGGTTCTGAAAATGAAATGGGGGGGAGGCCCACTTTGTGTAATTTGAAGTGAATTGGCTCAGTGAATTGTTTCTGGCATCTCTTTCAATGGCAGATGCAAATGGACTCTCAAAAATTCTTTACCTGTTATGTGGGCAGCGGAATTTGGGTAATCATTTCCTTGAAAATCTCCCTGATCCAAGAAGCCTATTTACATTCATAACTTGAAATTTAGTAGTCAGTTTTTTGTGGTTATGGGCTGCCTAGGTATATTCCTAAAAATCCCTCAAAAGATAAAATCCTCTACTGTTCCAATTTTCATCGCTCACCCTTTGGAGCCTTTGTGGCATATGTTAGCATATTCTGACCTACAGAATTCATAAAGGAAATGCTATTAATGTTTATGTTGCACGTCCATTAGGGGGCAGTAGACCTCTGAATATCAGTTTCTGGGAATCACAGGTAGGGGGAGTGCTATTGCTCTCAGGTGTTTTTTGTGGATTTCCCATAGGAAAGCAGGGTTCTTCTTGTGCTCTTATGTTATTGGACCATCAAATCTTAATTTTTATCCTGTTGTTCAGGCAGTTATTGAGGATCGATTTCAAAAAATTCCACTGGGAAAACGGTTATGTCCACGTGGAGATGGCAGTATTGAGTCAGTGGCTCATCTTTATAAAGATTTGAGGAATGAGGTTATTACCCCTCTACTACTGTCCATGCCAGGTCGCTCAAACATTGCTACTGCGTCTTTTCTTCTAGCATACCGGTAGTGATGGCCAAACTTGGCCCTCCAGCTGTTCTGGGACTACAATTCCCATCATCCCTGACCACTGGTCCTGTTAGCTAAGGATGATGGGAGTTGTAGTCCCAAAACAGCTGAAGGGCCAAGTTTGGCCATCACTGTTCTAGCAGATCAAGATAATCAGGTGACAGCAAAAACTGCAGGGGGGGGGAAATTAGCAGGGGCAATTAGAATAAAATCTATTATTTGATTATTGATGTAAACCTCCAAAATGTATATTGTATAGTTAAGTTTTTACCTCTATCTTCGGTACCTTTTATTTTATTTTATTTTATTTTATTTATTTTATTTTATTTTATTGCTATGGCTAGTGGCTGATGCAAATAAAGATTCATCTGATCATCATCTATTGCCTCTCAAAGTGACTCACATGAATAAAAAGAGAGAAAGAGAGGCCTTGCAAATGTCTTTACAAAGGAAAAAGACAAGACATCCAAGGGAAGGAGACTGGAGTGGGCAGTTAGAGGAAGGAGATCTATTCAAGCCCAGAACAAAGGTGGTGTGCTGTAAGTGGACATTTATATCGTGTTCAGGCCTGGTTCAGATTGTGTTCTTGCCTGAATAGCAATTGGTGGCTCTTGTTCCTTTGACCGCCATTGCTGAGAAATAAGCGAACCCCGTTTTTGTGCACCAATAGGATCTCCAACATCAAAACAAACAAAGGATTTGCAAGTTAGTGAGTGATCAGCTTGCCCTGGTGTCCCATCAGCTTTTGTGGCTGTAAAGCGAGGAAGGATGAGGATGCAACAAGAGGAGTGGAAGAAAACACTCAGCAAAACAATCATGGTAGCCGAGCACAATAGGAAAAGTGGCTTCTCAGTCCAATGGTTCAAACTGAATAAAAGAGAATGTGGAAAACTGAACTACTGCCTTCCTCTTTCAAGGACTGGTTGCACTGTGGGAGAATTTGACCTACATTGCAATTGGCTTTGCTTAAAGCCCCTGTATTCAGAATGAAGTGGCATCCATTTACAGCCAAGAGCCAACCTACTCAACTGAGAAGCTTTTCTGTGATAAATATCTGCAAAGAGGTATCTATGAAATGATGTAAAATCCCAGTTGACAATCCAGCTCAATCAGATTCAAAGCACTTTAATGGCACCGAACCAGCATAACATTTAAATCCAGTTACTCGGGCTTAATTGGATTGTGGATTCAAAACCAAATCATCAGGAAAATGCAAACATTTGTCATGTATAAGGTAAAAGACATCCTCTTTCCTGGTAGGTACCCTGAAATCTGATTAGATGATGTCATCTTAATATTACCATCCTTCTTCTGCACATTTCTAATTGTGCATAAAACATTACAAATCTGCTTTTCTAGTAGAAATCAAATGGAAAGCTGAAGAACTACGTTCCTATTATTATAATAATAATTCTGAAAGACTCATATACTATTTTAGACTACGACAAGTCACAGGCAGATCAAAGCAAACAGTATTTATTGTTACTTCTCTGTGGTGCAATTTGCATATGTTTTCTGTAACGTTTTTTATTTTCCGGCAATAATTTGCAAACTTCCAATTGCTGCCATAATTCCATTACAGTCAAGGTCGATTTCTAGAATACATTACCAGACCGCCTAAGCGAGTTTCTCAAAACTGCTCCCCCCCAATAGTACCATTCATTTTTTATAACATCTACATTTTCCAAATGGCTTTGTCCAGTTATAGTCTGAGATCCTGTCCCATAGGCTTATAGCCTCCCCACATCACTTCTGATAGAGTTCTGTGAAGTCAAGAGCCCTGCCCAATCCTATTATCCAAAATGACCCAACTCTGCTCATATAACATGGGACTGGATGTTGATCAATAAAGTTGCACGTACACATCATTCACGTGAGTTAAGTTATATTATACACCAGAAATGGGGGGCATGCTTCAGTCTGAGGGTCATGCTCCCTTCTGGGCAGCCTCCCAGGTACTTCATGCTAATAGTGGTCAGAACTGGAGGCAAAAGTGGATGTAGCAATAATGAACAGAACTTTTAACTTTGTAAGTAAGCTAGGGTCTACACACAATCACACACACCTCTCATTACATCCTATCCAGGCATGCAAGAGGCATTATCAGACTTCAAGGACACAGTGCAGTCAGGCAAAGCATTCAAGGAGAGCATGACTGGGGAGGTTGTATGGCCCAGGGGTTACATTTGGCCCCTGGATCAGAGGTTCCCTAACTTAGTGTACACAACCACTGCTTAAAAAATGGAGTTATAAGATGGCAACCAGAGAAAGTGTGGTGTACTTAAGAGTGCAATCCTAAAACACTAACATGTGAATAAGCCCAACTGAACTTGATAGGATTTACTTCTGAGTGAACATGAACTGGATTGTGCTGCAAGCATCAGCGGGGCTCCTAGGCAGCTCCTAGGGATGTTGATGCAGAAATATGACAGTGGGACTTATTCCCAGGTCAATAAACACAGTATTGTGGCCATAGAAACACTATTAAGTAATTTCTGGACTAGAGTCCTCTGAATGTTCATGATGAATTTAGACGGTCTTCCTTTTTCTTTTAAATAATAGGAAGGAAAAGACACATTCAAATGAGAATAATAGGTAATCAGAATAAACAACAGACAAAATCAAATTAAGCACACAAACTCACATACACGAATCATTACAAATGTCATTTTTAGAGAATATAAGAAACCAGAAAGGTTGACTATTCATATATAACATTAAATTCCACCACACTGCTGCTTAGGCTTTCTGGTTCTGGTTGTCTTCTTAGAGCACACAAATGATTAGTTTCTTGGAAACAGTGACAACTAAAGCATTTTGAACCAGTTCTCTGAAGTAATTGATGAAGTATCTTTCCAACCCTGTGAAATAACTAAGCATGCTGCTACCTTCAAATAAATGATTAAGGGTTTGCAAACAGTACCAGCATTTGATCCATCAAATAAATATAATAAACATAACTTCAGATTCTATACTACTCAGTCCCCTTTGATAACATCAATCTCTAAATCACTTGCTCCCCATTCACTACCGGACCAGTAAGTGCCTTCCTCAAAAATTGAAAGGATTTTGTTACATTTAGCAAACCTCTTGGGAAGGCACATCACTAAATTGCCAGATTATTTTGACACAGCCCATTTAAAGGTAAATTTGGATGCCCTGCTCGCATAAAACATCTATAGAAATAGTGAGAATAAATAGACATTATTTTGATAAAGATAGACAACGTTTACCAAGATGAAATGTATGTCTCTACTCTGGACTGTTCATAAACTAAGGAGTTTCTGAAAAGTTTTCTCTAGCTGCAGCTGCAATTCCTACCACTAAAGATTTGCCAATTTCTGCTTTGAGCTTCTATGGAAAAAATTCATATTGTAGCACAGGACTGATGGTACATCTGATACTGATTTTTGCCACAGGTATGGTGTCGTGGAGTGTTCAGTTACTCAGTAACAGCTTACAGCCCAGCCTTTGTGGGATAAGTGGAAAGGCGTCAGTTTGACTGGGGTCAGAAATTCACACTAAGGATAACAAACAAATGGGGGGGGGGGAATCCCAGAAAGCAGAGAAATTAAAGAACAGGAACACCACAGGGAAGAGACCTAAAGAACGCAGACACCAGCCCCAAAACTTGAGTCCTGGGTAGGAAAGATGATTAACAGATCCAAGAACTGGACAAAACTATACCCAGACCTAGACACTACCCTAGAGAGGGTTAAGGGGTGATATGATAGCCATGTTCAAATATATAAAAGGATGTCATATAGAGGAGGGAGAAAGGTTGTTTTCTGCTGCTCCAGAGAAGCGGACACGGAGCAATGGATTCAAACTACAAGAAAGAAGATTCCACCTAAACATTAGGAAGAATTTCTTGACAGTAAGAGCTGTTCGACAGTGGAATTTGCTGCCAAGGAGTGTGGTGGAGTCTCCTTCTTTGGAGGTCTTTAAGCAGAGGCTTGACAGCCATCTGTCAAGAATGCTTTGATGGTGTTCCTGCTTGGCAGGGGGTTGGACTGGATGGCCCTTGTGGTCTCTTCCAACTCTATGATTCTATGACTACCCTAGTATATGCAATGCTGAAGAACTGCATTACAAAATTCAGAGAAGTGTGAAATTTGAATGATGGTTGTATTTTGGTTTCTGTTTTGTTTTCAAAAGTGCAAATTGTGTAAGTTCACCTTTAAATGCTAACTGAATTGTATTTCTCCCTCATCCCTAGAAGCAGGTGGGTGATGATGGGATGGATAATTTAATTTCATACATCCATTGGAACTGCCCAGCTCCCTTCTAGTCTCTGAATACTGGGGAATGCTACAGCATTTAGAAAACATTACAAAGAGCCTTGCTGTGCTCTCTAGGTCAATATCCTGTTTTCTACAGTGACCAACCAGTCCCACCTGGAAAGCCCAAAAGCAGACCAGGAGCACAACAGCAGCACTTACTATTTAGCAATGCAAAACCACAGCCAAATCTGAGGAAATTCCATCATTATATAACTCCCTAGAGGACAGAATATCCTCTAAGTGGAACTTAAAAGGAACATAAGTAGAAGAACATCTGAGGCAATTTTTATTTATTTATTATACATTCTCCGAGAGTGGAAAATTGACTTGCTAAGCATGTATAATAAAATTACTTACTAAGTGATACTGTTTAGACCTATCCTGCTAAAAGAAAGCCAGGGGTGAGATATAAATGGGAATTTCTTTGCATGCAATAGAACCATTATGCTTCCTTCTTGCCAAGAAAAAAGTCAATCCCATTCACTTTCCACTGCAGCCTGCTACTTTCTAAACGGAATATTAACAATCTACATCAATTAAGGGAATTATATAATTCTTGTTTGAGCACTGGCAGGCCTTGTAATATGCTAAGCCTTCGATGAGGCCCATCAACTTTGATTGCAATGTTATAGTGTAGATTTTCCCCTGCTAGCTAATTAGCTCAATTCATATAGTCCCCTTTCATGCGTGGAGGCAGAAATGCAGGGGAAATAAGCATTTTGAACCTTTTCAAAAGCTTGGGGGCAAACCACTGTAAACAAACACTGCTCATCGGCTGTCCAGTATATAGCCAATTTAGTTAATGGGCTGCTCTTCAAGGAGATGGAGCAGGAAGAGTGCTGAACGTGGGCTTTCACAATTAGCTGCCATTTTAAACCTTTCGTCCTATAATTAAAGATTTTGACTCTATATGCTGCTTTGCACTGCGCAAGTCAACATTTCCGTTTGCTTGGATTTTAATTGCAATAACCTTGCCATCTCAGTAAGGAACACGGCAGAATGCCTAGATCCCAGGAAATCAAAATTATGTGTGATGTTAAATATTATCAGGACCAAGCTGGGTCAGAGGCAAATAGACAATAGTCTGGCGAGTAGCTTTTCTCATGAACAAAGTTGCCCACATTAAAAAGCCAAGCCAAATCAAGTTCTTACACAGAGCACCAAGAGGAACCCTATTGGCTCTCAAGATCACCTGATTCTACAGAGCTCTGATGCCATACAGTCTTGGTTAACCCACTAGCATGATATGTAGACCAGGAGTGCATGTGTATGTGTAATAATAATAATAATTTATTATTTGTACCCCGCCCATCTGGCTGGGTTTCCCCAGCCACTCTGGGCGGCTCCCAAATGAATATTAAAACCACAAAGTGTGTGTGTGAGAGAGAGGGGGGGGCTAGCATTTAAAACCTTATACCATTTTGCTGAACCTGAGTACCAACAGTAAATGGAGACCAACAACAACTGAAATGGATAACTAGTCCATGCTCCTTTAAATTCTCCTTCAGAATAAATGTATTCAGCAAAATTGCTCTCGTCTCACATTTCTTTTACTAACATGAACTTCCCAGAAAAAGTTGAAATAATTGCAGGTGGGGGGCAAGATAGATCTTCAATTAAATGTTTCTCGTTCACACCTGTTACCAAAATTAAAAATAAATGTTTATTTGCTTAATTGGATTTTTGAATGCTGCTTAACTGAGGAGTATACAAATATTTCCTTTTGTAAATTAACATTATCACTTTAGGGTCTTTCCTCCCCAAGCTTTTTAAAAAAATAAATAAATAAAGTCTAATTTTAACAGGGGAAATGTAAAAAAGAAAAAAAAAAGAACAACTAACATTTTGTCAAATTTGGAATCCACACAAAATGTTTCAGTTCTTCTTACACCACATGGTGGCCTTTATCCCATCGCCATGACTCAACATGAGCTTCAGCACTGGCTAACCTGGGATTAGGGGTATAAAGAGGCAATGATTGCCATCCCATCCTGTGTTTGTCACAATCAACAACGTTTCTGTTTTGCTACAGTTCCACTTCTGCTACAGCCTATGCTATTCATCCTGCTATCTGCTATGGCTGGAGGAGACTTGGCTAAGTATGCATCAACATGGCTTGGCAACAAGTTGTATGCTTGAAGTTGGAAGGACTCAATCTGAAAGAAGGAACAACTCTATGGAACTTGAAAGTTTGCCTCCAGTATCTCAAACACTGTTCTGTGAAATCTATTGACACTTGTTCTGCTAGACCATAAAGTTTCAGGGTGGGTTACAATAATAAAAATCAATGCTATAATAAAATCATAGAGTTATGGAAACTAGCAAATCAATTGCAAGGATAAGTCAACCAAAACAGAGCATTATAGAGGTGGCTCCCACACAAAAAAATTGTCAAAGGCCAGGTTAAATACACTTATCCACAGAATATAAGAGAAGCTGCATAAGGAAGATGCTAAATGCATCTCCGAGGGGAAGGAGTTTCACAATTTAGGGACTGCTAATCCTCATACTTCTGTGGGTGGTGGAACTACCAAAATAGCATGTGTGCATACATTCTTTCAAGCCACCATAAAAAAAAAAAAAATTTTAGATGGTGTCAGGGAGGCAATTCTATGACCTATCACATGCTAAACAACTTCCTGTATGTAGTAGCTGCCACAAGGAAGCAATAGTTTAGAGAAGCCTTGAGGAGATGACCATGTATCGACTTGCACCCCTAAGAGTGAATATCCCCTACATCATGAACCAAAATGGGAATGAACAGCTCCGGAAAGATGGGCTTCCTTTGCCTTACCAACGTTCCAATCAGCAGTACCAGAGAAATCTTATACAAGCAGAGAGGCTTCTAACAGCTTTACCTCTGCCCCTCAGTAGTAAAACACTATTGCCCTCATAGACAAGGCAAGCTGGAGAACATTAACCTCCAATCTGATTTCTCATCCCATCACATAAGCACAGACAGCAACATAAACAACCAGAATCCTCTCACAATAGAAGGAGCAAAGGTGATGAATGCACGTAGGGTGAGCATGTCTCAGGCAAAGAAAACGATTAGTTCTTTTCTCCAAATCCTGCTTCTTTGTACCTTGCTATTTGCTTTTAACATCAGTGCTGCCCTTCTGAAAGCAGTTCAGTGGAACAGTAAACATTATTAACCAAATCGAACTGGTAACTGAATCTTAAGTGATGCAGAGAGAAGAAAGGGGAAGCACAAGGAAAGTTTCCTGAGACAAATTAAGCAGCAACTTCCTCAATAATTTCCCCCCTCCTGAAACATTTCTATAAAGTATGGGGAATGAACTGCATCCCGAGATTTAGCTGCCTGAATTAGGATTTCACTGAACCATTCACCCATTCACCCTGTCTGTGCAGAATCCTTTCTTGTTGCCCTGCCAATAAAGTTCACATCCATTCACTCTTGCATGCGCCCCCAGCGCAATTCCATTGCTTGAATTGAAAGGAAACAGGGTTTGACATATAAACAGAGAATACACTCCTGGTCCCCAAACACACCAAGCCTGCACCTTAATGCTAAGTTTGTGGAAAGAGCCCAGGGTTGCTCTGCAGTGAAGAAATCTGTGGGGACTCACTACCAATGGAAAGATTCTGCACATGATCAGAGGTGGGCTACATTGCCTCATAAGTTCCAGACCTCTACTGAAAAGAGATGTCAATGCTAAGAATTCTCATATACTCCAGCCTTAAATGTCCCTGTTTCCACATGGGGAGAGAAGGGAGAGATCAGTGTTGCTGTCATATTTGAGGAGGCTCCGTGATCACAACCATGCCACACAAATTGAGACTTGCAGAATTATACAGCATGGCTTTCATTCACACAACCCTAAGTCGATAGGATGGAGAACAAATGACTTACCTAGTGCACTGTGGTGATTGCAGGAAGCTGCCTACTGCTTGTGAGGAGCTCACCTAGACACCTTTGGCCATTTGATTTCTGTCATCAATTGTGGTTGTGGCTGTTATAACTTCATGGTTTTAGGATGCTGGGCATGTCTGCTAAACAATACCCATGTTTGACGTCAGATTCAACCCCTGTTCAGGTATTTATCATCCCTCCAGAGTCCAGTCTGAAGAAGAGCAGGGATGAGCTGTACTCTTTCTGCATCAGAAAGCCAGCTGCACTTATGTAGACAATTCAAAATCCTTCTGGGGTTTAGAACACTGCGGGATTGTGTTGTTGTGGAGGTGGAGAGATTTCTTCGGGATCAAAATATTTTTTTGACCCAGTCTTATTTTCCTAGAAACCACCATGATATGAAGCTAATTGCAAGCCGCAGATGAACTGCATTGAACCATGTGAAGTTATACATTTAACAAAGAGATCCTGGCAGGTCCACTAAATAGCATAGAAAATAGGAGTCCACAGTGCATCTGTGCATGTACGGATTAAGGCAACAACTTTATAATTATGATCAAAGTCTCAAGTATTTGTCTTTGCTAAGGTGTTGCTATTAGTATATAAAGTCCTTAACAGTGTGGGACTTATTTGCATGAAGCCTTGCCCCACAGATGCTCACTTGACCACTTCGATCTGCAGAATTGACACTTTTCAAGCATTATTATGTTCATATCACACTTGTAAGAGAAAGAGATTTTCACCAATGGCACCAGAAGCAGCTTGTTGGTGTTTTGCTAATGCATGCTGTATATATTTTTAAAATGTAATGTTTGTTATCTGCCTCTAACAGGCAACAGTCAGCTGCAGTTTTTGAAAGAAATATATTTTAATCTTTTCAAAAGTACATAAAAAAGAAATGCATTAAAGCTCAGAAATTATGTTATGTAAACTAAAAACATATAAATACAATCAACAGATCAATTAAACATTTCGTTTAAATAAAAAAAAAACAGTCTTCAAACTCTACCAACATAACTAGTTTGACTTTTGGAATACCTGCTAGCCCTTAAGAATGTAACAGCATAAGCAGATCTCTGCCAGATCAAGACAAAGGCTGATCTATCCCAACATCCTGCTCTCACAGTGGCCAACCAGATGCCTCCACAAAGCTTGCAAGAACAACACGACTGCCAACAGCATTTATATATAATAATTTTGTGATTTATTATTTAGACCCCGCCCATCTGGCTGGGTTTCCCCAGCCACTCTGGGTGGCTCCCAATCGAATAGTAAAAACACAATACAGCATTAAACATTAAAAACTTCCCTAAACAGGGCTGCCTTCAGATGTCTTTTAAAAGTAGGATAGTTGCTTATTGCCTTGACATCTGATGGGAGAGCGCTCCACAGGGCAGGCGCCACTACCGAGAAGGCCCTCTGCCTGGTTCCCTGTAACCTCACTTCTCGCAGTGAGGGAACCGCCAGAAGGCCCTCGGAGCTGGACCTCAGTGTCCAGGCTGAATGATGGGGGTGGAGACGCTCCTTCAGGTATACAGGACCGAGGCCGTTTAGGGCTTTAAAGGTCAGCACCAACACTTTGAATTGTGCTCAGAAATGTACTGCGAGCCAATGCAGGTCTCTCAGGACAGGTGTTATATGGTCCCGACAGCCACTCCCAGTCACCAGTCTAGTTGTCGCATTCTGGGTTAATTGCAGTTTCCGAGTCACCTTCAAAGGTAGCCCCATGTAGAGCGCATTGCAGTAGTCCAAGCGGGAGATAACTAGAGCATGCACTGCTCTGGCGAGACGGTCTGTGGGCAGGTAGGGTCTCAGCCTGCGTATCAGGTGGAGCTGGTAGACAGCTGTCCTGGACACAGAATTAACCTGCGCCTCCATGGACAGCTATGAGTCCAAAATGACTCCCAGGCTGTGCACCTGGTCCGTCAGGGGCACAGTTACCCCATTCAGGACCAGGGAGTCCTCCACACTAGCCCGCCCCCTGTTCCCCAAGAACAGTACTTCTGTGTTGTCAGGATTCAACCTCAATCCATTAGCCGCCATCCATCCTCCAACCGCCTCCAGACATTCTCCTCATTTGTGATTCCCAGCAACTGGCAATCACAGGTACAGAGCCTGTCTGCCTTTTCAGTTTATTTGAGAGCATGGAACAATGATTGATACATTCAAGGGCAGAACACATCCAGCCTAATTTTAAAAAATTATGTGAAAAGTAAAGATTGGTTTTCTTAGAAGCGATCAGTTGGACCTTCAAATTACTATACAGATAATTTCAAAAAGAAAAGAAAAATTATCTCCTGCCTGAAATGAGAAATTAAAAGAATGCAAGCTAATTGTCAAATCCAGAAGCATAATTTGCTCATGCCAAAAGGTCCAAAGGAATGCTCAGTGATTCCTATGAGCACGATAAAAAGGTTGCAAGAATGAACCAGCAGATGGTAAGTGGATGCCTTAAGTTTTTCATTCCCTTTAGCTTCAGAACCTGGTGTATTTTCCTTTCACATGAAAACCTTATTTTTAGCAAGTGTGCTCTGGGGCTTTGGATAACATCAAGAAATGGATCTAACTAGTGAAGTTTGCACTTTCTTTCCTAAGTGGCAAGGATGGCAGTGGTGGTTTCCTGGCACAGAAACAGAAAGTGGAGCTGACCATCCTCTGTTAGAGATAGCAATAGGGGAGGGATTCATTTTAGTCTGCATTTTAATATGAACCCAACTAATTTCCCAAGCAATGTATGAACTGCAATGAAGCTCCCTTTCAAAAGTCAAAAATCTGCATTAAAAGGCATATATTGGTTTTTAAAAGCACACAAAGGTGCATTATATTAGGGCAAATAGCTTGCAAAAAATGTGCATATTTGGAGAACTGTGCTCTAAAATACTGACAAATTTGGGTGAGGAATTTTTATTTAATTGCAGAAATGTGGTGAACTGAACTTTAGATTTGAAAAAGTGAGAAACCTTGAGAAACCAACATTGACAGATTTGCTCATCCCATGTTGCAGTAGGGGGCCCCACTCTCAACAAGAAAATTGTTATTTTTCTGGAAACGGGTGAGCCAGTGTGAATAATCTATGAATAGTCACAGATATCTATTTAGAGAAACAATCAGATCATTTATTTCCTTTCATTCACTGGATCAGCTGAATTATTTTATGCAACACACCATTTCCCTTGAGCACACACTGGAACATGGAAAGGCATGGCCATCACTTGCATGAGGCAGAGGGAGAAATGATCTCAGGTGGCAACTGCTGCGGGGCGAGGAGTGGTTAGAGCTGTGTAGTCTGCCCTGTGCTGCCTAAGCTAACTTGTGCTCAGGTGCAGTGGAGGAAGCGCCCAAGTAAGATTCAGCTGCCAGGGCTGGTTGGGGTTTGGCATGGAATGAGGAGGAACTGCCCTCTTCTCATCTCAGGCAGAAGAAAAGGTCTTGGGCCAGCCCTGAGGACCTGGTGGTGGTCGTCTTTGAATTGTATATATCATTCTTCTGGGGCTCACAATGTCCAGAGTACTTGTTTTTCCTGCTGGCATTCAGTCTTGGAAAACATAGGAACATCACAGAAACAAGGGGTCATCAACTGTAACACACACACACACACACACACACACACACACACACACTGCCAGCAACAACCCAAGTGGAAAGCCCCCAATAGTCCCCATGTGCATGGGAAAAGGTGAAGCATGGAATGGCTTTTTAATGAAGTGATCCAGGGGAAAGAACAGCTCTCCTTCCTTATGCAATTTGTGTGGGATGTTAGCATCCAAAATGCATGCGTAGAGGGTGCATTGCAAGAGCTGTGACATTATACACCTGAGGCAGTTATGGCAGTTTAGGTTAACAGTTAGAGCAGCAGGTATGTTGTGTTGTGCTGTTGTTTGCCTCAGAGTTAGTTAGTCTGCAACAGTTTAATCTATGCAAGACGTATAAGCAATTTAAGAAACATCCGCCTGCATTGTATATTTTAATTTGCAGGTTCAAGTACACTAAGTAAAAG
Source organism: Darevskia mixta (assembly GCA_034641385.1). Lineage (NCBI taxonomy): Eukaryota > Metazoa > Chordata > Lepidosauria > Squamata > Lacertidae > Darevskia > Darevskia mixta. The sequence continues at coordinate 8,170,830 of JAWWNH010000105.1, forward strand.
TTCTATGTTCTTTAAACTTTAAAAGAAAGTGTCTTGCATAGTTTTTGTACATACCCTCCAACATTTCTCCAATGAAAATAAGCATGTCCTATTCCATCATCATCATCATCATTATTAATACCCTGCCCATCTGACTGGGTTGCCACAGCCACTCTGGGCGGCTTCCAACATATATAAAACCATAATAAAACATTACGTATTAAAAAAAAACTTCCCCATACAAGGCTGCCCTCCGATGTCTTATAAAGGTTGTATAGTAGTTACCTTGTCTCAGGGGTCGCATAACTCCATATCCTCCAACATTTCTCTAATGAAAATAGGAATATTCTCTAAGGGAAAGCAGAACACTGGGATCAGATCAGAAACTGCGACAGTTTCTGTAAATCCAGGACTGTCCCTGGAAAATAAGGACACTTGCAGGACGGAGAAAGAGAACTAATTAAAGGGTCAAACGAGCTAGGGCTGTCTTCTGCATACTCTGCAAATGGGAACTAGAGTCTAATTCCCACAATTTGTTGCACCTTAAAAACACCACCACCATGTTTATCTTTATCTATATTTAAACATACAAATACATGGGCATTTTTTTAACCATCCTCTGAAAAAAGTAATTACTCTAAAAGGAAATACCAATGACTACCTATATAAAGTTTAAGGCATTCCTAAAAACTGGAAAGTGAAATCTCGCATCAAACTCCCCACCCACCCACCCCCCGAGCTGCAGCTTAGGAAAGCCAGCACAAATGAAACATGAAGATTTCCATTGACTTTGATGGGGCTGAATTGTCTTCAATCAACGGGCTTCACTTTAAGAGAACTGTGGATTGGGTTGCTTGAGAGCTTATTGATTTAAAAAGCTGCTCATTTTTTTTTTAGTTTCCAGACTGGTTTTTAAGACCAGTCTCTTCAGTGGGCTATAAAAAACTTTCAGTTCTGAGACACAGGGCCTTATAACTATCATTCTGACGCAAAGGATGGGCGATGACATTGTGAAGCTGCAAAGAGGAGGAGGAGGAGGAAGAAGAAGAAGAAGAAGAAGAAGAAGAAGAGGAGGAGGAGGAGGAGTTTGGATTTGATATCCCGCTTTATCACTACCCGAAGGAGTCTCAAAGCGGCTCACATTCTCCTTTCCCTTCCTCCCCCACAACAAACACTCTGCGAGGTGAATGGGGCTGAGAGACTTCAAAGAAATGTGACTAGCCCAAGGTCACCCAGCAGCTGCATGTGGAGGAGCGGAGATGCGAACCCAGTTCCCTAGATTACAAGTCTACCGCTCTTAACCACTATACCACACTGGCTCTCAGAGTGGCAGTACTCTGCCGATGCTGGCAAGGGGAACGACAATGTGTGTTGCTGTTACTCTTGTCAGCTTTAGCCAGGAGTGGGATCACCATATACAAACCAGGGGGGACCGGGGGGAGGGCTCTGGGTTGCAGCCATATTGTCTATGACATTGATACAGATGGTATGACTTATTTCTAAGGAATCATTTGGCACTCTGTTAATGTTTTATACTGATTATATAGTTTCTTGGCCACCTTCCAACATTTTGCAGAGAGCTAAATGGTGTAACGTATTTCACATTTCCCAGAGTTTTTTTTTAAAGTATATACCACAGCATATGCTTGGTAATTTCACATCTACGCCTGAGTGTCAGTACTGTACAATACAATCATATAGTACTCTTGCGGCTATGAAGTCAAGGTTGTAGTGTCAGAGCTCCCCCCCAACCTTGACTTTCCACTTCTGCTGATATGACTCCCCACCCCCCACACCGGTGCAGCAAATAATTTCTAATTTCATAATGGAAGACCACCTGAGTCATATTTCCAGGATTTCATGCAAGTGATGTACTGAACGCTTAATAGTCGTTGACTTTTGAAGGTTAAATATCGGATCTCGTTCTTTGGTCTGAATGAGCTGTTGTCTTCTGGCTGAAATGTTGGTTTTAATTTTTTTTTGTATCTCTCCCTTTCTTTGTTGCAAAGGTTTAGAGTCGCTTCAGAGATATGCAAAAGGAATAAATGAAATAATCGGTAATAAACTAAGACACAGAAAATCCAAGCAAAAGACTTCACAAAATCCTCAAATCCCTCCCCCCCCCTTCAAATCAAGGTCTTACATAATCCTTTCTGTAAGAAGCCAGAGTTTTATAGCTCTTTACTCTGCTTTTTAAAAAGGAATTTTCACAGGCGTGGAATTAACTCAAAGGGGCACTTTTAACCATGCAAGAAGGCACTTTTAAACATTTATGAAAATACAAATTACATAATCATGGAATGCTACATGTATTTAAACATCAAATGTGATTTAGGGTGCTTCTGGAGGGGGACTTAATTGTAAAGTGGTTGTCAGCAGAAAAGGTAACTATGTTAAATGGGGGGATGTGGGTTGATGTTTTGATGTCAGTGCTACCTGTGGAAAAAAATGCATAAATGAAGGCTCACCCATCCCTCAATAAACACTCATCTGGAAAGACCCTTAAGGAAATGTAGCACTTCTATGTAAACACTCTCTCCACTCAGCTTGCATGTTCTTAGCAGTTGAAACAGTCCCAGTTTCAATTCTGGGATTGAAAAAAAATAAACAAACTGTGCTTTAACTGTCTGGGGTGAATCTGCCCATGATCTCACATGAGTCCACCTGCAGCACCACCTTTCTCTATGTACTTCCACAGCCAGAAATGATGCAAGAGCAGGAGTCCAGAAGGCTGTTTCTGACAGTACGGTATCAAAACTGCAAAGGTGGTTGTAAAGGTTTGGCTTTATAAGGTTAAAACGAATGCTTGTTAATATTGCTAGGAAGTTCACTGGAATACGGATTCTAAAACATGGGTATAATATCCTCCTGGAGATTAACTCCCACCTGGAGGCAGATCAGCCCACTCTGCACCAGCTGCAGTCTCATGGGGAGGAATTCATGAATAATAAAAATGTATTATGTATGTATGTTGATAGCTAAGGTCAACCTTCCATTCTTTAGTTCAGCTGAACTCCCAACAACAAGGCAACTTTCAATGCTATCTGGCTATCACAGGCGCCAACTCCTAGTGGCCCAGGTTCCTTCACCCTCCTCCCAATAAAATATTTGAGGGGGCTGGGCCCCCCAAAGTTAATGGGCATCACTGCCTTTCCTTATTTTCTGCATTTGGACTTTGTTTCCCAGCAAGCATTGTGAAGGAGCCTGTAAAAGGGTTACCAGATGTCAAGAGAGCTGAGATTGGGCAAAAACCTCTGGCATTTTTTTCTTATGGCCCTTGCAATTTGAGCAGAGAGAGAAAGAGAGAGAGTCAGAGAGAACTCAAACTGCTTGCTCAGTGGGGCAGGTACACAGAGCTCAGCTAGGCTGAAGGAGAAAATGGTTCCTAGTTGCTTATCATTTAAAAAATTAAACTAGGAACTGTTTTATTACTGAGCTTTGTACGCTGCTCGGGGATACTATTTTTGGCTGAAGAAAGGGGCAAGAATGCTTTATTTGTTTACTGAGTCCCCTACCACTTCACTGTTACTGATCTCAGGGTAAGGACATCAAATTTTACAATTGAAAGATACAAATAGAACAAGCCCTTACAACAGCAACGTGAGTAGGCAAAATGCCCACAGATAAAGCACAAATACTTAAAATAAAAGGGATTCATATTTCTCATAGTTAAAATTGACTTGCTAATATCTAACATTCTGTGAATACCTGGTGTGGAAATGAGAAACAGAATTGACACTGAATGTACTACTGAGAAGTGGGGTATTCTACTATTGGGAGCCACTACCCAAGTCCCTTTTGCATGTCACCATATAACCAGCATCTCCTGGCAGCAGAACGCTAAGAAAGGCCTCTGCTGATCATGGAGAGAAACACGTTTATACTGAGGGATTTAATTTAAAAACAACAACAACAGGCAGTGCTATTTTTCTAGAAGGAGAGGCACCGGAACTCACTGTTAACAATTCCTCTATTCTCTTAGAATTGCAATGGCATCTACCTGAGAGGTGCTGGAACTGAGTTCAGGCGAGTTCTGGCTGGGGAAAAAGCCCTGACAACAGGTATCCTTGTATCATCATTATTTTTAAGACATGGACATCATAAGAGACTGTAACACAGAAGCCATGTAATCAACTCTGGTTACCAAGCCCTTGCTCTGGTTAATTATTTGTTAATAAGCATGTGATTATATTAGCCCCATTTGCTACAGCATTACCCTGGGAACCTACCCTCAGTCTTTGTTCATTAAGAAAACCTAATGTCAAAAAAGCTGCATTTATAAATATCTTCTAGAAGATTGAGAGCAACTGAAAACAAAACAGTGAGGATGTCTTACAATCAACATTCCAGGAGGAAATAATTTGAGCAGGAATATGGTATCACCTTTATACCAATGGACCTGTGATTACATTTCAATCCTTGGATAGAAATGTTCTTCCAAAGTATATCAAAACATGAATATTTATGCATTTACTTATTACATTTATCACCCACCCTTTATCATGCAGGTTCCCACAGAATATAGCATGAGCATTTAGAAAATGGCAAGATGGAAAATTTGAGTTGTGTTTCTACAACTTTTCACACCAACCTATAGCGTGAGGGCACCATCCTATATCACCTTTGTTGTCATCGCTGCAGCAGAATATTGCACACATATTTTTGTGGAGAAAGCTGTTCTGAGGCAGCAACACAAGCTGGAAGGAACATTCCGGTTGCTCTATAACACTTTATGTGTCAGCAGTGCCTACTTTGAAGTACATATCTAACTGAGGATCTTCTAGAACGGCCTTCACCAACCTATTGCCCTCCCCATGTGTGGGACTGTAATTCCCACCAGTCCCTGTGAGATAGGAGTTATGGTCAAAAACATCTGAAGGGCGCCAGATTAAGAAAGCCTGTTACAGGGAGAAACTTGAATTTTCCGTATATAAGAAGGCACATAATATTGTGGTGGGCTTGGACAAACTGGGAGTGACTAAGATACTAAGGGTTCTCCCTCAGAATTTCACAGCCTAATCTACTTAAGCAAACTCCACAAACTGTTGCCAGAACCATGCATATTAAAAGCCTGGAAACACAAATATGGGCAATTGGGGCCCATTGCGGCTGACACGACTTCTTAAACTCTGTGGTGAGACTTGAAAGAATGCCTGCCTAACTGCTATATGGACTATAGAGAAGGCAAACATGAGGTGGACACCTTTATACACACACCTGAAATTGTGTGGAGCTGCAGCTGAAAGAAATCATATATGGAATGTTTACATATAATTTTTTTATTTATCGTTAGTCACAAACAGCCTTCAGGGTGCCAATTTACAAATAATTTACAAGCAGCTATCGAGGCTTCTATCCTTCTGACTGTCTCGTGGATCAGGACAGTATCATTTTCAGATTTCCTTCATTTTAAGTCTTTTCCGTGTACTAGCCCAGTCACCGCCCACTAAATAAGGGAACCCTTCATTTTCTAGCATCTATGCTGTGACCTCAATCTACTAACTGCTTCCAGCAACACACATAACTGCAGACTTATACAGAAGCATTAAAGTAAATTATGCCAGGGCATGTATTTTTTCCTCAAATGTTTATCATACTTTTTCAGAAACAAACAAACAAAAAAACACCCTCTGAACTTGCCATAAAACACACGTAAATAAAGCCTTTTTTAGTGCTTATGGCAGCCATTTTGAGCAGGCACCTACAGCACTTTAATTGACACCTCTACTTTTACTTTTTAACCAAAAAAAGGAATGCACACGGCTTTTAATTTCTGCATTGAAACATGGCATTTAAAATTATTTAGTTAACAACTATATCACACATACACACACGCGCAAGCCTTCTCCTTTTTGTTCTGCTCAGTGTTTGGGCCATTTCTGGTTGAGTGTTTTCCCTGGGGTCCTTCTGTTAGAGGAAGTAGATGTAGAAAATGTGAAATTAAAAAAAAAGCCATATGCATGTTTTCAAGAAAGCAGCATGAGCAGCACAGAACAGAAATGTCCTGTTTTGAGTTCTCTCATAAAAATAAATTCCTGTTGAAAAAAAGAATATGTTTGAACCAACCTATGGTTTGAATTTGCTGGCAAGGTACTGAGTATGGGTCCAACATGCTATATTGTTAGGACCAATGATTGGGTGACCATATGAATCCTGTCACAGCTTAGGATAGGGTTGGCAATGTTCTAGATCATGGGTAACCATGCCTGAAGAAGCCTTCCCACATGCCTGCAGTGTCCCATCCCTCCAGCTGAAATTTAAATCATAATTTAAAGCATTTAAGATGCATTGTTTTAGCCAACAGAAGGCTCTTCTCCCAAGCTTGTGGCACAATGGTTGTGTATTACAATTGAGATGGGAAGAGTTGTAGCATCTTCGTAATTCCCAAGAATGTTTCTTTGGTTTGCAAACGGGCTGATGGGCCGAGAAAAGTTGACAACCTCTGTGCTACATAATAACAGTGAAACTATCCAACAGGGAAATAATTATTGCTTCTAGCATGTTATCAGAACAGTAGAGGCCTCTGCAGCATACCAGTAAGCAAACTTGTGTTTTCTTTAGATTATGTAACCTACATGGGTCATGTTTCTAGTAGTGCACTTCAGGAATGTTTGCAAAGGCGTTGCAGTCATTTGGAGTTACTGTGAAAGAAACAGCACTGAATGAGGAATCGAATGACATGAAATAAGCATACTAATCTTCTGATTACATTTTGGGGTGTATGGGGTGTTAGGGGAGGGGTTGTACCTCTGGTGGGAAACACATAATGCTCACTCTGGGGTTTTTTGTCCATCTTTGGTCCCCACCCTGCACTCAGCTCCCACCTGTCAGCATGTGACAGTGGCCATACCCAGGAACAGTGTCAAATGGTCTGCTAAACCACACGAGGGTAGCAAATGCGTCTCAAACCCTCGCTGAGTCAGATAGATGCAAAGATAGGCTCTGGCAGATTGAGCAGACAAGATCAATAGTGGGTTCAACGGTCAAGAAGGCAGTTTTTGCACAAGCGGTAAAGAGAAGTGAGGGGCAGGTGGGGCTAGTCCACCTGGGAAGGTAGCCCATCTAGGAGAAGGAAAACTCTTATCCTAAACCTCCACTGCCTTGTGGGATACCTTCAGGAGAAGGCGGCTAAGGAGTAAACCATACACACAAATCCCTAACGGTTGGGTGGCACCTTGTACGACTCCTCCTGGCAACTCCAGCAGCCAAGCTGATGCCAAATGTATTGCTCTGCTTTCCTTTGGACCACATCAGCAAGGATGGGGGTGGTGGTCTGGGGGGGGTGTCTCGTTGCCTAGGCAGCCCAGGAACTTTATACACACTGCCCAGGCTTGCACCCCAGGGAAGTCACTCGGGTGCTTTACCCCCAGAGGCACACTCCATTGTCTCTCAAGACAGACAGATGCCAACAACAATTACATTTTGAGAATAATTTGTAACCAATATATCTATCAATTGTATTGGTTACAACTTGCTGCTAACTTCAGCGAGTCTTACTGGCATTATAGATTACGTACGCTGGGAAAATCTGGTACATTAGAAATGATGATCTCCTAGGATTGTTTTCCTAGTGTTGGTTTGACTGCTGCCTGTTGTAACATAAAGACTGAGACCATGGAAATCTTTTTACATCCACCTTTCCATCCATAGTACAGAAAAGAGGGATGTAACAGGAAAGCCTTGGTTGAATGCCCAGAGGATGAAATGCCATTTAAAAGGTAAATCCTGAATGCTGGCTAGAGTGAGTGTCATTGACTGGTCACTCTTTTTATGCCCTTCTGCTCCTCTGTGTGATTCCTTTCAGTATAATGGTACATAGCTGTAGCACAGGCTCCAAAGAATGTTTTGTTAATAGCACAGCTAGGAGTTCAGGGTTGGGTCAGATATTTAAGAATGAATTCTGAGGATCTGTGTATGAAAAGGGTAGTGAAGGACTAAAACTTAAAAGCACTTATTCAACTGTGCCCTCAGTGACCCAAATATGACTGCTTTTCTTGGATGACCCTAGGAGCTAACCACAGAACAAATGAACTTCATTGGCCAAAGTCAGTTTCAAACCCACAGTATTTTGCATGGGATTTCAATGGCAACAAGTTTGGGTTCTCAGTGTTAAAGTCGTCATTCCATGCCTATTGAGCTGAGATAGTCAAAGGAAAGCCGTTTCCTAGGTGCTGTGCATTGACTCTCGTTGACAGACTCTTCAATGGGGAGTTTTAAATTACACAATGGTCATGATGGGTTTTACATCATGTAGATGTATGACATAAACTATGTGTGCAGCTATTGAATAAAGGTAAAGGGACCCCTGACAGTGAGGTCCAGTTGCAGACAATTCTGGAGTTGCAGCTCTCATCTCACTTTACTGGCCGAGGGAGCCGGCATACAGCTTCCAGGTCATGTGGCCAGCATGATTAAGCCACTTCTGGCAAACCAGAAACACCATTTACCTTCCCGCCGGAGCGGTACCTATTTATCTACTTGCACTTTGACGTACTTTCGAACTGCTAGGTTGGCAGGAGCTGGGACTGAGCAACGGGAGCTCACCCCGTCACGGGGATTCAAACCACCGACCTTCTGATCGGCAAGCCCTAGGCTCTGTGGTTTAGACTACAGCGCCACCCGCGTCCCACTACGCGGCTATTGAATACTACAAGAAAATATGTTGTACATGCATTCAGATGCTTTCAAAACTCTATTAGCACTTGATGGACCAATAGCTACTGAAGTAGATTTTAAATAAATTGATCATTATCAGTTCAATCTACATAAATTTCAGATCAACGTGATCCCTACCAGAACAACTTAGTAACAGAGACAACTGTAGACTCAGCACAGAAAAAGCAGTGTATTCACAGCTAAAGTGTCCTGACTAAAGCAACAGTATTCTGAACAATTGTCCCAAATCAATGAATCAACAATATGACATGAATAAAGAGAGAGATGTTCAACAATCCTCTGAAAGAGAAATGGCCTAAAACAGTAAAAAAAAAAAAAAAAGAAAGTCACCACACTGAATAGTTTTAATGTTTCATTGATTCCTGCATTTCTTTGGTCATTTTAATTTTTGCAAGCCACCCAGAGAATTACAGCTGCAAGAGAAAGGTGAGGCAGCAATAAACTTACTAAATAAAGAGGATGTAATCTGAACCTCAGTGAAAAATAATAAACTGGTCCACATTTTAAGGGTGCTGTCAGAATTCGAAAAATGCTAACTTTATCTAACTTACATAGGGTTGTATCAACTAAGTTTTACTCAGGGTAAACCCACTGGAATTAATTTACTTAAGTTTGTCATGTCCATGAATTTCAATGGATGTACTCAGAGTATGAGTAACGTTGGATACGACCAACGTATGTTTGGATCCAAACACAGCCATACTCAAAAGTAAAGCCAACGAAATCAATCCAAGCCTGGATTCAACCATACCTTTTGAGAATAAGGTTGCAAACTTACATACCCTTACCTGTGAGTAAATCTCATTGAACTCTGTTGGGCTAACTTGTGAGAAGGCATGTGCAGGGTTGCACTGCAAAAGTTCCAAACATGCCATGCTACTTTTCAGCTAGGCAAATATATCTGCAGAAATAATGATGATTTTACGTAAATCAAATACAGAAATGATGTCTAATAGTAAATGTTAGCTGTGAATGAATATCATTCAATCCTCCTTCATTTATAATATTGTAGTGAGAAGTTTCGCTATATGTAGCAGAAAAAGTATTTATAGAATTAAAGAAGTTCTTCATACACTCTCAGAAAAATGGAACAATTATTATCAATTGCGATTATGCTTAACTGCTGATTAAAGTGACTGTTACAGTATGGCTGCAACGTATTTCAATTTAGAATGTATTTATTCTATCAGCAACTGCATATATCAGAAGTATTTATATGAAACATTAATGCTAAACAAAAGCATGTTCAATTTAATCATGAAATCAATAACACACAAAGAAGGAAAAGCATTTCATGAAAAATGCATTTTGTTTTATTTATTTTTATGGCAGATTGTATAACAGGCTTTTTGGGACTAGAAATGCTATTCATTCAATACAAACAACTCTTCTGCAATCCAAAATGTTAAAATGATTTATTCTGTCTTGGCAGTAACGATGAACTATATGATTGACTTCATGTTTTCACAATCCATATTCATTTTAAGATCTGGCACCATGCCCCCACCCCCCACCCCAAAAATCAAATCTCCTGGAAAATAAAATATGGAATGTGGGGGGATGACATATTTCGCATCTACAGTGGTACTAGGATAGATGAAACATTTCAAACTCCGTACAGCTGACAGTAAGCTGAAATTTCAAATCAAGACACAATTGATTCAGAACAAAGGATACACCATTTCATGTGATTAAATTAAATCTGTTTGGATTTACAGACATGCATATATGTGTGTGTGTGTGTGTGTGTGTGTGTGTGTGTGTGTGTGTGTGTGTGTGTGTATGTATATATATTGCTTGCAGAAACTCTGCACATTTGGCAGTTCCGTTATTGGCTGTTCTTGCCCCTTTCCTACAGTTAATTCAAGAGTCAATAACTTGTTTCCCACCAGATGTGAAACGGTCATTCCTCCTCATCCTGGAGAAGCTGGCGTTCCAGAGGAAGCTTGGGCTGCAACTTCTGCCAGCGCCCTGGAGGCCAGAGTATATGGGTTGCGCGAGCGTGGAGAAGTCCAAGAGAGACCTGGGAAAGGCAATCAAAACACAGGTGTAATAATATGCAAGGATATATAGCTTAGGGAGAGGAGGGCTTACAGCATTTCATAAACGTGTCGAGCAAGTTATACCAACTGAGAAAGAGGACTGGATTTGTAGCTGGGATTCAACCCCCCCCTCCCCCTTAAGTGGCGAATTCATTTCGGGCAAGCCTTCTGTCTAAAATGCAGAGACACTTCTTAAAACAGGACTGATGCTGGGGAATTGTGATGATGATAAAGAAAGCGAAATGGGAATAAAAAACCAAACTATATAAAATTTTAACAGCTTGTCCCATATAAAAATTGACAACTTAAATAAAGAACCATAAAAGGTTACAACTTGCAACAGCTCCTTCTAAAGACTCGTTGAAGACAGAGCCCTCGGTGCCCTGCAGACTGCATATGGAACTGTTGAACGTACAGGCTGTCTCACTTTGTTCAACTGCGCAAGCAGCTTTTGTTATGGTTTGTTATGGGGGAGGATCACAATCTCTGTACCTGCAGCAAAAGGCAGAACCTCCTGCTGTGCCAAAGCCTGTCCTTCAATTTTCTTGAAAGACACACCAGAGGCAGCTTCATCTGCTCCTAGTGCAGCTGCCCCCAAGCATAGCTTTCGATATGCTTGCACCACTTGTTAGCTAACTAGGGAGAACATGCAGCAGAAATTTGACGTGTATATCTTATCAAATATTTATCTGATTTTATCAGCAATTTTAATGTCTATTTTGTGTAAGCTGTTTACAGGTTTTAGCAATTAAACTGTATTTAAGTCCTACTAAATAACAATAATGCTGTGGCAGAACATGGTGAAAAGAGTAATTAAGCATATTCAGTATGAAGAAGCAACCTACATTTCTTACTTCAATGTATTCAAGAGTTTGCTCCTATTTTTTTTTAATATAAACAGGACATCCAATGTTATTTGACATTTTAACTACCAGCTTGAGCTCACTGTAAGTTTCTGAGTCACTTTCATTTCAGGCTTTGGTTTTTCAATTATATAGATAGATGGATAAACAAACAAAAAATTAAAAATAAAATACTATTGATTAATTAAAAACAGTAGCCTTTGTGAACAATGCATTGTTTCCAATACATAATGATTCACATTGTCAAAATATTGACAGGTGTCAACTTGGTTGGTTTACATCTATTCCACAATTGTTAATACAAAGTCCAGAGCTTCTGAAAACTTTCTATGGAAGCTTTTCTTCCTTCCCACAGGTAAGCCATTATGTCACTCCACATCCTCCCTTTGCACTGTGCTTGAGGTCAATATGCACCAAACTAGCAAGTCCACTACAACAAACTTTCCCATCTCATTAGTTTAAAAAGGAAACAAAAGGCAGCTTGACTCAGTTGCAATGGAAGAATATTCAGAAGTTCTATTCTCTAGAAAATATGAATCCATCAAGGGAAAATTAAAATTCTACTTTAAATATTCAGGAGATTCAGACTGGGCTTGCATGAGTCAGCAACACAGCTCTCCAGAGGCCCCAAAAATGACAAAGTAGGCATCTGGTCTGCTTCTCTGAGGAGGAGGCATCATGAAGGCATCACTGCAACTGACAAATACCCTCTTCCCTTCTCTTCCTGCTTTGTGTCTGAAAGTGGGAGGTCCACTATCCAAGTGTTTGGGTGAACATGAAGCATGCATATAAACCCCACCCCTAATATCTTGCCTGTGCCGCAGTGTCACTAGGCTTCCAATTGCTGGGAGGCTTCTAATCACAGCCATGTGAACACCGTTTGAACCTCCCTTCAGAACTCAACATTCAACAAACAGAGGGAGGAAGTGGAACCAGTGGTTGTGGGGGCATTGGGGGCAGGGCCCGATGCATGATCCTGGCCTCTGGTTTAAGTGGCTTCCAGGAGTGTGCTGGAATACCCAGGACAGCAAACCCAAAGGTGTCCTTTTCATAAAGTAGACGAAACCCAAGAAATATTAAGAGTTCTCGTCCATAACCTTCCCATCACTTTTTCTTTTCTGACATAGAAAAGTTAAAAGCTAATGCAGCACCATTTGCTGGTGAGAGGACTATTATCGGCAAATTTTCTCTTCATTTCCCACAGGGGATGCATATGTTACATAGCCTATTATGCCATAGTCAGAACTCATTCCAATCAAATTATGTGGGAGATGAAAGTATTTTATCCTTGTGATTCTATCCTTTTTGCACGTGCCTGTGTGTTACATGGTACTCTCTGGGCAGCTTTGCCTGGGAATACTTTACCTTGGTACCACATGCCTTCCCTAAGAAACTTCCAATTCTAACTGATCCTATATTTAGCTTCTAAGTGACAGTCTAAATATTGGGTTTAGCAAGACTTCACTAACTACCTGAAGTGTGATTCTTCACAAATGGGTTTTATTTTTTATAGATTTAAAGAATTCACAGTGCACTGGGGCATCGCCTGCCTCCACGAAAGATAAGTAGCTCATAAATACAATGGCCATGAACTAGAACTGCTTCCAAACGCTGAACAAAAGAGCCCTGCCAAAGCAAACTCAAACTGCCAGCAGGTTTTCCATTCGTGGAGGTGGAACCATGTTTTACACACCAGGGTGCGCACTAGGCACTGCAAGGATTACGCACTCAATCCTTTGGATGGATTGTGATCAAAATGGCATCCAATAGGGGAACTGTAGCAGGAAGTTTTTAATGTTTGACGTTTTATTATGTTTTTATATTCTGCTGGAAGCCACCCAGAGTGGGTGGGGTTTTAATAATAATAATAATAATAATAATAATAATAATAATAATAATAATATTCTGTATGCATCACACAACACAATGGAGAAGAAGGTAGAAGGTCCCAGGTTCAATCCCTGGCAGTTTCAGATACAGCGGGGAGAAAACCCTGTTGGGAACTCTGACGTCAGTGCAGGCAATACAGAGCTAGAAGGACCCATGATCCGATTCAGCACAAGGCAGCTTCCTATGTACCACCATGAGATCACACATAACACTGCTGAAATGTCATGTTTCTTTCCTGGTCAAAGCCTCATAATCACTGAACTGGGGGGCAGGGAAGTGTCAGTACACTATTACATATGTAATGAGAACCTGTGTTTTCAATTCCCAAAGCTTCTCTCTCTCTCTCTCTCTCTCTCTCTCTCTCTCTCTCACACACACACACACACACACACTCCAAATAAAGCACTAGGTTTATTAATAGGTTTTCATCTGGTCTTCTGTCATGAGTCGGAGTCAGGAGTAGGTCAGCAAAAAAAAACAACAGCAGTTTCAGTGAACTCTTTCCTCAAAGAAACCAAAACAGTGCTGGCCTAGTGACTTTTCCCATTATGTCTTGCCCCAATGACACAATTGCGTGGACTGAAGGTCCCCACCTTCCCACCACTTTCTAAGGCACAGCAGACTAAGGCTCTATCGTCTTGTGTCTCTTTGCTCCGCCCTCTCAATTTCTCTGCATGTTCTGGGAGACCGGGGGGGAGGGGAGTTGGTCACAGCAAGAGGGGGAGACTCCCTGGATTCTTCAGCAGCCTGCATCATCTCCGTCTCCTGCCTGATTCTGGACTGGCTCTCCTGCCTGATTCTGGACTGCTCTCTGCCCTAGCCTCTTCCTGCTCACTTAAACCTGTTGCCTCTTCAGCTTCCGACACCTCGTCCTCCCAGTCTTCTTCCTGTGGCCACTCATTGTCATCCCACCACCAAGCCCCTGGCTCTGAACCTTCTTGTCCTGGGAGTTCCCTTGGGGGTTCTTCAGGTGGTGCCTCCTACCACTCCTCTGAATCCAGCCATGACATCTTCTGACCAACTGGCCAGGCACCAAATGAATTAGAAATTGGTCAGCATTTTGGCAGGCAACACCAATAAGCAATGGCTCTGCACTGCTCACAGCATAAAGCCAGCCAGCACTTTGACCGGACTAGGTTGCATAGTTATGTTTGGATATTAAATGCTGTGCCACAATCCCTTTCCACTGCCACCTACAAGTAAGTTTGGGAAAAGGAGATAGTGAGGAAAGCATCTGTCTGTCTGCTGATGGACCCAATCCAGGGCCTAGGCAGTATTCCTGAAAATCTGGAGGACCAGCAAAACCATTTTGTTCTAAAGAATTATTCATGATTGAGGTGGTCCTTCAATCACTGCTTCTGATTGCTCAGCTGAACAGAAAATGTGGAGGCTAGTTCTTGGAATACCTTGAAAATATAGATAGAAACATTTACATTCTACCCTTTAACCTGAGGTTTCCCATGGTGGTAATTAGGCAGCATGTATCCTGAGGGTTTGGAAAAGGGTTAGATGGAGCATTTGGATTGCGTTCCTACAACTTTTTATGACAGCCTGAGGTAACCATCAGGTGTATCCCGTATCACCATTGTTACTACCACTGCAGCAGAATTTTACACACATCTTTGTGTGCATAAAAATATTCTGCTGCAGTAAAAAATAAAAAAGGCCAGAAAGTGCATTCAAATTGTTCTCTCGGACTCTTAACTTTTCCTTATGGATTTGGATGCAACACCAGACATCCCTGAGCAGTTGCTTAGGCCCCTGAACTTTGGGGAGGCCCAACACTGACATCTACCCTGAACCTTCCTTAAAAAAAAATCCAGTCCCACTGCTCACACTGAACATACACTAAAATGTTGATGAATTTCCATGGGGACTTAAAACTGAATTCAAGATTGGAAAAATGAGAACTAGAAAAAATAAAACTGACATATTTGCTAATCCTTACTGTAGCATCAACTCTGGGGCACTAGCGGTTTAAATGCCAGCTGGACCCAACCACCCAGTGTTGCTCAAAGTCCTACTGCAACCTCCAGCAACAGGGAAGCCTGCCAGGCCCACAAACAGAGGAGGAAGGTCCACCCAAAGGCATTTTGCCCAGGATCCACACTTAAACTTGGAGCCAACACAATCTCTATAAATTCATCTAAACTCTAAAAGAGAAAAAAATAACATGACAAAAAGTTCCTAATAAGAAAAAGGCAAAATCCTTTCAATTAGAATATGAAATACCATTTTCAAAAGGTCACAAATAACGTAAGTATTTATATGTTTCAGGATTTCTTATGGATGTTAACGTACCTGAGCTAACTTAAAGCCTGGAGTGCAGACATTGTGCACCCCAATTAAGAGGTCATGTTTTAAAAGCATAAGCTTTTACATATGCTTTTAGATCAGAGGTCCCTGGCAGCTGTGTGCAATTTCTTTAAAACAGTCTGAGCATGAGAGGACAATTTTCTCATAAAATGGCTACATTTACTCAAGGCTGTATTTTTTCATCACTCTGAGGCTCTTCAGAATTAATCTTGGGCATAGTAGAGGAGAGGCTTGGGTACCTTCAGCTATTTCCCGTTAAGGTGGAATTTTTTTTAAAAAGCAGGAAGTTCAGAATTTTATGCAAATAGACACCAACCACCCCCAAGGAATATCTCTAGCTAATTCTCATGATTTAATTTCCCAGGAATCATGTGTATGCACCAATTTCTCCTCTCTCTCTCTCTCTTCTACATAATCAAATCACTGGAGTTGAAGTGGCCTGTATCTAATTTAATATTTTGTAGCTTGATTAAACAGGTGCTGAATTACTTGAATATAATTTGGTTAGTTAACAATGCACACTATTGATACCAGATCACTTCTGTTGCTGGATTTATACACCAGTTCCCATGAAATGTTACACTTAAATTGGTATGGCAGATTTCGAGATGGGCTGCTTTCGTATTTCAAGTTGATAAACCTTCTGAACCTAAACATTTTCACTAGTGCGTATTCCTAAAATCCCAAATGATTCATATTTTGTGACGCTATGCAAATGCAATGAATTTTATGCTCCATCTAAAATAAGCCTCCTCATATTGCCCTGTTAATGAAGTTGAAAATACGATCTAATTTGTGTGTGTGTGTTAAAGAGGAGTCTGAAAGTATTTCTTGTTACACTTCCTGTTTGGTGCACTACTGTGACATATATAAGAAGCCCACTTCCTGTCTTTTGTGAAGCTGTGTCTTTCACTGTGACTCAGCCATGTTCCAGGATATGTCGCAGTTAGAAATGAATGCAACTGTTCTGTGAAGACAGGGGACTCAGCTACACAGCTGCAAATAAAGCATTTTAAACGTGCTGTAAAGTGCAATATACAAATGTGACACAAGATGGCGCCATTGAGGTATGCAAATTTCAACGTATTTTTCAAAACACTTTTTTTTTTAAAAAAAGAATTTTCACAGCGTTTTTTTAATGTGTGTGTGGATTCCACCAGGGTTGAAGAACCTGTGACATTTCAGGCGCTGGTGCACTCTAACTCCCACCAGCCCCAGCCAGTATGGGATGCTGGGAGTTGCAGTCTATCAGTGGCTGCCAGCAATGATGTCAGTGTTCTATCTCCACTGTCTGGGGCAGTACACCTCTCAATGCCAGTTACTTAGAATCAGGTCCTGCCTTCAGGGATCCTGTAGCCATCTGTGAGAATATGATGCTGGACTAGATAGGGCATTGGTCTGATCCAGCAGGCTCTTTTGTTCTTAGTCCAGCAAGATCTGGAGGTTCACAGATACTCACCCCACGCCATACTTTCTGGGAGCTGAACTACATGAATAGTGTGCAAAAGGCAATGGAATTATTAAACTAGGGATTTCTTTTCGTTTCTTAAAAATTAATGGAAATTCAGCCCAGTCTAAAAATACACTGCTGCATAATTAAGAGCAACGTAAACACAATGCCAAAATGGGAACACTTAGCTAGCACTCTGCCCACAGAACTAACAAAATGTACTGCAGATGGAGGTGGGGGGAACCTGCTGGGTCAAATTAGATTGCTTGTCTTTAAGAAAGGCTATTACAATGGATTTTGATATTCAGCTGTAGTAGTAAAACAATCTTATGGCAAATTATCTGCTTATATGGTTCTCTTCAAAAATAAGCCATAGTTCACTGGTGATAAACATGTTTCTTTTTAGAAAGCATTTGTAGAATGTTGCTGAAACTTAATACCAAGGGCATAAAAAGCATAAATTACTGTTCTTTATATGCTCCTGAACTTCTACTATTAGAAGCATTACTATTAGTAGAAGTGCTGAAAACATGTCCTTAGGTGCAGTGGCGGAGCTCCATGCTCCGGGCTGGGGGGGGGCGGAGAGCAGTGGGGGCGGGGCTGGTGCGCATCCCGGGGGTGTGGCACGCATCCTGGGGGCATGGCACGGGGCCTGCGGGGGCATGGCGCCCAGTGCGGGCGGGGGGCAGCCGCGATGGCACCCCACCGGGATTGCGCTGTCGGCGGGGGTGCGCTCCCTCCGCACTCCTCTTCCTCCACCAGTGCTTAGGTGCTTTTAAGAAAATTTACATTCTACGTATTTCTGATCTCAGGCTATAGGAATCTGGGAGAAAATGCAAAGTCACACGCACCCCCCAAAGTCAGACTCAATTTTCCTATTTAGGGACCAGGTCCATATCCATTTTATTACTAGATCTAGATAAAAGTGTCACAAGTGAGCTTGCTATAAAGCCTTCTTGGGTGCTGGCCACTCTCTCTTCCATAGCTACTTCTTTTGCTCAGGAGAAAGAACTTAATAATGTGTTCCATATGATTAGCCTCCACCCATCCAACATAAAATCTGGTCCAGATATAACTCAGAGTAAATGGATTAATTTCCAGAATATCCAGAAACTTAATCTGGACTATAGGTTCTTATTAGGCTGCTTTGTGCTGGGGCAAAGTGATGACATCACTTACGCTAGGGTCTTGCAGGCTTAGGGAAATTATGTGGTTTAATTAATACAACCCTCCCAACTTCATCCATATCATGTTACCTACAGGATATGCATGACTAGTGCAAGAATATTTTTTCATATCCTGAAGAAGCCATTTAGAATAAGAAACCTTGTAGAATTTCATAGCTTTTCTGACAAAACCAAAAAGCAAATGTTATTATTACTATTATTCTGAAAACACAGAACATTTAAATTCATAAGCTAAGCCATACTAGAATATACAAATGTTTAACACAAGTTCACCAAATCAATAAATACTGTTTAATCTTATGTTCCAAAACTCCTTCTGATGGGGGTGCTGGGGATGAAAACAAACAAACAAAAAACAAAACTTCCAAATATATGAGAAGCTTCACAACTTATCAAATACATTTAAACGGTATCATTTTTATCCTGCACTATATTGTTTGAATACATAAGAAAGATCGAGCATTTTACAACAAAGCTTCTATTCTCTTATCTGTCTTCTCTAGTTCTGATAATATTTCTGAGTTTCAGCATATGCACTGCCTCCCAGACAGTTGCCAACCACTCTCTCAATGTTGGAGGGTCCTTCTGTTTCCATTTATGAGTAATTACCATTCTGGCCGCTGTTAAAAGATGTATAATCATTTTGCTATCTTCTCAGAATACTTGAGTGCAACGTCTCAGATTCCAAATGTTGCTTAAAGGTTCAGATTCCCTTGTTAGCAGCTTGACAGTGTCTCTGGCTTGGAAGTACTGAAGTACTGAGCTTTTGCACATCTGTTGACCTCATAATCTCATTGGAAGTTTTCACTAAAGCATTCCTCCTATTTGGTGACCCACACTCCCCCCCCCCCCAATAATTGAGTACTGCCTACTGCCAGGAAGAGAGAGAAGAGAAGGACAGACCTGGGAAACTGCCACACAGAAGGTGCCCTGATAAGTCACTGATATAGCACTCTAAACAGCCATGGCTTCCCCCCAAAGAATTCTGGGAACTATCACTGGTAAAGGGTGGAGGGGACTGTTGCTCTGTGAGGGGTCTACAGACAACTCCCTGAACCCTTCAAAACTACAGTTTCCAGGATTCTTTGGGAGAAGCCATCAGAGGCCATTTTAGGCCAGTGTGACCTGTGTGGCTACACTGGGTACCGCGCTGCACAAAAATGCTGTAGAGTGGAGTTTGAGAGGCAGAAAGGGCACTGCTGAATTTTAGAGGCCAAAGTCAGCCACTGAAATTATGACTATATAAAGAGATATAACACAGCTTTAAAGTATGGTGTTGTCTAGGGTTGCCATACATCCAGGATTCGGCCGTTGTAAATAGTTCCTGAACAGAATTCACAGAAATGTCTGGTAAAATCTGGACATATGGCAACCCATGTCAGAAGTGTAGATTCCGGCGAAATTCCTTAAAAATAACTAAAAAACAATATATATATATATATATATATATATATATATATATTTGCAAAAAAACTCACCAACTTTGGGCTAAGCTCAACAACTTTCGCGTCCGGATTTCCACTTGTTGAAAAATGGCAACCCTAGTGTCAGGGTTCAGATGCAGGTCAGAACTCAAGACGCAGAGACAAGCAGAAAAGTTAGCTCCTTATTCTAGAAAACAGCATGCCAGGGAGCAATGCCTACCAACAGGACTGGCCCCCATGAAACACTTGCCAGGACTGAAGGTCTTTCCCTTCTACTGCCCATTAAGTCTCCTTCCAAGCCGGATGCCTCCCAAACAGCCTTAAACCACGTTGGGGAGGGGCCACCTGTGCTCTTTGTTCTGCAATGCTCTCTGTGACCTTGGAGACAAGGGGGGAGGAGAGCTAACTACAATGGGAAAGGCAAGCTTTGTGGATCCTTCTGCAGCTTCTGACCCCTCCTTCTCTGCTTCATGTCCTGAGTCTGCATTGCTTTCTGCATCTGGCTCTTCTCTCTCACTCTAGCCAGTTGCTTCTTCAGCCTCCAATCATTCCTTCCCCACCCTTCATCCTCTGACGTGTCATCAGTGTCCTACCGCCACTCCTTGGGCTCTGAGGTTTCTCAAGGGGGTTCCTCAGCTAGTGCCTCCCACCACTCCTCTTTATCCAGCCAATCCCTGGCAAGTGTGGATGTGAGCAGAGTCACTTAGCTTCAAGAGCATTTGCTTTTTTGAGCCACTCTTCCCTCGCATCTCTGCAGCCAGGTTGGCAGTGGCAGCAGAGCAACACAACTAGGATTAAGTTTGGGCATAGCAACAAACCACAGTGAGCAAGCATCATTTTAGGTTAAGGTTTACTGATTCTAAGTAAATCAGCTAGTGAGCCTGGTCAGTTTCAGATCTCAGAAAAGCAACCACAAAACTGGGAAAACACCACTGGCCAGGGGTGCAAAACATTATAATTGCCTGAAATAAAATTGCTTCCATGCCAGATACATTTTGAGCCAATTCTTCACTGAAGGTACTTTTTAAATAGAAATTCTCATCAAATGCAAGGGAGACAGACCAAAGTGATCCCTGTGGTACAAACAAGCCAGAGCTAAGTGAAACAGGTCATTGTCTAGCACTATTTATCACATTCCATCTCTCTCTGACCTTGTGGGCCTTTCTTCTTCTCTATTCTTACATTTCAGTTTCCACTTCTTCCCAAATTCTGAGACAAAGCCTTTAAATGGCACAAATGATACAGACCAAAAAACAAAAACAGACACCCTATCTAATTTATACATTTTCTGTTTCCAGAAATTGAGGTTGAGGTCATGGATACCAAGGTTTTCAGTGCAGAATATCTGAGCTCTCACCTATCACACGGCAGTTAAGAGATTTTTTTCCAGCACAGATACTTGTATCTTCAAAAGAACCTGATGTTTCATTAGTATTAGAGTAGCATCTCCAATTATAGAACAAACCTAAGGTTCATTCCATCAATTACATAGTGTTACTTTTGTGAGCAAGTCCTTAATTTTGTGCTTGAAAGACTGCTTGCATTGGTGTTAGGAGTACGCAGATTATAGAGCAGAAAAAGTGTTACATAATGTACTTTTGCAGAGATTGTCAATTAGAGACAATCACTGAATCAGAGCCTCCCATTTCTGATTACACTGGAAATCAGGCATTAAGTATCACTGCAGACACATTTCAGCCTTCCTCCAAGGATCTCATCTGTGGAGGGATAAAACAACCCCAGGTTTCAATATTTTTAGGTATGATTTTAAATTGACCACCTTCTAGTGACAGGACTAAGGCTCAGGAATGTCCAAAATCCTTTTATTTCCAGGCTTTATTCGTATTAAAAAGGTAAAGGACCCCTGACAGTTAAGTTCAGTTGCGAACGACTCTGGGGTTGCGGCACTCATCTCGCTTTACTGGCTGAGGGAGGCGACGTTTGTCCGCAGACAGTTTTTCCAGATCATGTGGCTAGCATGACTAAGCTGCTCCTGGCAAAACCAGAGCAGCACACGGAAATGCCGTTTACCTTCCCACCGAAGTGGTACCTATTTATCTACTTGCACTTTGAAGTGCTTTCGAACTGCTAGGTGGGCAGGAGCAGGGACCGAGCAACGGGAGCTCACTCCGTCACGGGGATTCGAACTGCCGACCTTCTGATCGGCAAGCCCTAGGCTCTGTGGTTTAGACGACAGCGCCACCTGTGTCCCGGGAATTATTCGTATTAGCTTTGCCTTATTGACAGTTTTCTTTACCAGGCTATTCCTGCTGACAGATCTGTTTCTCACTCAAGCTATCCTGGCAGCCAGTAGCAAACAGTGGGGCAAATGTGTGATGTGGCTGCATTTGGGATGCAGGATCATTAAGGATCAGCATAGCATATTGTCTGACCAGGACTGGGGAACCCAAAGCCCAAATTCACACTTGAAACAAATTGGGTGACCTTGGGCTAGTCGCTATCTCTCAGCTTAACCTACCTCACAGGGTTTTCTTGAGGATAAAACGTAACATTGTATTTAACTGAAGGGTAGATTTGCTTGTCCAGTGTAGCATCACTGGGTTGGGCTTACTTGAATGAAGGCAGAAGTAACTTTTGCAGGAAACAGTCTGCACCCCCTTTCACTTTTACATCCTTGCCAAGCACAAACAGTCCGCAACTGAAAGTCAGATTAGTGTTAACCTATTGCCTACAACAAACTATTAACTTAAAACCAACCTGGCAAACAGAGGTGGTGAAAGGTGTTGCAGACCGTGTAAAGGTGTGGCCCCAGTGATGCTACAGTGGACAAGCAAATCTACCCTTTACAAAGGTACTATTTTGCTTGTTAGTGTAGCATCACTGGGACGGGTGGGACTTACGAAAGCTCACCCAACTAGGGCGCATCACAACTGCAACAAGTAATGCGGAAGAGCCTGCTGCAAGACCCTCCAACCAAAAGAAGCAAAGAAGAAAAAACCTTATAGTGCCTGGTGAACGTGCTCAGGGATGCCCAGGTCACTGCTTTGCATATTTCTAACAAGGAGGCATTCAAAGAAGAAGAAGCTGCTCTTGTAGAATGGAGTTAAATAGGAATCAGCGGTGTAGCTAACTGCTAGGGTGCCTAGTGCAAGGGCATGTCCTGCAGCTGGGGGCATGGTGAGCTGCCCATGGGGGCGGGGCAATCAGCCCGTGGGGTGGGGTGAGCCTCTCCGACTCTTGGAACCTCTCCGCCACCGCCACCTCAGCTGTAGGGCGGCTGAGGGAGAGGCAGTAGGCAGATGCAAGTCTCACACTGCTGTTTCAGGCAGTGTGGAACCTGCAGTCGCCTAAGCCACCACATCACTCCTAAAAAGTTTTGTGAGCCCAATATATTTTTTTTAACTCATTTTGTCACCCCCTTAGTGATGACACCCGGGCCGGACCACACCCCACCACTGATAGGAATGTGCAGGTATTCAAACTGTTATAAGCAAAACTGCTCCCTTTCCCTTATGGGGTATTCCAGAGCCCCTATAGAATCTTTAAGTGAGTTCCCTATCAGTAGGAGAAATAACAGAGGCCAGCCAAAGTAAATTGAGAAGCAAAGCGGCTAGTAAGCCTGATCTTTATTCAAGGAACTGTTGCAACAGGGTCCCCACTCACCACACAGAACGGAGGAGAACCCTGAACAATGGTGCGCAAGCCCTTATATAGACTTTTGAAATTGCCCATCCTATAGCCCAAGACCACTCCCCTAAAACATCATACATACATCACAGAAGGTGGTCTACAGCAGAAATCCTGTCTGCCAGGATACCTGATAATGGTAACTGATTGCATTACCTGGGCAGTCTGGCCATTCTTTTGTGTTGGTTAATACTTTAGTTCCTGAATCCAGGTCACTGGCTCACCCTATTCATACACAAATATGCCCTTAAGACAGGATTTGCAGGCAAAAAGACAATGGAAAATTCATTTTGTAAAACTAAGGACACCATGAAGTTGTTGAGATGAAGGAATGTTTCAAGATGCTCACTACATGTCATTGTTATGCCATACCCTAGCCACTCTAGCAATGTCTCCAAAATCAGCAGAACGAACAGTGGGCAGATGGGGGGTGGGGACATGAATGAGGGCTGTCAGGCCTGACATGAGCTTCTTGGAGATATCTGCCTGACCGTTGATGGAAATAGGATACTGCACTACTGGAAGGTAATTTCGAATGTGGTATGAATTAAAAGGGTGGCTTTTGCATGGGGTGGGGGAAGATTTTTGTGTGCACCCCCACACATAAACACACACATTACTGTGTGTGATTTCAAGCACATGGCTTTTTAAAAATCTTGTCATCAAGCATATGCACTAAAATACAGCACATATTATACAGACAGAAGAAAATGGAGGACTTTAAGTATTATCTCCCCACATCCTATGTCTTTAAAAAAGGGCTTCACTCTGAGTGCTAATAATTCGATCAAATGCACCAACAGAAAAGTCCAGCACGCTCATACCTACGAGCTGACCTCTGTTCCAGATCAATGAACTCTTTGAATTACCGCAGGCAGATTACTAAAAGACATGCAATGGTTAATTAAGTTCTCTCTCTGTCTGCCTTCTCAAAAGGTCTCCGTGTAACTAAGGTTAACTAACTTACAGCAAATCCCTGCTAGCCTGGAAATATTCCATGGATATATTCACTTGCAAGTCTCCTCCACAACTGTGAGAAGTTAATATTAGGAAACCATTTGAAGATTTCTCATTGCAGATTGTTAATTGTCTCTTTCGTCAACAAGGTGAATGGGAAACCTCTTCACATTCTGGACTCTGCATCCATAATCAAGGCGTTGGGCAACATGGTGAGCAAGTGGAACAGTCTTACCTTTTGCTTCATTTTATTATTTATTATTATTATAAA
This sequence comes from Darevskia mixta, assembly GCA_034641385.1. Lineage (NCBI taxonomy): Eukaryota > Metazoa > Chordata > Lepidosauria > Squamata > Lacertidae > Darevskia > Darevskia mixta. The sequence continues at coordinate 8,195,533 of JAWWNH010000105.1, forward strand.
TATGTGCAAAATATGTATTTATAGACAAGTCTACCCAGAAAAAAGTCATGCTGAGCTCAAAAGGCCTTACTCCCAGTTAATTGGCTATTAGATCAGAGCCACAGTTTACAACACTGATATGTGAAACTCTGTTTCAGAGTTTGCAGCATTCTTAACTTTTTCAGTCTTTTTGTCCCTTGCATGAATTCACTGGAATTCAGACTCTAAAATGGCTGTATCTTAAGTAATGTGTCACAATGCATTTATGTCTGCATGATGTATTGCAGTGGACTGTTAATGAGTTATGAAGATGCAGTTGCAATGGTTGGAGCATTAGCTTCTGAAACCACTAAGCCCCATAACTCTGTCACTGGTGGACTGGTGAGTCAGACGTTGTAGTCTTCCCCTGGAGATTTAGGAAACTGACTGGATTCCAGAGTACTCACAGGTTTTGACAGATGCTTTGCAGCCCGAGTGAAATGTAGAACAGCAAATGGCCATTGTTTGGCCATTGATGTAATTGCTTTCGGAGTTTCCTGCCATCAGTTTTTGGTATGTGGTTTTAGCTTCTGTAATTGACTGAGGCGGTTGTAACAGTGGAAAAATATTCTCTTCTAACATCACATCTATAGTGAACAGCTCGTTAAATTAAAATTTATATATTTATCTTCTGCCTACTGTGATAGATTTCTTCCTATGCTTGAGGACAAAATGAGAGCTGAATTTCAAGTCAGAGTTCAAGTTATAGAATTTCCTTTTAGATAAGCCTTTTTCAGTCTTAGATTCCTAGTTGTTGTTGAACTACAATTCCCATCATCTCTGGCCACAAGCCTTGCTAGCCAGGGATTATGGGAGTTGTATTCCAGCATCTGAGGACCCAACGTTGAGAAAGGTCATTTTAGATCAGGCACCCCCAAACTGCAGTCCTCCAGATGTTTTGGCCTACAACTCCCATGATCCCTAGCTAACAGGACCAGTGGTCAGGGATGATGGGAATTGTAGTCCAAAACATCTGGAGGGCCGAAGTTTGGGATGCCTGTTTTAGATGAACCATTCATTTCTGTGATTTTGTATTATTTTATAGTATTTTATGCTGTACAATATATTGATATTATATGTGAGTAGGAGGTATATACTTTTGTAAAATAAATGGATGAATAGAAAATTCAATGTCATTTGTTACATTACCAGCTCAATTTCCAAATATGGTTTTACATACTAACATCAGGAGCAAGCAGTTACAACCAGGGTCAACATCTGTCCTGGACCAGTATCTTTCCAGATTGGTAAAAATCACCATGAAAATCTGTAGTTTTTTTAATCACTCTGGTAGAGGTGAAACCACCTACAGTGTACACCACAGACCGGTTGCCTGATCTCTCAATGTCATGAGGTTGGATGAGTTAAATAAAGAAGAGCCATAAGGATAACACTAAGAACTGGGGAAGATGAAGGAAATAAAGTACTCCCCTGTTTCCCCTATTTTAAGACGTAGTCATAAAATAAGCCATAGCAGGATTTTTTCGCATTTGCGAAATATAAGTCGTACCCCGAAAATAAGCCATAGTGATAGGCGCAGTTCTGGAGGGCGCCAAGGAAAAGGCGGGGCTGGGCGTCCAGTCCCGCCACCAAAACCAGTCAGCCCCAGAAGCAGCACTCAGGAAAACTGCAAAGCAGGGCGCACAGGAAGGGGCAGCGGGCGCGACAAAGGCACTCCAACTCCGCTCGGTGCAGAGCGCATGGGGCAGCCGCTGTGGCAGAGAGGGAAGGCGGCACGGGCTTTCCCTGCTCGCCGCCACGACGAAATCCCCCGAGCCGCCCCGCGCGTCGCCCAAGAGGCCCCTTGGAAAACAAGGCTTCTGTCGAGTTTCGAGGAGGGAAGGCGGCGGAGGAGGAGCAGGAGAGAGCGCCCAGCGAAAGCGGGTCTCTCTGGTGCCCGTTTCCTCAAAGCTCAGCTTGGATTCTCCCCCCGCTGCCAGCAAGCAAAGAGCTTCACGCCCGTCCCGTCCTTCGCAGCCCCAGAACTCGAGCGTGGCCTTGCCAAGGCGTGCTTACGTAATAAAAATAAAACAGCCCCTCAAAATAAGCCATAGTGTGTTTTCTTGAGGAAAAAAAATATAAGACGGTGTCTTAAAATAGGGGAAACATGGTAAGTGACACTGTGAAGCTGAGTCTGTGGTTCAGTCATGCAGATATGACCCAATACAAAGTATATTTAATAGCATTATCACTATCTCCTTTTTTTGTCCTGCTGTAAGACATAGGTTACAGAAATCTCTACTTCGTTAACTTCTTTTTAAATGTAGTTTTACTTTGAAAAATAAATTAAACAGGATTTATAGTAGATTTAAAATGTATCTATTGAACTAAGTCAGCACATTCCAGCACTAGCCATAAAATACAAAGGACACATGTATGAAAGTGACTTAATGGTCTTTAAGATAAGCTCAGGGGAAGACTTCACTGGGGTGTCACATTTGTTTCTGATGAGGGCTATTATTTCCAGTGGCTATAACACTAGCAGTACTACAACCTGCCAAATCTTATCAGAGAAACATGAGAGCCTTAAGGAGTACAGAGAGAGATGTACAAATGTCACTAGTTTATGTGGAGATTTTGCATTACTGAAGTTTTAATTGTGTGCATATGTACATCACCAGTATAATTTGAAATTTCAACTTTTAACTATTTCCGAGTGCTGCAACGTGTTAGCCCTTGCGCAAAAGTTCAAGCCACCGGAGGGTTTGGACCTGAAATTACGTTTGTTTGTTTTTAATTTATGGAATACGGCAGTGACAGAACCCACATCAAAGCACCAGATAGATTATATGCCATTTAAATCATTTCAAAAATGCCAGGATGCAAGCTCTTGAACTTGCTGCAGGGTACTTCATGCCTGGACCTGAGACCCCCTGATTTGAATGGAGGAAAAGGAGACAGGGACTTAATCTTCGATATTAGCCTGATGGTAATCTGGAGTAACACTGATCGTATCCACTAGAGGGATTATTTTTACTTGTACATTTGCACATTGGTGCTTCATTTATTTCATTCAGACTTTTGTTTGGTTTCATCTATTTTGATAAAGTTTCTTGTGGGGAAAATCAACTAAGAGCTAGTATGGTGTAGAGATTAGAGTGTTGAACTAGAACCTGGGAGACCAGGATTCAAATTCCTACTCAGCTAAGAGATTCACTGGGTGGCCTTGGAATAGTCACTGTCTCTCAACCCAATCTACCTCACAGGGTTGCTTTGTAACTTTCTTTCTAAATGGGCTAGAGATTTTTATATAAAAAACAAATGAAGGAAGTTGGGCATCTGGGGCTCCTCCTGGTAGGGGAATCCAACTGCATGCATACACTACCTGTAATTGCACCATTATAAATATGGGCCTGTAAGGACCCCAGGAATTCCTACTGCCTGGTGTCCCAAAAAATCAGTTATCAATCACAGCTCCGCCTTCACTCATTGGCTAAGAACACTGACAGGCAGGAGCAGGCAGGCTGGCTCATTTAGCATTGCTTAGAAGCATTTGTTTCCAAATACAGTAATAAAATAATAATAATAATAATAATAATAATAATAATAATAATAATTCCTATAAGGGTTAGAGGCTTGCTTTGAAAAGAAAAAGGAAAGGAAAGGAAAGGAAAGGAAAGGAAAGGAAAGGAAAGGAAAGGAAAAGGAAGCTTAGTGGCTGGAATCTATGTTCAGGGGTGCCATTGAAGGTCTTCACAGGTTCTGAGTTGGTGACACCCCACCCTCAATGGACCAGCCTCCACTGATTTTAATTGGGGAGCAGGAGAAATGAAGCATGGAAACCAACGCAAATACTAGAATTCAACAAGGGCAATCCGTTGTTTGTGGTCTTGTTTCAAAGGTATCCCTCTCATATATCCATGAATTCAGATACCCTTGGAGCCTCCCTGGGTTTGGGGGGGGCCTAATTTTGCATATACTGTGTATACTGATAAATCCACCACTGAAAAGGCCCCAAGACTGTGTGCCTGCATTTAATGAGACAGTTTCCATTTGATGCTGATGATAAGGGACTAGGCAGACCACACAGCCAAAAGCTGAGCATATGCCAGCTGCAGCAAGTATTTTTATTTTCTCCTGCAAAAGTATTTATTCCATTATTCTTTTTCATTGTGGCATAAATAACATAACGCCCCTGGGTGGATTAGCAAGGCAAGGTTATGGGTTTTTAAAAATCACAGTGACCTTGACTTGAGTAGAATCTGTTTCCAAATGCAATTCATTAAATACCGCTGTATGACATGACAATACTGAGAGTAAGGGGAATCTGCAAACAGTGAAGCGAAGCTCCCTGAGGAAGCCAGATATAATAAAGCAGGGTCACTCTAAACAGCACATTTGCTAAAGCTAGACATGAAATTTGAAAATCCTTTGCTGAAGAAAACTACATAGGTCAGCAACAGAGCTCAGTCCACCTCATCACTGATACCAGAAAGGTACTGGAAGAGGGGCTGAGCAGTGTGCCATATGTCAGAACAACAAATATGAGAAAAATCTCAGTACAGGGAAGAAAAGGGTAATTGCTTCATTTAAGGCTAAAGAAATAATATTGGACATAGCCAATACATATATGTATAATTTTAGGTTGCAATTGTATACAAACTCACCAGGAACTAAATCCCACTGAACACAGCAGGACTTACTTCTGATTAAACATGGATAGATTTGCACCACAGAACTCTATTTTAGGGATAAGGTTGTAGCGCCGTGTTTAAGCATCAGTTTTGTATGCAGCAGGTCCTAGGTTCAATCCCTGAAATTTTCAGGTTGGGCTGATGCAACTTCCTGCCCAACAAACCTGGAGAGCCACTGCCCATCAATGTAGACAATGCTGAACTAGATGGACCAATGGTCTGACTCAGTATAAAACAACCTCCTACATACATAGTCTCCAGAAAAATGCCATGGCTTTATTGCGAGGCAAGGCCCTGAACCCTACCCCTTTGCTGGAATAAAGACACTTGACACCAGTATTTTAGATTAATGGGATAAAAAAAGGCCACAACTTTATTCAGAAAAAATGCCATGGCTTTATTATAAAATGTTCTGCAATGGCAAACAGAATGTTAAGAGGGGGTGTATTGCTTGCTGTCTCAAAACAACATCGCAAAACTTAATCCTGCATGTTGAGGCCACTCATTTACTTTGCTTTAATTAATTCAGCTATAATTGCCCAACCTAAATTCAATTCTCGGAAATAGTGACAGTCTAAGCAGTGTACCCCAAAGGGAACTTTTGAGGCTCCAGGGAAGAAGCATGGTGATTTCTATTACAGCCTCTACTAGCTATTCCTCTGGCCTATGTTTTTAGTGAGACAGAGAGAAAACAAGGCTTCTTCCCAGGTGCTCGAAGCAACTTGCACTGAGCTGACATTAGGGGAACTGTGCATTACAAGAGAGAAAGATGGTTATAATATGCTTACAACTATCGATCTAAAGCTAGGTGTTCTGTTCCACTAAAGGATGGACATCTGTGACAAAAATGGAACTTGGTGTTACTGTAACACAGTTTTCTTTGCATTGTACTTCTCTCGCTGCTGCACATGAGGACATGGCAAAATCTAGTTGTCATGTATTCTTGTTTAAGTCAGAATCACACTACATCACTTTGGAATTATTTTGTTGTAACACGTATTCACATTTAAGGATCTGCCAACATCCACTAACTTTTCACATTCTAGATGCATAGGTTACTTGAACTACACAGCATTTTCTGCTCAATTTAAAACTGAAGTGATAGCATGAAGAAATCAGGAAATGTCTAAGGTGAAGACGGAATGTGTCCTTTTTATTCTTAAGTTATGTATTTGTGTGGACTTTTCAGTGTCTGTTACTTCTCCACTTGAACATTATCTTGTTTTTGGAAAGGGGGAGAAAATATGAACAAGAAAGAACAGCTTTGTAGCCTCTATGAAAGAAAAGAGGAAATGAGACTATTTCAGAAGCTGATCAACTCAATGATCAAATCAAATTAATGATCAAATCAAAAGGAAAGCTGTATTAAATGATAAATCTAGTATTGTGGGAAAAGCAAAGGTTAAATACATGAACTTAATGTCGAACTACATGCTACACACAAAGCGAGATCTCCTTCATGGAGAGCACGTGTTGCGGTGGGGGCCAGCAAGACACCCCTCTGTTGCTGGGCAGGATCGTTTAGATGGCCAAGGGCTATGATTGGGCTCTGTGGGTTGTTGGGGAGAATTGCATGTAGCAAGTTTTGATGGACAGCCTAGAGGCTATAAATGTTGCTGGCACGCAGCGTAAGCTCCTCTTCGCTGCGTGCTTCTGATCACCTATAATTTAGGCTGCTGCGTTGACCTTGCTATGCCTGTCATGGGGTCGTCTGCTTTTGTGGCAGGGGCGTGGTAGGAATTTTTCCATTTGGCTGATTGGCTGGTGCCATTTGGTTTTCGCCTACTGCGTAGCAATTAGTCACAACTTGTAAGGTTGGTGGTTAGGCATTGGTTATTAAATTGGTTGGTGGAGGGGTAAGGATTGGCTGTGCCTGCCCCTCCAATGCTGCTGCTGCGTGGGGAATTCCATTAAAGGAATCCAGGGGCTCATCATGCTTTTGTCCGTACCCCCTGGTCAGGGGCTAGGGCCACGCAAAGAGCCCCTGGGAACATTAAGGGAGAGGCGAGGGCCTGACCACCCAGCTCCCATTCTCTCCCCAAACTGTTTTCCCTTTACTGACTTCCGTAAGGCGGGCGGATGTCAGTCTGTCCCCAGGCAGGGACAGATAGTCGGAACTAATGCCTAAGCAACCACTCACATTTTGTATTTTAATAAAGTTGTGGCCAAAATTATGCCAAAAACCTTAAACTTAAATTCCTGTGTGAAGTGTGTGTTTATTTGCGGGGTGGCTTGGGGACCTCGACACGCAAATAATGTAGGGTCTCCATCAACTCTCTTTAGCCCCATCAGAGGACAGCAACTGATTATAACTCTCATTATAATAATAATACTCTAATGACGCTAATAACAACTCTCACTGAGAGCCAGTGTGGTGTAGTGGTTAAGAGTGGTAGACTCGTAATCTGGTGAACCGGGTTCGATTCCCCGCTCCTCCACATGCAGCTGCTGGGTGACCTTGGGCTAGTCACACTTCTCTGAAGTCTCTCAGCCCCACTCACCTCACAGAGTGTTTGTTGTGGGGGAGGAAGGGAAAGGAGAATGTTAGTCGCTTTGAGACTCCTTCGGGTAGTGATAAAGCGGGATATCAAATCCAAACTCCTCCTCCTCCTCTTCTTCTTCTTCTCATGTCAGTTGATGTTGGGATCGGGCTGGGGTTGGCACAATGTGGGAGAGGAAGAAGAAAAGAGGAGGCAGGGGCTGAACTGAGGAAACCAAGGTTAGAGGGGAGGGGGTTTCCCGTTTCCTATCTGACTTAGGAGGAGCAGCCAGGATGCCGCTCTCCCCTTTGACCTTATTGTGGTGATGGTGATGGCAGTCTCAGTGGAAGTTGAGCAGGACTTGGAGCAGCCAAGGGGGGATGCTGAAGATGGAGCAGGAGGGTGCAGTGTTGTCGTCTAGTACCAGGCACTACCTTTCCAGATGTCAGCAGGCCTACCTGCTCCAACAGAGCACTTGCTTGCAATGCCGACATTCCCACTAGGTGATAGAGTCTCATGAGTGAAAGTACCTCATGCCTTGTCTTTAAAAGCTTAGCAAGAGGAGTGGGTGAGGGGTGACACTCGTTGGGACAGCTGGGTCCCAGTTCTTAACTTCTTGCCCCGCTCCTGAATTGTGACTCCTGAGCACTATGTCTCCTGGTCGTTTGGGTTAAGTGTCATCACTTAATGCAGCCCAGTTTTTGTACTCTTGTGCAGTAGTTCTCATTTTATCTAAGTTAGCCATAAGGCAGCTTTTCAGGTTGTTTCTTTAAATGTTCGCTTGCCTTCCTAAACAAAAAGTGCTAATTAAAGGATGAAAAACAGTCCATTCTATAGGAGACCATAGGAGAGTTTTCCTTTTTACCAATAAACATTTCTCGAATCATACAGTTATGCATATTAATTTCATTACTTTTAAATTTTACAAACTTACAAGTGTCTCCTCCCCTTAGGCCTCGTCCTTGCACTGCGATGTTCAAACTAGTTATGCACGCCCAGCTATGTATGCATGAATGTCACTAAAATTCATGGCTCCGAGCAAAATTGCTGCATTAATGTTTAAATGTAATTGTTAGCTCCAGACTTAGTACTAGAAAAGAATAAAGGGCATTATTCCCCCCTAATAAACATCACTAACATATTTTCTTAGAGCCTGGAAGTTAGAAGGCTACATTTCACATTAATTCTGCTGTAGGCAAGAAGAAGCAGGAGCTATTAAGCTGGAGAATTCATAAAGCAGTGCGCTAGGCATTTCATCAAGCACTGTAAAAACAAGCACATTTTATTTTTATTTTCAAGTTATTATACAGAAACTAATAAATGTGTGGAAGGTTGTTGTTTTTTCAGTTGCGGCTGGCTGGTGTTTTGCTTGTTAACAGAAAGGTAACTAAACTGAAATGAAATGTCAGAGGCTTAGTGCCTATAACATTTGTTTATAGACCTACAGAACACTGTCCATTTAGAGAATGGAAAAAGGTTAAAATTGCTGCTCCTTAAGACTGCTTTTGAATTAAATCTAGAGTTCTTTACAAATCTCTGTGCGTGATTTAATATTTACTAATGGTCTGAAGGCATATGAGGCCACCACTTTGCCTGGTTGGGTGACCACCAGGGAATGACATGGATTACGGCTCAGATTTCATGATGGAAGAAAGGCAAGGTACAAAGGTAACAAAATAAAATGAATAGTGATGCCCATCCAATCCAACTATGGCTGGGGGACAGGAGAGTCTACACAGTCTCCTTTGCAGAAATGAAGAGCAAGATACTATTGTAGCAACTTTTGGCAGGGTATGATGGCCAATGAGAGTGAATAAATTAAAGGGGAAACCTACATTCACATTCCCAGAGCATCCCCCCCCCCAGATGTGCAGCATTTGGGAGTGGGGCTGCCAGCATTTTTATATGTGAACATAAAGCTTCTCTGCCAAAAGGATTTTCGTGGGGGGGGGGAACCTTTTAGTGATGCAATTAAAAACAACCACCACCTATGCACAGATATCTGTAGCACCTGAAAGATGTTCACATTTAATTTAACAGCAGTGTCATTCACCATGTCTGTCTACCATTGGATCAGGATAACACATATCTGCCAAATGAATCTTTGCAATGGGGAAATTGTTTGAAGCAAGAGTTTATGACAATCCTCACTAAGTAGCCCTAGTTAAAGTCACATAAACTTGATCAATTTACATGCGCTCATGCAAACTCTCCTGGGGATATTCTAACTCCAGACATAAAGCCTGCCATAGTTGATTAGACCAATGGTTCATCTATCCCATTATCTAATTTGTGACATCTGCCATTACCACATAATGGTAATTAAGTTACAATTCTGTAACATAATTACATAATGAAATGATGTAATTTCATAAAGAAATTATTTCATAAGGAAATAATCATTACATAATGAAATGATGTACTACTTCTGTACATAAAAATATAGGCATCTTTGGGGTATGTTATGTGAGGTAGTAGAAGGTAATACTTTCAATCGGAAAAAAAATATTCTATTTAATTATATGATTTTCGGTTCAGTGCCTCCGTTTTACTATGCACATGGGGAGTTAAAGATATGTTTTATAACATGCTTAATAAACCAATAGATGGTAATGAAAACTTCTTAGCAATACAGCCACTTAAGAATTAAGACTTTTTTTCAGAAATAAAAGCCTAGTTGAAGGAATGACTTGTCTTGTACATTTAAAGAAACCTGTCCTCCGAAGATTACTTTCTATAATTTCTCCATGACTGGATCTCAATATGTTCTATTTTTTTTAAATGATTTTATGCCATTCTAGACTACCCTTCATTTGAATAGATTCCAGGGCAGTTTACAAACACATTGATAAAATACAGACAAAAATATAAGTTCAAATAGAACAACTATTGAAAACCTCCAGCTCACAGGTCAAATCAAGCCCAGCATAATTCTCAATTTGGCCCACGAGGCCATTTCATTCAAGCCACACCTGCCTGCCCCATACATTACATCATATGAGATAATGAGTGGGGTAGGTAAAGATGCAGCTGCAATGATACAAATGGAAGCCTTAAAGTGCACTCCCAGTTGTCAAATGGAGCTTGAAATCTGTGCTGATCATCTGACTGGCAGCTCTTAAATGCAGCCAAACATTACTGGAAGTGGGACTTGTAGCTGACATCAATCAGCTGATTGGTGCTGACTGAAAGTCCCACTATCAATGGGGATCTTCCTTTGTAGCCCATCTGAACTGAAGCTGGGCTGCAAAGGAAGAAAGGAAAGATGTTTCGTTGAAGTTGGGTCACCTGACATACCTTCCAAAGTAGCCCTTGGGATGGGAAGCTGTTTCCCATCCCTGCATTAGCACAAAAGTAGCAGCAAATATATATATATATATATATATATATATATATATATATATATATATATATTACAGCAGAAATTATACTCCTCAAATTCCAGAACCTTGGAGACCCCAATCTATACCCCCAAAAGGCTGGGGGAACAAATGTGTTTTGACTTAGCCCAGAAGCCCATCATTGTAGAGACTAACCACATCTCTAGGAAAAGGGAATCCCAATACCTATCCTCTGACACTGTACAGTAAGCCAGGTCAACAAAAAGGGCCTCCTTTGCCAAATTCAGGGCTCATATTGGCTAGTAAAGGGAAAGGCACTTCAATGGATACTTGGGTCAAAGACTGAAAGAACTTCATTATGTTCATAATCTGGCTTATTTCACTGAGCAGAAGACTGGCCCTTACAGCAGGTCCCACAGGGACTGGCTTTGAAGCTGGAGGAGTTGACCTCATGATAGCATCAGGTGCTTGGCAAGTGGGTAACTCGACCCCATTGGTCAAAATGGCCTACAGGGGTATGTGAAGGTCAGGATCCAGTCTGCTAGCCAGATCCCATTCCCCACCCTGACCTACAGTTATACCTTCTCATTTGATACTGTCTCACTTGATTGTAAATTGAGAGCAATGGGGGGGACAGGGACTGGCAACTTGCCAAACAACAGCACTGGTCTTTTTTCTGTTTAATCTTAAAATGGACTAGCCAGCACACACAATTATGTTTTATACTTCAATTCTCTTCTACTCATACACTCGGCACATAGGCTTATTTCTCTTTTTCATATTCTTCATCACTAATTGGCTAGGCTGGAGATAATTAGGTCACAAAAAAAGTAATAGGACTCAAGATGGCGAACTGCTGCAGGCACTGAAAATTATGTATTAAGAAATAAATGGCATAAATGAGAACCAAGCCATTATTATGGCGATCTAAGTGTAGAAAGTGCTCAAGCCAAGGCATTAAAGAAAATCAGCTGTAATACCTAGGCTTGAATAGAGGAACTGTAAGACCAGAGATGAGTGACAAAGGGAATGTCCCTCAGCAGATTAAACTGAACACTAACAAAGAAATTGACCCCAAAAGAATAGGCTTTGCAGATTGATTAAAGTCGAATTAACAAAGCCCACTGTAATAAAGGCAACTTCTCACATGAGATTTTGTGCTCCGCTTACAGATACCCAAGTAGTATTTTATTTATTTATTACATTCCTCTCTCATTAGTTAATTCATCTCAAGTACAAGTTACACTCATCTTATGTTGGTTGCAAATACACACACACATTTAATGTCCCACGTTCTCAAGAAAAACACCGAGCTGAGGACATTTTGACATAAAATTGTTCAAATCTCACATACCGTAACTGCCACGCATAGCAAGTACTGAATACAAAAGAAAAAAATAAACTGGCAAAAGAATGGAAAGGAATGGTTTCTGTCAGACCTGGTCACTTCCTATGCTCTGCATGGACTATGTCTGAAGATGCTATGATAAGCTGTAATCAAGAACAGCTGTACTTATGGTCCTTGTGACAAACAATCAGATATCGTCACTGAATGATGATAAGGGTGCTCATTAGGCAGTCCTGAAGCATCACTCAGCTGGTTAGAGCATGGTGCCAATCACACCATGGTTGCAGACCTGATTCCCGTATGGGACAGCTGCATATTTGAATTGGACTAAATCAGGCATGGCCAAACTTGGCCCTCCAGCTGTTGTTGGGACTACAACTCTCATCATCTCTAGCTAACAGGACCAGTAGTCAGGGATGATGGGAACTGTAGTCCCAAAACATCTGGAGGACCAAGTTTGGCTATGCCTGGACTAAATGATCCTCAGGGTTTTATGATTCCAGCTTTATGATTCTATGAATACTGTTTCTATGCCTTCCCCACAATAATTGTTAGAACATAATTGTATGCCACTTTGGAAAAACAGGAAGTAAGAATTTAAAAAAAAACCCATAAACATAAACAAGAAGGAAGCATAAGATGCAACTGACACTGAAATGGCTATAATGGAAAAAGCCAAATAGCCATTTTTATAATAGTTCTCCTTTCCAACAATGTAAGCATCTTTGTTTATCTTCTACTTGCTTTGTTATATACAGGTATATGCATATTTGATGTAAGAATCAAAACATACAAAAGTTAAAATATACACTCCTTATACACCTTTCTGTAAGATGAAATAAATTTACAGTAGGTAGAATATTACCTTCCATATTGTGTTGAAGCATTCAGATTGGTTACACCAATGACAAAAAGTGCTTTATGAAACAGTTACCAGGCTCCCTATTTCATTATGAAGTCTGAATACATTTGAAGCACTATGGAATGCCATCAAATTAGCCAATAAAAGAGTATCTCAAAAATCTACTAGTCCTTCGTGTTTCAAATGTATCTCTGCCCATTTTCAATGATGAGCAAAAACTAGAACATTTAGTATTTCTCATGTTTCTTTCCAGGGTCTAAATCTGATATAAAATTGAAATGACAAGCCAGATAATCCAGATCCATTAGTCCATTAAAATTAGTAAAGAATGATGTTGCCTGGACAATCATTTTACAAAAATGCATGCTCTATAACATGTCCACCACTTCTGGAAGAAGTAGCCAGATTAAGTAGTTTATTTCTTCAAAAGGAATGCACTACCCAGATTTTATTGCCGTAATTGATCTTTTCATAAAGAGTGTGTACTTAATTATTTTGAGGCTGATTAATCATACCATTAAAATTCTGCTATTTATAGAAACCCACCAGATCATTTGTAAATTAGTTGCATGTTAAAATATTTAAAACTTGCCTTTTGACTATAAGAAAATACATTGCTTTACAGCATAAAAGTTAGAAAAGAATATGAGATGAATATGACCATGGAAATGTTTTTGCATAGACAGTGGGATATAAATTTGTAACACTGAATAAAAATTAATCTGAGGCCAAAAAAACAATGTTTCTTTCTTCTTTTCTTTTCGGTTTTAAAAAATTCTATTTCTTCTTAGTCTAGTCCTTAAATCTTAAAGATATTCAACTGCAATGCAAGATTAAGAAGCCTTTAAGAAATGAGATGAAAAAAACAGGCTAAAGAAATGAAAAGTAAAGTAAAAGGTTCAACCTAAGTAATAAGAAAAATCAGTTCTGATAACACACAGACACACAAAGAAACTTCTTTGTACTCCAGGACATCATATATAATACATTACAAAATATTTATTTCATTGAAATAAAGTTGACCTTGGATTACAATGATATATACAACCCCTTAGAAGTATGGGGGTATGTGAGCTGCATGGGGAGAGAGCAATCAATCCATGGAACAAAATATCTCTGGTCTTTGCCTTTTATCCGTCACTCATGGTAAAAGGTATGTCTCATTAATACACTCTGCAGCCTCCTTCAAAGTGTTTGTGCAAACAGATGCCAGGAAAACAAACACTTCGCCTACTGGTCATTTGTGAAATTTGGTCTATTGCCAGAATCTATAATAGATGGCATATAGACATATCTGTATGCAGCACCCTACTGCACATATATACACATAAGCACCTCACAATTCTCTCTACAACCACAAGCAACCAGGGGTGCCAACTGGAATAAAATATTGCGGGGGCCCAGGTAAGCCCCACACTGCATAATCAACCACACAACGCAGTGCACACACACGATTTGAATGGGAATGCCCATGAACTTTGAGGGCCCGGCCCCTTCAAATATTTTATTGTGGGGTCTGAAGCCCCCACGGCCCCCAGGAGTTGGCTCCTATGCAACCAACCAGTGTGGCAGCCCCACACTGGACAATGCAAGACATGCTCCATTGTTGCTATAAAGTTCCACACCATCATTAAAAACCCCAATCCTGACAGACAGCCAATGATCTTTTTTCCACGAATACAGAGAGGAGGATGAAAATTCACAAGGCCTCAGACTAAATAGTAGGGGTGTAAGATTTGTACCAAACTTAGGCACCAGTAAGATTTTTAAGGAGCCAGGTATCAGAGCAGAAAGACAAGTTGCTTACCGGTTCTTTAAGTAGTCTAGCAAAGCTGTGTGGAACATCTATAGAAACTTCTAGAGCTTCAGTGGGGGAGCTACTGCTTCTGCAGTTCCCCATGGGTTGGGCAAATGTTTCTCCAAGGATGTGCTGAAGTGCTTTCTGACAAATGCTACTTCACAGAAAGCCAGTTAATTGTATGACCAATGGTTGAGAAACATTGCTCTACCATGTCACCAAAGGTCTCATCACATACTGCTGTGTCCCTCTCAACTTCTCTGGGTCGGCCACTTTTGGCAAGAAAGGAACAAATGTGTTCCCTAAAGGGCAGGATGTTGGGACATATGCAAAGTGCCTGTCCTAATGCCAGCAGTGTGTGCCAAAAGAACGGAGAAACACCAATCCAAGTTCTAGGAAGAGTTGATTTCTTTACTGGCAATATAATGCCATTTCAGTTACATACAGTTGTTGGTATGGTCTTTCCAGCAGCGTAGAGTCTCCTCACAGCATACAGACTAGGCTCTGGCCAAAGGCAGGGGCCAAGAACAAACTTGCCTTGAACACAACAGCATTTTTACTGTAGATTGTGCTGACTCATTCTCACCTGCTTAACTAGCTGCAGGTGCAGGACAAAACTCACCCAAATTAACCAGCACACCGAAATTAACCCTTTATTGTCCTTTTTCTCTGCATGCATAAACCCACTTGTTCCTAAAAGCTAGCAGATGCAAGTTCTGTCCAACAGGAAGGCATACTATCAGATTGAAAGTTGTGGGCATGATGTTTGCCACAGCAGAATCAAGTCTGCGATGCTGCCAAGATACCCTTACAAATATCTGTCCATGTGGGAACAGCAGCCCCATTGTTCTGGGTAACAGTCCCAATCATGCCAGCCGTCATGTGAAGAATTTCTTCTGAAATGTGGCGACTGACACGGCTGTGTCGAGGAACGTTTGTGAACCCAACTGAAGACTTCCAGCCTGAAACAAAGCTGTGCAGCCAACTCCCATGATGGGAACCTGGCTGGAGAGAGTTGTGGATTCCAGTGGTGATTATTTTAAAGTTGGGCTTAGGTATTCGGCCCATACTTTTTCCTCAATTTGGGACGTGGTGGAAACAACCCCCAATATTGCAATAATGTTGAGGAGCTGAGGAAAATCTACTACTTTTCATCAGGAGGGGACTCACCATTATTTAAAATAACGGCAAAGGGTTTGTCCTTTTCTCTTTCTTTCATGACGAAAAAATTCCCACCAAAATATACACAAGGGTTTGTACAACGCAAACAGGAACTCTCCTCAGACATTACTGAAGTGAAGGGGTGAAACATAATCACATGGCAAGCTCCACCATTGCCAGCCACCTCTGAAGTGCGGAAACTGTTCTACACATGGCGATTCCATGCATGATTACAGCCCCGATTACCCAGGGCCCTAAATTATACAGGGAGTCTCCATCTGCAGAACAGGATCCCACTTCCGAAGTTATGCCTCAATATGGGGTGGAAGCAGTGCTTTTTTTTTTCAGGGGGTACTCAAGGTTACGCAGTACCAGCACTTCTTTTTTGTAGTTAAAAAGTGTGGCACTTACTGTAACAACTTCATGGTGAGTACTGGCACCTATTTTTCTAGGTAGAAAAAATACTGGGTGGAAGGAGCTGTGTAACTTTGGGGGGGCAGGGCTAAACACACAACCCCTTTCACCACACTTCATGTGAGAAATGCCCTTGTGTTTCTGAATACACTTCTGTGGTTACAAAGAATAGACAACATTGATGCTGCCCCTCCATAAAGAAAGAACTGAAGCTTTAGAAAGAAGATGATATCAGCCCATCGTATCTCCTCTTCCAGTACCAGCTATTTGCTGAATAAAATGGGACACACACACATAATGGAGACATTTTCCCATGCCATCTATCTTCCCAGAATTTTCTATTAAGTAATAAGTCTGTATTTAAATCTCTCTCACACACATGCAATAATGGCTGAGACTCAAATAGCAACATTCATATTGAGATTTTTTTAAAAAAATATCCAGTTGCAACCCATTGATTACCCCCCCCAGGCCACTTCAAATGATTGGGAAACATTATGGAGTTGTGTTGAGTGTTCCATAGAGTGTAGCCAAAGTGGAAAATCAACTAAAAAATTAAGTTAGTAGTGAACAAAGATGCCCATAAAGATATTGAGAATGACTCTTCCCTTTTAAAATGAAGTGCTGTACTCTTCATAGCTGCAGAGTAAATCCTTCAAGAAAGTCAACCATGATTGTGCTGTGCTGAATAATCAGTATTTTATCAAGTGCAATCACTGTAGCAGCAGAAAGCCACCAAGAGCTTTTGCAGTTGACACAAAGAAGCAACCTAAAATTCGGAAAAGTGGTGTTGTGGTGCAGACTGAAACCAGAAAGGCAGTTTGAAGAAGAAAGAAAAATATTCACACTTATCATCTTAGGCTGCAAACTGTTGTTGCTTCAGAAGCATGCCCAACTTTCTTCTCTCTATCAGCCTGGTTTTATTTATCATGCAATGTCAAGAAACGTTCTAGAGAGCTGGCAAAATTGTTTAGGAGGAAATTACAACAAGGAAGAGTATTATGCCATAAGAATAGGCAACAAAATAGAAGGTGCATTCAGTGTGGGCAAGTGAAAGGGGATTAATGTTTCATAACACTGGGTTTGGAACTGGGTTTTACTAATTTAGCGGCTACAGTCCAAACATCATTGACTACTGTATTTCAAAGCAGATAGAGTTAAATCTAAGATAAAATATGTCCATAGCTACCAACAGTCAAATATTGACCCTGCTCTAAAGTAGTAAAACCATGTGCAAACTGCCTCTTCTCTCAGAAATGCCCACATTATTGTTGAACAGAATATATGTTATTCAGGAAGATGGAAGATGATGGCTGTTTATGCTAGTGTTTTATTTCTTGCCACCATTATGCAAAGACAGAGAGCATCAAATGATGTGTAATTTGACACCAGTCGAATGTCAAATGTTAATTGTGCAGTCATAGAACATTCAACAGAAGTGACAAGAGAAGCCAAGCAGTCTTTCCTATAAGAAGCAGCTAAGATATTAGGGATTGAAATCCAATGTTAAGTCATATTCAGAGTAAAATAAAATAAATGGGCTCAAGTAACCACTAATTTCAGTGAGTCTACGCTGAGTATGACTTAGCTGGGCTTCACCCTAGGTCTGTAGCTTTGAACAATGAGTAAAGCAGACTATTGTAGCATATAGTATCATAAAACATTTAGCAAAATGCAACAGCTGAATACATCTATTGCTAGAGGTCACCCAATTAAATTAACACAGCCAGTGTGGAAGCAAATAAAAGAAAACATTATCTCAAACCGTACACAGTGAATCTGTCAAACTCTCTGGCAGGAATGTATACTGATGGTCAACAGTATAATTGGATTCAAGGAGAAAAATTGAATTTGAGTAGATATCAGCTGAGGTGATCAAGGTCCCTGTGCTCCTGTGAGAGATGTCTCTAAAGGCAGGTTCACAACACAACTTTCTTATCTGAGGAAGCAGCCACAAACCCCAACTTACAATGCAAACCATGTCTATTTGGAAGTAATTCCTCCTGGATTCAATGAGCCTTAGTCCCAGGTAAGTGGACCTAGCATTGCAACTTTAGTCATGTGTCTGCCCAGAATTGTGTAATAAATAAATGGGTGAACCATCTTGGACACAGCACACCAAACATATGTTTGAAATTAATAATAATAATAATTAATAATTGTTAAGGAGTGTATAAAGTCACCAAATGAAAATGTTCTGGAACCTACTCTGAAGCCACCCAGAGTGGCTAGGGCAGGGGTCAGCAACCATTTTCAGCAGTGGGCCAGTCCACCGTCCCTCAGACCATGTGGACTATATTTTGAAGAAGAAAAAAATGAACGAATTCCTATGCCCCACAAATAACCCAGAGATGCATTTTAAATAAAAGGACACATTCTACTCATGTAAAAACACCAGGCAGGCCCCACAAATAACCCAGAGATGCATTTTAAATAAAAAGACACATTCTACTCATATAAAAACACACCGATTCCCGGACCATCCGCGGGCCGGATTGAGAAGGCGATTGGGCCTCATCCAGCCCCCGGGCCTTAGGTTGCCTACCCCTGGGCTAGGGCAATAAAGTAGTAGCAGTAGTAGTAGTAGGAGGAGGAGTAATAGGTCCCTATTTTCATAGGAGAAATGTTGGAGGGCATGCATTATGGAGGAACTGGCAGACACACCAAAGAAAAGTGGCCTGCCTGCATAACCAATGAAAGCTCACTTTGAAACAGAGGATGGAAACATTGGATGTTTGGCGTAGAACAAGATGCTTAACAATATTCCATAGATCCCAAATGCATTGTAATATTAAGCTGCCATCCATCACGTTGTCGCAGCAATACTTGTCTTGTCAAAATACAGAACCTGAGGAACCTACTGTAGTATAATGAATGGAGCTGAAGACTCAGTATTAAAGGAGAGTGGGAACTTTGGCTCCTCTATATACTTATTGATATTCTTCCCAGCGTGTTAGCGAACTGCTGACAGACTTGGATTATATGTACTGTTCCCTGAGGCAGTGGGCTCAGTTTGCAGAACATATGCTTTTGCAAACTGGATTATCTCAAAGGAATTGAGGGCATTCAGTGTATCTACTGCCATCATTTGATAATTCTTCTGTACTCTCTCTCTCTTTTCCAGGACATTCACTAGAACCACAGCTTGGATCACAACAAACAACTAAACTAAAAACAGAAGTAATGCTATGCAAAGCAAAGCAATCACTAGGCAATTGGTAAAGGAGAATGCTGGGCTCTTTCTTTACCATATTATGTTATTTTATAGTTTTCGCTGTCTGATAAGCAAGTGTTTACTTTGTGACATGCCCACTTTATATTTCATGGTGGCTTTTTTTCAGTACGCGGGGGTGGGGGACTTCAATTAAAAAACATTATTAATCTTAATTTTTATTTCATAAAATTTATAAACTGCTTGACTGTAAACAAAAACCCCTCAGTGTACAAAAAGATTAAAACAATAAAATCATCAGGAAAAAACAGGAAAAAAACCAACCATTTGAAACATTCAAACAATGGTTATAATTAGTGATAAGCTAAAAACCGATCCAAACACACATAAACATTCTACATATCTGAGTTGGCTTGTCTGAACTAAAATGTTTCACTGTACTGAAAAGAGTGCACTGAAGGTACCTGCCTGATGTCAAAAAGGATTGAGTTCAAAAGTGCAGGTGCTGTCACACTAAAATATCAATTTCGTACAAGGGCAGAATGAGTATTATGTGGCACCTGTAATAGTGCCAGTTTGGCAGATCAAAGTGGGCATATTTGGGGTAAGGCAGTCTCTCAGGTAAACTGGCACCAAGTTGTTAAGGTCTACATTAATAGTAACACCTGGAACTTGGCCCAGTAGCATATTAGCAACCAGTGCAGGTCTCTGAACACAGTGCTATACATTGAGAGGATCTCACTCATAGGAGCCAACTTCTAGGGCAGGGGTCTGCAACCTTTAAGACAAAAAGAGCCACTTGGACCCGTTTCCGAAGAAAAAACAAAACCTGGGAGCCGCAAAACCATTGCGACATTTAAAACAAATATAACACTGCATATATTGTTTCTTACCTTAATGCTATATATACAGGATCGTGCAGTCAGCTGTCAAAAATGGAGGAGGAACCCCCAGCAATGGTGTGCAAGCTCCTATATAGACTTTTGAAATCCCCCCCTTGGAGTCCCGTCCACCCCCAGACACATCATCCTACATCACAGATACATCAGAACTGGTATCTGAAGAAGTGTGCATGCACACGAAAGCTCATACCAAGAACAAACTTAGTTGGTCTCTAAGGTGCTACTGGAAGGATTTTTTTTGTTTTGTTTTATTTTGTTTTGACATCAGAACTACATCACAAATAGGGAGAGTCAGAGGAGGTAACCTGAGAATTCTCACACCTGTGCCATCTCTCCTTGACCCCTCCCAGACACACATTTCTGCAAAACTGGTTTCCTGCCCTGGCCAGGCAAGGCTAATGTAGAGCTAAGGACTATCCTTTGTTCTAGCCCGGGCCAAATCCACAAATTAAAGTGGAATGATATTCCCTTTGTGAGGGAAATGGCCCATCATCTAGCACTCAGGCAGAGCCTCCCCTTCCTTGCAGAGAAACAGCTTGTCAGTTTAGGAGTGAAAAAAAATGGTTCTTCTTGTGCTGCTTTATTCATTTTAATTAATTTTGTAAGCAGTAGCACTGGAAACTTTAGCAAGAGCACACTAAATCCTGAATTCTTTGATTACTGAAGAAGTTTCTCAGGATCCTCAGCCCTCGCAAAGGAACTACATGCCAGGGAACTCAATTTCCCAAGCTCCCTTGCAACGATGAATCCCGTCGGCATGAGGGAGGGGGGGAAACAGCCCGTGCAACACACACACACACACACACACAGTGACCAGCTGTGTGTCGGAAGGAGTTCTCCCTGCAATTGCCCATTGTCATTGAGATTTTGGGAGGGGGAGAAAGACGTTGTTGAGCTTTTTTTTCCTTTTTTGGCTGCTGATCACTAAGGCAGCAAGAGAGGCAAGTCAGCGCCGGGGTACTTAGAGCCTTTCCCTCCCCCTCTCTGATTCGCTCCTTCGCAGCCAGTACAGCGCCCGGAGCCGCGGCAAAGGTGTAAGAGAGCCACGTGCGGCTCCGGAGCCGCGGGTTGCCGACCCCTGTCCTAGGGGCAGAGGTCCCTTCGGCCCTCCCAATAAAATATCTGAGCCAGCCCCCCCCCCAAAAAAAGTTAATGGCCATTGTCATTCAAATGGTGTGTGGGTGTGGGTGTGGGTGTGGGTGTATGATGTCTTTTGATCAATTATGCAGAGTGGGGCTTAAACACCTCCCCCCAATATTTTATTCAAGTTGGCACCCCTGATCTCAATTTTGTTAGCAATCATGCTGCAGCATTCTGTACTAACTACAGCTTCTAAATTGGGCCCACATAGAGCACACAGCAGTCATGAAGTCTTGAAGTAACCAGTGCATGAACTACTGTGGCCAAGACCGCACTGGCCCAGGAACAGTTGCAGCTGGTAATGAAGATAATGAACAATACCAGCAAACATTCCACTTGAAAAATCAAAATTCTCCATGCAGTAATTGTTTGCTTACAAATGCAGTAAAATTGATCCAACAGAGCATTCGACTACCTATGTCACATTTCCCATGTAAATGACAAGTCTCTCTCTCTCTCTCTCTCTCTCTCTCTCTCTCTCTCTCTCTCTCACCATGAAGTGTTTGTTAATTTATCCCTTGAAAAACTCTGAACCCACTCAACCACTTTGCAATGACAAGCCCAGGGCATGTAGGTCACGCTTATGCAATTTAATGTGACATAGGTTGCTCACAGCCCTTGAAATTTAGAAAGTCACAGGAAAAGCTCAACTGTGGGAATTTTCACTCAAGGAACTAGCCATATTTTAAAGTATCTTCCTGTCCTACACTAATTGCCGTACACAGCAAGGAAGCAAAAACATTTATGAATTATAACGTGCAAAAAGTACTTATTGGCGTGTTTTAGAGCAGAAACTATGCCAACAATGTTTTTTTTTTTAAAAAAAAATTATTATGAGCACAGTTGGTTAGAGCACGGCGCTGATAATGCCAAGATTGCAGGTTCGATCCCCGTAAGGGTATCATGTGAGTTCTGGCTGGAAAAAAGCCCTGGCACCACACATTATGAAGTAATGGTGAAGGGGCCCACACTCCCTGCTTGGGACTATCCTAAAACAGCCTCGGTATATGCCAATACTATGGAGATAGTAGCCAGGTTTCTGCAACACACAATGAGGATTGGTGAATGTTATATAACAGTATTTTAGTTGTTGGATTTCGCTGAATGATTTTATTGTATTGAAACTTCCAGAATTTCGTCTATATGCCAATATAAATGTTGAGATTGGGAGGTCAATACTGGCTATGTTTCTTCTTTGAAAGTTGACTGCCCCTATGTTCCCCCTTTCTGCTCCCTCCCTCTCTCACACAGCCCTCTTTAACACTCCTCGTCCCTGCTGCAGCATGGCCGCGCACAGTGGCACTGCCCCGCCCGCTCGCCACCTCACACAGGCCCCACAGCTGCCCCTGCTATGACCATAGCGGCGCAGGGGGTGCGCTTCTTTCCTCAACCTTCACTGCTGCTCCTGCATCAAGCCAGGAATCTGACGGCTGGCAGGGACAACACCAGCAAAAGCTTGCATAGCCCAGGCTGGGCTCCCATAGGTGGCATCGGCTTCCTTTCCCCAGTGTTGGGGTGGTGCTGAGTGGCTGAGATGCACTGTCACTGAAGCC
Organism: Darevskia mixta; assembly: GCA_034641385.1. Classification (NCBI taxonomy): domain Eukaryota; kingdom Metazoa; phylum Chordata; class Lepidosauria; order Squamata; family Lacertidae; genus Darevskia; species Darevskia mixta. The sequence continues at coordinate 8,218,356 of JAWWNH010000105.1, forward strand.
CCATGGGAGGAGGAGGAGGAGGGTGCCACAGACAACCAAGAGAGATGGATCTGCTAAGTCCTGCTTGGAGTTTGAGTCGTTTCTGGGGTGATTTTTGCACACACACCCCAGGCCTACACCCCTAGAAGGGGCCAGCCTTCCAACCGCTTGGTACGCCTCTGCTCTGGTACTGGGGGCGAAATACAGGCACTCACATGCAACCAGACAGTTTTCGTGTGCACAGTGATTTCCTCTCTGGGGAGTTTCATATCTCTATCCCCACTAGCTGTTCACAGCAGCACAGCTTCATTAGCCTCAGATTTGTTATGGTTTGTGTTCACACCTGGGGATATTGACAAGGTGGGGGTGTCCATACACCATACATAGGTGTTCACATCTTGGCTAGAGACAAATTAGGAATGGCTTAAGGACTCCACTGCCCTCGGTTTTCTGGCTGACATGCATATAAAACCCATGCTCAAAAAATATTTGATTCTTCGTGATCCAATAATATCAAAAGTTCTTCTTAGAGAATGCCATATCTTTCGATTTTGAATAGTTAAGAATCCCCCCTCCCCACAAAATAACCAGCAAGCCAGTCGGTAAACACTTAAGATATAACTGTGTCTGTGAAATTAGAATGCCATCATCTGCATATAGGAGAATAAATATATGCAACAGTCGTATCTATCATAATAAAAATCATCTTGTTCTTGTTCAGTCGTTCAGTCGTGTCTGACTCTTCGTGACCCCATGGACCAGAGCACGCCAGGCACACCTATCCTTCACTGCCTCTCGCAGTTTGGCCAAACTCATGTTAGTAGCTTCGAGAACACTGTCCAACCATCTCATCCTCTGCCGTCCCCTTCTCCTTGTGCCCTCAATCTTTCCCAACATCAGGGTCTTTTCTAGGGAGTCTTCTCTTCTCATGAGGTGGCCAAAGTACTGGAGCCTCAACTTCAGGATCTGTCCTTCTAATGAGCACTCAGGGCTGATTTCTTTAAGAATGGATAGGTTTGATCTTCTTGCAGTCCATGGGACTCTCAAGAGTCTCCTCCAGCACCATAATTCAATAGCATCAATTCTTCGGCGATCAGCCTTCTTTATGACAGCAGTCACGAAATTAGAAGACGCCTGCTTCTTGGGAGAAAAGCAATGACAAACCTAGACAGCATCTTAAAAAGCAAAGACATCACCTTGCCAACAAAAATCAAAGAATCATAGAATTGCAGAGTTGGAAGGGACCCTGAGAATCATCTTGTCCAACTCTCTGCAATGCAGGAATATGCAGAGATCGAGAGGGGGACAGGATTGCACCTGCCAGCGCATGGTAAAGTCCATTCCTCTACATTTGCACACTCAGGCCAACATAAGGAAGGAGAGCCTATGTTCATACATATGTTTGCTCACAAGCTCCACACTCAGTTGTGAAGCCACAACTCGGGATTCCTCGTCAGGCAAAGAGCCTGCACCCTTAGGGCATGCATAGGTTATCTCCCCTGCAATATTCTACTACGAATATCACAGAAGGAGTCAAAGGATGCAGAGGTCAGTAAACATGGTTCCAGCCCTCTTTTCACATGTAGGTGATTGAACAGTCCTTTTTGTGTATTATGAATGGCTTGGTGGAATTATAATCGGGGGTTCAAGGTATTATTCATTTCCATTATCCCATCTCTTCCCCCCCCTTCCATTCATGTGTGTGTGTTCTTAAAGTTGTGATCTAGTTAATAAGAATTTATCTGGCAAATTCTGAGCACCAATGGTGCTGAACTGACTGATAGGTGCTCAAGGGCATTGAAGCTAGATACCACATAAGTCTACCTGCCACGTTGGAGGAGTAAGTATCGAGCAATTTAGTAGTGTGTGGGTATGTACATAAATCAATAAACAAAATAATTTCAACCCTGGCACTCTGCACACCCAATTTAAGTCAACAGGGAATATTTATAATGGAGTTCTCTAACAAAAATGCTAATACAACCTTAATTACAGCTTAGCTGCTAAGCTTCTACCATTTCTCACATTTATTTCTTGAAGCAGCAAGCCTCTGGACTGGACCATTAGTTAGATACATTGATTAAGATTCTTTTTGATTAAGACTTCTTAAAGGGAAATACAGACATTTTGAACCCAAGTAATGTGCACACAATGAAATCTTAAAGCAAGAAAATTTAAGGAACAATTTATATGATCAAGCTAATCTCCAACAAACTTCAAATCAAACCATACTCAATTACCTTCCATATTTGCTTATCCTTTATTCCTTATGAAGAGATTCTGTGTATCCATTTTAATCAACATTTTTATCCAGCTTGATTGCATACAACAAAGCTATCACCCTATGTGTATGTTAATATCACCATGGTAACAGATTATAAAACAGAAACACAAGATTTGGATTTCAGTGCCTGATCACCAATTGGGGGAAAGAAAAAGAATTGCTTTAAACTAAACAAATTATGCTTCCTGTTTTGGAGAGAAAGAAATGTAACAGTTTTGCACACCACACATTCAATCCTAAAAAGGTCTCCAAGCCAGCAACTTAATTACTATTTGTTATAATTCTTGAGCTACCAAAGAACTGGCTAGTAGATACTGTACACTGAAGACACACAAAATGATTACCCTTAAACCCGACTCCTCCCTGAATCTGTATAACATCTGATCAAGAAAAATCCACACCCCCCTCCGTTCTTGTTAGTTCTAATATTGCACAGAGATGCAAGAAAGCAAAGTTCTGTCTGGCTCTGGCTCTGCCCATGTGCCAAAGATTCAGTGGCTGGCTCTGCACCCGCCTCCTTCACCAGCCAGCAGAACTTTCATCTTAAGTGACAAGTGCCCTGTGGGCGTAAAGGAGCCTCTCTGGAGACAGCAAAACATCAGCAAATGAAGCAGGAAGCAGCCTCTGGAAGAAGAAACACAGCAAACACTAACAGAAGATGTTCCAAATATTTAGCTAAAGGAGAAACATATTTGCACTATGGCTTATTATAAACCACTTGCTGAATCTTACACAGGGGGACAATCAGATTATTCCAAGCCAAGCCACTTTTGAACATGGGTCTGTTCCATCCTGTTTCCAGACTAATTTGGGATATGCACATTTATGTATTTAAATCTTTTTAAGAGCCAAGAACTGCATCAAAACGTAGGAAAGGGGTGAAACTGGGTGGTTAACTAAGAGTGCATTCAGACATGGGGAATGTTGCTTTGGTTTCTCTCATTATAGTGCCTATGCTTCTGTCACGTTTTCTAACACCCCTCTCACACTGAAGCACCTGTTGCGTTATGGAGCTGTGGCTTTGTGACTGATACGCCAGCATGTTGCACTAAATTGCATTGACAACATTGGGTGTGGTGCGACACAACAAACATCTCTGGCCAACATCACTACTCCCTCACTCAGGGGCACCAGCTCCAGAGACCATTGTGCTGGTACCATGGGGTATCCAACAGGCGAGGTCTAAGTCCAGTCCAAGGTCAGTGGTACATGTAAAGGCAGTCTGAAATAACTGAAGCAGGGTCCAGCGCAGGGAGTGAGGCAAAGACAGGAACGGGTGGGTAAGCAGGGAACCAAGGCGGGTCAGGAGCACAGGCAGGAGAGCAGGACAGGGATCAAGCAGTAACACCAGCACGAACTGATCAGCGATGATATTGCTCCTGCAACTTGGGGCTGGGGCTGGCCGGCTTTTATTTGCCCCGAGGCATAGGGCGGCTCTGATCCTCAGGTGACTCGCCTCTCCTGGCTTGGAGGCGAGCACTCCTCCTGCGGGAACTTAGTTCCCTTCGCCTCTCTGCCCTGAGCCTCTGCAGCTCAGGAGAGGTTGGAGGGATACCGGACCCAGAGGTAACCTCAGCTTCCCCTGACGGGGCTGGGAGTGGAGCACCTGCAGCCAATGGGTCCTCCACCCCATCAGGAGCCAGAGCAGACTCAGCAGATGCCTGCACCTGAGGATCCAGCACAGGTGAGTCCCCTTCAGACTCAGGCCCCAGCCCTGGCTCTGCTGGTTCTGGAGGCGGGGAATCCTGTGCAGGCTGGGATCCCTCAGGTTCAGCGTCTGAATCTGAATCCCAGGCCATCACAGCCAAGCCCTTTTGCCCACCCCCTATATTTTTGGGGTCAAGACCGGCCCCCGCAATGTTCAGAAAGCGTGGCGGCACCTTTTCGTTCTGCCACAGAGGGGAAGGAGGGTCAAAGCAGCCTCCCAACTGTGCTGGCACCAGCTGGAGGAGGAGCCGCCAGACATTGCAGCCAGGCAGCCGCCATGTTTGGCTCCGCCCCGGCTCCTCCCAATGTCACACACATGACATTGCCATTGCCAGCTGGTACCTCTGCCCCTACCCTTTCGACACATTCACTTCTGTGATATTCTGGGTTAATTGGGTTGCAAACAAATATTGGGGTTTGTTTGTTTTTGAACCAATTAATATGAAAACAAGTGCTAAACTTCCACTAGATTCTGATAGATTTCTGGTAGTGGCTTTTACACCACACAAAAGCTCAAATATAATGTGGAAATTGGGGAATTAACATTAGGGAAACATCAGGGAGATGGAATAAGCTGCCATGTGACTGCAGGCCACATTCCAATATGCATGTTAGTCCAGGAGATGTGAATGAGGTCAGTTCATATTGCAGTTCACAGACATCAAATTCCCCAAGCACCCTCAATTGGACATGACTTCCAAGAGGACAAATATGAACATGTATAACGCCCACCCTCACTGTGTCCCCTTCTCTTGCTCCTCTCTCTCACGCACAGACTTCATTGCACACAATAATCTTCTTCAATTGCTCAAAAGAATGTGCCAGAACTCAGCCCCTCCTTTCACCATGTAAACACTGGGGGCAGCCATGTTTTTTTGGCTACACCACTCCCTCTGAGAGAAATGGAACAACTTTAGGTCACGTTGCCCCACAACTTGCTTTATTCAACTGAAATGTGGTGGCAAGAAGACCTGCCTTCCTAGCCACCCAAGGCTCTGAGTGTCTGGAATATTTCTTCAGGAGCTTTTGAACAGGAAAACGAAGCTTGTCAGGCAGACAGAGGCTGGCAGCACTAGAGCCCATGAACCAGCTTTGAGATCTGCAGGACTGCGGATTCTAAAATGAACACATGATCTGATCTGGGTCATGATCTGCCCAGATTGGATCAGTTAAATTGGCTCTGGAATCTGAGTTCTGCGGATTTCTCCTCCATCCCTAACTGGGATTCAGTTTTCAGCAGCAGCCTCACTTCTCATAATATATAGTTTCTCCTTAATATTGCTATCGTAGTCTGCATTTTCTATACTTCCCCCTCCTTTTAAGCATAAACTCTCCAGCCATAGTATCTTTCTTATCATTCCAGGACTACACATTAAAATATGGACAAAGCTGAGTAAACACACCCTCTGGTAGAATCCGATAGCGAAAAACTGTCAAGCCAACCACAACACATTTCTCAGTAAAAACTCTTTCCCCTATTACTTCTGAATTTATTTTTCCTAGTGTATGAGAGAGAATCAGAGAAAGGGCGAGTGATGTGCATAGGCATTGTTTTAATCAATCATTTTGGACACTTTGTACTTGAACCTTTGAATCATAAACATAAACATGATATGCAACAATATCAAACCTTGCCCTGGGGAGGAAGAACACTGTGGGACATTAAAAGCCCTCATTGTATATACTGTTAGTTGTCTAGGCTGAAAAATTTAGCGGGCATGTGCAAGTGCATACTTTTGACAAAGCCAATTTAAGGCTATTCTTCCTGATTCTACTTTCTCAGTTTTTAAATACTCAGTTTAGCGTAAGATTTCAATATTCTAAAGGAAATGTGCTTTATAAACAAGTGTGCACACGCAAACACAATTTTAATTTTAATTCTACAGAAGGTTTATCAATATTCTTTGCCGTTGCACACACACTTAGCATGTTTTTACTGGAACCTCTCCAGCAACACAATTACTGGCTCATCGGGCAGCTGTCATATAGCCCTCGATATAAGCTCATCTGTCACATGCTAAGATAAGCTCTCTTTTCCCCCCTAAATAGGATGTTTGTGATTTGTGCAGTGATGTGACCATTGACTCTGACAAGGAATCCTGTTAGTAATGGTAGTAGAAGTGAGTTACTTGCTGCAGCACTGTGTGCATATATATAGAGAGAGAGAGAGAGAGAGAGAGAGAGAGAGAGAGAGAGAGAGAGAGAGTGCAAACATATAATTATATAATGTATATAATTTCAGGTATTGTTGCATTTGATTATAACCTAATGTTTCCATTGTGGTAAATATAATTTTGGTCTTCAAGCTACGGGTGGGGAATCACCAGCTTGTAAACAAGATATGGCCCACGGGGCCTTCTCAGCCAGGAAGGCTGTTTTCAAGCCTAATTGTTAGGCAAGGGGCATTTGATGGGGTTTACATCTGGGCAGGGAGGGGGTTAACCCTCCACTCCCCTGTGTGCTGCTATGCTCGTCAAAAATCCTTTCCTTGCCCTTCAGCCCATACTACAATGTTACATATATCTATTTGTTCACACCTCTGTTGCCTCAACTTTCCTGTGCAACTCAAGGAAACAGCCTGTTTGAAAGGTGCTGATAGGTAAATAAATGCATTTTTTTTCTTAAATCACCTCACATGATGGCATCCTTATTTTCAGGAACATTTGTTTTATGAAATTAACAACGAACACTGAATAAAGGTAAAGGGACCCCTGACCATTAGGTCCAGTCGTGACCGACTCTGGGGTTGCGGTGCTCATCTCGCATTATTGGCCAAGACAGCTTCCAGGTCATGTGGCCAGTATGACTAAGCCGCTTCTGGCGAACCAGAGCAGAGCACGGAAACGCCGTTTACCTTCCCGCCGGAGTGGTACCTATTTATCTACTTGCACTTTGACATGCTTTCAAACTGCTAGGTTGGCAGGAGCTGGGACCGAGCAACGGGAGCTCACCCCGTCGCGGGGATTCGAACCGCTGACCTTCTGATCGGCAAGCCCTAGGCTCTGTGGTTTAACCCACAGCGCCACCCGCGTCACCCAGTGAATAGTAATGTATAAAAAAATTGCTACACAAAGTGGAAAAAGAACTCATGTTATTTTAACAACATTGTATCACCATGCATGTCTACTCAGAGTAAACTCTACTGAGTTCAACGGGACTTTTTCTCAGGTACCTGGCTCTAGGACTGCAGACCTGAATATCAAATTTAGCTTTTGTCACATCAGATTCTTGCAAATTGCTGTGAATTGTACGATAAGAGTGCCCAGATAAAATTTACACGATGCATACAGAAACACCAGCTTGCGAGGGTGATGGGGAGGACAATGTCGCATGTGTGATGTTGCGTGCATGATGTCAGAACGGCGGGAGGATCCGAACGTGATGGCTGCGCAGCTTTGATGGCTGGAAGCTCTGCCTCTGCCTCCTCCTGGCACTGCTACTAGTGGGGGGATGCTTTGACCCCCCCTTACCCTCCGCGGCAGGAAAGAGAGGAGGAGGAGTCAGCCACGCCATGCACGGCTCTGTGCTTCACCTCCACGCTTTTTGGACATGGGGGGGAATATGGGGGGGGGGAAGGCTTCGGCTCACAGCAGCTGGTACCTTGGTGCATATGTTTATTTTTTTACCACAAGAACCTGGATAGCTCAATTGGTTAAAGCATGGTGCTGATAATGCCAAGGTTGCAGGTTTGATCCCTGGATGGGACAGTTGCATATTCCTGTGCTGCAGGGCATATGATCCTCAGGGTCCCTTCCAACTCTACAAATCTACGATTCCATGCAAAAAACAAGGGCAAAACAAATCTATGACTGAGTGCCAGTGAACCTGGCATAGAACATACTTAGGCTAGCTCATACATTCCCAGTTGGCATATTAAAAAGGACCAGGAATAAGTTTCTTTGCAAACGAAGGTTTCTAATACACTTGCAACTTTCATAACTTACCGGTATATTTGCTTTCCTAAACTTAAGATTACATTTGTTTTCCTACACAAAAGTCATCTCTGTGTAGATAATATGTTTGCATCTGAAGTGGCCCTTAGAGACCAAAGTCCTATTTATCTAGTGAATAATAACCTCTGATATCTCTGAATCCAGCACATATCTCTGGAAAGAACAACTAATCCTTCTGTGGGAAAGTCACCTCTTTCAAGAGTCCTCATTCAAAGGTTTGCTTTCACAGCAGTCCGTACGAATGTCGGCTGTAAAATGACACACCTGGTGTTTAACAATGGGTACATAATGCAACCAATGCAGCTTCTGTGATAGGTTATCTACCAGATTAAAAATGGGAACCAAATTTATCAAAATTCCCTGAAGGGTGAAAATTTCATTTACTGAACACCTCTAGTTATCATTTTGTAATGATGCGGTTCTCCGTCCGTAGTAACTTGAAGACATGCAGTTAAATTTAACCAAAGCATTAAAAAAGAAAGTCAATAATCAGATCAGATGAGGAAAGTAGCTATTATTGCTTATTATTGTTTCACACTTGACTTAACTTGAAGCAGGATAGGGCAAAAGATAAAATATTCAATGCATTCCATGACCGCCTAAGCAGACAGTCAATCCCTTAATTTCAAGCATACTCTGGGGACCTATCTGATGTGCTGGGCAGTGAGATTTTGGCAAATGTTTGGTCTTCCAGCTGGAAGTGAGCACCTAACAACTGTGAGGCACAGATGAGCAGTCATCAATTGGGGTTGGGAGGAGTTCAGGGAACTGGACCAAAGCAGACTTCCTGTTAAAATGGATTTCCAGTAGCCAGTAGCCATTTGCTTTTTATTATTATTAGACACAGGTGCCACAATCCAGCACATTCTTTGGCATATTTAAGCTCAATGAGGTGAGCAAACGTAAGCATACAATACTCTGAAGAACTGTGGTCACAGAGCACGTCCCAGAATTACTGAAATCTCATCACTCGGTAAAACAACGTGTGGGAAGAAAGTAGGTCATTTAATAAAAGACGGCTTTTTATCTCTTTCATCGCTGCCTTCTTCATAACCAAAATGGGGCAAATAAACTTGGAGCTGATATCAAGCAGTGTGTGGGAGTTTAATCAACAAGAAAGCACCAAAACACACTTAGAAATTGAAAGGCTCAAGTTCCACCATCAACAGTAGCTGCCTCCACATGTGTGTCATTAAGGAGGAACAGGGCATCCTACTGGCTACACACAACAACAACAACAACAACAACAACAACAACAACATAGTGTTGGGCATACCTTTGGACATTTATACATTTGCATGGATGTTTGACCAGAATATGCCAACATGTGAACAGCTGCTTGTGCATAGGCTTCTTCAGAGCAAATGTCGAGGCTAACCTGTAGATATGAAAGGGCACAGAACGGGCTTTACCTCTTAGAACCAATTCCATATCCCATTTCCTAATAGCACCAGCTGTGGTTCTGCTCCAACCAAACTAGAATGGTTTGATGTGATAAATACAAGACCATTTTAAACAGCCTTAAACCAAGTCTTTCTGCCTCGGGAGAAACTAAGTTGCTTATTCGATTATTTTGTGTTATCACAACTGTTTTTTTTGGGTTTTTTTACACATAAGCTAAAAAAGAACCACAAACATTTTTGTGCTCTGGTCTTTGGCTCAGGACTACCTGGCACCATTTTGATACCTGTACCATTCGCCACTAAATTCCACCCACTGCATTTCTTATTAAAACTACTGCACAGACGCTGTTTAAGAAACATTGCTGAGTCTGACCACAGGCGAGGAAGCTTGCCTTGGCTCATATGCAGACTCTAATGTACAGGCGTTACATTCCGGGGCCCCGTGTGTGTAAGTCAAATCGCGTAGAATGGGGAGAACCCTCTAAAAAGGCTCTAAATGCCTATTCTCCCCTGCTGCCCAGCTCTCTTTCCACACAACTCTCTCTTCAACTGGAGGATGCATGGGAAAGTGGCAGCTCCTGCTGCACAACCGAGCGGGGCAGCTGTTATGTGGGAAGGTCAAGCAGCCTAAACAAAGCCCCACTGTGCCTCAGGTCAATTCGGGGCTTCCTCCAGCCTCACTGACATCCTTTTTGGGCTCTGGGGGGAGTCTCCCCATGAGCCACAAGGACTCTTCAGCCCTCTCCCACCATTTCCCGATATGATTTTATTTATTTATTTCTCGGCGCCGTGTGTGTAACAAGACCCGTAAGTGGCAGGATGCCTGTATTACACTGAGCTAAATACAAAGGTAAGTGAGAATTCAGTCTCAGAAGAGTGATAGAGTTGCTATTTCAGATTTAATGTGTGGCCAAAACCTGCCCCCGAAATAGTGCTTTTTATTGCAAGGGCCAAAAAAGTCACAGGCAGGTCATTTTAAGGCCTCCAAAGGATTTTAGAAAGTATGACACAAGGTCCTAACATCTATGACATTGCTCTTGTGGTCTGGAACCTGGCAAAACAGATGGCAACATTCTTTTGCTTAATGTGACCGTTATAAAACAGATTTCCCAAATGAATTCTTCAGGAGAAATGCTTGTTTAAAAGCAGGTTGGCTGTTCAATATGCTTAAACTATAGCAGGTAAGCAAAAACGAAGTGAGTATATTGCTGCTTCTTCTTTTTTTTTTTAGTCCAACATTAATTGCCTGAGAAGCACCTTGTAAGTGAAATTAGATCCCAGCCATTTACTGTGAATAAAAATGAATTGTAACCTCAGACCAACAAAGTAATTATGATAACATTACGGTTATAGTGTACACCAGCATTAAAATCATACAAAAGTAATGAAGCACTGTTATATCAGGGTCAGTGGTTTTCTTTCAGCACGGATACATACTTTTGACATGAAATACAGACAGGTTGGGGTGGGTGGGTGGGGAGATTAGAGAAAGAGAAGTTGTTTTTCTCGCATGCAAGATGGTTAGAGAAGCAACAGATGCCCATAGATGAGAATGTGATAGACAGTTATTTGCAAAGCTGCAAGTGTAGCTAATCCTTCTTCAAAAGAAAATGTCAGCTGAACACTGTTTGTTAGCTGCCATTGCCTCATACAATATTTAAGGAGCGGATCACGTATGTGGCTTGTTTAGAAAATAATTAATTACTTTATTTATTTATTTTTTTAAAATAAACAAGTGCTTGCTTAGATAATGTGAAAAGTTTAATAAAGTGAAACAACGGTAAAAAAAAAATCAAAGTTGGAAGGAACCAAAACGAAATAAAAATCCACAGTAGGTGAAGGGAATAATAATAATAATAATAATATAATATAATATTTATTTATTTATTTATACTCCGCCCATCTGGCTAGGTTTCCCCAGCCACTCTGGGCAACCTCCAGAAAATTATTAAAATACAATAATCCATCAAATATTAAAAGCTTCCCTAAACAGGGCTGCCTTCAGATGTCTTCTAAAAGTCAGGTAGTTGTTTATTTCCTTGACATCTGATGGAAGGGCATTCCACAGGGCGGGGGCCACTACCGATAAGGCCCTCTGCCTGGTTTCCTGTAACTTTGCTTCTCTCAGTGAGGGAACCGCCAGAAGGCCCTCGGCGCTGGAGCTCAGTGTCCAGGCAGAACGATGCAGGTGGGAAGCCATTACTCATGCATTAGTGACCAGTCCTATACAAATTGGCCCAAACTGTGCCGACCACAGTATGCTCCAAGGAAAGAGAAGGTACCTGGAAAAGGTATGCGTTGACTCAGATAAATGAAGCAAGCTGCAGGGTTCAAGAAGGGAAGATTTACCTTGAGGACTAAGCAATGGGCAGAAATGTATTCCAGGCAATAACTATGGTAAGTCAGAAACCCAGCATGGTGCAGCAATAAAACTGCTAACACATATACAAAGCTAAGCAGGGTCTGGTATGGCTTCCAAATGGATGGGTGACCACATGTTGAGATTCCTGCTAGATGACCCTCAAGGTCCCTTCCAACTCTACAGTTCTGTGAGTCTATGAAAGCTGTGCAACCGAGCATCCTGTTTCTGTAAAAGGGCCTCGTGTTCTAGAAGAATCAATGAGCAAATCTAAAAGGAAAGAAATAATTCGTAACTAGAGAAGTATGGAATAGATATAGCACAGCTGATTATTTGGGTGATTTTCATGGACTCATAGAATTGTAGAGTTGGAAGGGACCACAAGGGTCATCTAGTCCAGGCATAACCAAACATCCCTAGCTAACAGGACCAGTGGTCAGGGATGGTGGGAATTGTAGTCCCAAAACAGCTGGAGGGCCAAGTTTGGCCATGCCTGATCTAGTCCCTGCAATGCAGGAAGCTTCTGCCCAACAAGGGACTTGAACGCACAATCCTGAGGTTAAGAGTCTCATGTTCTCTAGACTGAGCTATCCCAGGCTTTAGATTTAATGCTTCTGAACACATCTCTGTAGGCTACTTCACCACGTTGGAGTACCCACATCAATATGATGCTGAACTTGTGGTTGGAGAGTTCTCACATGGAGGCACTTGGGGGATCTAGACATAAGTACCATCATTTTCAGGATTATGACAGCCACAGACTGCTTTGAAGAGCTGATTTTATCTTATTCCTCCTACTGGGTTCAGCTTTCGTTATTTAAATTGTTTACAATTTTAGACGACTTTCATTTATTTATCTGACAAGATTTATATACCACTTCATTGACAAAAATCATCTACAGTAAGCTGTTTACATATATCATTCATTTAAAAATACCGGTACCAATGAAATAAAATGTTAAAAACAAAGTGACATAAGATTTATCAAAATATAATTATAATCAGCAGTTTTAAAGCAAAAATACATGATAAGATTACATGTCTGGGTAGACCTGTGTATGCAACTTTAGACAGTCATGCCTTTCTCCAAAGCATCCTGGGAACTATAGTTTGTTAAGGGTGCTGAGAATTGTTAGGAGACTCCTATTGCCCTCACAACAGAGCTCTCGTAGAAGAAAGATTGTAAAATCACCCTGAGATTTGGATCTCTGTGAGAGGAATACGTCTCCTAACACCCCTCCGCAGAGTCTGCACCCTTACTAAACTACAGTTCCTAAGATACTTTGGTGAAAACCATGACTGTTTATAGTGGTATGAGACCTTAGATGAGGCTAACTGAGCTTGTAAAATAAGACAAACTACTAACAACTCTCCTTTGGATGATCTCACTGAATCATAGAATCATAGAGTTGGAAGAGACCACAAGAGCCATCCAGTCCAACCCCCTGCCAAGCAGGAAACACCATCAAAGCATTCCTGACAGGTGGCTGTCAAGCCTCTGCTTAAACACCTCCAAAGAAGGAGACTCCACCACACTCCTTGGCAGCAAATTCCACTGTCGAACAGCTCTTACTGTCAGGAAGTTCTTTCTAATGTTTAGGTGGAATCTTCTTTCTTGTAGTTTGAATCCATCGCTCCATGTCCGCTTCTCTGGAGCAGAAAGGACTCAGGTGGTATTTAAGGTGTCCCAGAAACAAGCAGTTCTATATTTGCATCGTATTATCTCACTGAAGCAAGTAACTAAACAAGTGCTACTTCATTTCCATCACAAACGACAGCTCCCCATGGGTGCCTGGGCTTTTTCACTCTCTGTGGCACAACACCATCAGCTCCGTACCACAACTTTGTGTAGTGTGCGGGCACACGATGCAAATGAACTGAAAATGAGCCAGAAACTTGTAAGCATTTCCGTTCCACAACCAGAGTAATAAAAGAATGAGACTTGCACATTTTTATCATGCACAGATGCTAATAGTTCAGACTGCGCAAACATTATTAATCAACACAGCCCCATATAGCTGTCTCTTGAGTGGCAAGTCTATGAAATTGAAAATACCGATTCAATATTTTAGTAAACAGATGTAGGAGACGGATCTGCACTACTGAAGTCAGCCCCCTCTCTCTTTTTCTTCCTCTGCAACCACTCAGGACTTTTATTGCTTTTAGCTAAGCTCCGTGCTGAGCAGAATTCAACTATACAACACCCTCATTGTACTTGAATTACAATATGCAAATATCAATAAAATCACCACAAATTGGCAAACAATTAATGAGATTCATTGTAGGGACATTTCATCACAGACTGCTATTTTCCTGCCAACAGAGACATGATGTATTTAATTCTAAATGACACCACCTGCTCCCACCTCTGAGTGAAATGAAAAAGCTGCCATAGGGCATGTTGGGAATTAACTTCAATGCTTCTTTTTAATCAAGCATTCCACCAGAACGCTAAAATGACAACCCTATGCACAGCATAGGATGGGAAAGCACATCGTTGGGCGAGAGTGCCCTTAGTTTAGTCTTGTCTCCTCAGTGATGTCATATGCTGCATTAAATATAGGACTCGAGTCGCCACACAGTGACCAGCATCGCCTTCTCAAGAAGACCTCAAAGCCCAGCACACATTTTAAATACTGACCTGCGAGCTTCTCCTCACTTTATTTACATACATAGTTGTGCGTCAAGGCCCCACACCCCCTCCTTTGATGAAATAAGAAGAGAAGAAGAAGAGTTTGGATTTGATATCCCGCTTTATCACTACCCGAAGGAGTCTCAAAGCGGCTAACATTCTCCTTTCCCTTCCTCCCCCCCCCCAACAAACACTCTGTGAGGTGAGTGGGGCTGAGAGACTTCAAAGAAGTGTGACTAGCCCAAGGTCACCCTGCAGCTGCATGTGAAGGAGCGGAGATGCGAACCCGGTTCACCAGATTAGGAGACTACCGCTCTTAACCACTACACCACACTGGCTCCCACATGGACATCAGTATTTTACGTTAATGGGTGAAAAAAGGCCACAACTTTTATTGGTTACAGAATGTAAGTGGGATTCGCTTTTGGCATGGACCCGAACCGTCTATATCTGACTCCTGCTTGCCATGCAGGAAGTCTCACAAGGGTTAATCACCTGTAGGGGGAGCCCTGCTGATGTACATCAACTCGGAGCTCCCCCAGGGTGACCGGAAAGGTCGTGCCATGGCCCTAACCTCCACTGGGCTTCAGACAGGAACCACGACCCCCCAGATTCCTTTAACAGAATACCCTTAAAGGGGAGGTGTAGGTGATGGCCACAACCTCCCCTCCCATAAACCAAGCTTTTCCAATGCCTAACCGCCAAACCTTACAAAGTTGTGATGATCTGCCTCGAGATAGGCGAAAACCAAGTGGCTGGTACCCGTCTGCCCAGTGGAAAAATTCCTACCAGGCCCCTTCAACAGGCGACCAACCCGAAGTCCATAGCAAGGTCAAGGTGAAGAACGCCAGGGAAAAAAGGGTGGGAGATCCATGGACACCAGGAGCAGAGAGGGAGATCTCCTGGACGCACGGCCGCTTAAATGGGGCAAGCCACACCCCCATCTGGCCGGATTGGCCAGCTGCAGTTGTGACGTGCGCCAGGACTCCCTGTGACACAGGGGCCTAAACACACATCCCGCTGAAGGCAGGAAACACGAGGCCCATGCACAACCCTGCCCCTCTCTGAAGAGAAGTGGCTTTGTGTGGAGCCCAGCTTCTGTGGAATTACAAAGGATGTGTCAGGCTTCCCAGGTGCGGGTGAGAGGAAATGACATTCGGGGACAGTTAATTAATATGGGTTTGCTGGCAAGAAGCCTGTGTGAGAGAGAGCAGGAGGCTGGAAATAACCATTTTGCTTTACTCTTGGACCTAACCTGTCAGTCTGAGCTTTGGTTTTGTCACTCTGAACAGAGACTCCTTTGCTTTTGATAATTTGTGACAAGCAACACATTAAAAGACCATCATATGGAGTAGATGATTTGAGGAGCGGGGGGGGGGGGCAGCTTGCAAATCTTTTGAGAAGCAGTGTGTTCCCTTTATGAGGAATGGCAAGTGAAACAGTGCTCCACTGATCATGCAGAAATTAACTTCTGTGCTAAACTGTGATAGTTATAGGGGTTTTATTTTTGTACCTACTAATTTGCATTGCTAATTTTATCCACACCAGGGGTGCAAACTTGAATAAAATATGGGGGGGGGGGACAGGTAAGCCCCGCCCTGCATAATAAATCACATGATGTGGTGCACGCACACCATTTTAACAGCAATGCCCATCAACTTTGAGGGGCCCAGCCCCCTCAAATATTTTATTGGGACCCCTCAGCCACTAGGGGTTGGATCCAATGATCCACACAAACTCACCCGAAATAAATTTTGCTGATAACACATCCTATGCATTCTCTTTCAGTGATGCACAGTTCAGTTTTGGAAGTAGGCCCCATTGAACTTAATGGGGCTTAATTCTAAGTAACTATCATAAGACTGCACTGTTAGTCTTCTGGTTTTCCCTAGGTGCTTACTCATGTACACAGCATGATGCATCATGCAAATAAGAATCTCTTTGTGTAGTGATCATCAAGCTTTAGAAACATTTGCAAATGTTTTGAAATGTGTGGCCTCCAGAACAACACATCCCAGCAGTGCAGCTTTGAGATTCATATCATTTGATGGCATGGAATTAATCTGTGCAATGTGATGGTGTAGGAAGCAGATAGAAAATAAAAACAATCTTGGGCACAAGCAGTTTTCATCATAGGGAGAAAAGAGCACCAAATAATATTTTTTTCTGTTCAAGCCTCCGGCAGCATGGCAATTGAAGACTTTTTTTTTAGGGGGGGGATAAGATTTAGTTTGTAAAATTGAGTCAATAGAGAATATTCTAGAAACATCTGGGGTTTTGCAAGCAATATGGAGAATGTCAAAATTGTGTTTTACATCTGGGCTATTAAAAATGACATCTGACAAGATCCATGAAGCCACCAGGGATTTTTTTTTTAACACTCGTCTTAATTGTTTAAGATATTAGAGAGATAGGTAAAGGGACCCCTGACCGTTAGGTCCAGTCACGGACGACTCTGGGGTTGAAGCGCTCATCTCGCTTTACTGGCCAAGGGAGCCGGCGTACAGCATGACCAAGCTGCTTCTGGCAAACCCAGTTACCTATTCTGGTATCTCGAGATAGTGTGGCCAAAACTGTGCTCAGTAAGCACCAAAGGGGGCGAATGCTAGAACCATCAGCTTTATTTAGATTCACTTTCGCTGTGGGTTAAACCACAGAGCCTAGGGCTTGCTGATCAGAAGGTTGGCGGTTCGAATTCCCATGACGGGGTGAGCTCCCGTTGCTCGGCCCCAGCTCCTGCCAACCTAGCAGTTCGAAAGCACGTCAAAGTACAAGTAGATAAATAGGTACCGCTCCGGCGGGAAGGTAAGTGGCGTTTCCGTGTGCTGCTCTGGTTTGCCAGAAGCGGCTTAGTCATGCTGGCCACATGACCCGGAAGTTGTACGCCGGTTTCCTTGGCCAATAAAGCGAGATGAGCGCCGCAACCCCAGAGTCGTCCGCAACTGGACCTAATGGTCAGGGGTCCCTTTACCTTTACCTTTAAAAGCAAAAGCAGATTGTGAAGCCATCAAAATGAATCTTTCCCTAGTGGGTGAAAGTACAACAAAAAAAGGCAAATTAGATTAAACGTCTTTCAGCGAAAAGCTATGTAGAATTCCAACACCAAAGGGAGTTGTGGTGAAGAGTTCATCCAGAGGCAGCGGAAAATGAAATATCCCGAAAGTGAATCTAAATAAAGCTGATGGTTCTAGCATTCGCCCCCTTTGGTGCTTCCTGAGCACAGTTTTGGCCACACTATTTCGAGATACCAGAATAGGTAACTGGGTTCTCCCTGAACTCATGTGCTCTTCAGACTTTCTCCCAGCCACACAGGAGCCACTTAGCTGTGAGCAAGCAGCTCCTGTGCCACTGGGAGAATGTCAAAAGGGCACGTCAACGGGATGGGAGCCGAGGAAGGACACCATTATGCACACACTTTTGCCCCTTTCTGTCTCTGCAGGGTACTCGCCACCCTGCAGAGAGGCGTACGCGTGAAGTAGGGCAACCCATCCATTTTTCATACACTTCCATTTACAACCCAGGACCGTGTCATTACTGCTCAAATGTTATGGGGATGTTTGTTAGTAAAAATAGACACTCCACTTTGTGCTGATGATGCGCGACAAGGTTGCCACGTACAGACAGAAAGAAGCCCAGAAGTCAGCATGAAAAGCTTGCCAATGCATTGAAGAAAGCAAGAGAGGAAAAGCAAGAACTGAAGACCACATTTTTAATGGTCTCATGAACTCCTTGTCCCGTCCCACCCCTAAAAGCTTTCTGAGAAAGCTTTCCCCTTTCTTTCACATTGTTGGCTCACTCATATTTTTCACAAAGGATGTTTGAAAATTTGATGTATATAAAACAACCAGATCTATACTCCATCAGCCAATGTGCAGGTGAGAGCATCACTATTCACTGAATGCTGCACTTTACAAATGTTGTGATGAGGCAGTAGAAATAGGTAAAACACACACACATTTTAAATATATTTTGGGAGAAAATACATAATACTTAAATATGTATTTATTAAGGATTTTTTTATAAAGAAAAAGAGCAGAATTACAGGCCCAAAACACACACACCCCTTTCAGGATGCCTCGCAGAAAGCAATTCATAAATTAAATAAATTATAACCAAGGCTTCTTCAGACAATTGTTTTCAAAGACAGAACAAATCAAAAACTTCTCTTTAAAATTGCATTTTACCAGCACATTTGAAGAGCTTGTTCATTTGCCTTCCCTAATGTGCACACTTTGGCATCCTAGAAAAATAATCTAGAATAATATATTTTACAAAACCTAATAGAACTGAGTGGCAGACCCTCACAGCAGAAAATTAATATATCAACTTTTATGTATTCATTACTGCTAATTTTCATCCTGATGGATTAAGGTTCTAATTAATAGAGAACACACTTCTTGAAGATATAGTTTGCTATATTAAGACTGTCAAACAGATACAAGATTATCCAGCTGATTTCAATATAATGGGCACAGAGGAACCATAGGAAGCCAATCTATCCAAAAAAAGGGAGTGAGTTAAGCACCTGTTGAAATCTCTCACATTGAAATCAATATAAATAAAAATATTAAAAAAGGGTTTGTTTCAGTGTATCTGAAGAAGTGTGCATGCACACGAAAGCTTATACCCAGAACAAACTTAGTTGGTCTCTAAGGTGCTACTGGACAATTTTTAAATTTTTTTTAATTTATTTCGACTGCATCAGACCAACACGCCTACCTACCTGAATCATTGAAATCAATAGTATTTAAAAGTGCCCCAAGTATATTTACCCAAACTAACTTGCAGGATATTTGTGATAATGGGATTAATCAGGGTTTTGTAGAAATAAAAACCAGTGTTATTAAACTACAGTTGCAGCATTGCTTGAGAGAGAGAGAATGTGATGGCAATAGTTCTCTCCTAACAACCACTGACAATCCATTCTACCCCTGGCATATCAGCCATAGATCAACTACAGTAGCAACACACATAAAAAATAGCAGAAAGGGGTAGAAAATGAAAATGGACGCGAGATGACAGCATTAAGTCTGAGGAAATAGGAAAGTTGTTGGTGATAGCCTATTATTTCAGGTCAGAGGTGTGTGATCTTTAATCCTGTTGCTCAGATCCTGCTTTGTGTCAAGCAAAAGATGTATAGCCACTTCAGGAAATATCTAAAACTGCTCACATTCGTTTCTTACACACAGCCCTCTACCAGCACATATAACGGCAATATATTACCCAACTTCTAGAATGATTGCTTTGCAGCAATTGAAAGACTCTTATTCCTGAGGAAAACATGATGAATGCCACGCAGGAGATGAATGATGAGAGCAACCAAAAAATATTAGGACTGAGAATAAGAAACATGCTCAGACGCACACAAACTGAAACAGTTAGGATGCTGTAACATTGGTATTCCCAAGCTTTGCTTTGTTTTCTCTTCCTCTGCAGTTCTTAATTTGCTTTCTCTTTCCCCAATTCCTATCAAACAAATCTCTCCCCCCCCCCCTTACAGCAGTTTTGGGCTGACAGCCTGTGAAGGAAAAAACATGACACACTCAAATAATTCTCTTCTGCTAAAATCTGCCTATGTTTGAAATCACACATCTGAAATGGCATGCAATCCAAGAACTGAACTCAGTTTTTCTCACGCTAAATAATGGACACTACCTATCTGAAGGGGACCCGGGTGGCGCTGTGGGTTAAACCACAGAGCCTAGGGCTTGCTGATCACAAGGTTGGCGGTTCAGATCCCTGCGACGGGGTGAGCTCGCATTGCTCGGTCCCAGCTCCTGCCCACCTAGCAGTTCGAAAGCACGTCAAAGTGCAAGTAGATAAATAGGTACCGCTCCAGGCAGGAAGGTAAACCGCGTTTCCGTGCGCTGCTCTGGTTTGCCAGAAGTGGCTTTGTCATGCTGGCCACATGACCCAGAAGCTGTACGTCGTCTCCTTCGGCCACTAACGCGAGATGAGCGCCGCAACCCTAGAGTCGGACACGACTGGACCTAATGGTCAGAGGTCCCTTTACCTTTTTACCTATCTGAAACGGCATCGCCATGTTAGGACCCTCACAGAAGTCCCATTCGTTTTGAAAGATCTTCGGCAGAAGACGCTCCCGGCGGATCCTCCCCTTGCCTTTGCCCTTGGGATCCTGGCTATACGATGCAGCTTGTGTGAAATAACAGAGTAAGATTGGATAGAATGTCACGCTGATATTAAGAAATAAAGGCAATTAATCATCCCTGGTATTAAATGTTCTGCAGTCACTTGCCATACATAATTTTATCAGCAGCGCTGCAACTGCAGCACCTTCTAATTTTCACACTTCAGAGCTGAAAGTGAAGCCGCACTATGGCTTGCTGGGTACAGCTGAGCTGTACTTCTTCCCTATACAATAAGTGCGTTAAGGCTAATTTATTCAGATTATTAGAGGAATAACTGAAGGCAAGTTTGATCGTTTTTTTTTCAAGCACAGGCACACTGAACAGTGTTAGAGCATTAAAATGATTAACCAGCCTTGTTGACACTCCCTTCCCTTACAGGTGTTTACGAAAGGATTCCAGACCCTCCAAGTGTCCCTATTTTCCAGGGACAGTCCTGGATTTACAGAAGCTGTCCCGGTTTCTGATTTGATCCCGGAATGTCCCACTTTTTCTTAGGACGTCCCTATTTTCGTTGGAGATATGTTGGAAGGCATGGAATAGGATGCCCCTATTTTCACTGGAGAAATGTTAGGGGGGACGCCTATATTTTCAAACTGAGAAATACTGGAGGGTGTAAAAGCAGTCTCTAAAATTTCATGGCCTCATTCTCCAACAAATGGCAGGTTACTTGAGGCAATGCTTTCTTCCATACAGGCCTGCCCATTCACTAAAATATTCAGGCCCTCCTAGGTGTGCTGCAGCCTGTGGCAATCCTTTGGGGATTGAACCAGGGACCTTGTGCATGAAAAGATGCTCTGTCAGCAAGCTATGGCCCTGACTCAGCAATACATTGTCTACTGACTTAAACACTTAGTAGGTGAAGTCTGAAGCATAGCTACCAAACTAGTTGCATAGGTTGGCTCCAGCTCCAATAGCTAAGGTGCCTTTTTAAAGCAGAGTTATTCCCACAACAGTGTACTTTCCAGCATGGCTTTGGTTTCTCCATGGAAACTCGGACCAACAGCATGATGGGAGCTGCTGTTACAACATTATTCTTACAAGCATCTATCAAGGAGCCAGATGCTTCCATTTTATCACCTCATTTGGAGTACAGTGGCATTTGAGCAAAGGAACACATTATTCTTTCAAGGAAGATATTAACTTTAATAGCAGTGAAAATAATGGAAGGGATTCTCTCTACAAGTTCTGTGTGCAGATTTCAACTTTTGTATCAGTGGGCCAGACCTACAAATCACACAGCTGCTCCACCTACAACATGCCAGAATGTATGTTCCTGGAGCCCTCCATTTGTCATATTTTAAGCCAAGGTGGTATACATTTTATTATTATTTTTTAAGACCTGGTGACTTTGTGAAAGCAGCTACTGACAGGGAAGGATTATACTCCTTAGCATAAGCTCTCTAGGTCCACAGTTTAATTTTGTAGTCAAGTTGAGTGAAGAATATCATTTAGTGATGGAAGTTCTGTATTTAAAATGCCATACCTGTAGAGACTGAAAAATACTCAAGGCATTAAGAGAATCACAACCCAGCTATGTGAAATGGGTTTGTCAGAAAGAAAGAAAATAAGCAGTTTAGTAGTGTGTGTGTGTGTGTGTGTGTGTGTGTGTGTGTTAACTTCACAAACTTTGCAGAGTTTTGCTCAGCATTGGATTAGCATATACAGTCAAAACATATTCTGGAGCTTGCAACTCTCAAGCTGAATGCAATCAATAACAACCATTTTATTCACAGCCTGTCTTTCACTGTGCTAAACAAACCAAATCTTGCCATAACTTAAATTCAAATGAATTATATATCTATTAAAAATGGTTGTCTTAAGGCTATATAATGTGTGTGTGTGTGTGTGTGTGTGTGCGCGCGCACACACACACACACACACACACACACACACACACAGTGCTTCATGCATGCATTTGGTAAGAATTTAACAGGACACACTTTCAAATAAACATGTACTGGATCATAAGGGCCAAATTAAAACCTTAAGAATATTTGGTAGTGTATATGATGCTGATAAAAGACAATGAACTAGAAAAAATATTTTGGTTGGCATGCTTAACTCTTCTGATGAAACATACTGGATATAAGATATTCAATGTTTGCTAATATATTTTATTATTCAAAAATAACTCTTCGCTTATGTCAGCATGCCTCTGTCACCATGTTTTTCAATTCCATTTCCTTTTGTGTCAGTTCCTACTGCAACACAAACTTAAAAGCTACAGACAGAAGGACCAGCAACATCTGCTCTATTCCATGCAAAGATCTGCACAGATTTTTATCCAAATTTGAGTGTGGAAACAGCATGGTAGGTTTAAAAGGTCAAGTTTGGACAGCTGAACAGTTTTGTACAGTTTCCACAGGAGTTTGCTGTACTCTCTAGCTATTGACATTTAAGATCAATTTTCCTTTTAATTTCTGTTCCACCTGATGTTCTGTGCAGATAAATCTTGCCAAGATGGTATTCTGGTATGTTGCACTTGTTACATACAAGCAACTTGTTTATAGCTAAGCAAAATTGGTTTTTCATATATCTCATAGAAAGCAGTAGTGGATTATTAGTTCATGCAATGTGAGCCTAATTAGCTATTAAACTCCAGAACAAGCTTACACTGTCAGACATATTACTAAACAAAAAAGGCTTTTTCTAAAGCTTGCAGGGCCTTTTCTAAAACTTTCCGCTCAACCAAGCTGATCTTACTTAGTGTCACTGAAGCCAATGCTCTATGTAAATCGGGTCCTCCCTCAAAGAGGGCACGTGTTGCGGTGCTACCTGGAAACCAAACCCTGTGTTGTGGGTGGGTTCTATTGGATAGTCACAACACCCTGTTGGTAGGTCCCTCGATGCTGGGTGTAATCCAACCAATGGGACGCTAGCTAAATGGCTACATAAGCCCATGCATGTGGCCCTGAGCTTCCTCTTTGGGCCTGTGCATCGGAACACTCGCCCACCTCTCCCTATATTTAGGGCTTGCGCTTGACCTTGCTATGCCGTCGTGTGTCATCTGTCATTGTGACAGGGGCACGGCAGGAATTTTCCCCACTTGGCTGATTGGCTGTTGCCATTTGGGTTTTGCCTGCCACGTAGCAAATCGTCACAACTTGTAAGGTTGCGGATAGGCTCTGGTTCAGGTGATAGGGGTAGCAGAACGCTCTCGCCATCCCTATGCGAAGGGTATTCCGTTAAAGGAATCCAGGGACTCAATGGTTTGGTCAACCCTGAGAGGGGTTGTGCCCGTGCCTGAGTCCAGGGGGAGATCTGGGTGGTGGACTAGCCTGACCCCGGCTTTCCGCTGTTCCAGGTGTTCACCCTGGGCTGACCTATGCTGGTGCCCTGGGTCAGCGCTACCTGCCATGGTGCAGGGAGCTAGTCGAACCAGAGCCTATGCAACCACTCACTTGATGTAATCAATAAAGTTGTGGCTTAAATTCTGCCAAAAACCAAACCAAAATTTGAGTCTTGTCTGAATTTATTTAAGGGGGAGGTTAAAGGTCTAAACACGCAATTACAACACACACCACAGGAAGGGGGGGAGCCTCCGTATTCCTGGATTGCACAACGGCGTGACACTTGGACAAATATTGAGGGGGCCCAGCTCCCCCCCAACACATATTGGTGGGGCTCAAATGGGTTCAGCTCCTAGGAGTCAGTGCCTCTGATCCCAGTTCTTTGTGTGTTGGGCAACAGTGAAAGGGGAAGCTATTGCTGCTCGAGGCTACATGAGCACATATACGTTTCTCCATTCACATAGTTCACCCTGAAGTGCAGAACACAAGAATTCATAAGAACTGAAAAACAGCCTGGTAGATCAGGCCAATGGCCTAGGTAGGAAAAGGAAACAGCTCATATCTCCAACTGTTGAGTAGAGTGGTACCTTGGTTCTCAAACGCCTTGGTACTCAAACAACTTGGAACCCAAACACTGCAAACCCAGAAGTAAATGTTCCAGTTTGCGAACTTTTTTCGGAAGCCGAACGTGCTCTGTTCTGAGTGTTACACTTCCGTTTTGAGTGTTATGCTGAGGTCTGTCTGTTTTTGCTATTTATTTTGCGATTCTGTTTTTGCAGCTCTTTTGTTTTTGTTTTTGTGACCGTGTGGAACCCAGTTCAGCTACTGATTGATTGATTGTGTGACTGCAGTACAGTGTTTATTGCTTTCATTTTATGGATCAATGGTCTTGTTAAATAGTAAAATTCATGTTAAATTGCTGTTTCGGGGGTTATTTTTAAAGAGCTGGAACAGATTAATTCATTTTGCATTACTTTCTATGGGAACCTTGGTTGTTGAACGCTTTGGTTTTGGAACTGACTTCCGGAACGCATTAAGTTTGAGAACCAAAGTACCACTGTATGCTGCCATTAATTTTCCTTCTGAGCTTGAGAAGAGATTAAGTTTTGAGGATATGAGTTGTTCTTATTACTTAGAGAGTCGAGGGAACATCCAGCTTGCACCTCTTCCTCTCCAGAGAAAAAGGACCAAAAAATTTTCATCCTGGGAAGCAAAGGAAGGTGAAGCAAATATATAGGTCAGCGATGTGGCCCTCCTGATATTGTGGGACTCCACCTCCCATTCACCCCACCCTTCCATCAGAGAGAATGATTTTATTTATTTCATTTATATCCCACATTTTCCACCAAGGGTGTACATGGGTCTCCCCTTCCTCACTTTATCCCTACAACAATTCTTTGAGGTACGTTAGGCTGAGGTCTGTTAAGTATAGTGATTTAATTTACTGAAATCGGGAACACTTAAATGCATTACTGTGTGTTTAATTCTGGAATGTTCCCCAGTAACTGTTGCGTGATAGGCTAACTTTGGTCACATGGGATGTATCTTATTACATTGTCCATTTTGTTTTGTGTTTGAGTGACTTGACTGTAACAATTGCTTCTCTGTGAACACCGAAGAGACAATGTTAGATAACACTCTCTCTAAACACAATAGAGAAGTATAGAAGTTGATGTTCTCCCCAAAGAAGCAATAAGGAAAAATCTGCGGAATGAGAAAGTGGAAACCTCTCAGAAGGAACTGCATGGTCTAGCTGGGTTATGTACAGAAGGCTGTGTACGAGTACTGGAAAGAGAAAAAAAACACAGTTTGCTTGAATGCTTTAGGAAGGATCTGTAATCTTCAACTAAGAAAAATTAAGCCCATGCTTGGATAAGCAAATGTGAATGTAAATGTAAATATTCTGCACATATTCTTCTTTAGCTATGTGTTCTGCACATAAAAGCTTTTGAATATTTTAACAATTGTTTGGACATTGTTTTAATTTCAAGAAAAGAGTCAGCATTGCACATGATTTGGCTTCCCAGCTGCAATTTAGCTACTCTGCCAACAAGGTCACCCAGTGAGCTTCACAGCCAGACCAGGGTTCAAATCCTGGTCTCCAAGGTCCGACACTCTAACCGCTACACCACCTTGGCTCTCAAATGATGGGAGCTGTAGCCCATACACGCTTTATATATAAGAGAGTTTAAAACATTGTTCACAAATGTTCTCCTTCGACAACTTCTCTGCAATTAATCAACCCTTTTGGCAGACTCTCCAGATTATTAGGCTGAGGCTATACTGCACTTAACCACGGATACAGAGAAAGTGTATGCCAGGAAAGAGAAAACCAAGGACTTTTAAGTGCCATTGTCTTCATGGCACTGTCAGTGCCTCTTCAGTCTACTGGCATTTATTTTAAAGTGCTGACAAAGATGTCACCATCATAATTAAGTTTCAGCTTTATTCACTCCTGAATAGTTCTGCTGAGGCTGAGTCTTCCGAGGTTTCTGAGAAACAGCTATTTCACACTGGGCACAGAAGGAAGTTTAAGTCAGCAATTAGGAACATCGCATGACACCAGTCCTTACAACTGCTTCCCATG
This sequence comes from Darevskia mixta, assembly GCA_034641385.1. Classification (NCBI taxonomy): domain Eukaryota; kingdom Metazoa; phylum Chordata; class Lepidosauria; order Squamata; family Lacertidae; genus Darevskia; species Darevskia mixta. The sequence goes on from JAWWNH010000105.1 coordinate 8,244,699, forward strand.
TTCAGTAAGTGGTAAATAAGCTCACATTGTCAAATGAGGAGACTTGCACAGTGTAAAACCAATGAGGGTAGGAGAGTTGCAAAGGCGTAAGAACTGAGCCAGATGCAAATTTCAGAGCTGCACTACCTTGCACAAAAGAAGAATTTGTCCTTTGTTATAAAGGTCACAAAAACCCGTCTTCTTGATGTTTATGTACATAATTCTAAAACAGTCACTCACATAATAGCTGAAAACTTTGTAAATGAGATTTTTGACCTTTTGTTCCCATAAACACGAGACAGATCATATCAAATATTCAATAAACTCTGAAATAGGCACCCCTGTTCTTTTCCCAAGGGGAGTTTTTTGAAGGCTTGTAGATATGCTAGATCTCAGATATGCCGATATCATAGCTCAGAACAAGGGCTCAAAAGAGATTACTGCAGAAATGTTGGACATATTTTTAATGCATTGTGTGGATCAAGTCAAGGCTGCTGAAGACAGAGAGTGGGGAGAAATACACGCAGGAGACAAGAGCGCAAAACAAAGCACCCCTGAGTATGTAATATGGGAATGGTTTGTATATTAGCTTTTGGAACAGATGGTAATTCTGCATGTCCACATGCCACACTGCACTAATAAAGTCTGAATTAAGATACAAGTGGGGACAGTGACATAATATACTTAATTCCCATGCTGGTACTACAGGCTCGAGGGGGCAGCACTGGTGTGGGTAGTAACCATGTTGTTGTTGTTTAGTCATTTAGTCGTGTCCGACTCTTCGTGACCCCATGGACCAGAGCATGCCAGGGCCAGGCACTCCTGTCTTCCATTGCCTCCCGCAGTTTGGTCAGACTCATGTTGGTAGCTTCGAGAACACTGTCCAACCATCTTGTCCTCTGTTCTCCCCTTCTCCTTGTGCCCTCCATATTTCCCAACATCAGGGTCTTTTCCAGGGAGTCTTCTCTTCTCATGAGTTGGGCAAAGTATTGGAGCCTCAGCTTCAGGATCTGTCCTTCCAGTGAGCACTCCGGGCTGATTTCCTTCAGAATGGATAGGTTTGATCTTCTTGCAGTCCATGGGACTCTCAAGAGTCTCCTCCAGCATCATAATTCAAAAGCATCAATTCTTTGGCGATCAGCCTTCTTTATGGTCCAGCTCTCACTTCTGTACATCACTACTTGGAAAGCCATAGCTTTAACTATAACCATAATATCCTATATTTCACGCAGTACCCCAATTGAAAGTTACCAGTATACAACGGTGTAGTCTAGGGACAAATCTGTCAAGTTTGGTTTCTTTGAATTACCCATTCTTCCAATCTTAAGTTCATGTCACTACATTTCGGGATACGTTTGTGAAATTTTTGTTTCAAATGTCCTTGTGGAAATGTGTCAATATTTGAATGAACATCCATCCTAACATCCACATTTTTGTATGGAATGTCACCTCGTATGCACATCTCTTTTTTTTGCAAGCAAGTTCCCCAAATATATTGCATTATTTGTACAAACATATGTATTCCTATGCATGCTTGCCCTTAATATATACATTTCCCATTGAAGAACTGCATCACGAAATTTGCAGAGGAATGGCTTTTGAAGGATACACGTTTCAGTTTGCACACTGTTTCAGGGACAGCTTAATAGGTAAGCTTGCATTAAAATGAGAAAGTGGACTGAATTTACACACACAGACACCCGCCCCATGTGCCAAAAGGTTGGGGCAAATTTCAAAGTGCAGGAGCTCATCACAATTACCTTCATAGCCTTTTCTCCAAGGAGAGTTCAAAACTGCAGGCAACTGCAATTGATTAGGCAATTGTGTGCAACAATTGTGTGCATCAAAGGAAAGAAAAATGCACAACCTCTTTAAAAAAAAAAAAAAGCCCTCTCAATTGCCCTGGCGCAGCTGAAAAATGTCCCAGAGCTGTCCCCCACTCCAGTACACTATAGGAATCAACCATCACATAGCAGCATGAAGGAGTACAAACAGGTTGCTCGGTGTCACAGCAAGTTCTGCACATCTTCCTGTTTGTCAGAATTCTTTTGTCTTAAAATGGACTGAAGCCTTTGATTTAGCCTCCTCTCGTTTTCCCCCAAGCTAGATTTTGAAATGAACTAGCACCCACCCTTGCTGCATTTTGGAGGCCTCTTGCCTTCCTTCTGGTCTAGGCCATTTGGCAGGCTTGGAATACCGTCCTAACAGATAAAAAACAAAATAAAAACAAACAAACTTCAGATAGCTTTTATTGATTTCAAAGGGATTTACTGAATAAAACACTACAATCATTAGAGACTTCTCTTGCCTGAAGCATATAAATTAGGGCATCTTTCCAAAGCCCAGTGTGGATCTCTCAGACCCTCTAGGTGATTTCCTTTCCTACAGATTTCCACACCTCTTTATAGGCTTCCTCTTCCATATAGTTTTGTGTGCCTGGAACTAAGAAGCTTTCGTGTGTATTTTCACACCCCTCTGCCATGACATTTTTGTTCGGTTCCCAGTAGGACTGCAGACAGTGTTGAATACAGCTACTCTAAGGAATCAAAAACTGTATCAGATTCTGAACATGAAAATAAGATATTAACATTCAGATTGTGTTGCCAGCATTTAACCTTCACAGTGAGGTAAAACAAGGGCCAGAGATTGAGACTTGTAAACACCGGCCCTCCTTGCTTGTAATTACACGCCCTCTAATCAATTTACACTCATGAGGAAAGGAGAAGAGACGCATTGCAACAAATGTGACTCAACAGTGAAAGGTCATTTTGAAATGCAGAATCATAGATGGACATATTATATAGTATTCTTAAAAACAAAAATGTAGTTAAGCACCATTTGGATTATGAATAGCAAAGTCACACATTTATTCCAAATTAGTCCCATAAGAAAATTACTGTCCCAGAAGACTTTTAATTTGTATAGCCTTTGAAAATGACTTGTCAGGAATGCACCCTTCTTTCTTTAAGAGACGGGAGCAATCACTATTTCAGGTTTTGGTAGAATAGCATATTCCATTATACTGCAAAGTAGAAACGTCATCCTAAACTCTTGAGGAGGTTACATTCCCTCTTAAGGAGCATGTGTGTAGCTTGGGAATGTTCTTGGATCCATTATTGTCACTTGAGGCCCAAGTGGCTTCGGTGGTGCAGAGTGCTTTCTGACAACTTCGGCTGGTGGCCCAGCTATTTGGACAGGGATATCCTAACTTCTGTGTCCTACTGTCTAGTAACCTCTAGGTTGGATTACTGCAATGTGTTATATGTGGGGCTGCCTCTGAAAACGGTTCGGAGGCAAGGGTCATCTAGTACAGCTTGCTGCAATACAGGAATGTTTTGCCCAACATGGGGCTTGAATCTACAACCCTGAGATTAAGAGTCCCATGCTCTACCAACTGAGCTATCCTGTTTTGAACTAATACATCACACCATATTTATTTGGAATCACTCTTCACATACGGAAGTGTCCCAAAGTGTCTTGTCACATAAAATACATTGTAATGCCATATAAAAATCATAAACCAGAATATCTAAACCTCCGTATCCAAGATAGGGAACAAATCCTATCCACACCACTAAAAGCTGATCACTCAAAGGTCAGAAAACCTAGTTCACTAGCCTACCGATTAACAACCAAAAGCCTGTGCAAACAAAACTGCTTTAGCCTGATGCCAGTCATACCTCTCCAAGGAGCCAACACTGAGAAGGCCTGTTCTTGACTTGCCACCATCCACACCTCCCTCAGAGGAGGCACATAGAGAAGGGTATTGGGTGACAATCACAGCATCCAGGTAATACATCATATTATTGAGGATGATGGTCCAAATATATTTTACTGGTACTGATGGATTTAATGAGTTGCAAATTATATTAGCTCATGGGAACACCACTGTATTTGATGCCAACTGCATTAGAAGTAACTCCTTTTATTTGAAATAGCAGAAAATAATACTGGGCACAAATGTAGCCTTAGATAAATTCTTTAGAATTTGGTTGTGAGCTCTTACTTACACAAAATTGCTTATACAAATTTCCCTTCCTATTAAATTTCTGTTTCATTATATTTTGACCCAAAATCACAATGAAATAATGATGTAAAAAAGGCATAATGTGAAAATTACCTATGTAATGAAACTCACTTTGCAATCTGTCATTTCAAGGTACAGAAGCAAAAGAGTGAGATGGATGGACAGATGATCGTTCAAATTCTGGAGAGGCTTGTCTTTGCCTTAAGCAAGCTCCAATGTTTTTCAGCTTCTCACCTTATAGAATTCTTTAAACCTCAATATATGCCATAAACATATGGGGAGAAAGAAATGGAAATGCCCAGAGATACAAGCTCCCTTGTTCAAAAGGCAAATAGAAGTTAATCCCCCTGGCAGCAGCTGCAGTACAGATGGTTATCTGTGCACCATTTTGCCACATGCTAAACAGAAACAAAGAAGAAAAAATCAACAAAACAGCTGGAGTTTTAAGACACTCTGCACTTTAGGTAGGTGTATGTGTGTCTTTAGACTCTGGTCTGAAATGCAACCAAATCAGGAAAACACAGAATAAAAACAGCTGCACAAGGCCTAATTATCTGTCTGCATTCAATTGCAGTTTTGATTTTCTTTTCTCCACACATCCCTTCCTTCCAACGAAAATGGTAAAAGTTGTTGAGGGGAAACAAGAATAGAAAGGTGTTTCCTTTTGTGTAAAGCAAACCCAATTCCAAAGCCAACGGGAAAAATAAGCTGGACCCATTTACAAAGTTGCTGAGTTGATTTAAAATGGGTTATTCAATGCTACTTGTGAATTATATGTTGGAAGCCTTGAGAGGGCCTGACCTTAAAAAGTGACCTGTAAATATTGTAAATAAATAAATAAAGGTTCCACTCCACTTCCTGTACATTGTCACCATTTGCTCTGCAATAGTTTGTCTTCCAGCCAGAAGGACCTTTGCTCTCATTAAATTTATTGCAAGAAAAACATAAGCATTCAAAAATAGGTTATCAACAGTTCAAAATATCTCTCAGGAGTTGCATTACATGAAAAAGAGAGGACGGGCACAGCAGGTTGTCTTAGATTCATATACAGATATGTGCAAATGCAATAGACTAGAGTGAAGGTGTGTCTACTCCCCGGTGTGGGTTTCTTTCTGCTCTATACACTTAAAGCTGCATTGTTTAAACAGTCATGGCTTTGCCCAAATAATCCCGGGAGCTGAATTTCTTAAGGGTGCTGAGAGTTGTTAGGAGACCCTTGTTCCCCTCGCAGACGTCCAATTCCCAGAGTTTCCTGGGAAGAGGGATTAATTGTTAATATATGAATGCCTGTTTTTCTAGACTCTTGACTCAATGCCAAGAAACTTGTCTACCTCATCTGATGGTTATAAGATTGATAGCACAATCCTTTTCAGAAGTAAGTCCCATTTAACTCAACAGGGTTTACTCCTGGGGAAGTGAATACAGGGCTGCAACCTTAATTATGATTTACAGAACAATCTGATAGCTGCGAAGGTGTTTTCCCCCTCAATACTATTTTGTTACTAAGTATTTGTAATGATTAGGAAAATAAACTGATTAAAAATTGGAAACAGACTAAGGCACCGAACCCATGGTTCCCAATGTGGGGCACATGCCCCACAGGGGGGAATTTGATTTTTAAGGGGGGCAATTCGAGAAAGAATTATTAACGGTTAATGGCCTTTTAGGCTTCCACCATGTGAATAGTTCACTTTTTGAATAATAAAAATTATATGTCACCGGGGGGAGGGGTGCATCAGGATTTTAGAGACGCTTAGGTGGGGCATGGGGGAAAAAAAGGTTGGGAACCACTGGTCTAAACAAACTAAACACTGGGAGGCACTGACAGGACAGGGATGTTTGTTTCCTATGTAGAGGAGAATGAGAAACGGCTAAATGACAAAATCAGAAGTCAAGAACAAAGGATGAACCAGGACTAAAAGGCACCCAAAGGAAACACAGTAATGTCCCCAAGCTTTGGAACACCTTGCTTCTCATACATTAACTACAACAGGATGCTCTCCTACAGACTCTCCTTGTTCAGGAAGTTCCAATGGCCAATCTGGTGGGTGAAAGCCAGTCCAGGACCCAAGGGCATTCACTGCCTAGACAGATGTTACAACCTGTAGATCTGAAGGCCCCCACTTTGAGCCACAGCAGTTCTTGACCTAATTACTGTAACAGGGCTCCTAGAAAATTGCATGGAATTTCTTCACATCAGGCCCACCTGCACCCAGGGACATTCAGAGATAGTAATACTCCACACAATTGGGCTAATGCATGCATAAAAGACACTAGCACAATTGTTACACCCTACTGTTTTCCTGTTCTGGGTCTGCAGATCAAGGCAGGTTGGTCATTGCACCAAGGTGAGCTCCTGGTGGTCAACTTGCTCCAACAAGGATTGGAAATGAAATTAAGCCAGTAGACCTCTCCTGTGCTTGACTTTGGAAGATCTGGAGTCAACTGAAATGCCAAACTACAGGCCTGAAGACATGAACTTTTCCTGTCCTCCATGGTGCGTCTTTGTACCACTGAACTAGCAAGGTTCAGTGTCCACCTGGTTCCTTGGGAAGGGCTTCATCAGGGTTCTGTCTCTCGTTCCATGGACACTGGTTTAATGGTTCCCTGCCTGTCTCTGGTTCAGTGGTACCCTCATCACCAGCATCAGGCTCAACACCAGAAACCTGGGCCAGTTTCTTTGCTGGTAACACTGTAGCCCCAGACTTGGTGTCCTGGTCACTGCTGGGCTTGTGGCAGCTGTGCAGAGTAAAATCAGACAAACTCACATCTCCCATGACCTCCATGTGGAGTAAATAACATTTGACTCTACTCTGGGAAAATATAAATTGCAAATCAGCCCGGCTTATTATAGGCAATTTCTTTTCCTTCTCTTGCACTTACTCATATCCTAAATCAGGCTGTGAGCCTTGTTGGGGAAACATCAGTGACACCTTGTGCTCTATAGGTCTTCAGTGTCTAGCACATACGTAACTGTGTGTTAAATAAACAACAGCAGCATGGCTGTGTTACTTTACAAAGGTTTCACCTTTGCAAACCAAACAGGCTATCTCAGAACAAAAGGGGGTGGGGGAAAAAAAGAAGGCAAAAAGTCAGAGAAGAAACTTCTTTGGGATGTCCTTAAAGGACCCTGGGCCCAGGCTATTCAGGGAGACATTGAAGAGGAAAGGATGGAAAAGACATTAATTGGGAAGAGATTTGAAGGTAAAGGCTGAGGTGTCCATTTTTAATGGACACTGTTTTACAAACAGAATTATAAAGAGTATCAGCAATATTAATCCAGCTACCAGCCACATGAGTTTTCAACAGCATACTGTCACTTTTCCACCCCTCTTAGGAAAGTTTCATATCCACAATATTTAGAGAATACTTGGTTACCAGCGAACTAGGCAATACAAGATCACCAAAACAGGAAATGTACCTGCACCCAGTTTATTGTGAGCTCTAATAGGTTTTACACAGAAGAAAAATGTTTAAGGTACAGGACTTGTGAAAGGGTCTTTATAGAAGCTTATATATTGCAAAAACATTATTTACATAGTAACAAGATGAGGGCATAGAACATATAGTTGTATTGGTAATAAACATGACTGCATTTGAAAATGTTACTAATATCTCTGAGCTCTCCAAAAAGTGGAGCTTACCTGACACAAGGTCAGGGAGATCCCAATAGGATAACTTAACACTGTACCATTTCCATCTAATATTTATGTCCTTATTTTAAATATTTTTCCAATGGAAAAGATCTGAACCATGAGATTTCATGTGATCTCTGGAATTGGGTGTGGCAAAATGTCCCATTTTAAAAAAGGTACCAAGCTTAAATATTTGGTTGGTTTTTTTTATATGAATTTATTTTTCATTGATACTCAACACCTGCCAGGGTGAATCAAATATACCTAGGAGTGAATGATAAACTTTGGAGAGGTCGAGTATCAAATGCTGATACGATTCAAATATTTTAATCATGCCCTAAAATAAAGGGGTTTTCTGGATAAATATTTTGAATTAAATTGAGATAATAGCAGGTTATAAACTGCTAGCAGATCCAGTGGTTATCTTGTTTGGATATATAAAGAAACAGGTCATGTCAGACAATATAGAAATGATAGCTCACTTTTAACAGTTACACAGAAGATAATTTGTTGTAATTGGGGTGGGGGTACGACAAACACCTTCACTGGAAGAGTGGATGATGAAAATATGAGAGGTAGGTATAATTAGGTATAATTAGATATAATGGAATATTGGTTATTCAAAAGTTGCAGATGGATGGAGGGTATTCATATTGTGTGCACTGTTCTGTTTCTTTTCACTGTTGCTGTATTAGATGTTGTTAATTTTGCCTATCCATTATTTTAATAAACAACAATAACTTTAAACAATATTTAGCACTTCAAACACACATCAGCAATAACCTCCCATTTGAGAAATGCCGTGCTCATCTAATCACTGCTAAGCAATGAACTGTCTAAAGTTCAGTTTGTGTCATCTACATGTCTTAAACAAAGCTTTAAATTAAAGTTCAAAACAAAATACTTCATATTAGGTCAGGTATGCATTCCTAGTCTGTGGCCCTCAATATAACTGCTTTGAAGCTGCAAAAAAAATCTGTTGGTGTCCATGTTGTCATGTTAATAAGCAATAATAATTTCCAGTTTAACCAAAGTTCTTTCCTCTTCAGTTCTTTTCCACATCTTATTTTTTGGTCCTCCAGAGACGGGAATAAAGCAAGTGAAAAGCAAATGAACAAATACCTAAGCATGTTGACTGATATTGATTAAAACGAGCTGAGAGTTCTGAGGTAAAAGGTCCAGTGCATTTCTAGTGAAAGGTTAAGCATACCAGGCTTAAAATAATAGCGAATAAACTTCTGCCTTCAGCTTTTCTTCTTTCTTCCAACAATGCTCTTTGTGATTTGCTCTTCTGCTGTCTGTGCTGAAGGAATCAGGCGTAGCTGGCTTATATGCTGGTTGGCCAGGCATGGGAACAGCCAATACCCAGCAAGACACTGCCCACTAGCAGGGGCCTCTGAATGGCCCATTTAAATCTGTCTTTTTGGCATTTCACCCGGCTAGGGAAATTCCCAAACGCCCAGCCAACCGATGCGCACCCGGAAAATGGATACATGGCCATTTCAAAAAAAAGTGAAATAATATATTAATCACTAGGCTTTGGGGCTCACAATATCAGTCTAAGATGACACCTTTGGTAGTCTTCATTATGCTGCAAGCTTTTGAAGAGTGAAGCCCCCTTCATCAGATGCATCTGGCAAACCGGTTAGCTTTAAACTGCCACATGACTCTTTGATGGCCTTTCCTAAGCAAGACTGTCATAGCTACCCCCCCCCCCCAGAATTAGCAGTCTATTTTTCAGTGATAACGAAAATACAAAGGCATTCCACGTCAGTATGATTTAAAATAAGTTTTATTGAACTCTGAACAAACACAATTTCAGGAGGAAAAAACAATGCAGTTGAAATGAATAATGAAAATCACTAAACAGCACAAATTAAAATATTAATGTATGCTATACTTCCCTTTTAATCAACATGGAACACAAAACTACATTATGTATTCTGTTTTTAGGATAAAAAGTCTGTACTCCTTATGTCTATTAGTTTACATTTTTTTCAAAAACCAAATTAAATAAAACCTATTTTTGAATACTGCACCAATGCTGCTGGCATGACAAAGTGTTAAAAGATTTATTTGATAGAACACCCAGCGAACTCTATACTGAGTGTTCATTTAACACAAAGGAATTGGATTTCATGTCACTTAACTCTGAATGCTTAGGCCACAATTTCCCTTAAGTCTATTGACAATGCCATAAAACAACCTATTTTATAGAGCCAGAGGGCAGGGTTGTTGTTTTTTAACTAACTTGGTATCCAAAGACATGTCAGCAGAAACAGACGCATTTAACCCCTTCCGGCTTATGCTGATAAGTATATACAAGGTGCTCCCCACCCCACACAAAGAAATAACCCAAATTTTGCTCATATAAATATAAAGAAGCTTCTGTTGCTGGTTTACACTGGGAAGTAGGAGTTAAATAAGTCTTTGCCCATCCTTTGGCTCATGCGAAAGTCAACAGATGGAGGCAATGTTGATGGTTCTCAGTTCTCACTGAAGCCAATTATAATTATTATTAACATTTCTATTAACATTATTATGAGCTTTTCTATCCTTCAGGGTTTTTTTTTTCAGTGCTCAAGGCAGCTCGCAACATATTTAAAAAGAATATCTCAATATCACAATTTTGTTTTATTTATTTATCCCCCCTTTTCCTCCAAGGAGCACAAGGTGTTGTACATGGCTCTCCACATCTGTTTTATTCTCACAACAACCCTGTGAGAGGACAAAAAAAAAAAAAAAAAAAAATTCTTTCCAGTAGCACCTTAGAGACTCCTCCTGTGAGAGGAGTTAGGCTGAGGGACATTGACTGGCTTAAGGCCACCCAGCGAGTGAGGATTCAAACCTTGGTTTCTTGGGTCATAATCCAACACTCTAACAATTAGATTTAAAGACCAGGGGCGGCAGCAGGATCAACAACTAATACAATCATCGGGGCGGGGACTGGCTAAAGAGGAAAGTCTTTAGCGTCTGGTCATCCCTTAGTGAGGAGACAAATTAAGCTGTTTAGGATTTTAACCAGTGTTTTGAATTGAGTCAGAGTGGAAATCAATGCAGCTGTTGTAACATGGGATTCACATGTTCCCTTAGGCTGGATTCAAGCCAACACCTCAGTTTAAGTTTCCAGACACTCTTTAAAGGCAGACCCACAGAGATCACATTGTTTTCAGGTACAGTAAATTATAGGTAAGCATGTAAAGGTCTGCCCTGGGCCCTCTTAATATTTACATGGGGACACCTGCTTAATCTTTACCTGGTACATTGCAGCAAAAACTGTGGTTATGCCCTATCCACAAATCATCTAGGGATGAGGCAAAGTTCCTTCACAACGAGAATCTTAAATAAAATCACTGGCTACAACCAAAATAGACAATTTATGATGGAGTAAATCTAGTGGGGCAGGAACATCCATACTTTCCCCTCCTTCCTCTAATCGAGGTTTGCCTTCCCTGTCTCCATAACTGTAGCTTATCAACCTTGTTCCTCATTCTACTCATTCAGTGGAATGCCTCCCTGTGCCACTCCCATTTCATACCAATACAGTCGTACCTTGGTTCTCGAACATAATCCGTTCAAGTTCCGAAACATTCAAAAACTGAGGCGCAAAGGGCTGTCTACAAATTCAATTGAGAAAATTGAAAAACACACAGCGGAAGCTGTTCGACTTCCAAGGCACATTCGAAAACAGAAACATTTACTTCCGGGTTTTTGGCGTTCGAGTTCCGAAACATTCGCCAATGGAGACATTCGAGAACCAAGGTACCACTGTACACCTATAGCGGCGGCTGCTTCCTCTTTCCCTAGCCATGGAAAAGGAACATCTGAGCTGGTGCAGGGTGCCTAGAGTGGCAACTTCCTGTGTTCTTGGGAGCTCTAGGATGGTGTAATGGTGGGATTTGGGTATGAATTTCAGCAGATTTAGTGAAGGAAGTTTAGAGTCATTGAGGACATAGAACAAAACAATCCAGACTTTCGAAAGATACAGTACCCAAAGTATGTTCTCTGTGAAGTATGGGCGATGATGCAGTCACTGCCCCCAGGGTGGCCAGTATAAATTATGTATCAGTAGTGCAGTTCTAACAAAACTGAACACACAACAGAACCGCATCCATAAAATATACATAATAGGTGCTGCAAAAGGTCAGATCTCCTACTGTTTGATTTTGTTTGCTTCCCTATCTGCTCTCTTTTATTCCTGTTGTGCCTGGAGAAATATTACTGAAAGATCCAGCAGGAGACATGTCCTTTGAGTAAAAATTTAAATGGGCAGAGGGAAAGTCATTTACTGAACAAGAAGTGCAGAGGAGTCCCAGCATATATATCTCATGTATCGAGAGGGGGAGAACTGCCCGCGTAAGAGGTTCAGAGAAGACCTTAAGCAGCTTCAGGGAGGCAAAATTACTGTAATGGTAATATGTAGCATAAACAGCAAAGCAATTTTGCACTGCTGGTAGACTGCACAGCTCTATAATAGTGGTGTCAGAAAGCCTGCATATATATATATATATATATATATATATATATATATATATATATATATATATACCCACCAAACCACCTGGAATACTGCACTCAGGTGTGTGTAGTTTAGGAATGGGAGAATACAACCATTTCAATTGCTCTCCTTTTCTCATTTTTCCGAACTTAAGTTTGGGTCTCCACATTTCCATATCAGGTTGTGATTTACTTTATTTTTAAAAATTCATCAGCGTTTCAGTGTGAATTTCTGCTAATATGCATGTTTTCTATACACATTTCTGCACAGCAGCTTCCCCTGATATAATGTACCTTTCACTAATATAACGTATGCTGTTAAGTTTTTTGTGTGTCATTTCACTGATCTATGAATTTTATGCACACTACCATAGCAGACTGATTTTTGTACACATTATTTGGCTGGCAAACTGCACTTGGAAATTCAGGCAAGTGTGAATTTGGATCGGTGGCTGTTTTTTGGTTCACAGATTGGTGCAAATTATGTTTTAAGTTCAGCTTTGCAAGAGAACAGAATCAAAGTATGCCTTACATAATGTCTGGCAGTTGTAAAATCAAAGAAAATTACATAAACACCCTAAATATGCTTTCTTAGAAGTAAATCCATTTGAGTTCATCAGTCAAGACTCACTCCTTTGTATGGTTAGGAAGGTTGTAAGCAAATATGCATATGTGATTGCAGCAGCATTTCACACTAAACATATCCCAAGTGACTAGATGTAGCTGTTATGGACATCCAACACTGGTAAATACTTTTGCTTAGTTTTTGTTTCATTTTTGTATCATTTTTTTTAAACAGATGCTAAAGCGGATTGATTTGCAAAAGCAAGAGCTGTGAAATAGTTTGTGTATTGAAAAGCAAGTGTTTAGGTAGAGCTACATGCTGCTCTGCCAGGATATTATACTGAGTACAACCTAAGGCAACCTGCAGGAATTGTGAACTGATCTAGGCAAATGATGCACAGGGAAAGAAAAAACAGGATGGCATGACATATTGCACAGCAGTGCGCAAAGCAGTCGTGCTGTGAAAAAACGAGGGAAGGCGGACAGCAAGAGACCCTTCTGCAAACCATCACACATCGCCAGTATTGGACACTGACTTTTGATAAAAGGATGAAAACCATGCACTCAGTCTCAGCACTCATGCAACATATTATCTACTGGCTTTGGACTAGGTCTGCCAAACAATAGGTCAGGTGGAAGAACAATTGGTGCCATGGCAGTGATGGCTTCTTGGAGTCTGGAAACTGGGTTCTTCATCCATAGTCCTGAAGGAGAGCCACCTGGCCATTTATTGGAGGCTCCTCCCCCTGCCTCCCAGTAAAAACATCATGGCAAGACAGAGACCAGCCTGGCTGGGTCCATCCATCAGCCAGACAGGGAGCAGCTGAAGAGAGCTTGCCTTGCCTCTTTCTACTAGAAGGAATACTTACAGGTGATACTCAAAAAATTAGAATATCGTGGAAAAGTTCATTTATTTCAGGAATTCAACTTAAAAGGTGAAACTAAAATATGAGATAGACTCGTGACATGCAAAGCGAGAGATGTCAAGCCTTTATTTGTCATAATTGTGATGACTGTGGCGTACAGCTGATGAAAACCCCAAATTCACAATCTCAGAAAATTAGAATATTAAATGAAATCAACAAAACAAGGATTACAAATAGAAAAATATTGGACCTCTGAAAAGTAGAAGCATGCATATGTACTCAGTACTTGGTTTGGGCCCCTTTTGCATCAATTACTGCCTCAATGCGGCGTGGCATGGATGCTATCAGGCTGTGGCACTGCTGAGGTGTTATGGAAGACCAGGATGCTTCAATAACGGCCTTCAGCTCTTCAGCATTGCTCGGTCTCATGTCTCTCATCTTTCTCTTGACAATGCCCCATAGATTCTCTATGGGGTTCAGGTCAGGTGAGTTTGCTGGCCAATCAAGCACAGTAATCCCATGGGCATTGAACCAAGTTTTGGTACTTTTGGCAGTGTGGGTGGGTGCCAAGTCCTGCTGGAAAATGAAGTCAGCATCCCCATAAAGCTCATCTGCGGAAGGAAGCATGAAATGCTCCAAAATCTCCTGGTAGATGGCTACGTTGACCCTGGACTTAATAAAGCACAGTGGACCAACACCAGCAGATGACATGGCTCCCCAAATCAACACAGACTGTGGAAACTTCACACTGGACTTCAAGCATCTGGCATGGTGTGCCTCCCCATTCTTCCTCCAGACTCTGGGTCCTTGGTTTCCAAATGAGATGCAAAAGTTGCTATCATCAGAAAAGAGGACTTGAGACCACTGAACAACAGACCAGTTCTTTTTTTCTGTAGCCCAGATAAGACGCTTCTGGCGTTGTTTCTTGTTCAGGAGCGGCTTGACAAGAGGAATACGACATCTAAAGCCCATCTCCAGGATCCGTCTGTGTGTGGTGGCTCTGGATGCACTAACTCCAGCCTCAGTCCACTCCTTGTGAAAGTCCCCAACATGTTTGAATGGTCCTTTCCTGACAATCCTCTCCAGGCTGCGGTCATCCCTGCTGCTTGTGCACCTTTTTCTTCCACATTTTCCCCTTCCGCATAACGTTCCATTAATGTGCTTTGATACAGCACTTTGGGAACATCCAACTTCTTCCGCAATTACCTTTTGAGGCTTTCCCTCCTTATGGAGGGTCTCAATGATGGTTTTCTGCACAGTTGTCAGGTCAGCAGCCTTCCCCATGATTGTGATTCCTACTGAACCAGACTGGGAGACCATTTAAAGGCTCAGGAACCCTTTGCAGGTGTTATGGATTGAGTAGCTACTGCACCTTTTCACAATATTCTAATTTTCTGAGATTGTGAATTTGGGGTTTTCATCAGCTGTACGCCACAGTCATCACAATTATGACAAATAAAGGCTTGACATCTCTCGCTTTGCATGTCATGAGTCTATCTCATATGTTAGTTTCACCTTTTAAGTTGAATTCCTGAAATAAATGAACTTTTCCACGATATTCTAATTTTTTGAGTATCACCTGTATAAGAACTTAGTACCTAAGAAGCAGTACCAGAGTTTGCTTTCTTCCTTCTCCTTGCCAATCCCTTTTCCTTTAGTGTCGTGGATTGTAGACTGTACGACTCAGGGCAGCAGCTGTCATAATTATTGATTGTTGTACGTTTCCCTGAAAGCATTTTTCAGAAGGAGAACAGGGTAACCACCGTACTTTAAATAAAGCAATAGATTTCATTAATTCACCCTAGCATTCCACCGTGAACTGCTTTCCAATGGTCATGTCTGCTTTTTTGCTTTCGAGCTGTTATTGTGAGTTTCTATTTAATAGCTGCTGCAGTTTCTTTTCTCATACAACCTTTGGAGTCTACTAGAATTTTAAGGGGCTTCAAAATACCTTGAATTATGGAAGGTACCCTACAAAAACAAATTCTTTTCCTCGCCTTCTATATAAACAGAAACCTATAGTTTCTTTCCCTGTAAGCTAACAATGGCTGCTGTGTCTGGCAGATGAAATGCTTTTCAAGAGACGTGTCACGTGAGGGAGCCCTTTCAAAGGCATCTGAGATTTCTCAGATGCCGAAAGAAAAGCAACCACAAGTATGCACACAGTTTACTTTAAATCAAGACATTCAGTATAAATGAGGCTCCAACTGAGACTAGATTGCACACAATGATCAGCAATACATTTGGGCTTTATATAAGCCTTCTGTATAATATTCAGGTTTGAATGCTGGCAGATAAAAAAAAATTAGAAAGACATTGCTTGCAGATAAGTTACAATGCACTTGGTAATGCTGACAGACAGACCTTTTGAAAACAAAATAGTCTATTTACACTGAAGGAGTCTCTAAAGATTACACAGTCAGATTTTGAAAGAAAACTGTTATTACCAGAAGCCTGATGTTGCATTTCATATAGTTGGATTAGTTATCCCCTGATTATTCATGATTTCCAAGAGTATTAATTTACTGTTTTGCAGCTTTGGTTTACCTATAGCAAGGTTATAGACACACCAAATTGGTTGTGTGTTTTTTTAAAGAAAAGGCAGGATTTTGCATTGATTTTAAAAGCTTTTGGGTAAGAAAAATAAAATATTAATTGAAAAGTCAAACCACCATAAAAGGCACAAGCCATCATCTGAGTCACACCAGGGATTCTTATTTTCTTCTGCAAGAGGGGAGCTCTCTATGTTCACTTGAATATTTCCCAAATTGTATGACACAGCATAGAACAGGAAGCTCCTGCACACACACGGCTCAGTTTGTTTACTGGAGAACCAGAGTTCTCTCCAGTGGTTCATCAAAGTCAAAAGGATTTCTAGTACTGACCTCAACAGAATACAAAATAAGTGATTATACTTATGATCAGTTTATATTCTGGAGTTTGAAACTGCGATCCCCAAAAAACCAGAGTACTAAAGGTCAACAGCAGAAGGCATTGTTGTTGTTTTCATTTCAGGTGGCAGGAGAATGGAAGGTAAGAGAGTAGTATAGTCTCATCCTTTTTCTCTTAACCCTGTCTTTAAGTTACTTGAGATGGGCAGCCTGCAGCTCTGCAAGACATCTTGTAGTAGAAAGAGACATGACTGTTGTGGGCAAGGGCATGGACACTGTAGTTCGGCCACAGGGTTCAAAGTCCTATTTTCCACTAGAAAATAAGGTTTGGAGCACTAAAAATAGAAAAAGAAAAGAGGAGAGTGACTTTCATAAAGTTTGCATAAGCATATTTGCATATACCCAGCCTGATCCCTGAGATCATCCAGATTGTTGTTCCCTGTGTTACAGAGGCTTGGCTGGCCTCAACAAGAAGTCACCCATGCAGAGGCGGAGCTAGCTGTTCTGGTACCCAGAGTGGTACACATTCTGTGCACCTGGGGGTGGGGCCATGGGTCATCCCATGGCAAGCATCCCAGGGGGCGGGGCGAGAAGCCAAGGGGGGTGCAGCCCGTGGTGAGTGTCCCAGGGGGTGAGCCGCCCATGGGTGCGGAGCGAGCCGCCCATGGCAGGCTGCTTCCTGGGCAGGGAGGGAGGGAGGGAGCTGTGCCACTTTGCCAGCAGCCTTCCTCCCTTCCTTCTTCCTTTTAACAGCTCGGGGGGGGGCTCCCCCCAGGAAGCAGCCCGGGGGTGGGGGGCAATGGCACACCGCACGCCCGTGACTCCCAAGCCTCCCCCGGGCTGTGAAAATGAAGGGGGAAGGGGGGAAGGCTGCAGCTCCGCCCCTTCACCCGACGGCTCGGGAGTCACGGGCGGGTGGCATGTCGAATGTCACCCCCCCCCTCAGTGATGACACCCAGGGCGGCCCACCCACACACCCCTTCCTCTGCCCCCGCACCCATAGGGTGGAACACCCAAGATTCGGCAGGCATCCTTCATTTTCACTTTCAGACGCTTTTGTGTGAGAGACCATTCCTTCCACTTGTGGTTGCCGCCATACACGTCTTGCACGCACAGAGGGGAGCAGCTGACTGCAGTTCTAGTTTTAAGTGCAACCCAGAATTAGCAAGCAAATCAGCAGGGAAGCTAGGTGGGAAATGAGGCTGCTGTCCAATCCCTTTCCATAGAGAAACAACTAAAGGGGCAGCAGCCAGGAGGGTATGTTAAATAGCCACCCATTACCTTTGGGCTCCCTTACCCATCTTCCAAAGCAATTAAAACTTATTTTCACCAATCAGGTTTAGGTTCTTTGCTAATAGAAACAAGCAAGCCCTGCACTGGCTAACTAGGAATGTATGCACACACAAAAGAACATTTTACTAGTTTTCTTGAAACTTTCTTTGCTTCCCTAAAAAAATTATCAGACGTTTCACCTAAAAAGATGATGCTCAAATTTGCCTTGACATTTCACTTCAGGGAAAACGCAATAGCAACTTAAGAAAGTGCCACTGTTAATCATGTAATTATCAGTTTCTTTTCTTTCTGCATTTCATTTCCCCTCTGATGCCATAATGGATGTGTTAATTCTTAAGGTGCTTTGTGAAAACCGTATGACTCCTCAACCTGGGAAACTGCACGAGTTGCATCAAGGCTGAACCAAAACAGGCAAACGAGTTAACTTCACAGCCTTGTTACTCAGACCCCTCTGCTTCCTCAGTAACCCTAAAGGGGGCTGTGAAGAAGACAGGCAAAGTTCATCTGCCGTCTGCCAGAACCGTTGCCCTCTGCTGCATGAACTTCATTGTCTTTCAGCACTATGCTATGCTGCAGCACTGCCCTGAAAGACACAGAAAGAGTTGCCCAACCAGTTGCCTGGGCAACTTGGGACACCTCCTGTTCAGGCTGAAATGCAGCACCAGAAGAAAGGGAAGGATCTTGACATAGCCTAAGCAATCAGGCCAGAAAATTATAGCCACTTCCATTATTACACAATTTCTTCATACTTCAGAAGAGAACTAAAACATAATACACACAATATGTGTCAATTATTCTTAAATTGGGCTAAGCCAGTCAAAATTACCCTACATAATTGACAGAGCATTTCTTATTTGTTCAATCACGGGCTCAGAATGTCTCTTAGCAAGGCAAATTTAGTGGAGGACTGAAGATAAGCAATTAGTTTGACTAGCAGCAAAGCATCCCAGCTTTTCCTTGCAAGGAGCAGCAGGGGATTTCCAGTGGCTTATATAAAACAAAATCTGCAGGGCAGGGCAAGAAAGCTGCCATTGGTCTCTCTCTCTCTCTCGCTCTCATTGCTCTGAGTCCCCAGTCTGGCACCCACTGGAGCACCTGTGCCCACAGCGGGTGCCCCCCTCCTCAAAATTAGGCTCGTGGAAGTAGGTAGGATATAAAGCCACCTGGTGGCAAAGGTGAGGGCCAAACAAGGAGGGGTTGGGTTAGCTGGTTTGCACCCCTCCATTTTTTCTCCCAGTACAGGCCAGAACTCCTGCTGCCACATCACTGCCTGATTTTTCCTCTTAACAACTGCTAGAGTCCCTTGAAGGTGCTCTGCTGTGAGGTCAGTGGCTGTAAGATAAAACACTATGCTGTAATATAAATGTCAGGGAACATAATTCCCCTACACACAAACATTTTATCTGTGATTTACTTATTTAGCTTGTTTTCTGCATTTTGGTGAAAGCTCGACTCCATCAATATCATTCTGTACATACAGTATTTATATTTATTTCAGTGTTTTGTTTCTGTCAAGAAGCTATAATAGAACTTGAAATACCAGCCTTTAAATTAAATTTGTGAAACAGAAACAGGATTTTATTTGGTTCTAGACCTAATTTGTGAGGTAATTTAAGAAAGTCTGTTTTCTTTTGATTCATTTATGGCCAATGAAGTGATATGATTTATGCTGGGTCATACTGTATTGCCAAATGGTTCCTGGGTAAATTTTGTTGACTTTATTGTTAACTGTTCAATTTGGTGTGTTTTATATTATTATTTTATGCTGACTGTTGTTGTTTTTTAAATCAGGAGGCTAATACATGAAAAGAATAAATAAATGTCCAGTAGATTACTGTTTGGGCCATTGTGGCACAGTTTGTGCCAAATGTTGCATTTAGAGGCTGGCGTCAAGAATCTGCAACATTTCTGAAAAGAACTAGGTGCCCGTCTATATATGATGAGTTGTTTTTACCAGTTACCGGTAAAACAATAATCATTTGCAACAACAACAACAATCTTTATTACGGTCCAGAGACCCAACAATTCGTTACAAAACAGTACACAATTTCGACAGCCCGCCTACAAGTTACACAAGCATTTTGTTCAGACTTAGGAATAGGGTTCATTGGTTCTTGTAACCACCGATAGAAACTTCACCACTGCTAATGTTCTGTCATGTGTCCGGTTTTCCAGTAGGCACCTGACATAGTAAGCCTCTGATTATCCCGGGAAAGGTACTAGCAAGGGTAATATCAGTTCATCCCTGGCTTGCTCGAATTTCACACAGTGAAGCAAAATATATTTTATAGAGTCAATGTCTTCGGCATATGAGCATAGTCAGTCCTGGTATGGAACTCCTCTCAATCTGCCATCCAACACTGCAGAAGGAAAGATGTTAAGTCTGGCTTTTGTAAATAGCCTTCCATTTGCAATAGCTTCCAGAACTGTATGAAACTAGAACACAACTGGTACAGTATATTCTGTAAGGATCTATTACAAAATACCATGGGTCATTCTATTTTGCCTAGCATTTTACATTTGAGTCCATTTCAGTACCACTCCCAAGTCTGAAACACTGGAAGGAATGGTCCAATGAATTTTATAATGAACCCTTTACAGAATTTATTACGGCAGCCAATAAATTGAATCTATCCTGATAGATTATTTCAGACACAGGATTTGATTGCACCGAAGTAGCAGTTGTCAAACAAATGTAAAATTTGCATTTGTTTTGCTTGCTCATTGATGGATATTCCCTTCACTTAATGATAAAACAAATACTTCTGGGTTTTCTACAATAACCGTAGATATGAGAGAGAGAAAATGTTTTTAAAGTTAAAACTGAATCAGACTAAGCACTGATATAGGAAGAATTCCCCTGATCTCTGTAATATGATCTCCATGTTCATTTAAATGAAATATTTGAGGACATTGAGTCAAACACTCAAAATTGATATTCGTGATGCATTGTCATGAAAGTTGTAGGTCCTAAAACTCACCATTCTAAGATCCTATTGTATTGTACAGGTAATTAATTCAGCCTGTGAGCTGGTCAATTATAGAACAAAATTTCCCACAATGGAATTTTATCCGAGCCAAGTTCATATCATTAGTCTGACTAATCATCAGCAATGTGGGTTAAATCATATGTAATTGAACCACGATTCTCTTAGCTGTTGTTTCATTACCTTTGAATGGCAAAATTGAACCTTCTGTTTCTCCTTGCTAACTGCTGTCCTTTAGTACTCAGCATTTTCTTCTTTGCTTAATAGCATCTTGCACTCTTGAAAACCTCATACTCTCATGACAAATAGCTCTACTATGGCATTAACTACAGCATAAGTCAGTGTAGACAAAAATCTACATGAAAAGGAAGCCACATTCTAGTAATTTTGCAAGGGATTTTTTTTTTTTAGAAGATGGCAATGCAACACCTTTGGAGCAAAAAAAAAAAGTGTAAATCCAAGAAAATTTACTTCTGTCTGCAAGTCAGGGTAACTGAAGATATCGGAGACAGATTCTTTCATCCTGGGAATCAAAATATAGATGAAGTTTACTCTTCTCTGGAACAGAATTTCACTTTAAAATAAACTCTACTTGATTCTCTAGAGAAGGTCTCAATCTACGTTTAAATGCGTATATTTTAAAATGGACTCACAGGGGACTTCCACTATCAAAGTTTCTTACAAAAACAGAGATGCTTCTCAGAGGAGTTTTTCATTTTTGTTTTAAGGGGGGGAATACCCACCCCTTCAATTATGCCTTTAAAATGAAATGATGTCAGATTTCTGGGGACTAATTTAAACCCTTCACAGAATAGCCAGATTACGCAACATTAATGACAGATAGCTTTTGCTTTCCAGGTCTTATCCAAGGTCTTTGTCTGCATACATGATATCCCAAGCTTTTCACCCAGCTGTCCACAGGATAAAATACACCATAATTATTTTTTGGATGGTTGGGGTTGTATCCAAAGCTAGTCCTACAGACCTACTGAAATTAGCAGAGAAAACTAGTCTAGATTTATTAATTTCAATAGGCCTACTTGGAGTATAATTTAGCTGGATGCAACTCACTGTCTCCAATTCTTGTGGACCCCCAAGGCCAATTCCACAGCACTCGTTTTGGGAGGAATATATTTGAGGGAAGTCAACACTTTTCCTTTGTTTGCGTTTATTATACCTGAATAGTAATTGGAAACTTAAACTTGTGTAACATTGGTATATAACAAATTGATATTATTGTGTTGAATATATACTCCCAGCTGTTTAGAATCACTGATGAAACAGGGAGTTAATCTGCGCTGAGGCTTAGTTTTCTTTACGGTTCCAGTGAACTGCTTAGAAGGCCAGAGTTTATTTCGATGGCATTCTCCAATGAAAAAGGAACATCATCATCATTTAGGAGACAGGATGGGAGTACAGAATAGGTTCTCCATTTTGGTTATATCTGAAATGATGACATGGACAGTGTTACATTCCTGTCTGGTCTGGTTAAAGAAGTCTCTTCTTCACTACCATAATTAAACCTTATAACTGCACCGAGCTTTATTCAGTATGAAGGAGTAGTAGTAATAATTTCTGCTCCCTTATTTACTGCCTACCCTTCCTCTGACCATGGAAGTGGTGTAGAGGATTCGTCTATTGGAAATAGCATATGGGTGGAATTTCAGGAAATAGGTGAAAATGTCCAGGAAAACCCAGCCGAATGGCAACCCATATCAGAAGTAAGTGTGTGTGTGTGTGTGTGTGTGTGTGAATTTCCTTAAAAAAATAGCTCACAAACTTAAACAACTTTTGTGTCCGGATTTTCATGTTGTGAAATATGGCAACTCTAAGGGAGGGACGCAGGTGGCGGAAGGTCGGCAGTTCGAATCCCCATTACGGGGTGAGCTCCCGTTGCTCGGGCCCAGCCCCTGCCCACCTAGCAGTTCGAAAGCATGTCAAAGTGCAAGTAGATAAATAGGCGGGAAGGTAAATGGCGCTTCCGTGCACTGCTCTGGTCTGCCAGAAGCAGCTTAGTCATGCTGGCCACATGACCCGGAAGCTGTCTGTGGACAAACACCGGCTCCTTCGGCCTATAGAGCAAGATGAGCGCCACAACCCCAGAGTCGTCTGCGACTGGACCTAATGATCCAGGGTACGTTTACCTTTACCTTTAAGTTAAGGGAAGCTTCAATTCCCCATGTGCACACCTCTTTGGATATAAAGAATGAACTGTATATTAGCCCCATCTTATCAGTGAACAGTGAAGATTCAAAATTACAAAAAGGTGTTAGGCCCCACCAGTTTGTTTGGCCCTCAGCTTTCCCTATAGTTACAACCTGTTTAGGATTCTGTTGTTATTCAACAGCAATGAGCAGGAAGCAAGAGAATAACATATTAAATACTGCTGAAATTGTGACACACACTTCCTTAAGTTACTAAATTCATAGAACAGTTGGCACCATTGAAAGCATGTTTTGTGAAACAATACCAGCATTGCAAATCTTTCTTAGCAAATTCCACACCTCTGAAATAATACTATTTCTCGTGTAGCCACGTGTGTGGGTGAGAGAGAAAGAGGGGGGGTGCGGGAACCAACAACTATAAAGCTATAAAGCAGACCCGTGTTCTTTGGTATTTAAATTATACTAGCTAGCCATGATATCACACATTTAGGCATAACAATGGTTCGGGGAGGCAAAATAGATATGGAAAACCTGAAAACATGTGCATAGCCTAGAGAAAAAGAGATTAATAGGGACATGCTCTGAAATATTTTCAAAGCTGCTAGAATGAAAAAGGAGAGCAATTGCTCAGAGTCATTTGGATTGGGAAAAGCAGAACCATGACAGAGAGCTATAACACCATAAAGCTGAGTACTTACAACCACTATAGAAGTAGTACTATTTTATTTTTATTTTTATTTTATTATTATTATTATTATTATTATTATTATTATTATTATTATTTTATGGGTTAGGCCAAATATATTGATTAACCCATATTCTATAGAAGACCACCTGGATTTTTGTAAAAAGACCTCAACTATTGAACGTGAGTTAGCTTGGAAGAAAAGTGAGATGGGTTAATCTGAATACTTTATTTTCTGACAACACCAGAATTTCCAGATCAGAAAGACACAACCAAGGAGGGGCAGATCTATCAATGCTGGTTCTTGTTGGGATTTAATTCCTCCCGTTGCAGGAGGTGTGATTATTTTCATCACATGTCTGTGTTGACATTCCATACTGTTGGAGTCATGAGAACAAAAGTTCAGTTACACTGTTCCCTTATGTTGTACTTTTGCTTTTCTTCTCTCTCAGAGATGAAGAAGGAGAGAGGAGCCATGATTTCCTTTGTTCTGTTTTGTACATAATAAAGTAGCTTAGAAATCCACACCTCCAATGCCTAGCTTCTGCTTGGACTCTGCTTTTGTATTGCGTGCACGTATCTTTGGATATGTGTCACAGAAGAGCGTCGGGAAAGAAGAGTGATGGATCATCCCAAGAGTAGCTTGTGTATTCTCCTGCCTGGCATTCTCTAGTTGGTGCAAGAAGCCCAGCGAGGTCTCTCTCCGTGTACCTAGGCACCAATAGTTCTCTCAATTTCTTATTTTCCAATCTTAAATTCAATTTGCTACATTTTCAAGTCAGTTGCTTTTTTTTTTAAGTACTCATGAAAATTCATCAGCATTTTGGGTGGAATTTTTCTTGGGATGCACATCATTATTATGAGCAATTTTATTTGTCTGTGGCACAACAGCCATGGGAACAGTACATATTGTTTATGTAATTTTGGCTGATATGCACACTTTTGATAAAACATATTTTCCCTACTATTTAAACTTTCCATATTACAATGCATTTTGTATGTCATTTCCCATGAATATATGCATTTTTATGTACACTTTACGTTATTATATGCATTTTTATAGACATAACTTGGCTGAAGAACTGCATTGCAAAATTCAGAAAAATACTTTTGGAGAATGACTGTTTCAGTCTGTGTATTATTTTGAAAAGTATGAATTATTGGATCTGCCTTTAAATGCAAACTGAATCAAATTTCTCTCCTATCCCTAGCAGTGACCTAACCATTCTGAAACCTCAACCATTTTGAAATGAATTAATGTGCTGCTGATATAACTTTTAAGATTTTGCATGTGTATTCTTTTGCAGAAAACAGCAGGAAGATAGCATGCATTTTCATAAATTAAGGACGGCAAAGATCATCTCACACATAGTGTTTTTAGATATAGCTCTGAGAAAGTGTTTCAACATGATGTACCTTTTAGCTTTGCGAAATGCAGCTGAATTGCTGATGCTTAAGGAAGGTTAACTTGAGAATCAACGGTAATAAAATTATATGATATAAGTGTGTCAAAGATCCAAGATGTAGCAAATATATTTTTTTATGAGAGTTGGAAGGGCCAAAGGCCAATGTAAAAAAAAAAAAGACTTTATGTAGCATTTCAAGAATGAAAACTGCTTGAATGAGAGAGGTTACCAGTTAGGAAATTGGTGAGTTTTTCAAAGTTAGCACCAGAAATTATCTGGCAAGATTATTTTTCGAAGCCAACCTGAAAAGTAGGAAAAATTATCCACCACCCTCCGTCACCTACAAAAGCCATTCTGTGACACCACCCATCAAAACTCCACTGTATTTGTGCATTAAAAAAAATAAAAATCTGATCTACTCCGGAGTTTTAAACCTTTATTTTAACATACAGTTAAAAAAAAGTTTTTAAAAGGTGAAGAGGTTCACAGCACCATGCAAAGGAACAGCAACGATGCCTCTGCTCAACAGCAGTTGAGGCAGGCTATCAGGCAAGAAGGAGAGCCATGGTATTGGGCCTACTATCTTACCGCTGGAGGTCAAGTAGCTCTCTGGCATTTTTGTGCCATTTTCCCACCCTGCCTGCCTCTATTTGCTGCCTGTTGCTGCACCCCACTGGCAGCTGTGGATCACTCTGGGCCAGTCCAACCCAACTCACAGTAGTCTGTATGTAAGGTAAAAGGTAAACGTAAAGGACCTCTGGATGGTTAAGTCCAGTCAAAGGCAACTATGGGGTTGCGGCGCTCATCTCGCTTTCAGGCTGAGGGAGCCAGCGTTTGTCCACAGACAGCTAAACTAAACCGCTTCTCGGGCAATGGGACACTGTGACGGAAACTAGAGCACACGGAAACGCCGTTTACCTTCCCACCACAGTGGTACCTATTTATCTACTTGCACTGGTGTGCTTTCAAACTGCTAGGTTGGCAGGAGCTGGGACAGAGCAACGGGAACTCACCCATGTCATGGGGATTCAAACCACCGACCTTCTGATCAGCAAGCCCAAGAGGCTCAGTGTTTTAGACCACAGCATCACCCATGTCCTTTATGCTGTAGGTGTATGACCCCAGCTTATCCAAATCCCCACAAATATGCCTGATTTGGGTAAAGCCTCAGACAAATCTGGTGCACGGCCCTAGTTAGAAGCCTCAGAAACCAGAAATAACAGTTCCGACTTTTCTGGTGAAGAGTGTGAATCAGTCTACTTGCCACCAATGGCTGTTAGCTCCCCTAAGAGTCCCCAATGGAGAAAGCAGCGGACACTGTCAGTGGCCATCCAGAAACAGCAGAGCGCCATCCCTTTAAATCCCTTGCGACTTCACTTGAATGGCAGGGCTCTTCTATTCATAAGGCCCTGTTTGGTTACAATAGCTCAGATCGATATGTGCACCTTCTCTGTCAGTTCTCCCAGGTCCTGCCACTGCCACCTGCAACAGCCTTTTTCGCTTCTGGACAGCTCGTGCTTAATCCTGCAAGATTTGCTTAGTACCTTTTGGGATCACAGTCTGGGCAGAGCAGGAAATCTATAAGCAGAGCTAACCATTTAGGCGCTCCAGCAATTTCACACACTTCTTAATGAGACTGCTCTGCACATTCAGATATTCACAGAACGCCGTGTTCTGGACGCTACGATCTGTGATGACCATTGCAAGAAGCTCTCTAGCGCTTGATACATTCTCGATCTCTTTTGTTTACTCCTCGTGGATTTGTTTGCCGTGTACATATCCATTCTGTGCAGCTTTGAGACTGTGCGTTCTTCAAAAGCTACAAGCTGCGTGGAAAAACACTGCCTGTGCGTTTCACATATCCTCCCATTTAGGGAGCAGATTTTATCTCTCTAGCTAGCTCCTTCTGGCATTTGATTGGACCAGATGGAAAATTACCTCAACTCAGAGATTTCCGCACAATAAATCATACGAGCATTCATCTCTTCTAAGTAAAATGTAGGCAAAAGAAAGTTGCTCCCAATGACAAGGACTACTATGTAAACTTTACGAACTGGTGCCTGAGTTGACTCAATTTCTTCTTTACTCCTCATCCTTCCCCCACCCCACCTTCATATAATGTCTTCTAAATTCTAAGCCTGTGGGCAAGGACTGTCTTGTTTTTATTGATTTTTATGCAAGCAGCTCCAGGAGCTTTTTGAAATGTTTAAAATAAATGAAATCAGGCACACAACTTCCCCTGTTGCTTTGACTGGCCAATGGTGATAGTATGTCAACAGTTTTCCTCCCTGGCCCAATTAAGATGCAAGGGAAGGAGATTTTGAATCGAAGTGCACAACTGATTGTGCCTTCTCGATAAAGAGATTTCCCTTGTTGTGTAATAGTTTTAGAGCACTGTCCATCACACATTGCTTGGCAATCAGAAGATCCCAGGCCTGGAATCCCTAAAGATAACCTTAGATGCAGGGAAGTGGAGGTGGGGGTTGTCTTTGAACCTGGAAAGCTCCAAAAAGCAAAGAGCCCTACACTGGATGGAGCAATTCCCTGATTCCATATAAGGAACCTTTATATATTCCCAATAAATCATATATCACTCCAAAGAAGGCAGCTTTCTACTGTATGTTCAGATTGTGCCGGGGTGTGTGAGTTCACTGATAAGCTGTCCATAAGTGACAAAGATCGGAAACATAACAGTTGATGTATGCAAACAAGGTGAATATGGCTAATAAACTTTATTTGTACATTTATGAAAACAGAAGAGGGATGAGGTTGGCTGTTTTCTCCAACCCATAGCAGCCCCCAGCCCATTCCGCACCATCCTCTACACTGTTCTGAAGGATCCCCCTACCAACCGAAACAGATTTTGACCCACTAGATCAAAGGCCATTCCAGAAACGGAAGGGCATTAATGGATTTCATCCATATTCTGCAACTCGGGATGCGATCATTTTTCACTAAATCACTTTTCCATGAGTTTTGCCTGAAAGCAAGATTTCATTTTAGTTTTGTTTCCGCTATTTAATTTTTGCATGCCCACCAGTCCCTTTTAAACTTAAATCAAATTATGCACACTTTTTTTTTTAAACTCTGAGTATATGACTGTTTTCCAGCTGTATTCTGGTTAAGTAACACTGAATTCAATCTGAAATGCAGTTGTGGATAAGATGAAGAGGGATTTATATTTTCTGTTTAGCATTAGAGTGCAGTGGGATAAACAGCTCTCAAATTTCCATAATAAGACAACGTATCAAGTATATTTACATTCCCCATTACTGTATGTTATAGCTTCCAAGATCTGTGAAGAAACGTAATCAGTAATTCTTTCCCTTCAACAACCCCTTGGGTCCCCTTAAGCCTTCTCTGGAAGAGGTCAGAGACATGCCAGAAAGGTTAGCCAAAGGGTCTGATGATCTCTTGGCTAGAATTGCTCTTATTCTTTTCTCAACACCAGTCAGATTTCTGTTCTCTTCGTTATTAGTTTTTATCTCTCTTTTGTTTGGTAGCTTTTATTTCTGTGGCTGTTAGGAAATCCATGCCCATCTTCTAAACAACAAAGCACTGGGCCGGAGGGCAGGTGATGTACAGAATTGTAGTTTCAGGGTGTTAATGCATCTTGAATAATTTGGTTTTGAACCTCAGCCAGCATTGTGATTAATTCGCACCCTACCCCACACACATGCCTCACCCCTCTCCTGGATGGCTGCAAAATTTCCCAAGCCCAAACCCATTTTGTTTGGGCAGAAGGAACAGACATCCTTAATGGAGTAATCATTTCTTTTAGTGATTCTACTGATAACCTACTTGGGAAATCTCCTTTCTGTCCATTCAGACAATTGCGTGAAGTTTCGATTCTCAAGAATTTTCACTCTGGCTCAGGAAGCCATGACTTCCTGCTTCAAAACCAGTATGTTGTGAGACTTGAACTAGCTCTATATTTCTCTTTCATACACCAGGCAAGCTTCTTATTTTAAAATACATACATTTTATTGTAATGTCCAGACTCAAGAAACTATGCTTTGAGAAGAAGCATGACTTCAAAAACATCTTGGCTTGTTCTCACTAGGCATAGTTTCAGCAAATAACAGTTTTCTGAGTTTGGCTGTCATGGAGAACTGTGGTTGGTTTAAACGCAAAAGCGGAGGAAAGGGGAGCAAAAACACACAAGAGTGAGGATCATCACAAATGATCTTATAACACAAATCCATGGTTTCCCATTATTGTGTGTGTGTGTGTGTGTGTGTGTGTGTGTGTGAGAGAGAGAGAGAGAGAGAGAGAGAGAGATTTAAGTCATGATCCCAAAAATTGTCAAAGTAGCATAAGAGCCTATTTCCCCCCCATGAAACATATATATTTTTAACTTGCTTAACAACACTGCTTGACAAACAGATCTGAAAAAAGACATGGTTGAAGCAGATCCATAGCCAAAGGGGGGCTAGCCATGCTTTTTGTCCTGGGTGAAGCCTCCAGAGGGGCACCATTCAGGCTCCCAGCATGTCCCCCTCTCTCTCTCTCTCTGTGTGTGTGTGTACACAAATGCACGTGGGAGGCTGCCAAACTGGGTCTTTGGCCCGGGTGAAATAAAGCCTAGTTTCACCCCTGGTTGAAGTTCATACATATACAGCTAGCCTACCTGGCTCATCAGGTTGCAGTAAACCACTTGCCAGGGCAAACTACTATTCCTCCAGGAGGAAAGATTCTCCATTATTTAAGTGACTTTATGGCACATTAGTTTGTGTGCTCAAGCACAGTATTTTAGTGAGCAACTTTACTAGTGGCCATGTAACCACACGAAACATTCTTTACATTGCCAGCTTCAGCTGAGAGAGCCACATACCTTCAGATGGATTATGTATAGAACATGTAACACAATAGGGTCCTCTTCAAACATTAGTTGCACATAGAGGGCAAGCCTATTGAAAGGACTCAGCCAGGGCTACACAGATAGCCCCACTTTCAAAGTTGAATTTTTCATCCTGCTCCATCCATTGCCACTACTGTCACATTGAGAGTAATGTTGGCAGCAAGGAATCTTCTCTATGGAGGTTACCTATGGAATTCAGAACCCTGATGCATAAAGAAAGCACCGCACTGCAGATATTATTCTCAACACAAAAAGGGGCAGGAGTAATTCATATTGAAAGATGGGGCTAAGTACACATACATGAGGCCCCTTTAAACAGGCTTGGCCTCAAATTCCTTGTGAATGTTATACATATTTTTTTGCAATTTTAAGTTATGTGAAAAACCTATAAAATAGAAAAATCAACTCCAAAATCTAGAATTCATCAACCACCCCAAAGGGTTTTTTAAATGAATTTTATTACTTCCTCAGAGTGCAGTTCATAAAACAGATTAAGAAGGTTTACTTTGACCTACTTCAACAGAACCAATATAGTCTCAGTACACCAGTGCAAATAGTTTGGAGACTGCACTGGTAATTTGACTGTCTGAGAGCAATTCCACAATAACATAGCAAACAAAACTACAGACAACGATGTCACTGAAATTTGAGTTTCGGGTCAACTTTCATAAAGCACCTGTGGACTCTGTGCTTGGAGAATGTATAAAGTGTGCAATAGTGATAGCTAAAGAGGTGAATTTTCTCTATGAGACCTCATATTTGACTTCATCTAAAGTACTGTCTCCACCTCTGGAGGCTACGTTTTAAGAAGGCCATAGAGTCTGTATACTACAAAAAGAGGGTTCAGAAGAGGGCAATGAAGATCATGCACAGTTTGGAAAACAACTCTTATGTGGAAAGTTTGGAGGAACTGAGTATGTTTATCCTGGAGAAGAAATGTATGAGGGACAGGGGACATGGTAATTTTCACCAAATACATGAAGGATTATGACACTGGGGAGAGCAAAGACTGGTTCTTTGCTGCCACAGAGGACACGGCCAGATCCAATGAGCTAAAGTTACAGCAAGGTAGATTTTGATTGCATACCAGGAGAAACGTCTTGATGTTAAGAGCAGTTTGACAAATGAATGAATTACCTGACGTGGTTCTGGGCTTTGCACCACTGAATGTCTTCAAAGAAAGGCTGAAAAGCCATTCATAATCTAGTCTGGTTTTCCTAGTGTTGCCATATTTCCACCTACCGTGTGATACTGCAATTCTAACACTTACATCCACATCTCAAGTGATACCTATTACAAACACTTTGTGCATCCATTCAGTGGCATGGTTTGCACAATACGCTAAACTAAGCCTGGGTTCAGTGCATGCTCTGGGAGAGACGCTTGCAGCCACTTCAGTCCTTTTGGCTGCCATGCTAAGCTAAGTCAAGGTTTGGCTTAGCTTGTCATGGAAACCAGGACTCATGGTGCATCCAAGGTTTGTTCTTGATGCACATATGGCAAACCCTGTGGCATAGCTTCTGAAACTATTCAAAATACATAATGGCAAAAGCAAACCTACAAAAACCTCAGTAAAAGTGTGCTTTATTTGTTTCCCAGTTAAACTACACTGTAATATTGTTTCCTACAACCTGCTAGAAGCATGGGTTAATTTAAAGAAAAGTACTATACAAATGGAAGCAAAATCACTTGACATATAATTTTCCACTTTTAAGAAAAGGAATGGGGAGCCATAAGTTCTTTTAATGGTTATTGGCTGCAGTTCAGTACAGGGTGGTTAAAAAAAAAAAGTCATTATAAATAGCTTCTACGGCTTGTTTAAAAATCTAGATTAAACCAGGCAATATCAAAGTAACAGCATTACAGTACATTTGCTCCTTTGCACAGAACAAAGCTATTCTCTGAGTAATAAAATACAATAAGCCTGCTTTTCTTAATTCAGTCTAACATGCTGCAAAGTAATTAACAGTTATATTTGTAGCTGCCCAGTTATATTTTTCAGAGGTTCCTGTTTTTAGTGCATCACACTTTCTATTGCATAGTTCTGAATCCTTGTTTGTTTGTTTGTTTAACAACCACAACATTCTATCATCCACCTATCTAGAAAAAGAAATAGGTAAAAAGGGGAGAAAACCAATACTGGCTAGAGTCTGACTTGCATTCCTTTCATTGAGATGTGAAGGCCGAGGGGGTGAAAAGGAAAGGACATGGGTGTGTTATTTCCTCTGATTTTTCTTTTCTGGGCCCTCACATCTGTATCTTCCCATTGTATAACATTACTATAGTACTCCACTTTTGTTTCAAAGAATGCAAATATCCATCATGATTCTTGAAAATAACTATTTTTAAAATTCGGATCCTATAATAATTAAGCCCAAACATTACAGTATTAAATACTTTTTAAGTAGGTTTTTTTAAGGTAAAAATGGGGACTTAGCATATGCCCCACATATTGTTTAGAATGCACACACAGCCTTAATGCCAGGAAACTTCATTTTTACATTCCAAAAATGTAAACTTTACTATACTATCAGACAAATACATTTGATCTTAAATTATTTTACATTTCCCAATGTGGCACAGTAGGTTCTGAATGATCCCAGTGCAATTGTCTTATTGTTCCAGCCCGCAGGAACAATCTTGAGGCTATATCCTGAATGAGTGGGGAAAGAGCATTGTGTGTGTGTGTGTGTGTGTGTGTTTCTTTTTTTAACCATTTGAATCTGTGTCCCATGAAGCTCATTATGCTTGTCTACAAGTTTAACCATGTCTGGCTTTATCTACATTATGGAATCTCTTTGGCTAAAATTGACAGCAGAGTGTGAAGGTCAGTAGATGATGGCCTTAAATGCAACCCATCTTCCAAAGATAGTATTTATACATGTTTCATGGGAAAATGCATTAGTACCCCAAAATCAGAGTTTTGACATAGGTAACATTTTGCACTTGAGCGACCTTTGTTATAACAAAAGTAGGAGACAGGATTCACTTCTGCCACCACGATGCCCTTTTCCTTTTGCTCGTTCGTTCCACACTTATGAAAAAAAGGAAAGAATTACAATCTGGGGAAGTAGACTTCACAAAGAGCAGGGGTGTACTCTTTCAGAACCTTGATCTACAAATTGGAGTGCTCAAGGACATTTGCATCAATTCATGACATGCATTGATGGCATTTATTTGTTTATGCAGTGACACAGGGAGTGGTATACACCAGGGTATCAAAATGTCACCTAAAGCACCATTAATGAGACAGATGCATCCTGCTGTACAGTGTCATTTCCAATGCCACTCTAGCAGCTAGCTACTTTATGCAAGACACACTGTTTTCTATAATTGCTTATGTCACATAGTGACTGGAATGCCTTCAGTTTGTTCTGCCTCTGAATTGCCCCTACCTCCATATTTAGCCCCTTCTGACATGATCTCCATTCACAGACATCTTAAGCATATCATCTTGTTTACTTATGCTGGAAACCCATCACCAATTCCAACAATCTGCTCCCAGCTACAACACACACATATCAAAATAGACTGGTGCTGTTGTCCGTAAGAATCTAGACATAGTTTGCACACTGAATGCTTTTGGACTTTCTGCTTACATTCTTTCTTCACCCCTTTTACTCTAAAGATCATATCTTATAGCTTTTGCCCACAAAGACTCATCCATGGCTTCTGTCATCTCCATTTCTCTGATCATTCTTCTCATCTCTGTTCACCTGGCTACCTCCCTTCCAGAATCACAAAATCAAGTGATCGCCGTGTCGAAACAACCATTACAGAGTATAGTTGCCTCCCTATAAGCTGCCCTCTGCAAGGTCCACTTCTCTTCAAAAGACTTCCCAGACTATCTTAGGGGCATCACACACCCTCTGCTTCAATACTCCCATCTCACTTGTCATTGTTAGCACCTCATTTCTGTCCCAGGCAAGTCTTCCTAATGTATATTATACAAAGCTCTGGGCTTTTCTGTGTCCTACTTGGCTCCTAGCACACTGCTGGCACTAAATAAATATCAAGCCACAGTAATAGTACTCAAAGTCAGAAAACTCCTACAGCATCAATTATTTCTGAGTGATAAGAATTTTCTGCTGTTAAAAAGTATCCCCTCAGGACCTGTTCTGATATACCAGTGTAGGAATAAGTTAATCTAAGGCAAGGACAGGGAATCTGTGGTCCTCCAGATGTTGATGAACTCCTGCTACCATCATCCCCAGCCGACATAGTCAATGGTCAGGGATTATGGGAGCTGCAACCATTCCTATCCCTGCTTTAAGCATTCTTAAACAAGACAACCAACCACACACGTCAAAGTTCTCCCCGCATCCTGCAACAGCATGATGAGACAAACTGGCCTGCCCCCTACAGAACTTTGTCTTTTAAAATAAACTTTCGGGGACCGAATCTCCACAAGTTTTTATTACTGTATATTATGTGGTATAAAATACACATGGAGAAAATGGTTGTGACTTACCGGGCCAAAAGCATTGCTGTCAAAGCTGTGTCCACGATGATCACCCTCTACCCACATGTGGCCATGGGGAACCTTTACGTATTTCTTTTTGTAGCCTATGGTTCTAAAGAGAAATGCAATTGCACAGTTAGTGGCATAAAACAAAAACAAAAAAATTATTTCAGACCCCAAAGTAAACAACCAATACTGATCGCTTTTCACAATAAAACAAAATAGAAAATAAAGCATACAGATTAGTTCTGGCCCCACCCTAGGCTGGTTCATGCATATAACCCTGGTAACTTTTGGAAGTGCTTACGATGCAATTGTGTGCATGCTTAGTGAGAAGTAAAGTCCTACTGGGAAGTAAAGTCCTACTGTGTTTGGTGGGATTCCCTCACTAAAAAGTGTATTTAGGGTTAAAGGCTGAAATATGGGGCTCTAGGCGTGAAATCCCCCCCCCCCACTGCTGAATATTTGCTCCAGATAGAGCTGAACTAAGATTTCTCAGAGGGAATTTCTGAGATTTTTCTTTCGCCTCTCACCTTGGATTTCCCACTTCCCAATTTTATCCAAATATACCCCCCCCCCCGGTAGCTACAATATGTGCCCCATAATGCATTATGGAGGACTATGAAGGATGCAAAATGGCAGATAGACTGGCAAGACAATTGCTTCATGTCACCACCAACAAAAAACTGAAAACAACAAAGGAACGAGTTGTTCTTCTCCCACGGGTAATAATGAGCCTCATCCCTGAGAAACAGTTGAAGCAATTTCTCCTCTCCCCGAAAAAATTCGGTGAAATAGTCCCCACAATATCTTTGGAAATGTTCTGCTCTATCTGTGGATAGAGTCCATTTGCAGACTGCAGTAAGCAGTCTTGAGCTCCGTGCCAGTATTCTATTTCTGTTTAGACTTCTGGGTTTCAGTAGTAATCTCAAAGGCAAAGCGAGATACTTCTGGGGAAAACTTGTTAGGAGAGAGCAAGTTACACAAGTAGTTCAAGAGGTGACGTTCTGCTGTGAGCTTGTTCTGAACCAAAGCCCTCACATGATATCAGGAAGCATTCTAGTGCTTCAGGGACTGACGTTTCGATGAGACAAATTCAAAACCATGATAACCACCCGAGACACATAAATTATGTTCCTGGAATGATGTTATTTTTATCATTATTCTCCATTACGCACCCTGTAGCATACTGCAGATGGGGGTGGGGAGGGTGGGACTACATTAACCCCAATTCCCTGGGGGTTAGTCAAATGCAGCTGCTCTGAGCACCTGACGTCATAGACAGGGAAATTTCCACTACACAAACAGTGCTACCATGTATGGACAATGGCACACAGAACTTTGGATCATGTCCATATATCGCATTAACTGGTGGTTTTAATTAGTACTCGAAACTCCCATTGTTCTAGGCGCATTTTGCGACAGGGAATTTCATTAGCGTGAGCAGTTTCTGAGCTCTGGATGCAGGACTGCGTCTAAAATTTCAGATTAAAACTGCAGAGTGGAAGGAAAGGAGGACCTTTTCCTGCCTCCCCACTTTCAGCTACTCTCTGACAACTGGAGAAGAGACCCTCTTAAGGATAGTAGGGGGGTGGGCAGGGGAAGGACTAGAATAGATCATGTGAAAAATGAACATAATATTTTAGCTGCAGTTCATTCATTTTCAGTTTTGTATTCTTGTTATAAAAAAAATGTGTGCCTGGACATTCTGACCATAACCTAGCTTTAATGTGCCATTTAGGTCCTAGATTTCATATCTCAGTTTCTAACACTGGTTTTAATGTTTAAGTGAAACAGAAGGTCACAATTTATGATGAACACAAAAGGTCTTCTAAAACTTTAAAACTGTCAATAAAGCAGATATGGTATTTTTTAATAAAAATAAACATAAAATAAACAGTTAAGCTAAAAACGGATTAAAGCACGTATCAGCTTCTATTTATTATTATTGTCTCCTACCTTCCCATTTTCAATTCCCCTCCAATACTGCCCACCCTCATGCAGTTACGAGGTTTGAAAACAGAATGATAAAGAGCCTACTGGCACAGATATTATGAAAGGTGGGGCGATACTTGGGGCTTCACAGCTAGGGAGAGAAGGCACAAAGCTCCCTTTCCCATGTGCTGTAACCCCAATATAAATGTGCCCCATAGCTCTTGTTAATTTAAGAAAGAGACACAATGCACTACATGTAACATGAAGGTTGACCCTTAGACTTATTATAGGTCACTTCCATTGTTCAAATCACCACTAGTTAACTCACAGGAGCAGCTCCACGGAACAGACACACCATAGAATTTCATGCTAGCTAGATGGAGATTCATACAAAATTAACACGTAGGTACTCCATTGCTCAATAGAAACATGCAGATTAAATACTCCAAAAAGACAAGCCTTCTTCTCTCCTTATAAGCACTCCACACACTCTAATTTCGTGAATGCCAAATCTATGCTTGAAGGTAAAGCCATGTACTCCTAAACATTAATACATCTTTACTGGAAAAAAATACTACATAAGGAACAACCATATCTTAATATGCCAAGATATGACTGAGCCTTTCCGTTCTGCCTTCATGGTACACCCAAATAATATGTGGAAGTCTTCAATTAGCCATAGTTCTTATTTTGTCCGAATCAGGAAACCATGGTTACCAGCTTCAGAACAAGAAGGGCTCTTAAACCAACATGGCTTGTTCTTAAAGCAGCCTGGCTTTATTCCAGGTTTGGACTAAATAGGAAACAGTGGTTTGCAGGAAGCTTTGCTCTGCATTCAGGTGTGACGAGAAGGGTGCAGGGAAGTGGCTGCCTGAAGGGGCAACAAGGGTCATTTCATACGTCATCTTATTCAGTTGAGTTTTGCTCAAACAAACAGAGCCAACTCAAACCACGCCAAAACCACAAGCACACACAATGGAAACAAATCATCAAAACAAAGTTGGGGATCACAAGCCAATGGATCGATGCAAGGGACCTGGAGGTTGAGAACAATAATAAAAGGTACCTTTTATCATATGTGGGGGACTTGCAAGATGAAAATAGCTTTCTGGGAGATGATATATAATAAAATGGAAAAAATGTTTAAAATAACTTTTGTTAAAAAAACCGGAAGCCTTTTTATTAGGAATTTCAGGTACCGACATTCCGAAGGAGCAGAAAAGACTTATTTATGTATGGAACAACAGCCGCACGGATGTTATTGGCCCATAGTTGGAAAGATGACAAAGTCCCTACCAGAGAAGAATGGCAAACCAAGTTGATGGACTATGCCAAGATGGCAAAGCTGACTGGAAAACTCAGAAACCAAGAGGATAAAATTGGGAATGGGGAAAATGTATACGTTATCTAGGAGACCACTGTAAGCAGATGGAAACAAGAACAGGATTTTGACTCACTTGTAGTGTAAAAAACATTATGGATGATATGGTTTGATATAAAAACTGGAGTACGTATTAATATGTAGTTGTAGACATTTAAGATAAGACTGCATGGACGGGATGGGGGGAAGTTGCGAGATTCAGAGAATCTCTACATACAGTATGATTGTATTGATGTGTGTTTTTGTAAAATTAATAAAATGTATGGGGAGGGGAGAGAACAATGGAGGAAGTGGGGAAATGTAGCACCCAAATCCCATAATGTTTCTCAAGCAAACACTGCCAGGGTTAGCGAAAATCAGTGTGCTGCTGGGTGGGTGGGTAGGTAGGTACTAGAATACAGCTTGTGGAATATGTGAAGAGCCAGTGCTATTTTTCTAGAAAAAGAGGCACCAGAACTCACTGTGAACGCTTCCCTTGTTCTCTTATAATGGCAATGGTGCCCACCTGAGAGGTGCTGGAACTGAGTTCTGGTGAGTTCTGGCTTAAAGGCGGCCCTGTGAAGAGCCACATATCAGTGGATGCTGAAACAATTTGGTGGCAGACCAGTAGGACCATCAGGCACTAGAGGCCAAGATGTCTGAATCAAGACCTGCTATCACTGCTATCATTTTTAATGACACACAGAAATATATAAAGCCTCAGCTATCATCAAAGAAATTGTGAAAGTTCGGAATTCTACCCGTGATACATTCCTATTTATAAATGTGACACACTGCTAAAGTTCCCTGAAGCTATACAGGTTGTAGTTATCAAAACATAATAGACACAATAACATATGTTTTATTATTATTATTCTGTTAAGAATTCTCATAGGAAACTGGGTGATGGTGGGGAGTTGAATGCCTTCAAGCCGTTGTCCTTTTCTTTTTCAATATCAGTTTTTAAAAATGCTATGCGAGACCATTTTTTGTCATGAAATATTCAGTCTCAGAGCAAAGAAGCTTCCCTTGTTTCCAGTCTGTCACATTAGGCATTGTACAAGTTATAAAATGGTCATTAGCATGATCAAAGCAAATATATTACTCAAAGCCTTTAACTAGGGTTTTCTTGTTCTGCGCAGTCACTCCAGTATTTAAAGCTAGGCCTTTTCCTCTGCCACTGTTCTCACATACATTCTATTCTACGAGAGAAGGTGGGGATTCATTGATCCGAAGACTTTACATTTATTCTCCACAAAGTGCAAATTAATCTAATTCACAGGGACTTGAAAGGAAGTGCACAAACGATGTCTCCTTACGTGTTTTACATTCAGTAACAGAAGTGGGATCTGCAGCACAATGTTGCAGTGCAGAGCACTCCTGTTCAATGTCCAAGCCAATCGGCCATGCCATCTTCCAAAATATTATCTTCCCACTTTAATTTAAATTTTTTTTAAAAAAAATTAAAAAGTGTCACCCCCCTCTGATGGTGCCACTTTGCGAGGTGTGGGAGTTTTGTGTGTGTGTGTCTATTATCTCTTTTTTTCAATAAAGTTAAAATAAAAAAAAAATAAAAAATGATAAAAATTAAAAAAAATTAAAAATTAAAAAGTGTCACCCCCCTCTGATGGTGCCACTTTGTGAGGTGTGGGGGTTGTGTGTGTGTGTCTATTATCTCTTTTTTTCAATGAAGTTAAAATTAAAAAAAAAATTAAATTAAAAAAAAATTAAAAAAAAGGTGTCACCCCCCTCTGGGGTGGAACCCGGGGCGGCCCGCCCCCCCTGCTCTCCCCGTTGCTACGCCCCTGACAACAACCAGAAAGAGTGGCTGGGGAAACCCAGCCAGATGGGCAGGGTATAAATAATAAATTATTATTATTATAAAGAGACTTGGACACTGGGATGATCAAAGCTTTGGGGGTTATGTGGCCAAAATTGCCTGAAGGAGTGCTGTCAGTTGATAGGGCATGGCAAGCATGCACAGAACTATGACTCACAAGTCTTTTGTTTTCTCATTGCACACCTGATAAATCATTACAGTAGAAATGCAGGACCTGGGAAAGACATGAGACTGAATAAATGTACCTGTTGCAGTACCCTTAAGCACTCTGCATTGTACAGAGATTATTTATTGTATAGAATTAGCTTGCTTTCAGACATCTGCCAGAAACTTCAAACATTCAATTTGCTCTAATACAGGCTTCCTCAGCCTTGGCCCTCCAGATGTTTTTGACCTACAACTCTCATGATCCCTAGCTAGCAGGACCAGTGGTCAGGGATGATGGGAATTGTAGTCTCAAAACATCTGGAGGGCCGAGGCTGAGGAAGCCTACTCTAATAGATATGTGCAAAAAGAAGAAGAAAAAGAAAGAGGTCCTACAGAACTTCTTAAAAGCATGGATGCATTCTAAAATCTCCATTCTGTACATCAGCTTAACACTGTTGTTCAGATCATTACATCTGGTATAAGAAATTCTGTCTGCATCACATTTCATTGAGGGTGAGGAGGATGACATTGGTTGCTTTAGATTTAAATTGATTAATTGTTTTGTCTTATTTTACATCTTTAGAATTTTAATGTTGCATTTTATTGATCGGTTGTAATCCACCTAAAGGCTGGGCTAAAAATCCAAATATCTGTATATGTGTATCTACAAAATGTCATTACTTTTTGTAGTTGTGAGATGGTTAGGGTTGTCATATTTTGAAGAGCAAAAAAGAGGACACATTTGCCGACTTCTACTATGGATCCGACTCTCAATTTACATACACAAGAAAAAGCGGCATTGCTTAGAAGGCTATAGCAGAAAAGGCTACAGCAACCACCACTACCTTAACTTCTCAGAAAGCCCACTAGGGTTGCACTACGCGGAACACATATTTAACATCTTCCTTCTATATTTGTATTCCCAGACCTGCTGAAAGAGGCGGTCATTAAACCGCTTCTTAAAAAAACATCTTTAGACCCGGCCATTATGGCCAACTATCGTCCAGTCTCAAATCTACCATTCTTGGGCAAGGTGATTGAGCGGGTGGTTGCTGAACAACTCCAAGCACGCCTGGAGGATGCGGACCATTTGGATCCCTTCCAGTCAGGGTTCAGGCCTCATCATGGGACTGAAACTGCCTTGGTCGCGCTGGTTGATGATCTCCGGCGGGCTAGGGACAAAGGTGAGAGCTGTTTCCTAGTTCTGCTGGATCTCTCAGCGGCCTTTGATACCATCGACCATAACATCCTTCTGGACCGTCTAGAGGGACTGGGAGCTGGGGGCACTGTTATACAGTGGTTCCACTCCTTCCTCCTGGGCCGTGTCCAGAAAGTGGTGGTGGGGGATGAGTGTTCGGACCCCTGGGCTCTCACTTGCGGGGTGCCTCAGGGTTCCGTCCTCTCCCCCATGCTTTTTAATATCTATATGAAGCCGCTGGGAGAGATCATCAGGGGGTTTGGACTGGGTGTTCATCAGTATGCAGATGACACCCAGCTCTACCTCTCTTTCAAATCAGAACCAGTGAAGGCGGTGAAGGTCCTGTGTGAGTGCCTGGAGGCGGTTGGAGGATGGATGGTGGCTAACAGATTGAGGTTGAATCCTGACAAGACAGAAGTACTGTTTTTGGGGGACAGGGTGCGGGCAGGTGTGGGGGACTCCCTGGCCCTGAATGGGGTTACTGTGCCCCTGAAGGACCAGGTGCGCAGCCTGGGAGTCATTTTGGACTCACAGCTGTCCATGGAGGCACAGATTAATTCTGTGTCCAGGACGGCTGTCTACCAGCTCCATCTGGTACGCAGGCTGAGACCCTACCTGCCCGCGGACTGTCTCGCCAGAGTGGTGCATGCTCTGGTTATCTCCCGCTTGGACTACTGCAATGCGCTCTACGTGGGGCTACCTTTGAAGGTGACCCGGAAACTGCAATTAATCCAGAATGCGGCAGCTAGACTGGTGACTGGGAGTGGCCGCTGGGACCACATAACACCGGTCCTGAGAGAACTACATTGGCTCCCAGTACGTTTCCGAGCACAATTCAAAGTGTTGGTGCTGACCTTTAAAGCCCTAAACGGCCTCGGTCCTGTATACCTGAAGGAGCGTCTCCACCCCCATCGTTCAGCCCGGACACTGAGATCCAGCGCCGGGGGCCTTCTGGCGGTTCCCTCATTGCGAGAAGTGAGGTTACAGGGAACCAGGCAGAGGGCCTTCTCGGTAGTGGCGCCCTCCCTGTGGAACGCCCTTCCAGCGGATGTCAAGGAAATAAGCAGCTATCCTATTTTTAAAAGACATCTGAAGGCAGCCCTGTTTAGGGAAGTTTTTAATATTTAATGCTGTATTGTTTTAATATTTGACTGGAAGCCGCCCAGAGTGGCGGGGGAAACTCGGCCAGATGGGCGGGGTAAAAATAATAAAATTATTATTATTATTATTATTATTATTTAAAATTAATGAGAAACATCTTACATATTTCTTTAAGTTGCATTGTACGTAGCAATGGCTATCTTACGGTTCTTTATATCTGGCTGATATTTTAATACATCAACAATTCACCAATAAGAATGGCTTAACAGAAAAACATAAACCATTGAAATGGCTGCAGTGCTTTCGAGGAGTTGGGGGTGCCACACTGTGCTTTCCTGCTTCTTTCGTGAACTTATTAGCCCATTAGGGAGTCCATGAAGTACAATGATATCTGAAAGTTTCATCTGACCTGTGCATGTGCACCAAGAGTATTTTATTATTTTTAAAAATGACAAATTCAATACAAATCCTATTTAGCAAGGAGATCCAAAATTCAAAATAAAATTAAAAGTTTATTTTATTGTGCACTTAGTTACATTAATAGCAAGCTACAGTTGTAAACTCATGTTAGAGCAAATTGGATCATCCATTATTTAATTTTGTTTTTCTTTTTTAAAAAAAAACAGAGTAAATTTTGTATTGGATTACTTTCCAACAAAATCAATAAATCACTTGTGCATGCAAACTGAGCTGCAGACTTAAGAAAGCTGCATTTACTTAATGATTGCCGCTTGCCTTTAATTATTGTTGTGAAGAATGCTTCTGGTTTTACTTGAAAGAGCAAAATGAAGATGAAAGTGTCCTCTGTGCGCCACTCATTTGTGTATTAACAGCAGCATGGCATCTCCCGCAATAAATATCAATCAACTGCTTGTTCCTTTGGGGCATTCATATATATAGCTCCATCAACTGGGGCTTCAGGGCAGTTTACAAGTTTAACGGGATAAAACACAGCTGAAAATCAGCAGTTCAAAAATACAAAGAAAACAAGAAAACAAGGCATCTCTGCTTCCTTTCAAAAGTGACAGCAAAGCTGACTAACCAACATTTGACATTAAAAGAAGCCCTAGGTCTTATTGAGAAAGGAAAACAATGACCTGGTTTGCATATCATGGTAAGCCAAATTGTGGTTTAAAGGTAAAGGTAAAGGGACCCCTGACCATTAGGTCCAGTGGCGAACAACTCTGGGGTTGCGGCGCTCAACTCGCTTTACAGGCCGAGGGAGCCGGCATTTGCCCACGGACAGCTTCCGGGTCATGTGGCCAGCATGACTATGCCGCTTCTGGTGAAACCAGAGCAGCGCACGGAAACACCGTTTACCTTCCTGCCAGAGTGGTAC
The DNA here is from genome assembly GCA_034641385.1 of Darevskia mixta. Taxonomy (NCBI): domain Eukaryota; kingdom Metazoa; phylum Chordata; class Lepidosauria; order Squamata; family Lacertidae; genus Darevskia; species Darevskia mixta. The sequence continues at coordinate 8,287,937 of JAWWNH010000105.1, forward strand.
CTATTTATCTACTTGCACTTTGACGTGCTTTCGAACTGCTAGGTTGGCAGGAGCTGGGACCGAGCAACGGGAGCTCACCCCGTCATGGGGATTCGAACTGCCGACCTTCTGATTGGCAAGCCCTAGGCTCTGTGGTTTAACCCACAGAGCCACCCATGTCCCATAAATTGTGGCTTACTAGACTAGTAAATTTACTGCCTCCCAGCTTTGCTCGTTCCTGGTCCTTTTAGCTTGGTGCTGTGCAGTGCGGTGCAGCAGCTAAGCCAACATTTGAATCCGTCTGAACCTAAGGATGTGTTTAAACTTAACCACAACTGCAGGTTGGTTTAGCAGCTGCACTGCACTGAACTAAAATAATCAAGGATTAAAGCTGGTGGAAGCTCCTTCCTAAGAGACTGCACATTATTTGTTGCTAAGGCATGGTTTGGTTTGGCATTGCTGTCTAAGAACAACATGAAATCACTTCTTGAAAAGATCAAAAATAAAAGTAGAAGGATTCAAGGACATTCTCGTTAACAGAACAGATAAAATAAGCCTTTAAATCTCTCCCCAATTCTCTTCCTTTTGTCCCCACTGCAGTTTCAAGCTTACACGTTTGCTTAGGTTTTGAGAGAAAATTCATCTTCAAAGTTTATAAAATATTTATTAGCAAGCATTTGGAATAAAGAAACCTGGGTAAAATAGTACAAAACTGGGAGAAGGTTAAAATTGTAAATGCACACACACAAAATGTGAGATTACTGGAGGTCTACCACCAATTTTCAAACTCACAAAGCACAGATGTTTCTAGAAATCATGTTCAGAACTATTGAACTATTGAAATAGTTCAGAACTATTGAAAAGAAGAAGAATGCATGCCTTTTAAAATGGCATGAATCAGGGATTAACAATTAAATAAAACTATTACTCATTTTTCTTTTCATACAATCACAGAAAGCAGAATCACAAAGTTATGCAATAGAATCATCAGCCAGAAAAGGTGCAACGTCAAAGCATTTTTCCTGCAGAGAACTTTTTCTACTCTTCGTAAGTAGGAGTAGCATTAGGCACTTTGGATATCATATCCATCTATTCAGAGTAAAGCTGAATTCCATTTGCAGTGTCAATGTCATACAAATAATGATCCCGGGGGGGGGCGAAGATGAAAGCCATTGATGCTACAAAAGGGTAAATTAGGAATCAAAATAGTGCTCTCTCGTGAAATAAAACACAGTTAGGAGAGGAGCCTTGAACTTAGCAGTAGTATTTGTATCATTTCCCATATTAAGAATGAGGCTTGTTTACCACATCTTGTTCAGTCTTCACATTTTGCAAATAAATTGTTATGTTGCCTTCTCTAAATAAGTAATGCTTTTCCTAAAGTTGCAGGAAAGACATTAAAATATGATCCTACTTAATGTGGCTTACTCTTAAGATAAAAATTATGAGTAGGATTGCAGCTTAAAGGGGAGGAAAGATAAATGCAGATGGATTTATGAGAATAGCAGGACACTTTTTAAATATATAATTATTTTTCATTATTTTTCCAAATTATTACAAATCAAACCAAAATACTTTAATTTACTACAATTTCTTAAATTCAGGTTTCCCACTCCTGTTGTCCATCATTTCCTCCCATAGCCACATCATTTCTTATCTAGTGTCCACTTGTCATCCTTTACTTACCGTTAAACCATTTTTCCAGCTGACTGCTTTTTCCTCCTTACAAACAGTGCCTCTTTTATATCTTATAAATATAAAATTAAGTTCATGTGTGTAGTGCTTCATATACATTTTTGTTCAGAGCTGGTGTGCTTAGAGAGTTCATTACTATCTTCCATTGTTCACTTGTTTGCAGTGTTTATTTGGATGGTCCAAGATCACATTCCATTCCTTCCACTGTTTACAGCAGGCATCCCCAAACTCGGCCCTCCAGATGTTTTGGGACTACAATTCCCATCATCCCTGACCACTGGTCCTGTTAGCTAGGGATGGTGGGAGTTGTAGTCCCAAAACACCTGGAGGGCTGAGTTTGGGGGTGCCTGGTTTACAAACTAGCATACAACCCCCTGCCATAAATAACTCACAGGGTGCACTTCCAGGCTTCCGCCATTAAATTGCCCTCAGCAGTTCTTTCTCGGCACACAGTTAAGAGCAAGATCTTCGCTCAAATTCAGCCTCTTTTCTGCATCTGTTCATTCTTTCCCCCTGCCCACTGCATTCCTCTGACAACACCCCAGTCCAGAAATGGTTGTAGATAAAATCCATTCAGCCTTGATCGAGGAGGGGCATAGCAAAACCTTATTAAATTCCTTATTGAGCATAAATCAAAAGCCTCTCCCCTCTATTTCGAAGTGTCAGACAGAGTAACAAATCAATGGCAACACACATCTCTTTCATTGTGCAGGGGAGGACAAGAAAAAGAAAATCATAAGCACAAAGCTCCTTGTCATCCCCCTTCTTTCCCGGCTGTTGTAAGAATTCTCAAGCTTCAGAAAAAAACATTCAAATATCTTCAGAAAGCCAAGCCCAGTACTTTCGGCAGCTGATTGGCTGCAGCCCATTAGCATATGTTGGTCCAGGAGTGCCTCTTGATTAAAGCCAAGTGTCCAGATTAGGAAGGAACCATCCACAAATCATGCCGGTAACGGAGGCTCGTCCATGGCAGAGGCACACTCCTGGGTCGCTCCCAGTCTGCCTTTCAAGTCGGGATGCAGTGAACTCCCCAGACCCCACTGAGGAGTATCACAATGATTTATGCCTCATAAATCCTCCCTTTCCCCTGCCTAAATTTCCTTGCAGCCCACAGAGGGCTGTGAAGAACAGCCGCCATTGACTCGTGATGTAGCCAGAAACCTAGCAGGACAGTCTTGAGACACTAATGTGGAGTTTATTATTTTTGTGGAGCCATTATTCTTCCATTCAAACCAATCAATTCAGCAGGATCCACAAGCATTAGACTAATATGCATACTGACGCTATCTGTGACTTATACTAACCAGATTGCTCTATGATCATGGCTCAGGAAAAAAGCAAAAGAAGTTCAGACCATATTTTCAAATTGGGAAACATGGCTTGCACCCATGCACATGTAAATAAGCATTCACAGACCACAGAATCAATTGGGAAAATTAGCTCTGAACAGTGAACTTGGGAGGGAAAGGGAATGAGCATCCATAAGAATGCCTCCTTATTTGCAAACCATGGTTTTCAGGGAGCTAGCATTTCATCTGCACCAAACCATATCAGTATAGAATAGAACCAATTTTAAAAAAAAATAGTAAAGTAAACACAAACTTTCCGCTTAACTTTTTCAAGATCAATTATTAAAGATTGCCTCAAGACAGTTTGATCATCTGTAACCTTTGCTAACACAAATGACTTATATTTAAAAAATATTTTGGGGGGATCAATAGAGCTGCGTTACTTTGTCATTTTGAAGAGTGCTGAACATTTTGAGAAGCAATTTTCTTAAAGCAACTCATTGAAAAAAGACTACAATTCAAAGATGGATATCTATGCCCAGTTTAATGCTTTTATGTCTCAGATGATTTAAAAGTTAACAGATGCACTTATGCTTATCCTCTGCTAGGGGATAATTTCACTCTTGACATGTAGAAATTAGATCTGTCTGGTACTCTAACCATCTGTCCACAAAAGAAGAGAAAACTCCATTTTTAGGACCAGCTGTGAGCACCAACAAGAGTAACCAGGATCAGATATAATGAATGAGATATGATTAATCTTGACTTGACCTTGGGGGTGGGGGCAGCCAGGAAACCTCAGGTGTCCCAGTACTTTTAGATGCCATCTGGAAGACAAATGAATGTAAATGATTCCATTTCTACACCTAGCATTTAATAGCAGAGAGTAAAATGTTCCGCCACAAAACCTAAATCAGTGCAATATTAGAGGACTTCATAAATACGCACAACTGAATACACAGATAGATCGGTTGACCTCAGTTGACCCCAGTTTGCTTACGGGTTGCATCTTCCAACACTTCTGCCATTTCCTCCTTATTTTTCTCTATTTCCCTCCATCACCTAACCAGACAACTTGATCCTGAACTCCAATTCTAACATTAATAAATTGTCTTCGGAGAGCTACAAATACGAATACTCCATACAAAGTTTTCCTAAACCCTATAATGAGATCAAAGCCCTGGCATGGCAGGAATGAAGACCCTGTGGCTCTCCAAATGCTGTTGGACTCCCAACTCTCTCATCAACCCCAACCAGCATATCTAGTTTCTAGGGATTATGGGAGTTAGAGTCCAGCATCATCTGGAGAGCATTAGGTTCTCCATTCATGCTCTGCAGAAAGAAGGTGGACTGTGCCCGGCAGGAGGGGGAAGGAGTAGGTACACTCCTCTCACAATGAAAATATTGCAGGCAAGCCATTCACCACATCTATGGAGCAGCCAGTCAACAACTAACGAAGCAGCCCTCACCCTGTAAATACACCTCTTAGGGGCATGCGTTTAAACTGATACACAGAAGGTTTGAAACAAAATATGCTTTGCACAGTTGATAAAATTATTTATTATAGAATTGAAAGCTACCAGAAACACCTGCGAGCTTCTCAGATTTGACCACTATGAGACAAGATACCAGTTAACTGTCTTATTTACGTTATTATAAAGGCAACTTCATTTTAACTATGTTTCTGGGAGTCAACACAAGCATTAGTACAGAGTTCTCAAAAGTCACCTTTTAACATAAAACATCTGCTTTGCTTACCTAGATGAAGTTATCAAAGGGAAAATGGGGGGGGGACTAGAAAAGCCTCCTGGGCTTCTTTGATACACAGATGTTTTGATCACATCCAAGGGTTGTGTGTGTGTGTGTGTGTGTGTGTTTTGCCCAAATGCAGGAAACCTTTGCATAGTACTATGCACCATTTAATCACCACAGACTGCCTGTATGAATTTGGATGCTGATCATCAAAGCAGCAGATTGTGTCTGATTGCATATTGGCAGAGGTACACCTTTGGTGATGAAGGCATTCAAAACTGCAAAAACACTCTGCATTAGACAGATAGGAAAAACAAGAGATGAAGGGTAAACAGGAGACCAAGTAATTTCCTGCCTTAAAACAAATGTGACCACCTATTTAAGAATTTAATTTTCACAGAACTGAACACTCTGTTTCAGCAACAGCGAGAGCTGCCAATACCTAAGCACTTATTGTTATATCTCTACATTTCTCTCAAAAAAAAAAAATCCACAAAAATGTTTTAGTAAGCCTGTTTACTAGCTACAGCAAGATGAATGGACAAATTCAACAGTGCCGTGCACCATAGAGAGATGGCCAATACAGTGGTACCTCTGGTTATGAATTTAATTCGTTCTGTAGGTCTGTTCTTAACCTGAAACTGTTCTTAACCTGAGGTACCACTTTAGCTAATGGGGCTTCCTGCTGCCCTGCCGCTGTGCTGCCACTGCGCAATTTCTGTTCTCATCCTGGGGCCAAGTTCTTAACCCGAGGTACTACTTCCAGGTTAGGGGAGTCTGTAACCCGAGGTGTTTGTAACCCAAGGTACCACTGTACTGGAAAGCAAGGGTTGAAGTGACATCACAACATCTGTTCCTGTGACTTGATTAAGAGTCTAGGCTCTATAAACGTTGCCACAATCACTCTGTACAACAGATACAACAGCCTGCTACTACTCCCAACATTCTACTGTAACTGTGAATGTAGTGTAGTGGTTAGAGTGTGCGACTTGGACCTGGGAGACAAGGGTTCAAACCTCCACTCAGCCATGAAGCTCACTTGGTGACTTGGGACCAATCCCACTATCAGTATCACAGCCTAACCTACTTCCCAGGGCTGACATGACGATAAAATGGGAGGGTGCAGAGGACAACCAAATACACCACTTTGATCTCTTTAGAGGAAAGGTGGGGGACATGCATTTTCCTCTCATTCCTACAATGTCTACCTTATTGTCCATTTTTAGATAAATCTCTTGGGTAAGGATCTCTCCTCTGTCACTCTGTAAAGCAAGTAAGGGGAACCTGTGGCTTTCTAGATGCTACTGGACTACAACTCCCATCATCTTTATCTCCCATTATACCTATGCTGGCTGGAGCTGATGGATGTTGGGAATCCAACAATATCTGGAGGCCGCAGGTTCCCAATTCCTGTTGCATAGCATTGTGTGCATCGATGGCACAACCACCCACTTTATGTTTCTGACTGTACATCTTTCCCCTCTCCACTGAAACTTTTCCTTTAAAGGGGGCTCCTGACAAGGTACCGTTCAGCAACACTTCCAGGATTGTGTAGACATAGGGATTTTTCAGTACAAAGCCAGAGGAACATCCACATGTCTTTCTGGTTTTGCTCTTGGACAATTCTGCCTACCCAAATTGGACACGTCTGTCCAGCTCTGTCCTGTTTGCTGAATAGAAGTGCCAAGATAGGATGTCACTTCAGGTCTGGCTGAGTAAACCATTTTACAGCTGCAACAGCTCAAGTAGCTTTCACATATTAGGCTATTCACCTATAATCTGAAATACAACCACTGCTGGAAACAATAGGGTGTATGTCCAAATAATTATTTATTATTTATTGAAGTTGCCAGCCACTTTATCTCGCCCAGAGCAACTTAAAGCAACTTATAACGGAATAATGTGTTGCGACACTTGAGAGATGCAGGTGCAACGTCATAAATTCTCAGACTGATTCACTGAGGGTAGCGTCTTTTATTTCAATAATGCTCCTGCTGCTTAAAAGCTGTTTGCTTTCTTTTTTGATGTCTTTAGATGCTATTTAGTCTATATTTTCTGTAATATCAAACAGGATAACAAAATGAAGGCTATTTGGGACTGTGTCCTCAATATGTGTAAAAGAATAGATATTTAACCCCATTCCACGTTGATTTCAATAAATAATAATAAATTATCTATTATTATTATTATTATTATTATTATTATTATTATTATTATTATTATTACTTTTATGACGCCCATCCAACTGGGCTGTCCCAACCACTCTGGGCAGCTTCTAACAAATTAATACACAATAAGACATCAAACGTTAAAACCTTCTCTATACAGTGCTGCTAAAAGTGTTCTAAAAGTTAAAGTTGTTTATTTCCTTGACATCTGGTGGAAGGGCATTCCAAAGGGCGGGCGCAACTACCAAGAAGGACCTTTCCAATAAGGGTCCTTTCCAAAATCCTCTTTATACATATTTTATATAACGACACCTTGAATTTATACCATGAACTCATCACCTATTTTCTGTAACTCTTGTTTTCAATCATAATAAAACCCTGTCAGCAGTTACTCGCACAGACAAGCTCAGGTAAGCTTCTGCCAGAGCAGAGATTTCACTGACTGCCCATATACTACCAGGGCTCTTAACAACTTGAGTCCAGGATATTATAATGACTGCTTGATCACTGAGGCTGTTAGGGGAGTCATTGTGGCTCAGACATACAGATCACATCCTCCAAGAGCTCTGCATTGAGCATTGTGGGACCAATTCTTTGGAACTTACTCATTCTAAGTTGAGATCAGACAGAAATAAATAATAAAATTAAATGGAGAGGGGGGAGGGTCTTATCCCACCCCTTCATCCTGGGTAAATTATTGTTGCTTTTAATTACTGCACATGAATGGGTGAGAAAGAAAAGAAAAAGAGGGACCGACAGAATTCATAAAGCACATTTTGCCCGAAGACTGGAATGAATTATTTTGCGAAACCCATTTGAAAGCTTTTCACGAGGCTAATCTTCATGGCTTGGTCTGCCTTTCTGCAGACACATCTCAGGCCATGACCATATCCATGCACTGAATCCATCTAGAGCCTTCTGGCACTCTGCTCCCTTGAACTCGCTGCATAGGGTCTTTAGTCAAACCACTTTGGTTGTAATGGCCAGGATCATCGCCTGCTGTCTTCCTCCTCCACTAAGTCTCCACGACCTGTACCTGCATTTTAAAGCTCTTCCTTTTGAGGAGAGGAAGAACTGCAAATTAATATGCAATGTTGACGTCATCCCCTGTATTTTCTGTAATTCTTGGACAGTGCCAGATTACTAAAAGGCACCCACACCTTTTAGGTGCCCCACAACAACAGATCAAAGAAGAAGAAGAAGAGTTTGGATTTGATATCCCGCTTTATCACTACCCGAAGGAGTCTCAAAGCGGCTAAAAATCTCCTTTCCCTTCCTCCCCCACAACAAACACTCTGTGAGGTGAGTGGGGCTGAGAGACTTCAAAGAAGTGTGACTAGCCCAAGGTCACCCAGCAGCTGCATGTGGAGGAGCGGAGACGTGAACCCGGTTCACCAGATTACAAGTCCACCGCTCTTAACCACTACACCACACTGGCTCTCAAAGTAATACTGATTTGATCTTGAACAAAAATTACAATCAAGCTTTCTTAGTTCAATGTTATCCCATAAGAGTGCACACACGAGGGGGTCCCCAGTATTTCAACTGCCTAGGGGCCTCCACAGGGTTTAATCCAGCACTGCTCTTGAATGACTTGTGTGTGCACGTAAATATGGAATAGAACAACCAGCATTACCATCACCCAGGAACTGCAGCTAAACAAGATTTCCCAATGTATGTTTACAATCATGATTGTTACTGCTTTTGTCTATCTGGGTATTTCCTAGGTTGTCAAGTTTATGTCAGTAAGTGCTAAGTAAGCAATCAATCATTATAACAGCTTTGCTTACCCAGGGAGTCAATTAGCACCTCTGATATCTTGCACTATCTTCAAGAGAGTTCCTGCCAGTCAATATATAATAGACAATACTGAAGTAGATGGACCATGAATAAAAAGGCCACCTCAGAGCATTATGTGAGCACAGTTTACATGGGAAAGGAACTGGTATCCCACCAGCTCATTTTTTTTTTAAATTTAAAATATATATGCCCCACTTTTACCACACCTGGGTCTTGTTCTGCTCCCTCCAGCATGTCTGCACCTAGAATGTCCATGAGTTGGACATCATGCTCATTTTCTTGTTACAGTGCATTTATCTCACACCTTTCTTCAGTCATGGAACTCAAGGCAATGGACATGAGGTTCCCAAGCCATCTCTCATTTAGCCATTGACCAGATACGGCTCAGCTTTAGCAAGATGGATGCGTCGTGCGCTCTCAGGTTCAACACATACAGAACACAATACATGTAGGGCCTAGCTGAACAATCTATGCAGTTGGTTATACACAAACATGAAGACCTCAAAATATGACATGAGGGAGGTGGGTAATTGTGATCCCAACATATGTGTGAGACAGATCCGTATCTCAGTGTGCCGAGCTGTCCAGACCACAAAACCACTTCATCCCTGAAAGCAGACTGGAAATCTAATATCAGCTTGGCAGTATTTCAATTTACTAGGATAATAATCAGCTAACAGCTGAATTAGAAGCCAAATAGAGCAATAAATGATAATTACAAGCATCTTATATGATAGCAGTTTTACTAATAGGAAACAGTATGTACAATTAGTCAAATTCATAATCTCAAAACCCCAGAGGTTGTATATGCCTTTTCCCATACTTGTGTTGAGACATATTGGGATGACAATAGTGTAATCAGAGTAAGCAGGTGTGCAAGAATCTCAGCCAAGTCCCTATTACAGCTCAAGTTGCTCATTTTTCTTTCTGCGCAAGCACAGACAAGCAAATCCATTTTCATTTTATTATTCCTTTTCCTGATTTCCTGTTTAATACAATGACAGGAATAGTGAGCTGTTTTTCAGGGTAAGGGCCGCATTCCCTCCAGGGCAGTTTTCTGGGGGCCACATGCCCATGGCAGGCAGAGCAATAAATCAGAATGTTGCCTTTGTATAGGAGGCTAGTTCCCTCATGGACCCATACATTCCCCCTGTTTACCTTCCATGCAAATATGCAAGAAATACTGTAATCGGAGTCCACTTGAGGACGGTGCAAGTCAGGTCTGGTGAGGGCAGTGTCCTGGATGGGGTGTGGCCTGGAGAGAGAGTCCGCAGGCATCTGCCTCCCGTCACCATCCCTCTACTAAAACTACATGAGTGGGAGAATCTATGAGTTAAAACAGACAGCCATTCTAAGTGTGAAGAAGCTGGTAAAAACAAATGGCTCAGAACACAGCAAATGCATGCTCCAACCACTCCCAACACACTTAGAAATGTCAGTTGTTACTTTAAGGAACTCAGAGGTGGATGAAAAGAGGGTGGCTGAGCTAGAATGCCAAGACAGCAAGTGAAACATTCCAGTTGCCCTCCTCCATGCTGATGAAACATAAACAAGATATAAGGTCCAAAGTAGAGGAAACGACCATACCCTTAAACATTTCTCTGATGAAAATAGGGATATCCAATTCAATACTACTACTACTACTACTACTACTAATTATTATTATTATTATTATTATTATTATTATTATTATTATTATTATTATTATACCCTGCCCATCTGATTGGGTTGCCCCAGCCACTCTGGGCAGCTTCCAACATATCTAAAAACATTATAAAACATTAAACATTAGTGGGGGTGGGGGAGACTTCCCTATGCAGGGCTGCCTTCAGATGTCTTCTAAAGGTTGTATAGTTCCTTATCTCCTTGGCTCAGGAATCGCATAACTCCATACCCTCCAACATTCCTCCGATGAAAATAGGGATGTACTAAGGAAAAGTGGGGCATTCCAGAATCAAATCAGAAACCGGGACGGCTTCTGTAAATCCGGGACTGTCCCTTGAAAAGAGGGACACTTGGAGGGTCTGACAAACCAATTAGCAATTGTACACATGTCGTGGTGGTTGTTTTGCAAAGTATATAGCAGGTGCATGGGCCCTATTGGGATTTGGGTCTTGGTAGGAGGGAGGAGGCTTCTATTCCTTGCCCCCACTGCAGTGCAGATTCAGAACAAGACCCCGGTGCCTGCTTATTTGCATTAGAAGAAAAGCACTTGTTTGGGACCAGGAGTGAAAAGGTAGGAGGTGGTCAGTAAAAGGAAGGGGATGCCAGCAATAATGGCTTTGCTCCCAATGGGGAAGAGGAAAGGATACCATGAAATCTGTGTGAAAGAGAAAGATGGTGTGTGTGTGTGTGTGTGATGTACCAATAATGTTTATGGGCCCAGTCTCCATGCAGCCAGTAGAAAATCTGAACCAAGCCTATGTATGCAAAGGCTGAATGGAGGTGGGCTCTGGGTAAGATTTCTGTTGGCACTTTCATAGTCTATTTGTATACAATTACGCCTATGAAGACATCATCTCCTGCTGAATGCATGGAGGTTTCTGTGAGCCCAGCCAGCAGGATGATATCACTCCCTCTATCCCAAAAACAGAGGTGGGGGAGATCCAAAGTGTTAAAATAAAAAAGACCAGACAGCAACGGGTATCCATCTAACTTTATTAAATCAAACTAACAAAGGAAGCCCTTGGGAAACACAAAGTTGCTCCAGCGGTTTTGCTACAGAGAATTCTTCATCAAAGAAGCTTGGTACAAACTCATATCTCAGTGCAGGCACCATCAAACGTAGATATTTGAATCCTTTTAATTTTAACCACCCTTCCTTTGATAATTCCATTGTCTCAAATTAGGATGGCCTCAGGCTTAATAGCATTCATCCTTAATTCCTATCTGCCATTGATTAAAGCTATATTTAAGAGAATTACTTGGCCTTCTATAAAATCATTACTTTTGTTTTTCTCGTAAAATATCGGTCGGATTATCATGTTCCAGAAATGTTAAAGACCTTTCTCTGAAAGCTGCTTCGTCAATAGCATGGATCGAATGGGATAAATCTATGTGCCAATATTTGCTTTATTTACTAATAGTGGCTAAACGATCCAAGGGTTGGAGAGGGAGAGGGGGGAAAGGTCAGGCTAGCAACCTCTCGGGAGGTTTTATTTGCAAAAGAAACCTACAATTTCTCAAATACTCTTTGAATCGTTCTTCAAGAAATGGAAGCTGGTGTTCTACCGGCTGCATTCATATCAGTGAAAAAGGAATGGGATGAAGAATATGGAGGTCTAAGATGACTTGCTCATAAGGAGGTGAACCAAGGTGAGAAATATGTCAACACATTCACGGGGGAATGTGAAGTGAGACAAATCATCCAATTTACTCCAGCAAATTATGTTGGCAGAGCAGCCGAACTTTTGAGAACCAAGTAAAGGAGGGCCTGCCACAATGTCACAAATGCACATTTGAATTACATGTTATTCTTCCCACTGGTATTTATGATAATTTTGAATTTGCAATGTGATTACATGCTGGCAATGCACAGGGCTAGTAGCTTATTAGATCTAGCAGTGTGGGGCTGACTGGTTGGGGCCAGCACATGCTTAACCCCCTCTGCCGCACACCAGGTTGCTCTTAAAAACTGCCTGTGGCACCAATTTGTATGTGCTCTGGGGCAGGTCGAGGCTTAAAGGAACAGGGGTAGGGCTGCAGCTCAGTTGGCAGAGCATCTGCCTTGCAGGTGGAAAATCCCAGGTGGAATTCTGGCCCGACTGCATTGGCTGCCAATTAGTTTCTGGGCCCAATTCAAAGTGCTGGTATTGTAAAGCCTTACATGGCTCAGGATTGCAATACTCCAAGGACCTATACGAACCAACCCGGACCCTGAGATCATCATCTGAGGCCCTTCTTTGTGTGCCCCCTGCATGACACATCCAGAGGGTAGCAACATGAGAACAGGCCTTTTCTGTGGTGGCTCCTCTGTCCAGAGAGGCTCACCTCGCAACATCATTACATGTCTTCAAGCAACAGACGAAAACGTTCCTCTTTACCCAGGCCTTCAGCCATTGAACAATCTATGGCCTGTTAAATGTGGGAGGAGGACTGTTATTATGATTTTTATTATTATTAATATGCTGTGTGTTATGAGAGCCAGTGTGGTGTAGTGGTTAAGAGCGGTGGACTCGTAATCTGGTGAACCGGGTTCGTGTCTCCGCTCCTCCACATGCAGATGGTGGGTGACCTTGGGCTAGTCACACTTCTCTGAAGTCTCTCGGCCCCACTCACCTCACAGAGTGTTTGTTGTGGGGGAGGAAGGGAAATGAGATTGTTAGCCGCTTTGAGACTCCTTAAAGAGGGATATTAAATCCAAACTCCTCTTCTTCTCTTTGTTATTATGGTGCGTAAATTATGTACTTGGCCCTGTGATCTTTGGATAAAGGGAGGTATATAAATGTAATTAATAATAATAATAATAATAATAATAATAATAATAATAATAATACTTCATTGTGTGAGGGGATGATCTCTGCTGCCTTGAAATAGGCAGTGGTAGTGGCATGGCCGTTCCTACATAAATCAGCCCTGGTCCCCTTAGACTGAATCAACTATCAACCAAAATAAAAAATTCCTTCCAGTAGCACCTTAGAGACCAACTACAGGTAAGTTTGTTATTGGTATGAGCTTTCATGTGCATGCACACTTCTTCAGATACCCTATCAACCAGCTGCAGATGGTGGAGAGGATTATAATGTGTCAGCTGCAAGCAGCATTGGATGACAAATATTTAGATTCATTCCAATCTGGGTTCAGTCCTGGACATTGGGCTGAGCTGGCGTTGGTTGCCTTGATGGATGATCTTTGAAGAGAGTGGGACGGGAGGGGGGGGGTTGACCTTGCTCCTGCTTCTTGCTGCTTTTTTCATGTTTTAAATAGTGTGCAACTGTTTTAGTAATGATTTAATTGTTTTATTTTCTTTGTAAACTGCTTTGAGATTTATTTATTTTTTTACAATCAAGTAGTGTATATATTTTATGAAAAAAATAGGTAAATAATTCTAGGGTTACTGCACTGAAGGCTCTCTTCTGATTAATGAATGAAGCTTGGTTTATGATATGGGCAGCCCCTGCCCTATGGACAAAAGGGAAAGTCTCTTCACCATGGATCTTTTTCAGGAATTTGGGTGGGAGGCATAAAATCAGCTTCAGATCTGTGATTCCTGATCCCATGTTCCTAGCTATATTTGACTGCCATTTTTCTTCAGAAACAAGCACAGAAAGCATTGTGAAGAGGATTCACATTTCCAGACTATTCAAACGTAGGACACCCAGTTTTTTTAACCATTCGTGATATCTTTCTGTCTCACTCTCTCTTTTTATCCTCACACATCTTACATCTCCTGGTCCTCATCCCTTTGTACAATTCCTATTTTATTTTATTTTTGGTGTGGTTTTTCATTGTCTCCTCCTCGCACCATTTACTTTCTGCTACATCCACAGATCTATTTGATCTTCCAAGGGTGCTTCCGAGAGGTGATACCTTTTGTAGATAACTTTTTTTTTAACTTAGCCTTTTTATCATTGCCCTAGAAGTTTTAATGATCAAATGTATAGATAGGCATTGGATTTGCGCAGATTTTGACCTCCCCACCCCCCTGTACATACCAATATCTGTGCAAGTATTCCTAAATGACAATAATATTGTAGACTAAACTGAGCTCATGAAGCCTGGGGCAATTTAGCTGAAAGTCAGCACAGGTTATTTTGTACTCATTAGAAGTCTAGGAGTTGTTCGAAATAAGAATCACCCCAAGTTAGAGAGAAGACTTTCATTATATTGCCTCCTCTATATGTTATAATTTTCTGTTTATTTTTCTGTTTTACTCTTAACTCTTTCCACCTTACCTCAACCTTAGGACAAGGATAGCCAATCTATTGTTGTCTATGCTCTGGAAACCTCTATATTAGATTAAGGTAAAGGTAAAGGACCACTCAAGGGACGTGGGTGGCGCTGTGGGTTAAACCACAGAGCCTTGGGCTTGCCGATCAGAAGGTCGTGGTTCAAATCCCTGCGACAGGGTGAGCTCCTGTTGTTCGGTCCCAGCTCCTGTCAACCTAGCAGTTCGAAAGCACATCAAAGTGCAAGTAGATAAATAGGTACCGCTCTGGCGGGAAGGTAAATGGTGTTTCCGTGCGCTGCTCTGGTTTGCCAGAAGTGGCTTAGTCATGCTGGCCACATGACCCGAAAGCTGTACGCCGGCTCCCTTGGCCAATAAAGCGAGATGAGCGCCACAACCCCACAGTCATTTGCGACTGGACGTAATGGTCAGGGGTCCCTTTACCTTTACCTTTTTAAAGGACCACTCATGTTATGAACTCTTGTATTTACATTATAGAACATTTACTGCATACCAAGATGCATCAACATGTCGGAAGAATGATGGCCCACTGCCTTTTATGTCTTTGGTACAGGGCTGGCACACCCATGAGGCAAGGTGGGTGGCTGCCTCGGGTGGCAGGAATCACAGGGGCAGCAGATCTAGCCTCCAAGGGATGTATTGCTGGCTGCTGCTAATGCTAATGCTACTGCAGTGACAACAACAGCTTCAGTATGCCACCCATATCACCTCTACAACAGCCTCTCAGTGAATAGGGGGTGATGCCTGTCTCCTCCCACTCTTGTTCCTGAAGCAGATCTTTATTCCCCCCTTTTTCCTGATCTTCATTCACCCCTTCTTGCCTGGCCAGCGGGGAAAAACCATTTTGTTCTTCATCTCAGGTGCCCAAAAGTCTTGGGCCGGCCCTGCTTGGGTATAAGCACCAGGAAGCTGCCCAGAAGGCTGCCTTTGTTTGAAACAGTCCTCAGTGAGAAGAAAGAATGCCATAGACAAGCCCAAGGTTTTAATTTGCCATTTAAAGGAAAACAAGAGAACTGTAATTTTCAATAGAAGGAAGAGCAGCAGTTCCTGTTTTAGATTCAACTCATTTAAAAGGCTAATGTGCTGGCAGATCCAGTAAGGAAGAAAAAAGTAGACTGTAACAAAAAAGCATATTTCTCTATTGTGCTTATTCTTTCACTTCTAAACCTTTAATACCCCGTTGACAATAGCGCATCTTGCAAGTTAAAATTATGAAATGTGTTCTGCTTGCTATATTGTGAGAAAGCGCCATGATCATATCACTTCATTATCAATTCACACCCGCGATTAGCATGCTGATTTTATTATTGTCCTTCACTACCGAGAATAGAAGAATCCTGTATAATTGCTATCTCTCAGGCAGCTAACCACTGCAGATTTCCTAACGCCTGTGGCATTTTATTGTATGGGTAGGCCACAATACAACAGAAGCTTCAACATGCATGAACCCAGCTTCATTGGATTGTGGTCATAATGTGAGGGAGTTTTTAACCTATGGATGTTAATTATATATTACGAACTGCACTGTAAAGGCGTAGGTGAACTGAAAAACTCTAAACCAAAATCCTCATGCATAATAAACTGAAACTGGATGGGACCAAAAAGACAGCAAGTTCAAACCCATGCAGGATGGTGGATCCCACCCACTCACCAGTCTACCATAGCTGGATGTATGTAATTCAAACTATAATGTGCCACAAGGCAGCCCACCTCCTAGATGAGTAAAGGTTGGTAGCCATGAGGAGGTTCCATGGTGGTCCCATGGCTATAAAATTATTTTCCATTATGTCAAATTACTGCATATGCAGGCATTTCAGAAGACCCAGATTCCCCTCCCCCAGTTGACCTTTCATATGTGATACCTGTATTTATGATGGTCTAATGGAATTATGTTCTCTCCAGCTTTATAAAATGTGTGTTGTGTTGTGTTTTTGAGTTATGCAATAGTTTAAAGTTTTCACATTTTGTATTATTGCTCTCATTATATATATAAAATATTATATTATATTATATCCTATCCTATCCTATTATATATATTAACTCAAGGATATGAAGGCAGCCAAATCTCAGTAACAAACTTCAGGAAATATTGCTACATCACCCAAATTCATGTCTGTATTCTGCTGTTCCACCAAGGGACATAAGACAGTTCAAACCATCCAGAACCAGAACATATCAGGGGTGGGGAATATCTCAAGCATTCCAGGACTCTGTTTGGCCCTGAAAATCTCCCTAGGCCACACCCCTCACTGGCTCAGTTCTGCATCCCAGCAACTTTTGCCTGACTGGAATGCGTCATGGAACTCTGATCGTGCTTCTCGCTTGTCTGGATGGAAGATGGGGTGGTGTGATTGGGTGTAGAAACCAGCCTACTGCACAAAGGCACATTTAATGTTTGTTGTTCATCTGCTTTGGCTCTGCCTCATGCACCATTGGCATGTGACCCCTGGAAGGCTGAGACAAAGGGAATGTGGATCTCTGGGTGAAAAAGCTTCCCCACTGCTTCACCTGCCCTTAAGGTCTGCTTTGTGTCAATTTTCTGCCTGAAGCATGGAAGGTGGGCACAGCAAATGGGGCCTTTTCTATGGCTGTGCTGAGACAATGGAGCACAGATAAATCTATTCCACCTCACTGGGCCTCAGTATGCACCAAACACATAACCACCAGTTTCATGACTCAAACACCCATGCACATAATGTCACATTATGACTGAGGGCACATTGATTAGTTTCCCCACACAAACTTGAAATAAATACATTATTGCTTCCACAACAATCTCACTAAAGCTTTTCCTGCAGATTGCCACTTGGCTCTCATCTTTGCTTGGCTCTCATCTTGGTCTTTCACTTGAACTGCTGCATTTTTCTCCTAATACAACTCAGTATTTGGAGAACAACAGTATGTGGATACATAGGTTTTAAATTTGAAGGCAATGTAGAAATAATTAAGAAGCCACCTTGATATAGTTTGCAGTGGGGTGTATATCTTATTATCTTCAGTTGGGTCATGGCCATGAGAAGGATCCTAGCTTACATAACAAATAGGGTGCTTGTCCTGAACCCTGTGGCCTACCTGGCAGCAAGTCAGCATGTCAAGTCCCCAGTCCAGGATCAATCCACATGTCCAAAATCAAAGCACTGTCCCACAGAGATGCGCCAAGCTGAGGTCCAGCAACATGGGCAGTTGAGCAATCATAGCACCTCAACTCTGCTCCCCTTTTGTACTTTGCCTGCTAATTGCAGCATCTGGGCTTGACGAGGCAGGTGACCCTCACCTGTTCTGAGCCTACTCCAGCTCAGGAATCACACGCCTCCTCCCTGAGCTAGCGAGACCCACCTGGCCAGCTAGGGAGCTGGGTTATGGGCCCTTGCCTGCCTCAGCCTCAGCCTCCTAGAGCGCTACTTCCACTTCTCCCTATGACTCAAGAGTTTGCCATGTTCATGGAGACAGGGGTCCCTCTGGCTCTGGTGATAGATCCTACTGCTCTGGGTCCTGTGCACCGACCCCCATCCCCTCGTCATCCTCCATCACAACTTACTACACCCACCTATCCCCCCCACTTCCCCAGCTTGCCCTAGTGTGTCCCAGTCCCGGCTACAGCCCTCGCTAGGATTCTCTTCCTCCTCCCCATTGTCCTGCCAGTTCATGACAGTGCTTCTTTATCTGATATAACAACTACCACCACATCCTTGCATTCTGTATTTGCATTCTGTCCTCCAGAAACTATGGTATGATCAGTGCCAATAGGAAGAGGACAAATCATAAAGCAGCATTTTTATACATTTATAATTTGAGAATTAAGAACTGAAAGTGTCAGGAAGCTGAGGCATTGATCTCCACAGATGCAGTTTTGATTCTATTGATTTTTTTTTTTTTTTAATAATTTTTATTAGGTTTTCCAAATTTTTGTCCAGCCCCGATTCAGGCCAGATCACATACAATTTATACAATCTCTGATGACTTCCTCACGCCCCCCCTCATTGTTTTCATTTGTCATAATGTACATTCTTTCCAGGTTTCTAATTCCACATCATTAACATTTCCATAATTTCTTAATTTCAAATCATTTACCAACCACTCACATCTTTAAGATTCTTATCTTTTACTGTAATCAAATCCCTATTCCCCCCCCCAGTCCCCGGCGCAGACTATTTCATTGTCAAAATTGCTTATCATTTATAATATCTATCAATCTTATATCATTATTTTCCAAAAATCATACTATAATCATTTCCTGCCATATCCAAGTTCAAAAACCAGTAGGCCACAAAACAGTTACTTCATATAAATGTTCATCCTATTCCTGCAGGATCCAACTTTGGAACCCATTGTCCTTGCTGCAGAATAGCATCCAAAACGATAACCATTAATGTCTTCGATCTTTCATTCCGTGCTTGGTCCAGATTGTCTCGACTTCCTCTCTGCTGCTTGACATTGACATTGAGCTGTAGTTTGTTGACTATTCTCTTAATGTTTCTCTTTTTCCTAATGATGACGACAGCTCTTGACTTATGATGGATAATTCTTTTGCAGCTGATTCTCTTCTGAGTAGACTTTTTCTGTTTATGCTCAACAAGTACACTGTTCACAGGGTTTGATTGCAAATCCTGACCAATCAGACCATTGTTTATGCTTTGCTTTATCTCTGTCACAAAGCTGTTCCCGGCAGCAGCCAGTTCAACTCTCAGTTCTTTCACTCCAGCATTGTAATCCTTTCTGAGTTCTTTCAGTTTCTCCAACAATGTTGACAAATCCACATCCTGTTTCACCGCCATTTTTAGCAAACAGTTTTTTACTAACTTTTCCAAACTTTTTCAAACTTTATAAAAGTTCCAAAATTCCAAAATAGTCCTCTTGCTCACACAAATTAAATTGACTTCATCTGCCCCTAGGACCGGGGGAGACGCAGGGGTTAAATCTCCGAAACAAAGTGTCAAATTCCAAGCATTACTTCTCAAGCTTCTCAAGCTGTGCAACAATGCCCTGTCGTTGTTACACAATGGCAAGGGACGGACCTCCGTATTTTCGCCCTCAAGCCAGTCCAAATTGGTTCAAAATTAAAGCTTTTTCTTGCAGGTTACTTACAGTTCCAAATTGAAGAATTGGGAGGAATCGGCGCGCTCGGCTGCGGCGATCTTGCAGCTTCGCCAGACGGGGCTGTAGACGGACCCTGGAGCTCTGCCGCCCGATCGCCCGGGAGCTCCGCTAGGAGCTCCCTGGGACCGGGACCGGCGTCCGAGCTCTTGCGGGTCCTCCGGACCCCGGGACGCCCTTCCCGGGGGTTTTGGGGGTCGCGGCGCTGGCGCGAGCACCCCTTTGCCCGGTCTGGCGGGGGAATGTCAAGAGCGACATGTCCCCCCGACCGCCATCTCCGGCACGCCAACCGGAAGCCAGTTTTGATTCTATTGAAGTCAATAGCAAAAGTCCCATTGATTTTAATTAAGCAAGATCGCAGTCCACGTCATCGCAGTGATCAAGGACCATTACTTTGATGCTTAACAGCGAGCAAACATACATGGTGCATACTAAAAGGTTTGGATTATAAACTCTGGAAGATGTTTTGCAAGATCTATTGATATTAAGACTTACTACATATACTGTTATGCATCTTTCTGGCTGCAATCCTACACATGTTTACATGATGCCCACTCAATGAGATTTATTTTTATGTAGATGTGCATAGGACCATGCTGTAAGAGAACACATTTTAATAACATCATGAAATAACAAATATGAATGGAAATAATATGCCCCTGTTTGCTAGTTAAATAAGGAGCTCCTGTTTAAAGACAGAGGCAAAAAATGTGTGAGTTTGGGGAATTTAAATTCTAAGAAGCATTAACAATTTTAAATAACAATGTATCCCAGTATTAATAATCTATTCGAATTGTTCGCAATTTTTTACTTTGGATGCAGATAAAACCTGGATGACAGGAAAGAGTAATGGACATTTAACTGCATTTTAAGGGAAAGAGCACATTGTTTACACACCAGGAAAGTGTAGCCTAGAACAATTAGTTTTTAACTGAAGCAGAAAACACTACGGATAATTTCAGCTTCTTTGTATGTTAGTTTTTGGCAAGAAGCATCTGTAGACATTTCTAGATAAAGAACGTCACAGGTGCTTAGTTCCATGATTTCTTTACGGTTCTAATTAAAGTCATTAATGAAATGTTGGTATTGTCGAGCCTGACACTTCGTCTGAGGCAAAGAACAGGGAGATCATAGTATACAACATCTGGTTCCAATTTCCAGCCAACTGTCTAAACATTTGGAGCAGCTGCAAATATACAAACGTTCAGATTTCCTCCCTCACATTCTATAATCCGGATTGAAACGTAAACTGAAGAGGACAGAAGTGGAAACAGAAAACCTCCTCTTTCTTGCTGTTCCTTAGGGCTTACAAGGACTACCACTGTACCCAAGCACTGAAGACCTTAGGTTTGCTATTGTGTGTGTTATATTCCAGTTTCCTACAAACATCTATTTGTAAAGGTCCCCAGATGCAGGCCAGGGACATTGCTGCTGTGACTAAATTAGCCACACCGTACAGCTTCAAGAAATGCTTTTTTTGGGCAAAATTATTTTATCTATTCCGTTATAAACACATTCCTATATTGCTGGTGCATACAAAATATTGAAGCAGTACACAATGGTATATATAAATACGGTAAAGCTTGAAATGCCATAAAAACAATGCAAAATAACCATTAAAAGTACTGTTTACCTGCACTCAGAGCATCAATCCATGTTTCAGGTAAACAGCAGCTCTGGACTCACCTTCAACCTGTGCATCTGATTAAGTGGAAGGTGAAGAGTTTCCTACTGGCAAGTCCTGCCCTGACCTCTGCATGTCCATTGAAAGAGCCTATCTGTGCAGATCCTCTTCCACAGAATCAGGAACCCAGGTTGCAGGTACAGGCCTACAAACCCATTTCATAACTTCTATTGACTGCACAAAGGCTTGGGGTGCCATCTCACTCTGACCCTTCATGTCCAGTGAACATGTGCTTTGAAGGCGAGAACAGGCTTAGCTCAGCAGCAGCAGCCCCTCCCTGTGGGGAGGAATCCTAGAATCCTAGAACTGTCGAGTTGGAAGGGCCCCAAGGGTCATCTAGCCCAACCCCCCTGCAATGCAAGAATCTCAGCTAAAGCATCCATGACAGATAATAATAATAATAATAATAATAATAATAATAATAATAATAATAATAATAATAATATTTTTTTATTTGTACCCCACCCATCTGGCTGGGTCTCCCCAGCCACTCTGGGCGGCCTCCAACATACATCAAAATACATTAAAATATCACAAGTTAAAAACTTCCCGAAATAGGGCTGCCTTGAGGTATTTTCTGAATGTCAGATAGTTGTTTATATTTTTGACCTCTGCTGGGAGGGCGTTCCACAGGGCGGGCGCCACTACCGAGAAGGCCCTCTGCCTGGTTCCCTGTAGCTTTGCTTCTCGCAGTGAGGGAACCATCCACAACTGTGCTACCTCAGAAGAAGAATAGGAAGAAGAGATTATCACTACCCTAAGGAGTCTCAAAGCGGCTAACATTCTCCTTTCCCTTCCACCCCCACAACAAACACTCTGTGAGGTGAGTGGGGCTGAGAGACTTCAGAGAAGTGTGACTAGCCCAAGGTCACCCAGCAGCTGCATGTGGAGGAGCAGAGACGCGAACCCGGTTCACCAGATTACGAGTCTACCACTCTTAACCACTACACCACACTGGCTCTCCAGAAGGTAGCATCATATGATGCATCGAACACAGTGGGCTCTAGCCCACAAAACTTCGTGCCACAATATAATGGTTAGGGTTAAACGTGCCATAGAACTATTGGCACATATCATTTAGTTCCCATGAGCTGTATCACCATCAAGTCCCTTCCCCTCTCACTTGCATAGTTTTCAGAGCCTGTCAGACTTTCCATGAACTTCTACGTTTTTGGTCCAGACTCTGTACAATATTGTTTTTGAGGCCTTGGGAGCCAGCATTTGTCCACAGACAGCTTTCCAGGTCGTGTGGCCAGCATGACTAAACCACTTCTGGTGCAATGGGACACTGTGACGGAAACCAGAGCGCATGAAAACGCCGTTTACCTTCCCACCTCAACGAGACCTATTTATCTACTTGCACTGGTGTGCTTTTGAACTGCTTATTGTGCAGGAAGGCTCCCTCTTTGTAGGTCCATAGAGTTCTGCATCCTTTCTTTACATATAGATGGGAACAGTGCTGGAAACAGTAGCCATTTTACAGCTACTGAAAATTTGGCTGTTATGGTTACAGGGACAGAGTTGCCCTTCTGCCCTAGAAAGACCCAGAGGATAAGCCAGAACTTATTTTATTCAATGGCCTTCAGGTGATAAAATCTGGATCTCCCTCCCCCCCGGAAGACTAGTCAAAAGGATTTCACTTTCACAGTAGTCCTTTTAAAAAAGAAAACCCACCCTAAAGATGCACGCTGTTCCTTGGCAAAGGTTAAAAACAGAAATCCATTGACAGTGCAGCAAAAGAGCATATATGAACACCTTTGGAGTCCTTGTTACAAAATTCTTCACTTAAATCCGCTCCTATAATTTTCTGTCAAAATCACCCCACTAGCAGTAGTAACTATAAGGATTCGTGAATCTTTTTCTCTCTCTCCTCCTGACCTTTATCCTGTCAAATCAGACCTATATTTGCTGAACATCCTTTGAATTTGTGCACTTCTGACCTGGGAACTTAAGAGAAATACGGAACACTTTGCAGTCAGAAATGCTGCTTAACCTAGGAGGGTTTTTACACTTTTTAGACTTAACTACTATTTGCTACTTCGTTCAAGAAGCAGCATCTTGAAAGAAATCATTTGGGCACAATCCAATACTGATCATTATTAAGGAGTAACTTAGCCTCTGTCTGTCTCTCTTTTCATTTTAAAAAGACAAATTCTTCGTGAAGCTGAACTTTGTTCTGAGACCCAGCAGCATTAACATCACTTTCTTTTACCTCCTCCCTCACTTCCCCTAAGTCATACATATATATATATATATATATATATATATATATATATATATATATATATATATATATATATTAACAATAACTCTGCAAAGCAGTAAAACACATCAAAACGGAGATCTTTAAAGAAACCAGTTTTATCAGCTACAAAGGGGAAAGAAGGCATTCTCTTCCTAAATACCACCTCTGCATCCCATAACCTCTCAGTATTGAGTGAATTGATCGCTCATTAAGCCGGGTGACTTCTCGCTCTATCAGCATGGTTTTATAGTTTAATGTTAGTATATCAACCAAGTGTTCTTCTGACATTAATTCACAAAGGAAACTTTGGAAGCATTGCTTTGAAGACAATTTCCCCTCACCTTTTTAATACATGCAGAGGACCCAATCCTGCTTTCATTAAGATCAATGGCACACTTCCTATTGACTTTTGTGAGAGCATCGTGACAGTGTTCACACTGAGCTTTTTATTTCCTGCCATTGCTGTGGGGAAATTCTACTGAACAAAGGGAGTGCTTTTCCATTTATGTATTATAAAATGTCTAATTAAGACTACATATGATATGATCTAGAGGGACCCAGGTGGCGCTGTGGGTTAAACCACAGAGCCTAGGCCTTGCTGATCAGAAGGTTGGCGGTTCGAATCCCTGCGACGGGGTGAGCTCCCATTGCTCGGTCCCAGCCCCTGCCCACCTAGCAGTTCGAAAGCATGTCAAAATGCAAGTAGATAAATAGGTACCGCTCTAGCGGGAAGGTAAACGGCGTTTCCGTGTGCTGCTCTGGTTCACCAGAAGCGGCTTAGTCATGCTGGCCACATGACCTGGAAGCTGTACGCCGGCTCTCGGCCAATAAAGCAAGATGAGCGTCGCAACCCCAGAGTCGGACACAACTGGACCTTTACCTTTACCTATGATATGATGTAGTAGCCTTTTCCATTTATGTATTATAACATGTCTAATTGAGACTACATATGATATGATCTAGTAGCAGGTCTAAGATCGGCGTGGCCCAGGGACAGGGCACCACCAGAAGTGGCTCCATAGTTGTGGAATCGCATCCCTGCAAAACTCATCTGTGCTTCCTCTCTCCAGTCATTCGTTTGCTCCCTTACTGTGTTAACAGGAGGGTGTGGGTTTTTTAAAGGAGGAACTCGGGGGAGGGAATGAGTTCCCTGACCTTTTTTGAATTAAATAATTCATTTTTTTACTGATGCGGGGGAGGGGCTGGAACAGATATACACCCAATACCTGAGCCAAAAATCCACCTATATCTGTATTCAAGAAAGTTGTGCCCATTTCTCTGCTTTAAACAGAAGCTCGACACTTTTAAAAAAAAAAAAAAAAAAAATCCTACCAAGCCTTTTCTTACTTTTATTTTTCTAGCTCCCTGTATTGACTTTACCTGATGCTTTTTAAATATGCTTTTCTTTTGTCAGTTGTTTTTAACATTTTTTATTGTAAGTTTCTTTGTAAAGGCTTTCCAGGCAGACAGGCAGACAGACAGACAGACAGACAGACAGACAGACAGACAGACAGACAAAGTTCCCCAGAAATTCTTATACCCAAGCCTCTGAAAAAGGAGGAAAGCAGAAATGACCCCCCACCCCACTTTTTGGTGGTGTCAAGAAGGAGGAGAGATTGGCACAAAGAGATAAAACAGTATCAGCCTGTCAACTCAGTCTTTCTTCCCTTTCCCTCAAGCTCTACTATGAATTCAGACAAAAGGGTTGGTATTTCTGCAAAACAAAACAAAACTGCAAAGCAGAACAAAAAAACCCAGAGCGAGTGTACTCTCCTTCTCTGGGTAGTAGGTCTAGTCTTGCTCTTTTTAGGGTCTCCTTTGTAATGAGGTGGATGTGGGGGTGAGAGAGTGCAGTAAAAAAATGAATAAATCATTTCATCCATTTTCTGGGCAAGTCCATCGAAAGCAGCGTACAATTCAAAAACCCACAATGGGCGAACAATAAATAGTCAATAATGTAGCCCATATAATAATGTAAAGGTAAAGGGACCCCTGACCATTAGGTCCAGTCGCGGACGACTCTGGGGTTGCGGCACTCATCTCGCTTTACTGGCCGAGGGAGCTGGCGTACAGCTTCCGGGTCATGTGGCCAGCATGACTACACAGCACATAGTTAAACTATGGTATTTGCAACCACAAGATGTGATTATGGTCACCAAATTGGAGGGCTTTAAGAGGTGATCCTGTTGTCTTTGTCCATGGAGATTTCTTGGCAGGGATACTGGAGTGGCTTGCCAGTTCCTGCTCCAGGTGGAAAGATTGAGGGCACAAGGAGAAGGGGACGACAGAGGACAAGATGGTTGGACAGTGTTCTCAAAACTACCAACATGAGTCTGACCAAACTGCGGGAGGCAGTGGAAGACAGGAGTGCCTGGCGTGCTCTGGTCCATGGGGTCAAGAAGAGTCGGACACGACTGAACGACTAAACAACAAGAGGTGATCAGACAAATTCATGGGCAAGGCTGCCAATGGCTGCTAGTCATGATAGTTATATACAGTATACTACTTCCAGGACCAGAGATAGCACACATCTGAAAACCAGTCACTGGGGAACAACAGTGAGAACTGGATTGTGCTGTTATATCCACCTTGTGGGTTTTCTAGAAGCTTCACAAGGGCATCTGGCCACTGTTGAAAACAGGATGCTGGACTAGATGTGCATTTTCACTCATCTAGCTAGGGTCTTCTTATGCTCATTAATACCTCCGTCTTCTATGTCGTGCTTCTATTTGTTGTCCTGCAAGGTTTCTAACAGATGGTTTTGTAAATGTGAAAATGGTGCTAATGATTAAAAATCATTTCAGAGACTTTTATCTATCAGGTATCATGATATAAAGAGCACATTAAGCTGTCTTCACACCTCGCTTCAGCAAGCTGTGCTTAAACCTATGTGTTAAGTGGCCTTGACTAATCAAAGCAATTGAGCCAACCAAATCACAATAAAGGTGGAGCAGCATGGAATCTTCATGAAGTCTTGAGTTGCTGGAGACATTTGTGCAACCTTACCCAACCTGGTGCACCCCATATATTTGGGGCATCACCCTTGACCACTGACCATGCTGTATGGGACCAATAAGAGCTGTAGTCCAAAACTCATGAAGGGTCCCCTGTTTAGGAAAGCTGCATTACTGAAGCTGGCACTTCTGTGTAAATAAGTGCTCATGAGTGCTCATCTAAGCAAGCGAGCAATGTAACTTGTGAGAATGGGACTCATATGAGGTTGCAGTAGGTTCTTACACGATCAAAACTCATGCAGCAACTTGGCCAGGAGGATAAAGAGGACAGTGCCCTAAAAATGGCTACCAGGAATACAATGATTGAGACTAACCAGCATCACACTCTTGGCAGAAGGAACTTAGGCGCTGTTTTAGAGGCTATTTCCATAGCAACACACTCTTTAGCTTTACACAGCAAATTGCAGTGAGAGTTAATGCTGCACCTTCCATTAACTCCTAGCTCCTGGTTTCTGTTCTCGTTGAAACAGGAAATGTACGGCTCTCTTAAGAAGCATCAAAACTGTAAAAAGAGCTGTGCGTTGGAAGTCACAAGGCCCACAGCTATATTAGTGAAGGATAGAGAAGGTGGATAGAATTGTTTCACTTCCTTACAGTGCTAGAGCTTCTGGCCACCCAATGGAATTGATTAGTAGCAGATCCAAGGCACCGTGAGAAAGGACACCCAACACTTCAAGCTTAATCCACAACATTTGTTGGCATGAGATGTGAAGGCGGCCACTGGCTTAGATAGTTCAGACCACAAATGGGGACTTGATGGCCCTCCAGCCGTTGCTGAAGTCCAGAATATCAGTCAGGAGTTTCTCCCAGCTCAAGCAGATGCTCTACCACTGCGCTTTGGTCCTTCATATGTCATGTGTTAGAAGTATACTTACTTGATGATACTGGTTTGATGTGAAGCAAAAACAAATAAAAGGTGTCTGAATGTCTAAGTTAATTCCTCAATTTTTCCAAAAAAAGTGTCACACCTGGGGTCAGTATATGTTTAAAAATGTTTAGCAATAAAGCTCTCTCTCTCTAAAGCTCTCTCTCTCTCTCTCTCTCTCTCTGTGTGTGTGTGTGTGTGTGTGTGTGTGTGTGTTTGTGTGTGTGTGTGTGTGTGTGTGTGTGTGTGTGTGTGTGTGTGTGCTTAACTGTTTGGGGGAGGAGTGTTTGTGATAGAATTGTGTCTACTGACCCTCCTCCCGACTGCCATGAGCTCAGCATGAGATCAGAGTAGATCCTATGGGATCTTTGCCACTGAGAACCCCACATAGAAAGTTCCCAGTCATGGATACACACTACGCAGAGGTTCATAAAAGGTAAAGGTAAAGGTACCCCTGACTCTGGGGTTGCGGCACTCATCTCGCTTCATTGGCCGAGGGAGACAGCATACAACTTCCGGTTCATGTGGCCAGCATGACAAAGCCTCTTCTGGGAAACCAGAGCAGCGCACGGAAATGCCGTTTACCTTCCCACCGGAGCGGTATCTATTTATCTACTTGCACTTTGACGTGCTTTCGAACTGCTAGGTTGGCAGGAGCAGGGACCAAGCAACGGGAGCTCACCCTGTTGCAGGGATTGGAACCACGACCTTCTGATCGGCAAGCCCTAGGCTCTGTGGTTTATACCTCCTACTAAATGTGCAGAGGCTGTGGGGAGAGGGAGCAGGCAGACTTTCACTCCCTGCATTACTCACCAACTAACTAACTAACTAACTAACTAACTAATATATATATATATGTGTGTGTGTGTGTGTGTGTGTGTGTGTGTGTGTGTGTGTGTGGTATGAGCCATATTGATGCATTCCAAAGAATATGTGAAGGCATATACTGGTGAGGGGACATGCTTTAGTCCCAACGCAGCTGCCATCAGGCACATCTAACCCACCCCCAACTTTCCTATATTGAATGGTTTGCTTTTTCAGAGATGGTACTGTGTTTACTCAAATAACTAATTCTTGCTTGCCGCATGCTTTGCGGAAAATCCTTTCACCAGCAATTAAATTGCCCTCCCTTACAGCCACTGCTAATGACTCATCACATGCTTTCTATTAATTTTTCAAGTGAGAGCTTCCCAACTTCTGACATTCATTCAGGGACTATATGTATGCCTTACATTTAATTTGCTATGTTCATTTTACGGTGGTAATGAAAGCATTTTGACTGATTGCGCAAGCAATTTCCTTTTTCCTTTTCGGACAAACTTATCTAGTGTTCATTTTTGTTATTCCTAGGTTTAAATCTCAATTAAAGCATTCAGTTGAGTAAAAAGTAGTGTAGTGCTTGCATGATTATTTACTACGTACTTCCCCTAAAAAGGAGAAAATTCAGATACAATTGTGAGCATTCTGTCTGCTGATCAGGATGGCTCCAGTTCTAGTTTGCATTTGAATGCCACAAGAACTAGCATAGCAAAAATATTTTCCTGGTAGTACATTACCCTTTTAATGTCTCCGATCTGTTGTTTTACATGTAAGCAGGCCCAGCATCAGCACAGAGCATACACAGTCAAATGCTGGAGTCCAGAAACCCCCCACTGTTGATTCAGGGTGTGCCTCGGCTGACAAAGAGACTGGCCCTAGTCGTACCATTAGTACAGCCATACCACAGCCAATAAATCCTCCACATTTGATTTATTTTTCTATCACAAAAGAAACCCATAAAAAGGGTAGCAAAAACCCAAGTGCCATGTGACCAATGTCACCTGGGGAACTGGGCCTGGAATCAGTGGGACATGGCACTTTGAGTCACTGAAGGGAACATTTCTCCTGCTCCCACGCTTGCTGATGTTTGCAGGAACTGACCATATCTCCTTTTACTCCTAGTCCCAACTGCATCTTCTTCCTTCCTTAGTTTGGTCCCTTTGTCCAACTGCACCCAAATGGCGCTGCTTGACTTACTACATTCTCAAGCTGAGACTGGAGCCTGGCCTCAGCCCTCCTCCCACAATGGATTGTATTAGCAATGGCTTCTTAGAGAGGGCCCAGGGGCTGGGAGATGGCTATAATAATTTGTCCAACTTTACTGCAGCACTCCTTGCACAGGTGTGATGGATTGCCCAGACTACAAGTTTATTTGGGGCATGTTTATATTCCCCCTCCCCACCCCTGCACTACAAATGTTTCACTGAAGGAGCACCTCTCTTAAAAAGTGCTGCTGTCATTACAGGGCTCTCTAACATTTGCTTTTATGTTTTCCGGTACACATGATTTACTGCATGTGCTGTGCTACAAACAGTGCAGTTTCTTAAATGATCTGCTGCCTGGTGGCTCAGAAAAGAAGGCCAGGTGGTTGTTTTTTAGCTTTCTCAGAAATGGAGGCTCCCGGCAGTATTTGAAATCCTAAACTTCGATGAATGACCGATATACGAATGATACATTTAAAATGCATGCATGAGTTGGGGGGAGGAAACGGTCTGAGGTTCCATTGTGGGGGGTTTTTGCATTAGCATTCCACAGTATTGCAGCAGCCAAAGAGAAGACAGAAGTTGAGAATGAAGGTGAACAAATGCAGTAAGCACTGGATATGGATAACATTTATATTCAGACAAAAGGCAGGTAGTCAGACAAATATAATTGTGTTTGTGTATCTTGATTTTAACAGGTACCTTGGGCTACTCCTAGTTGTCTTCCGCAAGCATTCAGTTCACAGCAACATCTGGGTGACAACAGGTTTGAGAATGCAATTTAAGGAACTAGGAAACAAATCCCTGCAGATCAGACTTCACTTGTGCTGTCCAATCTGTCTGCCTTTTACATACATGCACACTTCTCAATGAGGGACTTGCCTCATTATTTCCAGAAAAGCAGAGCAAGAACACCAGAAGATGGGAAAAGGATAACTTTAGATATGCAACATACGCATACATCTAATAAAGGCCAGTAGGATGATGCAAATGGTCAAAACAGTCATGTTTAACACACCTTATTCCTAGGTAAGTGTGCATTAATCTATAATGCTATAATATATACCTGAAAGTAAATCCCATTGAACTCAATTGGTCTTACTTCTCAGTTAGGCATAGTATTGCACTGAGGTACTTGTTTTCGCTTTATTAAAAAGCACTACTGGTTTTATAGGAAAAACAGTCCCCTAGCACATTTCTTAGATAATTTTTATGGTATTAAAGGTTAATAGACACGTGAATTGAACCACAGTTATAGTTGCCATGGGAACTGTAATTCTAAATTTTATTACTTATGTACATAATTTGTTAAATATAATGATCTATTAACATATTTTTTATAGAATGTATTGTTTTTCTCCATCTGCTGGAGTGCATGGATGGGCTTCTTTTTAACATTTGGACTACAAATAATAATTATTATTAAAAGGAAAGGACATTCCTGATCACCTCTGCACACAGCCCATTTATTTGGTGTATTTGTAACTACCGGTAGTATATAATGCAAAATGTATAAAGGGGGAAGGGACTATTAACAGCAAAAGAAGCTAAGACAGCAACTGTTGCAGTGCTACAGTGTGAAGTATTTTAGGTACCACGAAACCATCTCATGTAAACACAACTGAAGGATGTAACATGCTTCTTGTACAAATCAGATAAGCATCAACGTAGGAATTGCTTTCTGTGTTGTGTAGCGGGAGTACGAAATGTTTTGTGCAAATAAGGAAGGAGCTGAAATTGAGGATTCCACATAAGAGAAAGGTTGAAGTACACTTAGAATGGAATAAGTATCTAAAAAAGGTTTTTTTAAAAAAGGTAAAGGACCCCTGGACGGTTAAGCCCATTCAAAGGTGACTATGGGGTTGCGGCACTCATCTTGCTTTTCAGGCCAAGGGAGCCGGTGTTTGTCCACAGATGGCCAGTCATGTGGCCAGCATGACTAAACAGCTTCTGGTGCAACAGGACACCATGACGGAAGCCAGAGCACACAGAAACAATGTTTCTTTTCCCGCCTCAGCGGTACCTATTTATCTACTTGCACTGGGGTGCTTTCAAACTGCTAGGTTGGCAGGAGCTGGGACAGAGCAACGGGAGCTCAAATACACACGTATTTGAGCTGCTGACCTTCCGATCGGCAAGCCCAAGAGGCTCAGTGGTTTAGACCGCAGCACCACCCGCGTTAAGTATCTATGCCAGGGTGGTCCAACATGTGGCCCTCTGTGCCTTTTTTGACGATCCTTGGCAACATGTGACACATACACCCCTGCCTTGCACTGACTTCTCAAAGCCAGTTAAGTGGAAACCAGGCTTTGGGAAGGAGGCGTGAGGGCTCTGACAGAGCCCTTGAGTCCTTCAGTCTGCTTCCCAAAGCCTAGTTAGCACTTTCCCAGCTTTGGGGAGGAGGTGGAGATGGCTCTAGGACAGTGATGGCTAACCTTGACACCCCAGATGTTTTGGAACTACAACTCCCATCATCCCTAGCTAACAGGATCAGTGGTCAGGGATGATGGGAGTTGTAGTCCCAAAACATCTGGAGTGTCAAGGTTAGCTATCACTGCTCTAGGAGATAGTTGAGATGTTTATCATGGTCTTTTCTGCACACGCCTGTTAATCTGAGCAAATACTGCGATCTTTGGTTTAAGTCAATATATTTTATAAACATCTTTTTCTTTCTGAAGTTTTACAAATGTGGGGGAGAAATAACTTTTAAGTCACAAGAGAGATATTGTAACTATAGGAAACTTAAACCAAAGCATTGTTGGTGTACCATTGAAGAGAAACGTGAGCAGCACTATTCCAGCTCTGAACAAAACTGAAAGAACAGCAAAAAACACATTTTGGCAGGAGTCCAGAAAATGCAGACAAAGAGATCCAAATTAGGACCATTATTAGAATTCCTAACCAACAAAAATTGTTTTATAATTTACAAGATGAAAAGCAGCTCTTGTGGATCATTTAGCAAACTGAATAAAGGGAGCCCAGCTTTTCATTACCGCTAATATGCCTTGCGACACCAGAAGATGGCTGCCAAGTCCGACATTTTCAACAGCTTTTTTAAAAATAGAGCTGTGGCATTTGTTGCTGCCTAACAATACTTCCGTCCAGCTTGTATCATTTTATAACGCCATAAATCTTTATTTAAATAACTGCTCCAATGTGAAGGAACAATATATTAATTATTATTAAAATCAGATTAAAGATCCTATGAAGATGGATCAGCTTCAAACTTTATTAGATTCAGTTATGCCATATAATAACCATTATAGGATGTGCCAGATAAAAGCAATCAATGAGCCAGATATACTCCACAAGTTTATTCTATTTTCATGTAACAGTTACTTGGAATGATGCATAGCTAGTGCTCTCCCATTTCCTGGTACGTGTACTCCTACGACCAACTAGATAAGATGCAACAGGAGATACTTTTAATAATCTAAACCAGAAATCTATCTGGGTTAGGCGGGGGCACTTGGCTTGGCTCATAAATAAGTGCAGCCATTCCACACCCTTCCTTCTCTCGAAAACCAACTTTCAATAAGAAGCAATAAGGTGTCTCTCTTTAGGCCTTCATTCTGCCTGAAAGCCTGACCAATCAAAGTACCAAGATGAATGATAATACGCAGTTTCTCACAGCCTCTGGAGTCTTCATAAGACCCAGAAGCCCAAACTGCATTACCAATATATCTTAAAAGCTCAAGGAGCAATGCCACAGTCTCAGGCAGAGCAATCCAGCATAACTTCCGCTGGGAGAGATTATGCTGGTGTATTCACCCCATTCCAAACTCTGTTCAGGAGTAGGGATACTGCTGGCTGAGAGGGAATGAGTCTGGCAGAGAGACAACAAGCCTTAAAAACAGTTTGACTTATACCACCCTTTGTCTGGGAAATCCCATTAGCTTTTCCCCACCCCAGCCCCCTACCAGAATGCCCTGACACAGCCAGGACAGAGGACTAACGCTGGCATATGTCTGAAATGAGCCTGGCTCAGTTGGGTCAGCCAGAGATATATCTATTTCAAACTCAACTCATTCTGGCAGATATTAGTTTTGGATTGCTTCCTTTCTGTGCCAACAGTGCTATGTAGGTTTTGGTTTTGGTGTTGGTGTTTAAACGTGTTACCTGTGGATTTCAGCAACAATTCCCTGAGGTTAGCAACAGACAAGGGCTTATTTGAGGAACAATGAAAATGAATTCACAATATGTTGAAGCCTGGGATGAATGCAATCAAAACTAGTCGCTCCAACCAAGCGAAACTCCCCTGCTCTTTTCTCACTCCCAACTGTCACCTGACTAAATCCCCACTTGTCAACTGTCATTCCATGATCCCATCGGCTCTCCATCCCACTTACTTCACCATTCCATATGCCAAGTGATCTTCCCTTCCTTCCCTTTAAACACAATCCTCAAACATGGTTCTTTACAGCAGTTTCCCCTTGTGTATAATCTCTCCGCCCGCTGCAATATTGATATTGGAAAGTTAGTTTTGTGGGAAAAGAAAGAGGACACAGTCTTGAAAGAGGAAGGGAGGCTAGTGGAAATAGAATAATCTGTCTGTTTAGATTCTCTCAGTTTCTCATTTATTCCATCGTTATATAGGGCAATGGAGGAGGGTTTCTGCCAAAATAGTTTATATATACTGTATACATACTGTTTATATATAAAATCTTGCACTATGCATGGTTGTGCACAGAACTACTTATATAATATGCGGTAAGGAAATTTTACCATCAAGAAAGATGCATTAGTGGGCAGTAGGTATAAAAAGGTTGACTACCCCTGATTTAAACAAACAACATGGTAGGAAAATTTCATGCGCCATCTCAACCTGACTATTCATATATTGTTCCAGACTCAATTCAAGGGTTTGGTTCCAGTCTATAAAATCATAAACTTAGGGCTCACACTTCTGAGCTCAGCTTCTTCCTTGAGGTCTCAGCATGATGTCTATTGTACAATGGCCTCTTGTGGTGCCCTCCAGCTGTCTAAGTCTAATAACAAGAGCCCACGAGGAATCATCAGTACACAAAGCACT
The DNA here is from genome assembly GCA_034641385.1 of Darevskia mixta. NCBI lineage: Eukaryota > Metazoa > Chordata > Lepidosauria > Squamata > Lacertidae > Darevskia > Darevskia mixta. The sequence goes on from JAWWNH010000105.1 coordinate 8,322,483, forward strand.
TTGAAAAGTCATTTTCTCCAGGCTGTGATCCTGAGTATCTTCAAAAGCATTACAGGATCATTTTATCGGGCAAGTAATTTGTAGCTGGCAGAAATGAACAGTGACTCTTTTGGGTTTGATGACTCAAAGTTTGCATCCAATTGTAACCACCATTTGGTAAGAGTCAACACACTTGCAAACCGAGAGATACTTGAGTAGATTTGTCTGAATACCCATAAAATCTAGGACAGACTCAGTAACCTTCAAGGATCAGTTGTTACCATGAATACTAAGCTGGTGAACCAGGAGAGATACCACGATGAAGCCCAAACCAATTTCGGTCCTTTAGAGGACAATTCATTACAGTTTAGTGACTTTTATGTGACTTTCCCCTTGCAAACATGCTTATCCTTTCCAGCAAGAACTAAAATGGATAATTGGAAGGTGGCTCTCAAGCAGCAAATTTTGTAAATGGAAGTACTAAAGTCACCTATGAACAGGGTTTTAACTCAAGTAGTACACTGAATACTGGCAAAAAGCAAGAGAAGGTGAGAAAAGAATAAAAGAAAGAGATGGAGTTATTAAATGCAAGAACTGTGGAACTTAAAATGTAGTTACAGTTACTGGAGGAAAACCTTAAAATTGTAGAGTGGCAATGTTAATACTTTCATTAGAGACAATGTTCAGCCGCTATGCAAAAGATAGTATTGCCAAATTAACTGATGGTCCGTGCCGTTGTGAAGGGATATAATCCTGAAGTAATAGTCTGAAGGTGGTGTTTGTGTGCTCTGCTTCATCGTGTCCAGGCAAGTTTTGGAGTTTTCTACACCAAAGTGTCTTATTAGACAAAGAAAAGATAACAGCAGAAGTAGCAAAAAGTAAATCACACTGTGTTCTCAGCTGTGACATAACTTTGTGTTGAATGGAGTGGGGGCATATGCTGAGACCCATAAAAATTTCCCACCGATAAAGCTCCACCTCAAATTAGAATGCACACACACACACACACACACACACACACACACACACACACACATATATGGGCTAGGCCTACCTTTGGCAGAGTGTGACAGCTGCCTCAGGCAGCAGATCTGGGATGTCATGAAAGGGCAGCAAATCATTAATGGATTAATGAAGTATTATGAATAGTAGTATGCGAATGGTTTGCTGCTGTGGCTAGACACATAGTGACCCGTGCCGCCTGGTGCAGCTACCCCCCTGCAGCCATGGATGACACAGTGTGGTGGCACCATGTCCTGCAGGCTGGCTCATTCCGACTTGGAGAAGGCATCAACCAGCGAGGCAGAGCCAAGTGATCCTGAAAGGTTATTGTGGGGGGGGGGGCACACCAAAGCAGGGTGCTCACATTTTGTGCCCATTTTATTAACCTCTGGCAAGAATGCTTCTTCTATGCCTTGAGGAGAAAAGATTGGGATGGGGTGTAGAGAAATCCAGAAAGCCACAACAGAACAAATACCTTGGAATAGCTTTGCAATACAATTTGTAAATGTTCTAAAAATGAGAGGTGGAACCATTTACTGGGCTCCCCCCCCCCTCACACACACTTTTTCACACACTCAGTTTCACATAAATTTTACATCCATTTAATCAATGTGATTCATATCCTGAAAATGAAAGAAAGAAGACAGAGCAAAATGCCTACAAACACAGATTATAAACCAGGGAGAACCAAAGCTCCCCCAACACCTCCTTCCCCTCGCTACATATGTCCAAAACACTGAAGTAAAACTCACTGTAGCATAAAAGACAAGCTGTTGAATGATAGTGATGAAATGGAAGAAGCATAAAAGACCTGAAATCTCTTCTTTGTCCTCTGCAGACATTCTTGCAGTAGTATACAGTAATTCTAATTTGTTCTGTTTTTAAACTGCTCTGTTGCCGTGTGCCTTGTTCTGCACTGCAGTGTCAACTAAGAATACATTTTTTTAAAGCTTTTGTTAGTCAGGGCCTCATTCAATCAATGAAACCTGCAGCTCTGGCAGTTACCTGCGCGTGGATTTTTAAAAGTCTAATAAGCATTATAAAACGCTTCTTTTTGCACAGCCTATCCTCTTGCAAAGTGTTGATGGAAATTATTTCAAGGAGACGTATCAACATGCATCAACCCTGCGCTACTCAAGTGACAGACTAGTCATTCTTACTCACAATCCAGATTTTATAAATTAGATAAAGAAGGGAACAATACATTGGAGCTTCTTCAGCACAAGTCCTTCCAAATGAGTGCTTCTATTCAAACAGAACACTAACTGGTGAAATATGAATGAAAATGAATTAATGAGGCATACCAACATGTAGCCATCTTGCACAAGTGAAGTGATGGAGAAGCACCCTTAAATGAATTGAGTCGACACACAATGCAAATGCAATGTGGAAATGAGTGGTGAATGTCTTTGTGAAGTGCGGAAGAGTGCGTGTTGAAAACTCCAAGCACCCCTGCATTACAAAACCATAAATATGTGCCAGTATTTGCACAATGCCATTATTGTAACTGCATACAACTTCTGCAGTAATTGCTTCGATCAAGGACCACCTCCACCCATATCATTCTGCCTGCACTCTGAGATCAGATGGAAAGGCCCTTCTCTGCCTCTCAACATGGGTGGATGCTAAGATTGGCAGGATGTGTGAGAGGGACTTTTCCATGGCCACTTCCAACTTGTGGGACCCTCTAGCAATATTCAGTACTACCTAGCATAATGTAAGAATCCTGAGAATGCTGACCTGTTTACCGGCCGGGCCTTAATTGCAAATCCCATCATGTACTGGGCCGATAGGTGAAAAGATGCATAGAAAAGATCACAGGTTTCAAAAGGAAGTGAACTTTAAATAATATTGAAGATGGTACCAGCAAAAATGAAAAGTATGCAGATAGATTTTCTGGGGGAACCTGCTGTTTGTGGGGTAAGAACATAAAATTCTTGGAAGGTTCACACGTAATGACTAAAGTGGATGCAGCATGACCTGGAAACTATGTTTAGCAAAAAGAAAGAAAGAAAGAAAGAAAGAAAGAAAGAAAGAAAGAAAGAAAAAGAAAGAAAGAAGGAAGGAAGGAAGGAAGGAAGGAAGGAAGGAAGGAAGGAAGGAAGGAAGGAAGGAAGACCCCACTGCAAATGCATACACAGATCTATCAACATTTTCAGTTATTATTTGTTATTATCACTTCTCAATATGTCAACTGCCTTAAAGTATAAGGCATATACTTTAAGTATATACTTTGTTGTATTCTCAACAAAAGACTACTTAACTGGAAATCTAGGAATTTGCAGGATAGCTTTGAGGATTGCAAGATAATGTATATTAAGTATTTCACTCAAAGGCATCCCAAAGCAACTACTTAGCATGTAGCATTAATTATAATAATGCAGTATGTCAGAACTGGGAAAAGGAACCAAAATTACAATGGATGGGATCAAAGGATCTCTTGAATGATTGGAAGACACTTTCGCTTACCAAAACTGCCTCCTCCCAAATTTCATCCAATTTCTGTCTCCTCCTGCAGTTCGATATGCCATTCCCCAGACCCTCAGAAGCAGCTTTTTGAAGTGGGGAGGAGATCTAGTCAGTTTCTTTGGAGGGGGAAATGGTAAAACTGTGTTGCATGAGCAAATTGCTGCTCACACTTTTCCGAATCCAATCCAACAGTGACATTTTAGATTGTCTTGTTTTTGGGATTCATTTTACAAAGAGGATGCTAGCATTCTAAATCAAACCACTTTTACAAATAGCTATTAAAGCTATAATTCTGAACCATTTACTCATGAGTAGTCCCACGGGGGTATGTTTTCTGGCTTTGTGCCGAAGATTGCAAGCAATTTTATCAACAGTAATGTGCTCTAATTGTAACTGCTTAAGAAAGCAAAAGGGAAGCAAATGGATATTATTCTGGAAACTGATCAAAGGATCAGCTTCCTAATTAAACTTAAAAAAAAATATGTAGCAAGCTTTTAGCAAAAACAATTCAGTCCGGTTAAGTGCCGCATAGGCTGATTGTGCTACAGAATATAAGAGAAACATCAGCAAAAAGAGGAATGTTTTCGGCAACTGTTCCCTCTTGAAGAGACTGGACCCATTGCTTAATGGTCTCTCTTCTACCTACCATTTATTTACAACTATATGGACTGATTCTATATTCTCATTTTATAAGAATTATTATACCTGCTGGTGAACAGGTATCAGTCCCTGTCCTCAACCCTCCAACACAGTAGCCATTAAGTGCTCGGATCTCTTTTTATCCTTTAATCTTCTCTTGTCTTGAATGGGGAGTGAGAAGGAGATAATCCATTGCATACTCCACACACCCACTCCATGTCTGCAGGTGAACAGTCATGTAAATCCCCCCCCCAATTAGTGGTTTTCTGAATTTTCTTGTATGGACAAAAAGGGGGCATCTTCCTTTGCATGCACACCCTTGTTCCACCATCTTTTCCAGAAGGTCTTGGCCAGCTTGCCCATACCTACTAACTGAGGGTTCGTCCAGGCTTCTGCTTGTCCCACGCAGTGCCGGATTTACGTATAAGCTAAACAAGCTAGAGCTTAGGGCCTCACTCTCTTGCCCCCCCCCCAAAAAAGGAAAATGAACTGGATGTACATTTCCAAAATATAAGATAAAAAACAAATAAAACAAAACCTACATACAGCAACAGTAAGGGACGCGGATGGCGCTGTGGGTTAAACCACAGAGCCTAGGGCTTGCCGATCAGAAGGTTGGCGGTTCGAATCCCCACAACGGGGTGAGCTCCCGTTGCTCGATCCCTGCTCCTGCCAACCTAGCAGTTCGAAAGCACGTCAAAGTGCAAGTAGATCAATAGGTACCGCTGCAGCGGGAAGGTAAACGGCGTTTCCGTGCGCTGCTCTGGTTCGCCAGAAGCGGCTTTGTCATGCTGGCCACATGACCTGGAAGCTGTACGCCGGCTCCCTCGGCCAATAATGCGAGATGAGCGCACAACCCCAGAGTCGGTCACAACTGGACCTAATGGTCAGGGGTCCCTTTACCTTTACCTTACAGCAACAGTGTTTTATGTTGTGTAGGCTCCTATGATGTAAGTAATAGGCCCCGCCTGCTAGCCAGCTCCCTAAAAATATCACTGATTTGCTCATTTTTATATAGAGGGTGCCTACATTCTGCATGGACTGGTTGCATGGCAACATGCACAAATGGCTTTAGATACCTATTAGGTCCATAAATTACCATATAGCATATATTCAACACAAAAAAACAGTGACAATTTGTTGTTGGCAAAGGACAGCTGGACATATAAAGGGCGCCATTACCTTCAGTAGCTTAGGGCCTCATCAAACCTAAATCCGGCCCTAGTCCCATGCTTAGAAAGCATGGATCCTACCAGTTTTCCACTTGTCCCATGCTTTCTAGGTACAGCGATGAGCACCTCTCCGTTTGCTGCACTGCTTTCCCCAGGAAAACCCTCTCTATAGCACTGAATCAGAGCAACTGTCAATCCACTGCAAACCCAACTGACATTTGGTCCAATTTTGTGGTAAATATCAGGCTTTTCCAGAGGGAAGTGGCAGGAGAATGGAAGTCTAGATGAGCCCTGAGTGGACAATGAAGGGCAGGGCTATTTCTGCGTTGCCGCTGAGATCCTGGAGCATGACACCAAAGGAAGTGTGCCTTGCATTTTAGTTTAGTTTCTCTTTTAGGAACCACATCCTGGTTACTGCCTCTCAGTTTCAAGTTTAACATTCAACACCTATGCTGTTTTGGTGTGGTGTTATCTTGATTATTTTGGTTTCTAGTCATAATTTGTGTATATTTGTTGGCCACCTTGAAGATCACTGGGGGGAAAGTAGACAACAAATGCTGAAAACAAACAAAAAACAAACAAACAGTGCCATTGGAGGGCAGGAAATAACACTCATGGAAACACAGAGGCATGCTTTGTTCACCTCTAGGAACCATGCGTATTTCAAGGATTGATAATAAAAAAGAGCTGTAAGTGCAGGTCAAGGTGATGCTACTGTAAACCACTATTCAATAAATCAGAGAATAAGACACTGCTGCAAGAGCAGACAAAGAATAAATGCAGAGATGAGTAATATATATCTCAAGCATATCATTTGTAGAAGAGTTACCACAACAACACAGATTTGTCATGCAGAATTTCACTGCTGGTGTCAAACCTCTACTAGAGAAGAGGCCTTTACACTATATCATACAAAAACAAAGCAGTGCTACCAAACGGGATGTCAGGTCTAGTGAAGAGAAGGACAGGGAAACTATTGATCATGATACCATTGCGAGAATCTACTTACACTAGTTTCTATGACATTAGACTGGCGGGGTTTTTTGTTTTGTTTTTGTTTTTACAGAACTGGCAAAGCCCTCTTTAAATTTATCAGCAACGCAGGGGTTTCAAACATAAACTACATGCTTAATTGGCCATGCATTTGTTTTTTAACATTTGGCAAGCGATACCAAACAGCAAAGCACCAATCACACACTTAAATGCCACGCAAGAATGAACTGGGTGGGCTGGAAGCCCCCAAAATCTATTTAAGCATGCAATGCCATTTTCAATGCAATTAGTTATCTAATTGCAAAGCCAAGCCTCGTCGATGCATTTGCACATGCAATTAATTACAATTTACTTAAAAGCACTCAGTTGTAGTGCCTTATTATTCATTTCCCCAAAAGTACATTACCAAAGGATGGATCTGGTTCTAAAAATCAAGGGGAATATTATGTGTGTAATGATAAAATGGAGCATTTAACTAAGAAACCACTCCAGGTTAATTGTTCAAGACGACAAATGTTGTTTCAGGAAATATACCTTTGGCCACCTTAAGACCTATCCAAAAGCACCTGCCTATCCTTCTAAATCTGCAGGGATTAATTTTTTTCCCTTCAAGTGATCCGAATTCTCAGCTTCCTTTGTGCTCAGAGCAAAAGGCCAAAACAAGACCTGAAGGCTGCTTATCCACTTGTATATATTCACAGATTATATACCTTCTAGTAATTCATGTCTGGGTAGTTACATGGACCTGCTTAAGTAAAAAAGATTTGCCCAAGCGTTGCGCATAGCAAGGATGGATCTAGGGTTGGAATGGTTTTGTAGGAAGTACAAAAGTAAAGTAAGCTAAAGTACACCAGGAGTTAACTGTGAATGAGTTCTCAGCGGTTTTCTTACCTCACCTCTTCATTTGTGACAACATGGACATAGCAGAAATGAATAGGGGCAAAACTACAGGTAATCTGTTGCCTTGTTTAATCTTTTTTTTGTGTGTGACCTGAACAGTTCAAAACATTCTTTAAAACAAAAATTGCTGCAGCGCCACCATCTATGAGAGCGCAGGTTTATACAACCATATAATGAAAATAATTCAAATTCATGGCCATAAATATCACTCCTCCAACCTGCCTTAATTCACTAAGCCACTCCATATAAAGATTAACATGACTAGTTGCTTGCTATAAGTAGCCACGTTAGCAAAAATAATAATAATAAAAATGTTTGTAATTAACAAAATGGGTTGAGTGAGGCATTCTTCGCTTTGTATTTTTAAGAAGCAATCAGTTGGACAACATTTGCATCAAAATGAAATGTATCAGGCTATTAAGCCAAGATATGAAGTATATACATTCATATTCCTGGATTTGTTCTCACATAGCCACGTGTTTTTCAGTTAAATGTTCAGAAAGTGTTTTACACACTGGCTGTCTCGGAACATCCATGGTTTCCTAGAAGCCCTGCTTTATGAAGCTTTAGATGACCACCATAGTCATGCGCCTGCCTCACCCCACTGCTTTCCTCCTGCCATGGTGGTGGCTTCGGTGGCGAGTGATCCTGGCTTATTATCCTGTCTTGTTAACTGACACAATGCCAGAGTCCCCTACTTCAGACACAGCAGAGAACTCGAACTTCTTCCAAGTCAGGATCTCCTTGCTGAAACCAGTGAATAATGGGAAGAGTGCATCAGCAAATGGAGTGGTGGGGCAGATGGAACTATATCCTCCAGCTCCAGCTCCTCCTATTCAGCCACCCTCTCTGGCAGTCCTTCTCTCTCCCATGAGGCTCTGCGCTTGACAGAAGGGGCAATGGAGAGCTGGCAGAGCCACTTCCTCCTCCAGCCATCTATAGTCACCATTGGAGGACCTACATCCTCCACACCTGAGTGCCAGCCTTCCAGCACTGCCTCTGCTCCTTCTCCCTCCTCCTCCATCTGCAGCTGTCAAACTATGCCAGATCTGGATGGAACAGAGGGACTCAGGTATATACAGCTGCATTTAAAACGTTTGAAATGTGTTGTAAAGTGCAATATACAAATGTGACACTACATAGCTACAGTGAGCTATGCCGAATTCAATGTATTTTTCAAAACGTTTTTTTTAAAAAAAGCATTTTCACAGCGTTGTTTATATGTGTGTAGATTCCACCAGAGAGGCCTGTAACAATTATAGGGAGGAGAAAGCCCAAATAAAACATGAAAGTGAAATGAGGCCGCCTTATTTATTTCTTTTTAAATGTAAGTCATTGTAAATATAAATTAGAATCACTCAAGATCAAACTGCCCTAGAAATCATACAAATGCACTTTCCTGATGAGACAATACAATGATTCATAGACTCTAAAACACCCCCCCCCAAAAGGCCCAAGTCTGCTTCAGCTAGTTTATGTCTTGGAGCTACCAATGAACCCTAAAAAACACACTGGGGTGATATTTGAAAGACCTAGGAATTTATCAGAATGATCTCTAGCAAACTTTAAATAATAAATCTCAACAAGAATACCTTTTAAAAATCCTTCAAGTGTTCAGCAACTTTATATTAAATTTTGCTTACGACAATGAGCCACTCATTATTAGAGACAAACTATTCAATAACAGATTGATAAAAAGTAGCACACGGCTGATTGTAACTGTATTTGAAACTGCAGCAACTTAATCTAAATATTTCTGCCTCCAACATGCCAGACCAGTTTGTGATTCTTCTTTGATTTTACTCTACAATACATTCAGTTCATTGTAGCATGCAATTAGAAAAATGATCAAAAAAAGCAAGCTCTTGCTACTTTTCTCATTATAATAATTATAATTATATATAATTATAATAATGTCACATTATAGGGCTCCTGGGTATACATGGATTGTTTTCCTAGGACATTCCTCACTACACATAAACTTGGATTCAGAGAACTCTTGTGCAAAGTCAGCTCCACTGAATTGCCCATCCCCATCCTGCTACAGCTCCCCATGTCTCATCACACAGGGTCCCTCAACCCTCAGGAGCAGCTCACAGGGAGGGACACATGCTGTAGTGGGGGGACGGGGGATGGGACAAAACTGTCCTGCAGGATGCACTTAAACCGGAGTCAGCCAGACACATGTTGCTGCCAGAGGCAAAGGACAAGATGGGACCCATCTCAACTCCACATTCAGAAGCTGAGTGAATCTCAATTCAACATTACTTCTTTCTGCATTATAACATTACAAAATTTGCTTTAAAAAAGGACAAAACACTAGGGATGGGATAGTGTCCTCCAGTGGCATAGCGTGGGTTGCTGGTACCCAGAGTGGGCAAACTGCCGACACCACTAGAGTGACCCCCCCCCACCGGAGTCAAGAGGGGCTGTGCTGCACTGCCTGCCTACGCACACGGAGTGGGGTGGGGAGCTCGACTGGCCGCCATGGCCCTTGGTGGGAGAATCTCCCACACACCCACAGAGAGGAGCACCAGGCTATGCTGTGGTTTCCCCTTGCCCACCTTCCTCCATCTGTGCCCACACATCGTGGGTCTGGGCTGCTCCCACCACCGTCCAGGGAACGTGACATGCTGAGCGAATGAGTTATGGCTGGGCAGCCATTTACCGAGAGGGCCGGCCTCTGCACAGCCCAGCTCAGCCTGGAGAAGGAAGGGCAGCACGGCCTCCAGAATGTGCCCTCAGGAGCGCAATGAAGGTGGACAGAGCCCTCCACTGACCTGCATGGAGCCTTTGAAGTTGTCAGCCTCTGCCAGCAACACAGAGGCAAGGTAAGGCCTGGGTCTGTGGCCCAGAGACTCCTAGCAGCGGGCAGGAAGAATGGGGAGTCAGGAACGGGGCTCGTCAGGGCAGCTGCAGCAGCAACCCCTAAGCAGGCAGCTCTGCTGCCTTTGCTGCGGTGGGGATCCCTGCAGAAGCCAGCGCCTGCATGGGGATGCCTCATTGCACCCCCTCCGAATTTTGCATCTGTGGCCATGGCCCTCCTGCCCCCTACTGGTGTCCTCCATCTGAAGCAGCAGGCAAGGACATGCCATGTAGCATACAAACCACAGTCCTCCAAGAGAGGGGAACGACCAGGAGGCCTTAAGAGGAACAGCCAGGGAGGTTGATGCTGCTGGCCACCACTGCCCCAGCATCTGCTGCCTCATTTTGCCTAATGATAGGGTCGGCCCTGACTTCAATCACTGCTTCAAGGATGACCATGGACTTACACCTCTGTTACTCATGTTTTTGTGGAAAGGTATACACATCAGATTCCAACATATCCAGTAGGGCTGTTAGTGTCCAGAAGGATATAATACAAGAAGAAGTTGGGGGGGGGCAGCTCCTGTCTTCTACAGGTAAGAAAAGGCAAGCTGGGACTAATTTGAGCTCCTCGTTTTGATTACACCTGCAGACAAGAAAAATGTCAGGGTATTTACCCCAAGGGACAAAGAAAGAAAAAAAAAATCCAGCCTCTCTCTCATGAGTGGATTCTTATTTGATATTTAAAGCTAATTATAAGATGTCAAAAATCATTACTATCTTCACTTGTAATTGAAATGTTAAGTGCTTTGATACATTTACATATGAATAATTCTGCACTGTGAAGCTGATACAACTCAAGATACAGCATTCTTGTACTTTCTTATCACTACAAAATGATCTACTTGTTTTCCTAATTACTTTGGACTTTCATTATTACCAAATGAATTGTGATATGGGTATTTTAACTGTTCAGATCTAAGGAACAACTGCATTGTGACATGCTCAATGACAGGGGTGGGTGGGACCCCAAAGTTTTACACACTTCTATCTGCTTTAGCTTCTAGGGAATCTCTCTGCATTTTAGCCTCCAGGGACAAAAGCTTCAGTAGAGGTGGCAGCGAAATGCAAAGTTATGAAAGGCATGGGAATTATGCTCAAGGTGCTTGGCACTGAGCAATGGGCTGTAATACCTCACCAACTCAAATGAGGTGAGAACAAAGCTGTTCAGGGATTGTTATCCATTTGTTTCTGTATTAGGAAATGTGCAAATGATTCCTATCTACTGGGCTTGTGGTGCTCCCTAGAGCTCTTCATAGCTATGCTCCATTTTTTAGCCCTCCTAAATCATAGAGGTAGTGACTGATTTTTATATATATTTTATATATGCATTGACTTTTAAATAGTCATGCCAGAAACTACTGGCACACAAAGCATTTGTTTAGAGAATGGGGCTCTGTAGGTATCACAAGCACAGAGGAACAGGGGTTTGCTGTGAACTTGGAAGACCCGAGCTGATCAAGGCTAATAAAAAGCACTAAATGGAAAAGAGTGTGTTATGAAAAAGAAATGTGATTTTGGGACAGCTACAACATCATTACTTGCTTAATCTTCATTGTTAGCCAATGTATTCCATCAATGCAGATCACTAACTGAAGCAATCATCTTATCTTAAAGTAAATAGAAATTAATTGAAACTTTCTCTCTGTTGCATAGAGAGCCTTATTATATTCACTAGGGGCAAGTTTCAAATGGACAAGAGTACTAGAGTTTATTCTGCAAATCTCTGCTATCCTATGTGACAATGTCTACTGTTGACATGATAACCTGAGTCCTCTTCAGACATTTCCTGCCAAACACGCAAAAGGATCTATGAGAATGTTTTGATCTAGTTCTTCTGCCTCCTGAATGATGCTGCATGCATTGGAAACAGTTTTAAATTGATGTGCATTTGGTTAGGTCTGAAGGGGCCACCTTAATCACACAAAGCATTTTCAACATGAGGACAAGAGTGCTTATTGGCAGGATTCTCATCCTAGCATTGGAAACTTTTTGTGCAGTGAATAATGCCCCTTTCAGACTCAAGCAATTGTGTGTTGTCTCAGGAGCACTGCTGGTGCCCATTGCATTATCAAAGAGGCAGAGCTAGCCAGTGTGTTTCCACGGGCCCCTTCACATGTCTGGCAGTAGACCCCCAAGGAGGGCTACTGATTACTAGGAATCTTTAGGGAATAAAAATGGGTTTAGTTTTATTGGAATGAACGCAGCTGTGCTAATTCCTGTAATTCCTATAAAAAAGGAGAGCTGTTGGATTTAATTACTCATACCAAACACCAAAATTAACATGTTCAATGTTAATGCTATTTAAGACATATAGGAAACAACTGGGGGTCATTTGGAGTCTTAGGTTGTGGTCCATCAACCTACAGATGACTCCCATCTTTATCTCTCCATTCCATCTGAATAAGGATAGGCTGTGCAAGTGCTGAATCAGTGTCTGGATCCAGCAATGGACTGGATGATGGTCAATAAACTGGAGATGAATCCCAACAAAAGGGAGGTTCTGTGGGTTGGTCTTCCCCATTACCAATTATTCTACACATTACAATCAGCAGAGGTTAGGATGGGCTTCTTTGTGGTGGCACCCCATTTATGGAACTCCATCCCAGATGATACTTGGAATAGACAAACTAAGGCAAATGCATTTTTATTTGTCCAGGTATTTTGATCAGGAAGGGTTTTGATTTCTGGGTGTGGCCAGATAGATTTATTTACCCTGCTTGCTATCTGCCCTGTGTTTCAGGAATGGAGGAAAGGTTAGATGTGACAACCTGAATGGTTGAATGCATGCATGCATGCATGCATGCATGCATGTCTAATTGTTTATCATAATGGCAGAAGCACAAAGTGGGCGGAAGCAAGCTGTTTGGGGGACCACATCATTAACCATAAATTCAATCATAAGGAATAATGTCAGGGTGAATCTAAGGTTTTCTTCACTGATAACTCTTAATATTTGAGCAGAGGCTAAACTGAAGAGGCTATGTTATATTTGAGATGACTTCCAAACATAATTTTCAGCAGGGGGGGGGGAGTCATTTTCAGGGTAAGTGAAAACATGTAATTCAAACAAGGGACACAAATCCTATTTTCAGCTTGCTAGGAACAGTATTACGATTGCCAAACGTAGCAATCCTAAAATGCAAATAAATAAATACATTGTTCAAATTTGCTTACAAATTTGAAATATTGCCAACCTGTCAGATAAAGAACTCTAGGTACTTGAGAATGTCACATCAACTACATGTGCTTTCCCTTTGCTCTGAAGCAAGCCTGCTTCGCAATCTGTATTTTGTTTAATCTAAAAAGAGAGCCTAAATTCACCAGTAGTTCACAGCCACTGCTGTAATTGTCCTCACAATGAAAGACAGCCAGTGCAATCCAGCAAGTCCCTTTAGGTGCCTAGAAGTAGCACAACACAAACTATTATAGAGGTTCTTTCTCATGGAGTTTCAAAGGCAGCTTGAGATATAGAGCAGAGAAGAATAAGAGGAGGAAAGGGGGAGAAATGTATGGGGTGCATAAAGAAGTCCTGCAGTTTTCTTGAGACTGGAAGCAATGGCCATGTTCCAGAATTGTTCATTGTTCTGATTTGCATACATAAATACTGCAGAAGCAAGAAATGCTTCATGGGCTTTGAACATTTTCTGACACTGGCCTCATGTTTGCACAAGAGCCGCTGGATTGAGGTAAGGGTATTTAAACATGTTTTATAGACTCAATATGTGCTTTATAGATGTACTTAAAATGTCAACTGCTGTAAAATGTGTGACATAGTTACCTTCTGTGTAATTAAATGAACAGTGATTCAGCTATGGCTATCATTCCTGTTGCATTCTTTATAACAAATCTGTGGTCTCTTACAACATACATTGTCATGCTTTGTTTGTCTAACTGCACAATTGGTCCCCAGTCTGGTAAGCAATGCTTTATTGCGCAAAAAGACAGAAACAAGTAGGATGCAAAGAAAGATCGATTTCCTGTTCCATTCCATTCAAATATAAACCTATATCAATGCAAATGATTTTTTTAAAACTTGTATGGCTGATTACTAGTCTCAGGTTATCCACAGAGCATATATTCTGTATTACAGAGAAACAATACAGTAAAAATATAGTGCTGTGCCAGAATCAAATGCAGTAAAGATTAGCACTGCACTGAAATCTGTCCTTCAGTTTCTCAATACGTTTTCTTCTCCTACAAAAGAAGCTTCCATTTTTCTGCCTCCATCTCAGGGTGCTTGAGAACTTCATTGGATTTTGGTGGGTGCAGAGGTGCCTGAGTGTAATATGCACATTTTCCTTTCCAGTAAACATTTCTCCAGCACTCAGATTTCCTGATCTGAAAATACCCCATGGAAGGAGTCATCTTATGATGTCTTCCCCTGAGGATTAATTGAAGCATGGACACCCAAGAAGGCCGCAGGGTGAAGGCCACTGCAGAGGTGACTTGTGGAAGGAAAGAGAGAACGCTCACAAACACCCCTCAGGTGCCCCAAAAGTCAGTCAACGCATGATGCAGACCCTGCACCCAACCCATGAGGATTTCACTAAAATTATCTCCCTCCCCTTTGATAATCTTCAAATGCAAATTCTTTTCTCACTAACTGATGGTGTTTGGATGGAGGGCAGGGGAAATTTTCACCTCAGCATTGTTAAAAAAATAATAAAAGCACAGAAAACACAATAAATTGTAAGTTAACATAAAAAATGTAAGGTAATGACATTGGGGGGGGGGGAACTGCTGTGCACACATTCCTTCACCACAGGACTATACTAAAAATAACTTCTGCATGATGAGTAATTCTGGCCTTGACTGTAATATTTAGAACCATTTACCACACAAAGAGTCAGGAGTCCTTGCCTTCACCAAATGATTTAAGTAAATGGCTCTAAAGAGGGGCACTGTTCACTCAACATCTATTTAACAGAAGCACAACCCACATTAATCACTGTAAACTTCAGAGTCTCTCCAGGTTGTGATGGAATCTTTGATTTTGGTGCAAACCTTCTTTGTTCCCATTCTTAACTCTCGACATTTGTACTTCCTTAAACTCAAAACCTGCACTCCTCGAGAAAACAGAAAAATCGACTTGACAAATATTGCCCTTTCAGTCCAAAGAAACTTAAAGATGCTTGATATTTGCCACTTACTTCAAAGTCTATAGTGCTGGGGCAGGTTTCTCTTCTTTCAAATGATACTGGCTTTGCTGGATAAGGAGATTACAAAAAAAAAGCCACTGGAACAAGTCCACATTCTGAACAGCAAAACCTCTCTTGCTTTGGACAGATTGTTAAGTCCAAAGCAAGAACTTAATTTTGTTTCGCATTCTTAAATTTAAGGGAAAGTCTAGCAATGGCTACTAATTGTGATGGTTATATGCAACCTCAAGGTTTCAGAGGAGGATAGGCCTCTGAAGAAGAGTTGCTGGGGAGAAACAACAGAAGAGAACTATTGACTCCATGTCTTGCTTGCGGGGCTTCTCATATGTGTCTGCCTGGGGACTGTGGGAAACACAATGCTGAACCCTGGATCTGGCCTAGCAGGGATCTTCCTTGTGTCCCCAGCTCTAAACTGAGTAGAGAGCCCCATGCCTCTGTGTGTGTGTCACTGAAATATGTTTACTTCAGCCCCAAATGGAAGACATGGGGAGGGTGACCCAGTTTGCATATTCCCACCCAGGATTTTGTTTCTTGGTGGGGATGTTAGAACAGGGAAAGCCAGGGCTTTTTTCCCCAGCCAGAACTCAGTTCCAGCCCTGGCACCTCTCAGCTGGGTGCCATTGCCATTATAAAAGAACAAGGGAGGCGTTCATGGTGAGTGCCGGCACCTCTTTTCCTAGAAAAATAGCACTGGGGAGAGCTAGCATGGCACCCAAGCCTACAGCATGACTCTTAATTTCCATCACAGACTCTCTTTCAGCACCTTCTGCATGTTTCTCCCGCAGAGGCTCAGACGGATGCCTCTTTAACACGTTCCTTACCAAGGGGAACAGCAAATGTTCCATCAGAGCTTTATGTTTTTCAGCTGCAAAATGACTCACCAAGGAAGGTGTGTGTGTGTGTAAGGGAAACTGTTAAATCCTCACTGTGAGGAAGGGAAGTTAAGTCTCAGCATGCAAGTGGCTTAGTGGGCAGAGCCCAATTTGTGTCAATTCAAAAGATGGCCTCTGTTAGAAATAGAGGAGGAAAACAGAGACAGAAGCCTCAAACATGCACTTCTGAGACTCTGTATCTACTTTTCTGCTTGTAATTGGTTCATTTCCTTCCTTCTTTTTTCTCTGTCAGAAACAAGCTGCTGGAATTAGGCTGACAGAATCTGCAGAGGCTACATAACTAGGGGAAATTGCTTTGCATTTCTACTTGGCCAAACAGAGATTATACAAAGATCACAATGTGCAGAGAGGGGAGGATTATCGCTTCTCTCACCAGCTACAAACCCCACCCCACCCCCCAATGAAATCCCCCCCCCCAAAAAAAACCCGGGAGTGAGTAAATATGAAAGTTCCAATTGGCACCATGTGGGAGGCAGGAATATTTATTCCTATGGCAACCAGGAAGAGAAGAGGCAAATCTTCCCTCTCCATGCACTGTGATCCTGATACAAATTGGCCCCTCTTGTACCTGCAATTAAAAGAAGAAGAAAAACAAAAACAACAACAACAACAACAGAGACATAACTGAATGCTACACATTAAGTTTAAAACATAGTTTGGCTCAGCCTTGTACCTAACACTGAAACATCACATATCAAACTATAGAGAACAGTGTGGTGCCCTCAAATTCCACTCTTATCAGAAGCTGGTGAATTCTATTACTCAAACATATTTCCACATCTTAGCATCGTGCTTTCCCTTTAGTCAAAGGGCTCAAAGAGTTAATTGTGCTGAAATAAATATTAGCATAATGCCTAAGGATACAATTTTCTTACCTAGCTGGGGAAACTTGGCAGCAAATATGCTGAAGTTAAAATTGTAGAATAACTCATTAGGAAATATGTAGTAGCCATGGCAAGATTTACTACAAATATGCTAGAAGTGCTTTTAAAAATTAATATTACGCTGCTATGCTCGCTTTAATTAGCTTTCTTCTTCATTTACAAAGCATAGCTGTCTCGTTTATGAACTTAGTCTCTCTTCCTTTCCTTGTAAACCTGTTTAATTAAAGTTTTAACAACTGTGGAAGGTTTAGAAACACTAGAATGATTTTTATCACTTCAGAGCCTAAATCCCACCCCCTTTTACATGCTTGTCCCATCTCAATATTACATTGGCAGCACGTTGAAGGTGTGGATCATAAGATCCCAAAATTAAGATCCCCCTTTCTGCCCAATCTCATTACAAGCTGCATTCCAGTTCTGGAGGTTTGCTGGTATTTTCCTTCTGATCTGTAAAGATGGTTTCGTAAGTGATGAAATTCTGATTAACTCCCTCACACGGCAAAGCTATTTTCTAAAATTCATAAAAGGTCACCTTTTCTTTTAGCATATACCTATGTCTAATCTGTACATTGATTGCCTCATTCGCCAATATATTCCATCCTTTGAAAAATCCTATCACTTATTAGCCTCTAATAGTAGGTCACTGCGCTTTGGTTTTCAATTATAGAAACTTCCATTAAAATCTGTTCCAGCATGTATCACTTGCCCTTCGTGTTATAAGGAAAGATTTAGCAGTAATTTATTTTTCACTATATGCAAAATTGAAACCTACTCACCAGAAATGCTGCTTAGGACAAAACTGAACGTCAACATTTCTTGTTTCGCTTTGTATTAGTAGCCTGACCTATCTCCATGGCTTAGAAAAGTAACCATGCAAAACTTTTCTATAAAGAACCAACCATTACGTTGAATATAAAATCTTACAAATGTTCAAACTTCTGAGATGGGTAAAGCAGGGAAGATGCAAGCTTGCCTGCACCAATACATTGGCTTGAATCCCAACTTCTGTTATAATAATTTCTACCCCGCCCATCTACCCCGCCCATTTCTACCCCACGCTAATGTTCAACAGAACATTAAAAACAGAATAAGACTTCAAACATCCCTAAACAGGGCTGCCTTCAGGTGTCTTCTAAAAGTTGGATAGTTGTTTATTTCCTTGACATCTGATGGGAGGGCATTCCACAGGCCACTACCGAAAAGGACCTCTGCCTGGTTCCCTATAACCTCACTTCTGACAGTGGCCCTCGGAGCTGGACCTCAGTGTCCAGCCTGAACGATGGGGGTGGAGATGCTCCTTCTGGTATACTGGGCTGAGGCCTGTTGAGGAACAGAATGGGCTCCCATCACAAAGCAAGGTATCCCACCTCCCCATTTTCTCTGCAGACCCCTGTGATCTCCCCGCCCTCCACCCGTCTACTCAGGCAATTGGGTGCCTTGCATGAGACAGCTGTGCTGTCAGGGCCTGGCTGGATGAGGAAAAATGGTGGGAGCCACCCGCCCAACAGCCCCCCAGGGAGGGGCTCAGAAGATAATGACTTAGATCCCAGATCCTGGTGGTGGGACACTGAAGAGCAGTCTACAGAAGGGACAAACTGAGAGGTGCTAGAAGCAGGGGGATTGAGTGATGGGGGTGTATGTGTGTGCCAGGAGAAGGAAGATCTTGCAGGACAGAGTTAATCACAGTGTGAGCACAGACAGTCCCAATCCCTGCTGATTCTCCCCCTCTGACACCCTGTTCTAGGAGAGTCCTGCATGTTGCTGAGCAATGGGCCAGAGAGGCCCAGAGGAGGAGCTCACCCCCTCAATGCAGTCTTCATCTGCTTGGGAGGGATGCAGAGTGAAAAGCTAGAGAGGAAGGGCTGGGCTAGCGGTCAGTTTCAGCAACCTCTCTGCTAGATTAATACAAACCAGAGGACTCTGTGTTGTTATTTTCTGTTAATAAGGAGATAATTTGCATTCCGTTCCTGCCCTATGGATGACCTGGCTTGTTGACAGCTCCTTGAGATCCACCTTTGGATCCAAACCATTATTACCACCACCATATTGTTATATCTCCTGCTGTTGATCATAGCCTAATCTTCCCCTTGTACTCACTCTGGCACTCCAATGACTACCTGAGGAAAGCTGGTCCCTGGTTTGATACTAAAGGTTAAAAAGTCTCAATGTTAACAAAGTAGTTCAAATCTAACATATGCACACACACTCCAAAGCAGTATGGTTGGGATTATGGCTAAAAGGAAATAGTTCATGCCATCTTCCTCTGACTTAGATGATCCTGTCCACAGTTATACAGCTTCAGTGGAAAACATATCCCACCTCAATGGCATATTAGTAGTTCATAGCATAATGGTAAGGGACTGGAACTTATTTGATCAGGCAATGACTTTTCTAGATACCAAAACAGAGGATGTGTTGCCACAGACGCTGAAGCCCAAATATAATGACTAGCTACCTATCCTGTACAAAATCTATTGCAGCTTCATTGCATAATTTATTTTGCCAATACCAAGTGTCAACAATAGTTCCGTAACAATGGAAAAGATAACAGTAATTTTCATTCCTGCTTAACCACAATATGAATGAATGTCAAAAAAGGCTCATTAGTCTTGCTTTAGAGTGAACCATTCAGAAACTTGTTTTAATTGTTATTTTGTAGTGGACAGTTGTTGTTTCAAATGAACAAAGTGTATGTGTTGAATGCATACTTGCCACAGAAGACTTCAGAATCACAATGACTCCCTCAAACTAACACAATTTACTATAGATGTGCACAAACCTTAGGTGTGGGATCAACTATATTTTGTTCTAGAAACATGTGAGCCACCAACCAGGATTTCCATAAGGCTAAAATTCCAGCCTGACTTCCTTGGAAGGGTGGGCAGGATACAGATCTTGTCTGAATAATGAATACATTTGTTTAAAGCAGACTACTTACATGTTTAAAAACAAGCTATGCTAATAAAACTCCATATTCACACTTAAGAATAATACATTTTTTGTTCTGCCACCATGCATATCATGACTCAGGCATTTGTGATACAGTACTATAGATTATTGTGCCTTCAGTTGCACATGTGGAATAAATGGGCTTCAACAATATTTAATTTCTACTGATTCAATATGTTTTCTAGTACCAACATTTACTTTTAATACATTATACAGAATTGACATTTTAAGCCCCCCCAAAGAACTATCAGTTAAGCAGATTGCATTCGTATCATTTCTTTAATGATTTCCTAGCCAAAGTACTGTGCAAAGCAAATTAAGTTTTACGTTTTTGGGTGTTTTTTTTCCACTGCGACAATTGCTGTATATAGGGAAACTTGATTGCAGTGCTACTCATTTTGCCCTGCATCTGGCTAAACATTCATTTCTGCTTGTTCAAAGAAGTTCCCAAGGGTGAATTGATTAGACCACCTGCTCAGGGGGAAACTGTGTTATGTGAAGACACTCCCCTGCAGTGATCTAAAAGGCACCACCCAACTAGCTTCACTGAGATTGCCAGGTCTAGATTCGAGCTGGTATGCATATGATTTTATTTTCGTTTACACTTGATTGGGCAATTATAATATGCCCAGTATAGAAGCACCCAAAACAGTCTCTGACTAATACATAAAACTGGGACACTCCCTGTCTGCAAAGAAATGTGTGTGTATCAGAACACCCGCAAGTGTGCACCTGGGTCACCATGTAACAGAAGCTGCAGCTTGGGAAAAGGTTCTTGAGAAGTGCTAGAACATTTGTGAAGTATTACAAGTGGGATCTGAAACCAAATATTGTAGTCCAAGTGTTCTTGTTCAGAACACTCCATTCTATTACCTTCCCTCATAGTTTTCCATTCTGGCCCACCCCCAACTGTCTGTCAGCGTTCAGTGCTGACAAAGCACACTGTGATTTAGGTTTTCCTGCCCTCTCCCCTTAGCCTTTTTTACTGATGGCGCCATTTTATGTTCCTCAAACCATCACTCTAACTATGAAGTGCCATTTCCCAACCAGCCCTCTTTGCCTGATGCTCAACATTCCACTCACCCTCTTCCTTGCTGCATTTGACATTCTCTCACAGTGGGTTCCTTCCAAGCATGTCCAGGTGTCTCACCTTAATGCAGAGGTTTTCAACCTTTTGGGGTCCACAGCTCCATTCACCAACTACATTATTTCTGTGGCACCTCTGTGGGGCTCAGGAGCCCAGTTATGTCACCCCTTGCTTGCAGAGCTGGCAGCCCCTCACCCCTTTTCGAACACCCTCCCTTGTGGAGTGTTCCTTCAACCTCCACTCCTCTCCCTTCTCCTTGGGAGTCCTCTGGGCAGCCACAGCTGCCACCCCTGGTCTCTGAGCTTCCCTCCCCTGCCCCAAAGTGAGGTTCCTCCTCACACTGCCCCCACAGGGTCATGGGAAGCACCCCCTGGCCAGCTCCAGAGGACCTATTTGCCTGGGGAGCTTGTAGCCAGGGCTGCTGCAACAAACAGCTGTGCAGAGACGTGAGAGGGCATCAGAGGAGGGAGCGAAGGAAAGAGGGACGGAGGGCAGTGTTGCCCGCAGCACCCCATACCATCTTTCAAGACACCCCAGGGTGCCACAGCACCCTGGTTGAAAACCACTGCCCTAATGAATCAGAAAGTGACTGACCACAAAAATGGCTTTTTTGTTACACAACGCATGTAACATTTGTTCCCCTTAATCTTTCCCAAAATACGCGGTACAAATGAAGAAATCTGTTCCCCAAAGCTGCTCCAGCAAAGCTCTATGGTAGAAACACAGCTCCTGTCAACTTGTGGAAGTCTCTCGTCAAACATTTAACTTGTTCAAAATAATAATCCTTCCTACTGCCAATTTGGTATGGACCATCCTCAAGACTTACTTCTCCTACACTGTCAAGTTTCATGCCAGTCCATTGAACCATTTCTAACTATAAGCTTTAGAACCTATTGCCCCCAATTTCTCATTAAAATGGCAGAATATGATTCTGCCAACTCACCCTTAACATATGGCCTAAAATCATCATAATAACTGATACATAAACCATAAAATTACTAGACACACTTTATTTGGAACTAATGACTTTCTTGATGTGGTTACTTACTTTATCTGTAGTGCTCAGCAAATATGAAAAAGCAAACTAACCTAATTTTTGTTAATAACATTAAAAGTCTGTTTTTTAAAAATGCCATGTGCTTTCAACATACAATTGATAAAGCTATTTTCAAATAATCCTTTCAGATAAGGCATGCTAATGGTGTTCTGACAGGAGGTGACTAAATAGAGTTAGACAATCCACATCAAGGCCACTGGTGGTCATCATCACAGTTTGCTAGTAGAATTGCTAACTAACACAAAAATAAGAATCACAGAGAGAAGGATATTTACAACCTTTCAGGTAACCATAGAGATGCAATGCTGGAGGCAAGGCCATATCACTTAGTATACTGTGCACCCACTAGCTGACTGGTTAGCTGTCCTTAGTCACGTCAGCAGCCAACACTATGTGCTATGTGCTTGCAACATCCTGAGTCATGGACGACAATTCCATTCCCACCTACCGTAAGTTTCACTGCAGAGGTGGCCAACTGCACACACTAGCTGTTAATTAAAGCCATCCATGTTCCCCATCACATTGTAATGACAAATCTTTCTGTGTTTATCAGATTAAAGATCTCCGAAATCCAATACATGCAATAATTTGAAGCTACAAACATGCATGCAAGTTGTTAAATCTCTTCCTTAACATACTATTCAGTACTGTTTGGGTTTATGAATGTATCAGTTAATAACAAAAACCCAAACAGCATTGAATCAATTCAAGAATAATTGCATTGTACATGAACTTTTTAATTTTTAGAACTGAATTATTGCAAAATGCATGGATTTATAGCATCAATGACAACTTTGTTAATGATTCATTCTCTAAATCAACCTTCCCCAACTGGGTACAACTTCAAAGGTTTTGGGACTATTTATTTGTTTGATTCCATTTATGACTAACTTCCCACATAATATCTCAAAGTGAATTCAGAGTAAAAGCATAAATGATTAAACACAGTTTCATATACACAAACAATTCCATATATATATCCAATTAAAATCCAATGCAGAAACAGACTGGGATAAATATATCTACTTAAAATGCTTTCTGAAAAGTTGAGATTTTTAATGGGTGCTGAAATAGGTGGCTCATTAAAAAGAAGATATAGCATTGACACCCCTGTTAATAATATAGAGCCCCAAAATGACAGGATATCATAGTTGCCTGGGTTACCACCTCAAATTCTACTAAAAATGTATTATATTCTTATAGGGAGTCAGAGACAATGGCATACCATACTTACTTTATAATGTCCCCTTCAAGAGCAATCACTCGTTTAATGATCTTCTGCTCTGGGTTTCTTGGAGACCTGCAAAAAGAGGGGAAAGGTGATTCAATCAGCAAAGTTCTCATTGTTTTAAGGAAATGAAAAGAAAATCAGCTATGAAATGAGGGTTGCTTAAGTCATCAGATGATTTGCTCTTCTGCCTGATGTGCATCTGTCATTGTCCTCTTGCTGAAGTGAAGTCACTGCTGTTGCTCACATTTCAGCCCACTGTGGTTGAAAACCACTGCCAGAAAAATAGATGAATGGGCCAGGGTCATTTACCCTCTTGCTGGTGTAAAATAAAGGCACAGAATATTCAGTGGTGATCAGTATAGATTGAAAATGGATACATTTATTCAAAGAAGGGTTCACCATTAAATGCCAGTGTTAACAGCATGCATAAGCATTCATGCTGGCCATTTATTTCAGAAAGTGAACTCAAAATGAAATAAAAATTAAATCATCCGGCATACATAATCCTCCCCTATGTAAAATATTATTTTTACTGAGACAATCTCATACAATCTGGAAGGAACACCATATAAAAATGGCCAGCTAGGATATGGTGGCGGCGGCAGCAGTTTTACATCTTTATGTATATATCAACACAGAGCTAAAGCAGTAATGCTTTTGCTCACACAGCAGCTTGCTATACTAGCTATTCAACAAGCAGTAATAGGGAGAGAACAGTATCACATCAGGTGTGGTTTGTAGTACATTCCTGGATTCTAACTAGAAGACCCTGGTTACAAGCTAGTCCAACTTACAAGCTTGACCAGTGTTTACTTTCCCACTCAGCAGTGGGGATCCTCTGCCCAGTAGGCCATATGAGGTCCAGCAGGGGTCATAATTTAGCCTGCAAGCCCATTTTCCACAAACCATACCCACCCACCCTACATACCCAGAAGCAGACTTAAAGGAAAAGGGAGCCTTTAAATAATAATAATAATAATAATAATAATAATAAATTTTTATTTATACCCCGCCCTTCCCAGCCAAGACCGGGCTCAGAGCGGCTAACAACCATAAAAACCACAATAAAACATACAAAACAATCAATTAAAATGCAAGTTAAAATACAATTTAAAATTTAAAATGCAGCCTCATTTTTAAGTAGCCCACCAATAAAACCATAAAGGAATAAAACATCAGGGTTAAACTAAAACCAACCCAAAGGCCAGGCGGAACAGCTCTGTCTTGCAGGCCCTGCGGAAAGATGCCAAATCCCGCAGGGCCCTAGTCTCTTGCGACAGACCGTTCCACCAAGTCGGGGCCAGTACTGAGTAGGCCCTGGCTCTAGTTGCTGCCAGCCTAGCATCCTTATGGCTCGGGACCTCTAAGATGTTATTATTTGAGGACCTTAAGGTCCTACACGGGGCATACCAGGAGAGGCGGTCCCTTAGGTACGAGTGAGAAAAGTGCACTTCTGATTGTGATTTGCATTTGTTTGAATACACACATGACTTGCATTTGTTCAATTTCAGAATTGCCCTTCATCCAGAAGGATCTCAAGGCAGCTCAGAGGGCTATACAACAATAATTTAAAACCACAGAACAGATAAGTTACAAGAAAGGAAATTCCAACTAAAGATCAGAAAGAACTTTTTGGCAGTAGGAGCTTTTCCACAGTAGAACAAACTCCCTTGATAGGTGGTAGAAATACAGACAAAATACAACAGCAAACATAAAACACCCCATAATTCAGAATCTGGAACTACCTAAACAAATTGTTTGAAGGCCAGGATATAGAGATGGGTTTGGGCTTGGCAACAGAATCCCATCAGAAAACACCCGTGCCTCCGGGTGGAGAGAATTCTACACCACTAAGGAAGGCCTTATCTCACACCACTACGCAGCAAGCCATCCCCACCAGGTAGACAATGAGAAGGACCCTCACTGCAGATCCCAGCATAGCTGTCAACCTTTCCCTTTTCTTGCGAGGAATCCTATTCGGAATAAGGGAATTTCCCGCAAAAAAGGGAAAAGTTGACAGCTATGGATCCCACGGTCTGGTCAGCTGAAAAAATTGAAAGGTGTTCCATCAGATACTTGAGTCTCAAGCCATTTACAGTAATCTAGTTGAGAGGTTATAAGAGCAAACCACTCTGTGGCCAGGCTATCCAAAAAAATTCAGTTTCCTCACACACAGTGAAAGAAGTTCATGAATTAAACAACACAGTACAGTACTAAATAATGTTTAGATGAGCAACCAACATAAAAGTGCCCAATAATAAGTTACCAAGAAGTTTGATTCTATTTGTTTAGGCTTCAATCACAACAATAGTGTCTTGCCCCACTGCAGGTGTTACTTAACACAGCAAAGGCAGATGGATTGTGTTCTCCCTTATTATGGCTCTGGTGGATTACCTTGCATACACTGCATAAAAGTATCACAGAATTTTCTTTTATTTTATTTTATTTCATGGCCACCTGACCCCACCATTTACATGTTTTTTTCCTGCAGTGGAGCTGCATGAAAAGTTAGCTGGGGTTCCTGCATTTGCAGTGGGTTGGACTATTAGGGTTGCCATATTCTGAAGAGCACATTTGCTGACTTCTACTTTTAACTATAGATCACTATGACTCTACCCATGAAAAAGAGGATGTGTCCTGGGAAAAGAGGGCATATGGCAACCCTACGTCACTAGATGGCCCTTTGGGTCCCTTCCAACTCTACAATTCTATGATTTTATATGAGAACTGAGCACTCACATTTCAGGGGAGCGGGTAAGTGAAAGAAAGCTGAAACTTGGGCATGTGTTAAATTGGCGGTTGGGTGTGCAATTTACCACCACTGCCAGGAGTCAGCAGCTACCATTTCTACCTACAAGATGTGTTGTTTTACCAACAGGCACAGATATTGCCATAAAGGAAAAGGAAGAATTCAGATTTGTTTTATTCACTTCATCTTACTGGAAATTACACTCTTTTAGCAAAATTGCTTTTAAGCTACATTATGTATAGTTCATTTGTGCTAATGAAGACAGTCATCAAATTTTAAGTGTACCCTTTCAAAAATTCTTCCATAGTTTTACACTTCGTTTTAAAGGTTATTCAGAGCTCCCCCCTCCAAGCAACTTTCATTTCATTAGTGTATACGTATCTTAATGTTGCTACTGACCTCATGGTTCAATTTACCCCAATTCAGCAATAATCACAATGACCTTGAAGAACCATCATTTTCAATCTGATGTAAGAACATTCACAGACAAAGTGATTACTTTTCTGCTAATAATGACATATATTTCCCACCTATCAAACTGGCTTCAAAAGAAGACACTGAATATTCACCACAGTCATTAATGGCTTTCAGTGCTTCAAACCAGAATATCGCCTTGTGTTTCTGGATACCAGAATTTCTTCTAGGAGGGTCTGGTACCATATTTCTTCTAACATTCACCCTTTAAGATTATGCCATCTGCTATGATCCTGGTACATTCTAGTCTGCTATATGAATGAGCTGAAAATGGGACCTCCCAGTACGTGCCTTCTAGGTATGAGTTATGCTTAATCTGTGCAACTGATGCACAGATTTAAAAACAACAACTAATAGTAATCAATAATTGCCTCTATCCCTGAACTGTTGGTTCATACGGTACTTGCTACATTGGGCTCCTTCAGGAGCAAGAGTGGGATGTAAATTAAATAAATAACAAAATCCAATAAATAACGCTGCCAATTGTTGTTCGTTCTTTTTTCCAACAGTGCACAAGAATCAAGCATCACAACTTCCGCACCTCTGAATTCTGAGACAATAGCGATGTATCTGCTGCAGCAACTTTGTACCCTGTTATCTGCATGGCGTCTCTTATTACAACACCAGCTTTGCAGGGTTGGACTGCTAGATGTTTCTTTGCCGCCGCCTCCTCCTCCTCCAATCCATTCACTTTAATAATGATAATCTTTCCAGTACCTGACCAACCTTATGACTGTGCAAAGAATCCTGCAGCTGAGATTCAGTGGTGGCGTCCAAGCTGCTGACATGAATTTGGAGTGGGGTCGAGCAATAATAGCTTGATTGGTAACTCACAAGGTGTATATATCAGCATATGACACATACTGTACACATTCTACTCAGGGTGCTGGATTACACAGAGATGAAATGGGAGAGAATATGCTAAAACTGGCCCCAAGCAGCGATTTAAGAGATGAAGTTTGCTTAAGTATACTGAATGGGCAGCGCTCATCTCCGCTGCAGATAACGGTTCCCCAAAAGCTCATTAACATTTTATTAATCATTACACTTTTATAGCAGTGCCACTTTCCCACTTTTTGATTCTCTCTTTCCTTTCCTCATTAGTTAAGTCTTTATTTTATTTTTTTAACTATCTGCTTTCAAATAGCTGCTTAAAGCAATCGGAGCTCAGGAGGCTGGAAAAGAGATCTCGCTAGAGTTTTCCCCATACAGGTGCCCATGGAGGTCTTGCTATAGATCCCTGCTAAGCAAGGGAAGGTAGGTGATTCATTTTAACTCTCACAAGGGATTTATGAAATATCTCCTAATACTAAATGAGCCAATTTCCTGCTGGGCATGAAGTCTTCTGTTCTAATAAAAGAGAGAGTAGCCCAGAACTCCTGGATATTAGTCGGATATGATAGTCAGATACAACAGTGAAACAAATGCAATTATATTTTTCAACATACATTAGTACTTTGCTATCTGAAGAGCAAATAAATTTGATTTCTCTTCCATCATGAGTCAGTCTAGATTATGTCTAAATCGTAAAAGTGGATTCTGTTTCAAAGGGCACATAGAGTTCATGGGTATAAGCAGGGAACAGAGAAAGGCAATCTGGTACTATTGCTCATTATCAAGAATCATACAATGCAATATAAAAATAGATGAGGCTAATATGCCCAAGAGAACATCTCATCCCATTTTATCTTTTGTCATGATCTTCAAGATCTGACACAAAGCCCTCAACAATTTGAACATAAGCACTGCAAAGCATCATACACAGACTGCACCCAAGCTGTTCTCCTTCCAGTCCACAGAGATGGTTAGCATATTTTGGAAGCAGGGATGAGGAATGTGTGGCCATCGAGATGTTGTTGGGCTACAATTCTCATGGGAGATAACAGTCCAATAACACCTGTAAGGTCACCGATTTCCCACCCCTGCATTACAAGATCATTCTGACTGGCTAGCTAGCTTCTGGGTACCTGGGAGAGAAGTTTCAGTTGTTATTACCGGTATATGCTGTTTTACTTGGCTATTTTATGTATGTGCATTTTCAGTTAACCCAATAAAAGCAATCAGGAAACACATGAAGAGAGAAGGGAGAGGAAAAGAGTGAGCATAAAGAGTACACGGCTCATTCATGGAGCACCAAACCATGGCTATGTCTGAGCTGAACCACTGCATGTTTGGACCAGAACATATAATTTTTTTCTTTGAAAATTTAGTTCTCTAATATATATCCTAATGGATTGTCACTTAAAAAAAAAAAGCCAGGTTAAACAAATATTCTGCGGAGTAAACAAATATACTATCAATTATGACAGAGTCTTGTAGCAACTGAAATTCTTCAGAAGCTTTAAGATTCCCTCTAGACTCTGTGTTAAGAAATGGACTTCAGTCTTAATGAGCACAGATGCAGTGAACCATATGGGGGAAATCCCCAACACTTCTCATATACATCTCAGAAATGTAGAATTTCACTTAATTGAGAGGGGAATTATGCCAACTGGTTGAGCAGAAGCTTCAGTGAGGCTTGATGAGTGCAGCATTCCCAGTGCTAAAAATAATGTTTTAATTGGGGTATTTCACAACACTAGGCAAACTATTTTTGTCACAAATAACTATTTGTCTGCATAATGAGAAGTTCTGAAGCTTAGCAGACTTTCCCCCCTCAAGAAGTTTACAAGACAAAACACTAAACTGATTTGTGTGTTGTTTTTTAAAGGAGCAAAGAACATCCTCAATGTAAACATTCTACCCTGAGGCAGATAAAATCCAGACATTAGAGTACCACCCTGAACAACCGGACAAATGAAATAATGTTCTGAATTGATTCACTATAACAAAACACCAACCACAAAGTGCAACTGTTTGAATTAAACTGAAATGCAATTGAATCTCTGTCTAGCATACTTTGCCAGGACATTGTGTGCCAGGAGATCTATAATGGCAATTGTGTTTGTGTTTTTCCCTTGCATCTGATGATACCAAGTTGAAAGCAGGACACAACCAAGAAAAACAGAACAAGCCTATATGGCAGAGGCGCATATAGACGGTGGTTCGTTGACTGCAATAACCTCTCAAATTTCTCCTTGAACCGATTTCCTGTAGTTCCTCGGTGTCTTTGGTGTGCTAACTAACCCACTGCGCCTTGGGTAAGAAACTGCGTTCCCTATACAGCTCTCATATCTTCAAGAGAGGAAGGCTCCTTTTCAAAGCTGTTTCATATCAGAGAAGAAATGAAAAGAGAAGCAGCAGCAAGGTGCATCTTTTTCACTAGTTTCAGACTACAGCATGTGACTCCACTGTGTGATCTGAGCTTCAGCAATCTGAAGAAATGAGTTGCCCTGCTTACACAAACTGGGACATAAGAACCCCATAGGCAGTTCATGACAACAGTGATTATCGTCAATATATTTATATTCTAGTTGTGCAGGTAGGCTTCACCAAAGACCTGGTTGGGGGGGGGGGAGTGCAGTAGAAATCCATGTCATAAGGACTCATCTCCTAAAGAACTCAACAAAGGTGAAATACTCAAAGACTAGTCATTCTCCTTGAAGCATTTCCTAATTGTTCTGAGGAAAAGATCAGGATCAGCACCAGTGTTTTAAAACTGCTTTATTCATTCACTCTTTCAAGCTAGGTTTTCCAGTTTTCCAAGGGGTGGTCATGTTAGTCTGCCCCAGCAAAAAACAAGAAAGAGGACAGACTAAAGACTAACACATTTGTGGCTTTCATGGACTAGAGAAGGGGCAGAGAACTTGTGGCCCTTGAGGTGCTGCTGATTAATTCCAATAATTTCTAGCCAATAGCCATGCTTGCTGAGGCTGATGGGTTTTGGAGCAACTCTGGAACAGATTCCGTACCCCCAAACTAGCACCTACTTGATAAGATGCTCCAAGTGTTATATTAGATGGGAGGTGTATATTATTTTTATATGACAGCAGGTGGGGGATTAAAGAATGAGGTCAGATTCTGTAGTTTGGCTTTGCAGTAGTTCCTGTGCACATGCATGCTCTGAATAGACGGTCCTTGGACACCTTATGGAAGCTGATGCTGCCCCCCCCATCCACTATAAGTATTGTTACAGGTAAAGCCTGTCCAGTGTTCAAAACTCCCGTTGTTCTAGGAGCATTTTGCGACAGGGAATTTCATTAGCGTGAGCAGTTTCTGAGCTCTGGGCGCAGCACTGCGCCTAAATTTTCAGATTAAAACGGAAGAGTGGAAGGAAAGGAGGACCTTTTTCTGCTTCCCCACTTCCAGCTACTCTCCAAAGACTGGGGAAGAGACCCTCTTAAGAATATTAGGAGGGTGGGCAGGGGAAGGACTAGATCATGTGAAAAATGAACATAATATTTTAGCTACAGTTAATTCATTTTCAGTTTTGTATTCTTGTTATAAAAAAAGCGCACCTAGACATTCCATCGTTGCGCCCATAACCTAGGTTGCAGGTGCTATTTAGCTCCTAGCTTTCATATCTCCAGCACTGTTCCAGTCTCTTTGGGACCAAGTAGAGATCCTTCTGCCAAGGAATATTGGTG
Source organism: Darevskia mixta (assembly GCA_034641385.1). Classification (NCBI taxonomy): domain Eukaryota; kingdom Metazoa; phylum Chordata; class Lepidosauria; order Squamata; family Lacertidae; genus Darevskia; species Darevskia mixta. The sequence goes on from JAWWNH010000105.1 coordinate 8,353,514, forward strand.
TTTTTTACTTTGGGAATGATCAGGAGAAGTGGCTTAAATTGTGTCTGTCATGATAGGTGGTGGAACAGTGCAAAAAATTATAAGAACTGGGAAGCACGTTATGGAAATAGGTGATTCCAAAAGGCTCCTTAGAGCTATGGGGCTGGGAAAGGACCTTTTTTTATGCTTAGCCAGCTCAAACACCTAAAGCCATGGGACCTGGGCAGAGGGGGTGGGTAATGAGTTGGATGTGACTCACTCCACATCTAAAGGCGTGGCATGTGAAAATCAGGCAGGTAACACTGCAAGCAACATGGAGAGGGTTAGCTCGACCACCTGGAGTAACATTTGTGGGGGGGTTGGTGATAACTGGCTCCTACCCCAGCTGTAGTTTCCACAAAGTTTAAAGTTCTGCAGACCTCCTTTGAATGTGGCTCTAATTCATCCATCCCCCTGCCTCTTTCTTCCAGATGGGGTCACAATGAAAGGCCAAAAACCCACCAATGGTCTGTGAAAATTATGTTGCAGATTAAATGTATGCAAAATAAGCACAGTTACCATTCACAGCAGCCATAACTGATGGAAACAGAAACATCCTAGCTTCGTTGTTCAGTGCTGGGTTATTGGGGGATGGATATTCCTGGTCATGGCTTTACTGGTGGTAATACCTGCCTCGCCTCTGTATGAATAAAATCCATATAGGTGTGTTTGTATTGAAAGCCACAGGATGGAAAGTGCCCCATGACACTCAGGAGCATTCTTTTGGGTTTTTTTCTTTAAAGATTTGCCTTGTCTTCCCTATTTACATGGTTGCTTAATTGTGCAAATTAAGTATTATCTGGTGCAAGGAACCTGCAGACATTTCTCTCTTCCCTTTCACAGAATTGTATGAAGGATTAATTGCCTTCCTGGCATTTTTTCTTGCATTTTGCTGCTATCTTGTGCTGCAACACTGTGTGCTATAAAAACTCAGCAAACAGCATTACATGTTACTATTTAGTAGAGTGCTTTTATCCTGTCTTTTAGAGTGCTCACCATCCTCAAGACAACCCATGAAACAATCCAATGATAAAATAATACAGTACTGCTGGCTGTTAAAAATATCTATCTATCTATCTATCTATCTATCTATCTATCTATCTATCTATCTATCTATCTATCTATCTATCTATCTATCTAATAATATCAGCCATAGACAAAATCATTATTAAGACATACTGCCATAAAATCATCCAGAAGCAGAATGGAATAAAAAAAACGGTTTTAAAGCTCTTTCTTCTAAAAAACCCACAAGAGAGCCTTTGTATCTCCCTGGTGAGGGTACTCAAGAAACGCTGGGCTACCTGGATGTTTGGAGAGCTGAATTCTTAGCTGATACAAATGTTCTTTCTGCCACATTTTGCACCAATTGAAGCTTCAAAACTGCCTTAATGGCAGCCCCATGTAAAGTACATTATCGAAATCCAGCTGGGATATAACCAGAACCAGAGATGAGAGCGGCCTTCTCTCAATAAGGCCACAGCTGGAGAAACAACAGAAGTTGGAAGCAGAACATGAATAAAATAGCATTCTCATGTTCCCCAGCAACTGACACAGGAGACATTCAACAATTTGGGCAATACTGCCATTGGGAACACCCAGGGAAAGACTCCCAGGCCTGACCTTTTTTACTCAGCAAATCTATGGACATTTTCGTGGAAGAACTTTTCACAAAGCCTGTTGAAAACTGTTCAATTGCTAGTTCAGGAATTATAATTAAAGTTCAATCAAGGCCTGCTTTCTACAGTTCCATAATTATCATTTACTTTCTATCTTCAGTCCTCTTTTCTTTTCCTTTTTTACCATTGGCATGTAACATTGGCGTGAGCCAATTTATTGAAGTAGAATTTGAACAAATTAACGTGTGTGTGTGTGTGTGTGTGTGTGTGTGTATAAATTCAACCCACCTAATTTGTATTTTGCTACTTTCTAGTTCTTTTTGTTTTTGCTTATTATACATATGGAGCTTTTTGTGATATATATATATATATGTGCAAGAAATCCAGTGAAAGTACAGTGAGCAATGCCATTTCCAGGTTTTTGTGGAAATGACTCAAGATATAAAGTCAAATTGAAGACACTAATTAAAATGCTTCAGTGCAATAAAACTAACTGGTGGGTGGCAGAGCAATGTGACTAGTCAAATCAGAAAGCCTGAAAGTACTTGAAATATCTTGCAAAGTCTTCTGAATTAAAATCACACTTTAATTAGTTCCTAGGCTTCCAGTCTAATCACTTTGAAGTTAAATGGCTGGCTGTTTAAGAATGCAAGCTGTCTAATTGCTACAGTTATGTGTATTTGACCTTTTCACTGTTAACAGTGAGACTCAATTAATTACTTGCAGTTTTCGGCAGGTTGTTTGACCTCACTTCCACCTAGTCCTAAAAGGGCATCACACTTTGATCACCTTGACCTTTGTCTTCACATCAGACTCTGTTGGAAACTATGTCATCTGAACTTTTCATACAATAGTCTGCTAAACTAATTCACTAGCACTAGATGACTATGTTGACACACATCTAATTATCTTTTTAAATAATTCCCCAATGTAAGCATCATTGTAAATGACTGGAAATTTAAGTGTTCCAGTGATCAAAACAGTCTTTTTGCTACTGATCCTGTACCAACATCAAAACTCCACAGTTTTTTGGGGTGGGTGGATGGGGGAATCCTTCCTTTGTGTATCAGTCTGCTGTTTTAAAACCATTTCCATAGATTTTTAATCCACCTTTTAAAACTACTGGATTTTATAAACCATTCCATAGATACTTGAGACAAGTGAAAAAGGTCCTTTTTCTGTTTGGAACAGGTTAGGTATGTGTGAGTGTTTAAATTTAAAGAACTGGCCTTAGTTGGCTAAAATAAGATTGGTAATAAAGACAATCCTTAAATCACATTAATTCTATTAAGGCACTACCCTCAAGCAAGGAACAGGGACAGCAAGGCCCTGCCCCCTCTATCATATTTCTGACAAACCATGCTTTGGAGCTAAACTTTAGCAGTAGGAAACAGGCTGGATCTACACACAGGGGGGAAATCACAATAAATAAGTCATAAATTAAATTGTTATAACAAAAGAAAATAAACAATGTAAAATCGCTTGGACAAAATTTTGGGCTCTACAGCACCCTCTGGTGTCACATGTTTATAACACATTGTAACATGGCTAATGTAGGTGAGTCCAGGATCTGCTGATGGACAGGTCCTCATAGAATTTAAAACACCCTTCGATTTCTTGACTGTGAAACAGCAAAGGGTTTTCTGTTGTAAATGCCTCACATATTTCCCGATCAAAGGCTAAACCATTAAAGACTGAGGCATCCTTTCCTAACAGCTGTCTTTGGCAAGACTTAAATTAGGTTTGCAGCCTTAACAAAGGCACTTTTTATTGAATGAATAACCAAGCTGCAGATATGTGCCCATTGTAGCAAGATGATAATGTATGGACTCTGGGAGAGGGGAAAATGGAGAACAAGCATGAATAAAAGAGGTTTGGGCTTATGAAAGAACTACCATTATAAATACACATTGACAGGGCAAGAAACTAAAAGCTCAATCGTGTAAAGAATTTGGCACCCTCATCTAATTTTTATTGATCTGGAGACATCAAGTATGATGGGAAGGAAATGACTTGGGAAATTGTAACTTTAAAATATCTTACATGAAGGTGAATGATTTGGGATGGAACCAACTTTGGTTTCACAGAGGATGGTGTCCATATTTAAGTCACAATGTTGATACAGAATCCGACAACAACTTGTCAATTTTTTGTCAGATGAATGTCATATTTTACCATATATACACAAGGTTGTGTGCAACCCTCATGTCTATATTTAGTCTACAACGTATCTGCACAGGTTTTAAGCAACCTCTCGGGTTGTGAGAGTGGCAGAACACCCTAAGACTCTCTTGTGATTTACTAGGAGCTTATTTGTTTGGCTGCAAAATTATTTTGAAGTAAACATGACAAAATGTAAACCTGTGCAATCACTCAGCTCTTTGATTAGATTCATTTTTACCCCACAAAGTGGCCTACTTGATTGCAAAACATAAAAAGGTATAAAAACAATTATAATAAAGGCAAAAAGTTGACAAGATGACAACAACAAAAAACTCCAACAACTGCAAAACAGCAGGTTAAAACAGTAGGTTACCAAGCAAATGGTGAAATCTCAAAAACCAAACGCTCACTGGAATGACTTCGTTTTCAGTTAGCATCTAAATGTTCAAAAAGTATGGGCCTCATAAAGTTCCCCAAGAGGAGTGAATTCCCTATCCATGAAAGAGTCCCATCAGAAGAACATCCAATTTGTGGTTGACTCTCTTTTTGGACTTTTCTGGAGGTCCAGCTCAAACAGTTATGTGCATGAGCTGATGATGCAACAACTTGCTCCTACCATAAAGCCAACACAGAGCTGATTATGCGTGTGCGCAGACACAACCCTATAAAACTGGTGTAACTAAACCTTGTTACAATGGAACTTTCTGTTGGAAGAGGTTATGATAAATTAGAAGCTATCAAGCATCTGGCAGTATGCAGTAAAGGTAAAGGGACCCCTGACCATCAGGTCCAGTCGTGTCCGACTCTGAGGTTGCGTGCTCATCTCGCTCTATAGGCTGAGGGAGCCGGCGTTTGTCCGAAGACAGCCTCCGGGTCATGTGGCCAGCATGACAAAGCTGCTTCTGGCGAACCAGAGCAGCGCACGGAAACGCCGTTTACCTTCCCGCTGGAGCGGTACCTATTTATCTACTTGCACTTTAACATGCTTTCGAACTGCTAGGTGGGCATGAGCTGGGACCAAGCAACAGGAGCTCACCCCGTTGCAGGGATTCGAACCGCTGACCTTCTGATCAGCAAGCCTGTGGTTTAACCCACAGCGCCACCTGGTCCCTCACAGTATGCAGTACATGGGATTAAATCAAATGTGAGTCTAACTCAGAATAAACCTGTTAAAATCAATAATCATGGATAACATTGGTCCATTGGTTTAAGTGGAACTGCTCCGAGTAAAACTTATGTTGGCTACGACATAAGGGTTGGTGGGTTACAAGTTGTGCAGGCCTGATTTGCAAGGTTTATTCAAAAATGTATTTTCTATATAGCTTTTGAGCATTTCAGTGAATCTTCTCTAACATCCAGCCTTCATTATTTTAGTGGGGGTCTTTATGTGGATAAAATGACAACTTCCATGCACAAGAGGGAGGTATCAGCGTGCTTAGGGAAATCACATGGTTTGCAAAAGTATAAAAGAAATTGGGGGGGAATCTTAAGGGTGGGGGTTCAAAAAAACCAACAGCCTAATGAAACTGAACATGTTCAATGACATGGACTGTCGGGGAAGGGAAACCCGCAAGGGCAGGCAGTAGAATGGAATATTCTACAAAATATGATGACTGGCTGGGTAGCATTTCAGAACAAAAATTCCCAAAGGTGCACATAAGATTTTTTTATTTTTAATCAACCAAACCAGCAAATCTCAGCAGGTTTACAGATTATAGCCTTCTTCAAGAGAAAACGATTTCCAAAATACAGAAAATGAAGGCACTAATATAGACATCATTATGAATACCATATTGTAAATGGTGGTGAATATTTACTTATTCTTCATAACCATTCTTTCCTTTATAAACGGAAGATTTGAGAGATTCAAGTAACCTTGGAAAGGTGGCAAGGGAATCATACTGCAGAGAGAATTTCAGTAGAAATTGACTTCTGTAAGCACTGATATATTATTTATATTGTCAATGTTCTATCAGATGCTCATAAAGATGACCAACATGAAAAATGAAGTTTTTAAAGCAGTGTCTATAAAATGTCCAAAATTTTGTTCATTAGAAGTTTGAAAATTTAAGAAACAGACAGACAGACAGACAGTGATTAACACATTACCTTTGGCAAGTTTATTTAACTTTTAAAAAATTGAGCATGATTACACAACTCCACCTTCATGACTGGGACATTCTGACAGTGTGAAACATGTTAACAACTGGTATATGTGATGGGCTTTTGGAACACACAATATCAATAAGAGGTTTGCAAAGAGGAAGCTGGCCAAGGTTTTCAGGACAATGTTGCCTTTGGCATGCTAGAATTGTGACTTTTTTAAAACCTAAAAATGCATACCCAAGAGAAATGATTGAAAAACTTCACAGGTAAAATTGCAGCTTTCTTTTACTAAAAGAAGACAACAAAGAAGAAAAGGAGTGATTTTCCATTTCTCAGGAGTATGAGAAAATATTGGTGGGAGTGAAAATTACCGCAGAAGAGATTTTTCATATTTTCTGTTTAGAGAGCTCTGACCTTTTCTCCTGTACTCCTCCCTTAAGTAATCCAGTTCTACCCAGTCTGTATGATTTACATGCACAACAAGTATACGACGTATGCAGTAATGTTTCGAGATACTGACTTCATAATTCTGGTTTCCTCTCTACTGGCATTTTCTGCACACATCTTTGAAATGAATCATC